>JAHIAL010000014.1:4821749-5421749 GCA_021605145.1 Aegilops bicornis | reverse complement strand
CAACTTATCTATGGAAAATATTTGATTCTTCTCTGAATTATTTTATGTATGATTGAGTTATCTTTGCAAGTCTCTTCGAATTATCCGTTTGGTTTGGCCAACTAGATTGGTAGTTCTTGCAATGGGAGAAGTGCTTAGCTTTGGGTTCAATCTTGCGGTGTCCTTACCTAGTGACAAGAAGGGTTGCAAGGCACGTATTGTATTGTTGCCATCGAGGGATAACAAGACGGGTATTTATCATATTGCATGAATTTATTCCTCTACATCATGTCATCTTGCTTAAGGCGTTACTCTGTTTTAACTTAATACTCTAGATGCATCTTTGGATAGCGGTCGATGAGTGGAGTAATAGTAGTAGATGCAGAATCGTTTCGGTCTACTTGTTTCGAACGTGATGCCTATATACATGATCATCGCCTAGATATACTCATAACTATGCTCAATTCTGCCAATTGCTCAACAGTAATTTGTTCACCCACCGTAGAATATCTATGCTCTTGAGAGACGCCACTCGTGAAACCTATGGCCCCCGGGTCTATTCTCATCATATCAATCTATATCACTGTATTTACTTGCTTTGTTTTACTTTGCCTTTTACTTTTACTTTGCATCTATCTATATCAAAAATACCAAAAATATTATTTATTATCTCTATTAGATCTCAGTCTAGTAAGTGACCGTGAAGGGATTGACAACCCCTAAGCGTTGGTTGTGAGTTGCTATCGTTTTGTGCAGTCTGAGGGACTTGCCCGTGGCCTCCCTCGGATTGATACCTTGGTTCTCAAAAACTGAGGGAAATACTTACGCTACTTTACTGCATCATCCCTTCCTCTTCGGGGAAAAACCAACGCAGTGCTCAAGAGGTAGCAAGAAGGATTTCTGGCGCCGTTGCCGGGGAGGCTCACGCAAAAAAGTCAACATACCAAGTACCCATCGCAATCCCTATCTCTCGCATTACATTATTTGCCATTTGCCTCTCGTTTTCCTCTCCCCCACTTCACCTTTGCCGTTTTATTCGCCCTCTCTTTCCCAATCTCCTTCTTTTTTTCCTTTGCCTTTTGTTTGCTCGTGTGTTAGTTTGCTTGTTCGTCGCGATGGCTCAAGATGCTACCAAATTGTGTGACTTCACCAATACAAATAATAATGATTTCCTTAGCACTCCGATTGCTCCTCTTGCCAATACTGAATCTTGTGAAATCAATACTGCTTTGTTGAATCTTGTTATGAAAGATCAATTTGCCGGACTTCCTAGTGAAGATGTCGCTACTCATCTGAATAGCTTCGTTGATTTATGTGATATGCAAAAGAAAAAAGATGTCGATAATGATGTCATTAAATTAAAGCTATTTTCTTTTTCGCTTAGAGATCGTGCTAAAGCGTGGTTTTCATCTTTGCCTAAAAATAGTATTGATTCTTGGAACAAGTGCAAAGATGCTTTTATCTCTCAGTATTTTCCTCCCGCTAAGATATTTTATCTCTTAGGAACGATATTATGAATTTCAGGCAACTTGATCATGAACATGTTGCACAAGCTTGGGAGAGAATGAAATTAATGATACATAATTGTCCTACTCATGGTTTGAACTTGTGGATGATTATACAAATTTTTTATGCTGGATTGAATTTTGCTTCTAGAAATCTTTTAGATTCGGCCGCGGGAGGCACTTTTATGGAAATCACTTTAGGAGATGCTACTAAACTCCTAGATAATATTATGGTTAATTATTCTCAATGGCATACTTGAAAGATCTACTAATAAAAAAGTGCATGCTATAGAAGAAATCAATGTTTTGAGTGGAAAGATGGATGAACTTATGAATTTATTTGCTAAGAGTGTTTCTTCTGATCCCAATGATATGCCTTTATCTACTTTGCTTGAGAATAATAATGAATCTATGGATGTGAATTTTGTTGGTAGGAATAATTTTGGTAACAACGCATATAGAGGGAATTTTAATCCTAGGCCTTATCCTAGTAATCCTTCTAATAATTATGGAAATTCCTACAACAACTCTCATGGAAATTTTAATACGATGCCCTCTGAATTTGAGAGTAGTATTAAAGAGTTTATGAATTCACAAAAGAATTTTAATGCTTTGCTTGATGAGAAATTGCTTAAAGTTGATGATTTGGCTAGGAACGTTGATAAAATTTCTCTCGAAATTGATTCTTTAAAGCTTAGATCTATTCCTCCTAAGCATGATATCAATGAGTCTCTCAAAGCTATGAGAATTTCCATTGATGAGTGCAAAGAAAGAACCGCTAGGATGCGTGCTTCCAAAGATGCCTTTATTAAAGCGTGTACTTCTAATTCCTATGAAAATCAAGATGAAGATCTAAAAGTTATTGATGTGTCCCCTATTAAATCTTTGATTTGCAATATGAATCTTGATGAAACTGAATATGATCTTCCTTTACCTAGAAGGCGTTCTAAGAATTCAGAGTTTTTAGATCTTGATGATGAAATTGATAAAAGTGAGATTGAAAGAAATAAAAATCTAGATGTTGCTAAACCCACTATTTTGGATCTCAAGGAATTTAATTATGAAAATTGCTCTTCAATTGATTGTATTTCCTTGTTGGAATCCGTGCTAAATTCTCCTCATGCTTATAGTCAAAATAAGGCTTTTACCGAACACATTGTTGATGCCTTGATGCAATCTTATGAAGAAAAACTTGAGTTGAAAATTTCTATCCCTAGGAAACTCCGTGATGAGTGGGAACCTACTATCAAAATTAAAATAAAAAATTATGAGTTTCATGCTTTGTGTGATTTGGGTGCTAATGTCTCTACTATTCCTAAAACTTTGTGTGATTTGCTAGATTTCCGTGATTTTGATGATTGCTCTCTAAACTTGCATCTTGCGGATTCCACCATTAAAAAGCCTATGGGAAGAATTAATGATGTTCTTATTGTTGCAAATAGGAATTATGTGCCCGTAGATTTTATCGTTCTTGATATAGATTGCAATCCTTCATGTCCTATTATTCTCGGTAGACCTTTCCTTAGAACGATTGGTGCAATTATCGATATGAAGGAAGGAAATATTAGATTCCAATTCCCTTTAAAGAAGGGCATGGAACACTTTCCTAGAAAGAAAATAAAATTACCATATGAATCTATCATGAGAGCCACTTATGGATTGCCTACCAAAGATGGCAATACCTAGATCTATCCTCGCTTTTATGGCTAGCTAGGGGCGTTAAATGATAGCGCTTGTTGGGAGACAACCCAATTTTATTTTGTGTTTTTTGTTTTTGCTTCTGTTTATGAATAAATAATCCATATAGCCTCTGTTTATATGTGGTTTTATATTTTAATTAGTATTTTTGCCAAGTTGGACCTATTGGATCTTCTTGGATGATAGTTATTTGATCTTGCTGTAATTTCCAGAATCTTTGTGCTCAGTGCCCGAATTGTGAAAAATCACCAGAACGTGATAAAATACTGATTCCAATTTTTGCTGATCAATAAACAAATTTTCTAGGCCGTCTAATTTTGGTAGAATTTTTTGGGTTCCAGAAGTTTGCGTTAGTAACAGATTGCTACAGACTGTTCTGTTTTTGACAGATTCTGTTTTTCGTGTGTTGTTTGCTTATTTTGATGAATCTATGGCTAGTAAATTAGTTTATAAACCAAAGAGAAGTTGGAATACAGTAGGTTTAACACCAATATAAATAAATAATGAGTTCATTACAGTACCTTAAAGTAGTCTTTTGTTTTCTTTCTCTAACGGAGCTCACGAGATTTCTATTGAGTTTTGTGTTGTGAAGTTTTCAAGTTTTGGGTGAATTCTTTTGATGGATTGTGGAACAAGGAGTGGCAAAAGCCTAAGCTTGGGGATGCCCATGGCACCCCCAAGATAATCCAAGGACACCAAAGTCAAAGCTTGGGGATGCCCGGAAGGCATCCCCTCTTTAAATCCACTTCCACGGTAATTTACTTGGAGCTATATTTTTATTCACCAACATGAGATGTGTTTTGCTTGGAGCGTCTTGTATTATTTGAGTCTTTGCTTGTTAGTTTACCAAAATCATCCTTGCTGTACACACCTTTTGAGAGAGCCATATATGATTTGAAATTTGATAGAATACTCTATGTGCTTCACTTATATCTTTTGAGCTTGAAAGTTTCTTCGTAGTGCTTCACTTATATCTTTTTGAGCGTGATAATTTTTTGCTCTAGTGCTTTACTTAGATCTTTTAGAGCACGGTGGTGGATTTTTTTTAAAGAAACTTGATCTCTCATGCTTCCCTTAGATTATTTTGAGAGTCGTTAATAGCATGGTAATTTGCTTAATGTTAATATACTTGGTATTCAAGATATGTGAAACTTTCTTTTGAGTGCGTTGAATACTTAGATAAGTTTGATGCTTGATAATTGTTTTGAGATATGAAGATGTTGATATTAGAGTCATGCTAGTTGAGTAGTTGTGAATTTAAAGAATACTTGTGTTGAAGTTTGTGATTCCCGTAGCATGCACGTATGGTGAACCGTTATGTGATGAACTCGGAGCATGATTTACTTATTGATTGTCTTCCTGATGAGTGGCGGTCGGGGACGAGCGACGGTCTTTTCCTACCAATCTATCCCCCTAGGAGCATGCGCGTAATACTTCGCTTTGATAACTTCTAGATTTTCGCAATAAGTATATGAGTTCTTTATGACTAATGTTGAGTCCATGGATTATACGTACTTTTTCCCATTCTTCCACCATTGCTAGCCTCTCTAATATAGCGCAATTTTCGCCGGTATCATACACCCACCATATATCTTCCTCAAAACAGCCACCATACCTACCTATTATGGCATTTCCATAGCCATTCCGAGATATATTGCCATGCAACTTTCCACCGTTCCGTTTATTATGACACGCTTCATCATTGTCATATTGCTTAGCATGATCATGTAGTTGACATTGTATTTGTGGCAAAGCCACCTTTCATAATTCTTTCATACATGTCACTCATGAATCATTGCATATCGATTACACCCATGGGAGGCATTCATATAGAGTCGATTATGTTCTAAGTATCGAGTTGTAATTTTTGGGTTGTAAGAAAATAAAAGTGTGATGATCATCATTATTAGAGCATTGTCCCAGTGAGGAAAGGATGATGGAGACTATGATTCCCCCACAAGTCGGGATGAGACTCCGGACGAAAAATAAAAAAATAAAAAAAGGAGGCCATAAAAAAAAGAGAAAAGGCCCAAATAAAAGAATGAGAGAAAAAGAGAGAAGGGACAATGTTACTATCCTTTTACCACACTTGTGCTTCAAAGTAGCACCATGATCTTCATGATAGAGAGTCTCTCATTTTGTCACTTTCATATAATAGTGGGAAATTTTCATTATAGAACTTGGCTTGTATATTCCAATGATGGGCTTCCTCAAATGCCCTAGGTCATCGTGAGCAAGCGAGTTGGATGCACACCCACTTAGTTTCTTTTGTTGAGCTTTCATATACTTATAGCTCTAGTGCATCCATCGCATGGCAATCCCTACTCACTCACATTGATATCTTTTGATGGGCATCTCCATAGCCCGTTGATACGCCTAGTTGATGTGAGACTATCTTATCCTTTTTGTCTTCTCCACAACCACCATTCTATTCCACATATAGTGCTATATCCATGGCTCACGCTCATGTATTGCGTGAAGATTGAAAAAGTTTTGAGAATGTCAAAAGTATGAAACAATTGCTTGGCTTGTCATCGGGGTTGTGCATGATTTAAATACTTTGTGTGGGGAAGATGGAGCATAGCCAGACCATACGATTTTGTAGGGATAACTTTCTTTGGCCATGTTATTTTGAGAAGACATAATTGCTTAGTTAGTATGCTTGAAGTATTATTATTTTTATGTCAATATGAACTTTTGTCTTGAATCTTTCGGATCTGAATATTCATACCACAATTAAGAGGATTCACATTGAAATTATGCCAAAGTATCACTCCGCATCAAAAATTCTTTTTTTATCATTTACCTACTCGAGGACGAAAGGTGAATTAAGCTTGGGGATGCCTGATACGTCTCCAACGTATCTATAATTTTGATTGCTCCATGCTACTTTATCCATTGTTTTGGACTATAATGGGCTTTATTTTCCACTTTTATATTATTTTGGGACTAACCTATTAACCGGAGGCCCAGCCGAATTGCTGTTTTTTTGCCTATTTGGTGTTTCGAAGAAACGGAATATCAAACGGAGTCCAAACGGAATGAAACCTTCGGGAACGTGATCTTCTCACCGAACGTGATCCAGGAGACTTGGACCCTACTCCAAGAAGTGCCAGAGGCGGTCACGAGGGTGGGGGCGCGCCCTTCCCCTGGGCGCGCCCCCCTGCCTCGTGGGCCCCCTGACGCTCCACCGACGTACTCCTTCCTCCTATATATACCTACGTATCCCGATAGATCGTGAGGAGGAGCCAAAACCTAATTCCACCGCCGCAACTTTCTCAGATCCACGAGATCCCATCTTGGGGCCTGTTCCGGAGCTCCGCCGGAGGGGGCCGTCATCACGGAGGGCTTCTACATCATCATAGCCCCTCCGATGAAGTGTGAGTAGTTTACTTCAGACCTTCGGGTCCATAGCTAGTAGCTAGATGGCTTCTTCTCTCTTTTTGGATCTCAATAAAATGTTCTCCCCCTCTCTCGTGGAGATCTATTCGATGTAATCTTCTTTTTGCGGTGTGTTTGTTGAGACCGATGAATTGTTGGTTTATGATCCAACTTATCTATGGAAAATATTTGATTCTTCTCTAAATTCTTTTATGTATGATTGAGTTATCTTTGCAAGTCTCTTCGAATTATCCGTTTGGTTTGGCCAACTGGATTGGTAGTTCTTGCAATGGGAGAAGTGCTTAGCTTTGGGTTCAATCTTGCGGTGTCCTTACCTAGTGATGTAAAGGTTGCAAGGCACGTATTGTATTGTTGCCATCGAGGATAACAAGACGGGTATTTATCATATTGCATGAATTTATTCCTCTACATCATGTCATCTTGCTTAAGGCGTTACTCTGTTTTTAACTTAATACTCTAGATGCATCTTTGGATAGCGGTCGATGAGTGGAGTAATAGTAGTAGATGCGAGAATCGTTTCGGTCTACTTGTTTTGGACGTGATGCCTATATACATGATCATCGCCTAGATATACTCATAACTATGCTCAATTCTGTCAATTGCTCAACAGTAATTTGTTCACCCACCGTAGAATATCTATGCTCTTGAGAGAAGCCACTAGTGAAACCTATGGCCCCCGGGTCTATTCTCATCATATCAATCTATATGACTTTATTACTTGCTTTGTTTTTTACTTTGCCTTTTACTTTTTACTTTGCATCTATCTATATCAAAAATACCAAAAATATTATTTATTATCTCTATCAGATCTCACTCTCGTAAGTGACCGTGAAGGGATTGACAACCCCTAAGCGTTGGTTGCGAGTAGCTATCGTTTTGTCTTGGTCTGAGGGACTTCTTGCGTGGCCTCCTACTGGATTGATACCTTGGTTCTCAAAAACTGAGGGAAATACTTACGCTACTTTACTGCATCATCCCTTCCTCTTCGGGGAAAAACCAACGCAGTGCTCAAGAGGTAGCAGTTACTGATAAGGATTATGAATTCTCTGTTGATCCTGATATTATTACTTTAGTTGAATCTGATGCTTTTTATGGCCTTGAATCTGAAACTGTTGTGGCACATCTTACCAAGTTGAATGATATAGCTAACCTATTTACTCATGATGAGAAGTCTCGCTATTTATATATCCTTAAGATATTTCCGTTCTCATTAAAGGGTGATGCTAAGACTTGGTATAATTCTCTTGCTCCTGGTTGTGTGCGTAGTCCCCAGGATATGATTTATTACTTCTACGCTAAATATTTCCCTGCTCATAAGAAACAAGCTGCCTTATGCGGAAATATATAATTTTGTGCAAATCAAAGAAGAGAGTCTCCCACAAGCTTGGGGAGGCTTCTCTGATTATAATGCTTTGCCTGATCATCCTCTTAAGAAAAATGAAATACTTGATATCTTTTACAATGGACTAACCAATGCTTCCAAGGACTACTTGGATAGTTGTTACAGTTGTGTTTTCGAGGAAAGAAACGATCGTGAAGCTGAAATACTATTGAATAATATGTTGACTAATGAAAATAATTGGACTCTCCACAGGCAGTTCTGAAGTAATTCCTGAACCAATTGAGCCAACTCTGAGCTTATTCCTAAACCCACTCCGAAGAAGAGAGGTGTTTTATTTCTCGATCTGAAGATATGCAAGAGGCAAAGAAATCAATGAAAGAAAAAGGTATTAAAGCTGAAGATGTTAAGAATTTACCACCTATTGAAGAAATACATGGTCTTAATTTACCGCTGAAGAACCACATTGTCTTGATAACCCGACCACGGTAGTAAAGGTAAATTCTCTCTATAGATATGATAAAGTTGAAATACCCTCTAATAAATTTCATAGCCCATGCTTAGATGAATTTGATGACTTTATTGCTAGGAAAGAAAGTTTTAATGCTTATGTTGGTAGAGAGTTAAAGAATAATGCTTTCGAGATAGGACGCGTAGGTGATAATCTGGCTAGAGTTAAAGATGAACTTCACCGCGTTAGCAAATATGCTTCTATGGTTGCTACTCAAGCTGAGCAAGTACTTAAAGCTCAAAATGATTTGCTTGATGAATTAAATAATAAAAATGATTTTGATGTTAGAGTGGCTACTAGAACTGGTAGAATGACTCAGGAACCTTTGTATCCTGAAGGCCACCCTAAGAGAATCGAACAAGATTCTCAGATAAATAATTTAGAGGCACCTAGTTCTTCTAAAAACAAGAAGAAAAACGATAGAACTTTGCATGCTTCTAGTGAACCCTCAGAGACACACACGAGAACCCCAATGATATTTCTATTTACGATCTTGAACACAATCGGTGATGAACATGAACCTAGTGATAATGTTAATGATAATGTTCATGTTGATGCTCAACCTAGCAAAGACAATGATGTAGAGATTGAACTGCTGTTGATCTTGATAACCCACAATCAAAGAATCAACGTTATGATAAGAGAATTTTGTTGCTAGGAAGCACGGTAAAGAAAGAGAACCATGGGTTCGAGAAACCCATGCCCTTTCCTCCTAAACCATCCAAGTCAAAGGATGATGAGGATTTTGAGCGCTTTGCTGAAATGATTAGACCTATTTTCTTACGTATGTCGTTTAAGCGATATGCTTAAAGTAAATCCTTATGCTAAGTATATGAAGGATATCATCACAAATAAAAGAAAGATATCGGAAGATGAAATTTCCACCATGCTCGCTAATTACACTTTTAAGGGTGGAATACCAAAGAAACTTGGAGATCCGGGTGTACCAACTATACCATGCTCTATTAAAAGAAATTATGTTAGAACTGCTTTATGTGATCTTGGAGCCGGTGTTAGTGTTATGCCTCTCTCATTATATCGTAGAATTGAATTGAATAAGTTGACACCCTCTGAAATATCTTTGCAAATGGCTGATAAATCAACTGCTATACATTGCCGGTATTTGTGAGGGCGTGCTGTTGTGGTTGCAAATGTCACTATCTTAACGAACTTTGTTATTCTTGATATTCACGAGGACAATAGTATGTCTATTATCCTTGGTAGGCCTTTTCTTAATCTTTGCGGGGCTGTTATTGATTGCAACAAAGGCAATGTCACTTTTCATGTTAATGGTAATGAGCATACGGTACACTTTCAGGAAACAATCTCAAGTTCATAGCATCAATTCAATTGAAAAAGTTCAAACTATCATTTTGGAGGTTTTGAATTTCCTCTCCCTCTTGTCAAGAAAAAGTATGATATTCTTATTGTTGGGGATTTTCATATCCCGTTGAGGTAACTTAGTGTTATTGAAATTTCTCCGGTTACGTGTTATTCGGAATGAGTTCGTTAACAAGACTTGATCAACCTTGTTAGTGGGTTCATTTTGATGATCATGAGATGGATGAAACTAGAAGGCACAACCTTTTGTACCCTCTTTTTACTTTCTGTTATTTAGAATAAATAAAGCAAATATAGTATTATCCATCTGTTTTTTGAATTATCCGTGCATTAAAAAATAGTCCGAAAATAAAAGTGCTCCAAATGCCCTGCAAATCTAGTATGATTTTTTCTGGAATATTTGAGGATTTTAGGCATTGAAAACCTGCGGAGGGCCAAGCACTAGGCCACGAGAGAGGAGGCGCCCCCTCTGAGGCGCGCCCCCTGTCTCGTGGGCCCCTGGTGGCTCCCTCCACTTATGCCAGCACCACACACTTCATCTTCTACCCAAAAAATCCCCATCCAGCTCAAGCACGAGTTCTAGCTCATTTCTTTGTGATTTTCGATCTCCTTGCTCAAGCTCCATTCACAAAACTGCTTTGGGAGATTGTTGCTTGGTATGTGACTCCTCCATTGGTTCAATTAGTTTTTGTTCTAGTGCTTTATTCATTGCAAATTTTTGCTGCATAGGTGACCATGTTCTTGAGCTTGCATGTTAAATTTTTGGAGGTCCCAACCAATTCCAATGCATGATATAGGCTCTAGGCACTTGTAGGAGTAGTTGCTATCAATCTTGTTTAGTTTTATTCACTTTTGTTTTGAAGTCACTAAAATTTCAGAAATTTTCAGAGAAAGAAATATGCTTAGAAGAATGTACCAAGGAGGTTCTTGACGAAAGAAAGGGCCAAGGATTGCTATCGTGAGCAAGATGTTGAATTGCCGAGGACGCAAATGTACGGGCTTGTGAGTGGCCATCCGATGATTTTATGGTTGAAGCATGCTTCAAGGAGGAATTTGACGCATATGTGCGTAATGCCGAAATGGAGGACTTCTTACAAGATAAGTGTCATGATAATATCGATTGGTGATTCTTTTGTGCGGAGGTTTAGATATAAGCTGTATGCGTAATTCTCCTAGTGCCATGTTTGATATTTATGATACATCTTATACCATGGATTTAGAGGACTTCACAACTGCTTACAAACTCCCGCAGTGGGGTAATATTAATGATCCTCCCAAATCGGAATTTAGATATTTTCTTGCTAGTATTACTTTGGGAGAATCTAGGGACGTAGCACAAGCTACCATAGGGAGCATTCATTTTCTTGCTATACATTACTTTGCTCTCTTTATTGGTAAATGCATTAACTGTAAGGACGAAGTATGTCACATGTGTGCTCCTGATCTTTGTGTCCTCAAGAGTGCTGTGTCAGGTTATAAAGGTTATAACTTGGGGGCAATAGTTGCACGTAGGTTGCAGAATAATAGTAGAAATGGAGATTTATTTGGAGGAATTTATGCAACCCGTGTGGCTAACTTTCTTAATATAGCTCCACGAGAGGGGGATATGATTTTACCTCCTGTTTATTTGGATAAAGAAGCTATGTTCCATGATCATTTTCTTGAGAGGAATGAACAATTCCTCCTTTATCGAATAATCTATAGCCAGGACACAAAGTCGTCCCTGTTACTCTTCTGCTCCCTACCTTTTTGATTATCGGGCAAAAGAAGATATGTTGTCACCGGGGAAGAAGCAAGCTGAATATGAGAGGGAATGGAGGCAGCTCGGCAACAGCTGCTTTCGGGGAGGCTGTTGCCTCTGCATCTCTGTACAACCCAGTTTCACTTATGGATATCAGCCAGGCGGTCCTTGGTACTAGACCAACTTAGGCCAAAAGCCTAAGCTTGGGGAATCACGTATTTCTCACCGACTTTACATTCATGTTCACACACTAGTCGTCGGTGCTCATACTCTTTCATTGTATTATCCATGCTAGTTTAATTTTCTTTTTCTAGTTTTCTTCTTGTGTGTTTGATAAACCTTAAGAAAAACCAAAAAAATTAGTTAGTTTAATTTCCATGCTTGTAGTAGAAATTAAAATGAAAACCCAAAAAGATTTCTAGTTCTTCTTCTTACTTGTTGGGAGCTTTCCCATGTAAATAGTTTTATTTTCTCTTCTTTCTTTTGGGGGTCGAGAAGACCATATTGAAAATGCTTAGTGGCTCTTATATGCATGATTGTTTATTTGATTTAGAGCCCATATTACTTGTCTTCTCTCTTGAGAACTTATTGGGATGAGAAAAGCTGGTATGAACTCGACCTCTCTTGTTTTTGTAAATATGATGAGTTCATCGTTTCTGAGTCAGCTATTATGAAGTAAACATATTTGCAATGACATTTAGAGATTATAGTTGCTTGTGCCATGCTTGATTAGCTATGAGTTATAATGGTTTACCTTGCGTGCCAACATGCTATTAGAATGATTATGATGTGGTATGATGGGATGGTATCCTCCTTTGAATGAATTGAGTGACTCGACTTGGCACATGTTCACACATGTAGTTGAATCAAATCAACATAGCCTTCATGATATTTATGTTCATGGTAGATTATATCCTACTCGTGCTTGTACTCGGTGTGAATTAATTTTAATGCATGTTTACATTTGTTGTCGCTCTCTCGATTAGTTGCTTTGGTCTTTTGCTAGCCTTCACTCGTACTAAGCGGGAATACTGCTTGTGCATCCAAACTCCTAAAACCCCAAAAGTTGTTCCATATGAGTCCACTATACCTTCCTATATGCGGTATCTACCAGCCGTTCCAAGTAAATTTGTATGTGCCAAACTCCAAACCTTCAAATGAAATTCTGTTTTGTATGCTTGAGCAGCTCATGTTCCAACTAGGGCTGCCTATATCTTCCATGCTAGGTGGGTTATTCTCAAGAGGAGTGGACTCTGCTCCTCATTCACGAGAAAGGGCCGGTAACCGGGATGCCCAGTCCCATGATCCAAAAGATCAAAGCAAATCAAAATAATTAAACAAAACTCCCCCAGGGCTGTTGTATGTTGGAGGCACTCGTTGTTTCGAGCAAGCCATGGATTGATGCTTGTTGGTGGTTGGTGGAGTATAAACCTTTACCATTCTGTTTGTGAACTTCCTATAATGCATGTAGTATGGAAGATACAGACCATCTCATAGTTGTTGCGTTGACAGCGAAAAATATGCCGCTCAAAATGTTATTCAATCTCTATTTTAAAATCGAGCTCTGGCACCTCTACAAATCCACCTTCCCTCTGCGAAGGGCCTATCTATTTACTTTTATGTTGAGTCATCATCCCTTCTTATTAAAAAGCACCATTTCGAGAGCACTGCTTGTCGTTTGCATTCATTATTATTAGTTTATATTGGGTGTGACTTGACTGGATCTCTTTTACCATGAATTACAATGTTTAGTCAGTCCTCGGTCTTTAAAGGTGCTCTGCATTTATGTTTTGCGGTCTCAGAAAGGGCTAGCGAGATACCATTTTGTTATATCATGTTATGATTATTTTGAGAAAGTGTTGTCATCCGAGTTTTATTATTATGGCTCGCTAGCTGATTATGTTATTGATATGAGTAATTGTGAGACCTATGTGTTATTGTGAGTATAGTTACTTCATAATATTTGCTGAAACTTGAATGATGGCTTTTCATGTTTACAACAACAAGAGAAAACAGAGTTTGTAAAAGTTTTTCTTTATCACTTTCAGTTTATCAACTGAATTGCTTGAGGACAAGCAAAGATTTAAGCTTGGGGGAGTTGATACGTCTCCAACGTATCTACTTTTCCAAACACTTTGCCCTTGTTTTGGACTCTAACTTGCATGATTTGAATGAAACTAACCCGGATGGCGTTGTTTTCAGAGAACTACCATGATGTTGTTTTATGTGTAGAAAAGAAAAGTTCTCGGAATGTCACGGAAATCCACGGAGGCACTTTTTGGAATTTATAAAATTATTGGGCGAAAAGAAATACCTCAGGGGAAGGGCTGTCCACGAGACAGGGGCGCTCTCTATCTCGTGGGACCCCTGGACCTCCTCCGACCTCAACTCCAACTCCATATATTCCGTCTCGGGAGAAAAAATCAGAGAGAAAGTTTCATCGCGTTTCACGACACGGAGCCCGCCAAGCCCTAATCTCTCTCGGGAGGGCTGATGCAGAGTCCGTTCGGGGCTCCGGAGAGAGGATTCGTCGCCGTCGTCATCATCAACCATCCTCCATCACCAATTTCATGATGCTCACCGCCATGCGTGAGTAATTCCATCGTAGGCTTGCTGGACGGTGATGGGTTGGATGAGATTTACCATGTAATCAAGCTAGTTTTGTTAGGGTTTGATCCCTAGTATCCACTATGCTCTGAGATTGATGTTGCTATGACTTTGCTATGCTTAATGCTTGTCACTAGGGCCCAAGTGCCATGATTTCAGATCTGAACCTATTATGTTTTCATGAATATATGTGTGTTCTTGATCCTATCTTGCAAGTCTATAGTCACCTATTATGTGTTATGATCCGACAATCCCGAAGTGATAATAATCGGGATACTTCTCGGTGATGACCGTAGTTTGAGGAGTTCATGTATTCACTATGTGCTAATGCTTTGTTCGGCTCTCTATTAAAAGGAGGCCTTAATATCCCTTAGTTTCCGTAAGGACCCGCTTTTCTGGGAGGGTAGGACAAAAGATGTCATGCAAGTTCTTTTCTATAAGCATGTATGACTATTTACGGAATACATGCCTACATTACATTGAGGAATTGGAGCTAGTTCTATATCATCCTATGTTATAACTATTGCATGAGGAATCGCATCCGGCATAATTATCCATCACTGATCCATTGCCTACGAGCTTTTCACATATTGTTCTTCGCTTACTTACTTTTCCGTTGCTACTGTTACAACTACTACAAAAACCCAAAGACATTTATCTTTACTTTTGCTACCGTTACCTTTATTATCATACCACTTTTGCTACTAAACACTTTGCTGCAGATACTAAGTTATCCAGGTGTGGTTGAATTGACAACTCAACTGCTAATACTCAAGAGTATTCTTTGGCTCCCCTTGTGTCGAATCAATAAATTTGGGTTGAATACTCTACCCTCGAAAGCTGTTGCGATCCCCTATACTTGTGGGTTATCAATATTCCACTGTAGCCTTTCTCCACCCACGATAAGCCACCCCGTGGCATCTGCCGTGACGCGGTATCCCCTGGCTACTCCCGTGAAAATATTACGACAATCATTTCCCTTGTTGCTCTTGTATCTGCTGCGAGACCTTACGCAAAGAGTGATCAATAAGGCCATGCTATATTATCTCCTAGAGTGACGTGTTTCTCTGCTCTCTTATCATGATGTTTGTGTGATGTAATATGTTGATGGCACTCTTGTTACCATGCCTATTGATATTGCTCGTGCATTTGCATAGGCTTTTACAAGAATTTACAACCTCCAGAAGGTTAAAGATCAGTTTAAAAAAACACAACTAGTTCCAATTAATGTGGAACGGTTTAAAAAAACACAACTAGTTCCAATTAATGTGGAAGTTAGTGATACTGCTAGCCCGACTAGTGCTCTAAATTGTCAAATGGGGACTTTGCCATTTACTAATATATGTTTGCCTCTTGGTTCCACAAAGCCAATAATTCAAGGTTTATTTCCCATGCTCCAAACAGTAAAAAGGATATTTGCTTGCTGTTCCCACTTTCTCACCTATGATGGAAGGTTGCAGTTCGTGAACTCAGTTCTATCTTCTTTGCCTACTTCCTTCACAAGTACATTTCCGATTCCCAAATGAGCAATGGAGTAGTTGGATGAATCTGAAGACATTTGTTATGGCTAGGTCATAATTTGACCAAAAGACCCCCTAGCTGCTTGGGAATTAGTTTGTAAGCCCAAAAGTAAAGGAGGCCTATAGGTGTTGGACATGGAGAACATAACATACATACGACCTTGAAAATATTAGAGAAATTCTACAACCATTGAAATATTCCCTAGGTTCATCTTGTTTGGAGCTTTTTTATCTTTACTTGCCGCCAATATCGGGGTCACACATAAACTTCTTTTTTGGTCGAGAGTTTCCATCTTGCTTTCCATGACTTTCAATGGGATGGTATTTCTATAACCGGTGATGGCAATTCAATTTTGTTTTGGCAATACAAGTGGATTGCACCTGAGTTATATCAGCATATGTCGCACATGTACTCATTTGCTTTGAATACATCAGTTTTATAGACCAGTTTCTGGATCATGAGTTAAGACATGCTTTTTATTTGCATTTGTCTCGGGCTGCCTTTGCTCAATTTTGTCTCTTTGGCAACAAATACAAGTCATGAATCTATATGCACAACCTGCTTCTTGGGAATATAGCTGGGGCACTGCCTTTTCCACTTCTAGGATTTATAAACTTTTTATAGTCATCATGTCACTCTAGTTGTCTTGAAATAGTTATGCAAATCTTGTGTCATTGCAAACATCAAGTTTTCTTTTTGTTTGTGCTCTTTGAGAAACTGAATACAAGGGCGTTTCTCAAAAGGAAAACTTTACTAAGCCCTCCTATGAATTTGACATGTGCAATCAACCTTTGGATTGAAAGTAGAGATTATATCTTTTTTGAATGCCCCTTTTCTCGATGTGCTGGAAGTATATGCGCTTGAAAATCAAGCTCTCTAAATATTTTGGGCAATCTGCTTAGAGTAAAGAATCATCCCAATATCACTCTCTTTATTGATTAAATCATCTTGCTTATCTGGAGCATCTGGATTTGCCGAAATGACTTCATTTTTAAAAGCATATGTTTAAAGATGAGCTTATGCTTCTTCTTCATAGGGTCAAAAGGGCCTCTTATGCTGGTCTTGTTGACTAGGTCACCAACTTCTAGTAACAGTTCACTCTTTCTTTTTTCCTGTCTTGATGTAACTTACTTTAAATATTTTTATTAACTTTGCTTAATTGCAGTAGGTAATTCACCATTTTGATCATTGATTATCGGGAATGTACAACCATATCGCCTTGCAAGCTTTTGAGTTACAAGTAAGATAGCACAAGCGGTTGCTCTTGCAACCTATGGATGTACAAACTCTTCGATAGGGGTTGCACGGGCTTTGATGGGGTGCTAGCAATGGTAGTTTTAGTTAGATAGAATATTTGCTTCGCGTGATGCCTAACAAATTTTTCATGGGGACCATCGTTTGGTGGTCCTTTGGTCGAACATGCCCTCAATGTCCATTGTTCCTATCACGTGTGTCATTTCTTGTCCATGGATCTAGAGTAACTCAAAATTGTGTTGAGCGTCACATCTCACCTCCTAGTTTCTTTGTGATCGTGTGTACAATGCTTTATGATTGATAAAACCGTCATGTCCAATGTTCACCATTATTCTCTCGAAAGGAAAAATCACCATGATGAGATTCACCCAGTGCCCTTTGCTCTATACAGTATTTGTTTCCCTTGGGTAACCATGGGAAATTCATCATCACAAGTGAACAGGACAAATCACCATTTCATGCATTCGTGATGACAAATCTTCATTCGATGGAGCTCATTTGTTGAGAAGGTGCATGCGCAGAGCAAGCAAACCGGATTTTTAGCACCAGTACCTGGATTATATTAAATACCGAAAATAAGTGCAAATGGAACGTGTGGGGGACATTTGTTCCTAGTTTTATAGAAAATACCCTAGGAAAGCTTAAAATTGCATCTAAATCCACAAGAATATCATTTTGGACTAATTCCCCAACACTCGCTTCGTCACCATCACATCGCCGATGGAGAGAAGGAATGCGGGGAGTGCAACCATTGAGTCGCCTACACAAACCTTTAGAAGAAATATATCATAGATGTCGCCGCAGTAGCCATCCACCACATGCAAACAAATGGGGCATGGAGAAGAAGCCGAATCGGTACGGGACTTCCCTATATCCATGTTAATGGTTATGCTACCATCACCAGAGCTAGTGGGAATTGGCAACCCGAACCACGTATGCCTCCGGGTGAAAACAATTTGCAGACAAAACGAAGTCATCACCGTCAACAAGATTGAAGTTGACGACCAAACCTACACCACCTAAAGGAAAAAGTTGAAACACATGCCCAGCGGCGACAAACCCATCGAGTCTAAAATGTTGCTGAGATGCAAATGAAATTCGAGGCATGAGTGTTTGATGTGCCACCATCGCCACCATCCAAATGATTCCACCATGACATCAAATCCTAACCTAATTCTAACTACACGCGGAATATTATAAAGCGAAATTCCCTTTCTTTACGATGTCTGACGGCAGAGTGGAATGGGAACCACCAGCGGGACGAGGCCGAGATATGAACACCGCCCTTATCATCTAGTGGGAGGAGATGTTTTTTGACAGAAGAAACGAGAAGTTGGGAAAGGCAACTTTGAAATTTGAACCTATTTTAAGATGTACTCCTCTTCGTTTGGAATTACTTGTCACAAAAATGAATAAAAATAAATGCACCTATAACTAAAATATATTTAGATACATTCATTTTTTGGACCAGTAATTCCGAATGAAAGGAGTAAATTGCAATTAGAATTCGAGGGAAAGAAGTTACAAACTAGATGTTTCTAACCGTTTCCATCCAACCCGAGAGCCAGCCGCAGGTGTGGCCCGTGCAGGCTCGACGGCCACACCTTCCGCGCGGCGACGGTGTAGCGATAAAACCGGTGCCTTTTTTCCGAACAAACCGACGCGGCCACGTCCCCACCAAGAGCAGCGAGAGCATGGCGGCCACGAGCTCCGCGGCGCTCTTCTCCGTCCTCCCCCTCCCCACAGCCACCCCGGCCTCCGCCCGGGCAGGCAACAGCCATTACAGGCCGACGCGCTCAGCCGCGGCCGTGTCCCCCATCAGATGCTCCGCCGCCTCCCCCGACCTGTCGCCCGGCGCTCCCGCGCCGGCGCCGCCCAAGCCCCAAATCGAGCTCGAGTTCGTCGGGGTAAGGCCTCGGCCTAGATGGTCTCCGCTAGCTCCCACCTCAGGCGCCGAGGTTTAATTGATTTTCTGTGATGTGCGTGCAGCCCAAGCCGGGCGCCGACGGGTCGTACCCGGTGGACAGGGCGGCGGCGGTGAGCGGCGACAAGCTCCTCCGGGACGTCATGCTTGAGAACAAGCTCGAGCTCTACGCGACATACGTGAGCCACCTTCCCTAACTTCCGCACCTTCTCTGGCTTAATTTCCCTTCTAATTTTCCTCTGGCATTATCTGCTAATTAATGGTTCCTGGTGCGCGCGCTGCAGGGAAGCTGATGAACTGCGGCGGCGGGGCAGCTGCGGCACCTGCATCGTCGAGGTAACTCACTGCATATCATGTGCAACACCGCAACTGAAAATGGCACCGCACGCTATCTCGCTGTGCACAACGGCTGCTCTGAACTGTAACTGATACCACCAGAGTGTTAACCTTGTGCGCAGATACTCGACGGGAAGGAGCTCCTGAGCCCAAGGACGGACGCCGAGAATCGTTACCTGAAGAAGGTACGCAGCAGTTCATTCTCATTCTCATTTTCCTCTGGTTCATAGAGTTTCTGCTGCTGTCTCCACTCTGTGGTTTACAAGCAGAGGAGCTGCGACTTAACTGTGCACTCTACATCTTACTGTCTATTTCAGAAACCGGAGTCGTGGAGGCTGACCTGCCAGACGATCGTCGGGAACAAGGAGAACTCCGGCAAGGCATGATTCCATGAGCCTCACGCACTGCCTTCGGCTCCGTTGTCATGAGCGCCATTTCTTTCTGAAAAAATGCTGTGTTTCTTCTTGCAGGTTGTCGTCCAACGGCTGCCCCAGTGGAAGAAATGAGTGAGCAATCTTGCCTGCACATTCGATGGACTGACAGCATGTGATGTGATCCAGTGCCATGTACCTCCTTCTACCAAGTGTTGAGCAAAGATGTCTGTCCTGGCAACAAGTTATTGACAGTTTGCATGTGCGCTTGTTCACTCCAGAGATGAACAGAGCAAGAATGCATCTGCTACTGCTGCTGGCATCAGTGACAAACCTGTTCTGGGCCCTAGTACCCTGCATTTGTATGATAGGGCCTAGTAGCACAATTTGTGTGTATCTAAAACCATGTCTTGGTTTTCTTCCTGGAATCAATGGCAAATTGTAAATTGTGTATCTAAAACCAGTAACAGTTTCCATTTTTCTTAGTGCTCTGCGTTTTGCAACGGATTTCGTCTCAAACAAAAGAAATCTGTATGATTCAAATAACAAAATCCGTCGTAGTCTAGGTGGTCAGGATACTCGGCTCTCACCCGAGAGACCCGGGTTCAAGTCCCGGCGACGGAACTCTTTTTTTGTCAACCTGCGTCACTTTTTTGCTTTGCAAGTTTTGTTTTACTTATTATGCAGTTTATTCAGGTATAATACTCTGTTCAATTAAAATACATATCTAATGCATTTTTATTGTCTGATCTATAGAACGCCCGGACGTGTCCAAAATGTTCATTATAAAAGGCTGCCAGCCTGTTCTTGCACGCAAGCATCCGAATGGAGCGTTGGTCTGCCCGTGCGCGCCGAACCTCGCGCGACCCAGGTTAGAATCCTGGTGCGGCGGGGTGCCCTTGCGCGTGTTTAGTTGCCTGCATGAGACCCAACCAGGCCCGAGCGGGAAGAAAACAACATGTTGGTTTGGCTGCATACACTGTTGGGCCTGCATGACATGATGTATAAAGCACTCTCTGGCCACAGCTCGGCTTTGGAAGCTTCCGAATCAGCGGTTTCTCCAAAAGCCGAGGCCAGGCGGTACTGCGTGGGCAGCGGCGGCTGCACGCGCGCGTCCACACTCGAGAAGCCGCGTTGCTTCCCGAAGCGCCGCCAGTTATTAGCCTCATCGCCCCTCATCGCTCCCTCTCCCCACTCTCCCAACTCTCACCGGCGGCGGCGGATCGGAGGAGAGCAAGAAGACCACCAGACTCCATCACCGGCGAGCGGATCATCACCTAGCCTGACGCACGATCGTCGGGAACAAGGAGAACTCCGGCAAGGCATGATTTCACTAGCCTCACGCACTGTCTTCGGCTCTGTTGTCATGAGCGCCATTTCTTTCTGAAAAAAATACCGTGTTTCTTCTTGCAGGTCGTCGTCCAACGGCTGCCCCAGTGGAAGAAAGACTGAACAATCTTGCTTGCACATTCGATGGGCTGACAGAATGTGAGATCCAGCGCCATGTACCTACTGCTGCTGGCATCAGTTACAAAACTGTTCTTGGCATATCCCTAGTACCCTGTATCTGTATGATAGGGCCTAGTAGCACAATTTGTGTGTATCTAAAACCATGTCTTGTTTTCCTTCCTGGAATCAATGGCAAATTGCAAATTGTGTTGAACCAGTGCTATGTAATCAAAAGCGTGTTAATGCCTAAATCAACACAATCCGTCGTAGTCTAGGTGGTTAGGATACTCGGCTCTCAGCCGAGAGACCCGGGTTCAAGTCCCGGCGACGGAATACTTTTGCCATCATACAGTCTTTTTTGTGCAGCTAACCTTCAATATTTTGCCGTCATACAGTCTTTTTTCCTGCAGGTATCCTTCAATTTTTTGCCATCATACAGTCTTTTTTATGCAGGTATCCTTAATTTTTTGGCTCATACAGTCTTTTTCTTTGCAGGTATCCATGAACTTTTTGCCATCATACAGTCTTTTTCTTTTCCTTTGCAGGTATCCTTTATATCCAATACTGAAGCCTAACTTTATTTTCCCATACGACCCGCGCACTGTCTACAGACAAGGAGCGTGTCATCCAGTGCAAAAAAAAAAACATGTCATGATAGACTAGCTACAGAGAAACTACAAGTGCCATCATACAGTCTTTTTTGTGCAGCTAACCTTCAATATTTTGCCGTCATACAGTCTTTTTTTCTGCAGGTATCCTTCAATTTTTTGCCATCATACAGTCTTTTTTATGCAGGTATCCTTAATTTTTTGGCTCATACAGTCTTTTTCTTTGCAGGTATCCATGAACTTTTTGCCATCATACAGTCTTTTTCTTTTCCTTTGCAGGTATCCTTTATATCCAATACTGAAGCCTAACTTTATTTTCCCATACGACCCGCGCACTGTCTCTGAGACAAGGGCGTGTCATCGATGCAAAAAAAAAAACATGTCATGATAGACTAGCTACAGAGAAACTACAAGTGCCATCATACAGTCTTTTTGTGCAGCTAACCTTCAATATTTTGCCGTCATCTGATCTTTTTTCTGCGGTATCCTTCAATTTTTGCCATCATACAGTCTTTTTATGCAGGTATCCTTAATTTTTGGCTCATACAGTCTTTTCTTTGCAGGTATCCATGAACTTTTGCCATCATACAGTCTTTTTCTTTTCCTTTGCGGTATCCTTTATATCCAATACTGAAGCCTAACTTTATTTTCCCACTCGACCCAGCGCCTTTGTCTCTGAGACAAGGAGCGTGTCATCCAGTGCAAAAAAAAAAAAACATGTCATGATAGACTAGCTACAGAGAAACTACAAGTGCTGCACAACTCTAAAAACCACAGCACCAACCTAAGATCATCCCTAAAGGCAACAGCTATGCCACCAGGCCTAAATTATATATACAGCAACAACCAGCAGAAACTTCACAACCTTGCAACACTATCTCCATTCCCCTGACCACGGATATCTTCTATCCTTAGTATGCCACCACAAGGATGACTACTAGCATCATGAACATTCACAACCAGTCAGCCACCTGAAGAGAAATAGCTCCAGCCATCAATGCATCCATGCCATCTCCAGAATGGAGCCCTGCCCAATATTTGATAAACCCAAATGATAAGTTTCACGCGTGTGGCACGAATTAACACCACCATGACGTTTTTTACAACTAAAATTGCCATCCAAAAACAAACCCAAAAAAGGTGAAACTTGCCATCCAAACAGAAAGTTGCCATGCTTCACAACAAAAATTGTCATCCTCAAGTAACTAAATTTGCCATCAAAAAACTTCAGGGCGGAATTGCTTCGCGCCCCACGTGTGGCACTTATTACGGCCTTGATAAATGCACAAGCATAGAAGATCAGTTCAATCGGCGACCAAATGGGTTTTCCTTCAAAGCATGACCTGTTGCAAAGCTTCCAAACCGCCCAACACATCGCAGCGAGGCCGGTGATTTGAACACTACTACCCGCGGGAATGAATTGGGGGATCCACCAGAAATCTTGCGAGAACCATTTAGGTCTTGTCCTGGCTCCAATGGCCAGGCCCACAATGCTCCACACCTATCGTACTGCCTACACGAGTACGTCTAGCCATATTGTCTTTGCTAGCAATTGTGTTATGCCAAATTAGCCACAGCCAGATTTTTATTTTGAGTGTTATTTTGGCTTTCTACAAGTGTTTACAAATATATGAAGAGCATTGTAAGCAATGTGGGTATAAAGAGATTTGACAGTGAACACTCCCGATGTGGTCCATTTCCATTTAGGTTTGTGAGGTTCATTATTCAGAACCACGCTAGCCATCTTTTTTTTTATGAAAAGCACACATGGCATTTTGCAGGCCTACATCCAGCAGCTACCTTCGTAAACTGAGTTGCCATCTCCTTCGTGCAATAGCTTCCATTGACCTGCCCGCGTCATTGCAAATAGCATGCAAACCAGGGAACTGGTCTTTCAAGGGTGTAGTACCACACCCAGGAGTCAGAGAAATCAGTAGTCACCCCATTACCCGCAGTCACCAGCCGCCCCTGAGGATAGATTGGCCTCAAATGCAAAAGATCGTACCAGCAAACAGAATCATGCACCCTGTGTTAAATCTCGAAGATACAAACCTTTAGATATTTAGCCCTAATAAAACGCTGCCAAGGGCCATCCTCAGCTTCCATCCTCCACCATAGCTTGCACATTGAGCTGATAGTCAATTTGGGAAGATTATTCAGACACCCCCACCCCCTTTCTCCTTAGGTCTACAGATCAGGGGCCACTTCACCAAATATTATCTCCTTTTTTGTATCAACTCCTTGCCACACAAGGCACCTTACGATCTTGTCAAATTTTCTCACGGTCGTTTTGCACATAATGTATATATGTACATGTGATAAATTGGAGAGTTGGTCAAACAAACTTCTAATCAGATACCTTCAATCTACTAGAACTAACAAACACCCCCAAGTAATTTAGTGGCAAGTAGCCCATTTGGCAGCTAAACAAAGTGGCATATTGGTCCAACTTATCAGCATCCTCCAATACCATTAACACCTCACTTTTCTGAAAATTAATTTTTAGGCGGACATCATCTCAAACCGATCTTTGTAAAGAAGTTTCAAATCCTAGCTCCTTTTCGCCATACTTAAAAAATAGGATAGTTTTGTCCACGTACTGCATAACTGAAATCCCATTTTCAACAAAGTGAATAGCCAGTCCAGTGATCTGGCCATTTTGTTGATCCTGACGAACCATGTTGGCAAGGCAGTCAGTATTCAAATTTAAAAGAAAAGGAGACAAGTACCCCCCGATCTCACTAACTTGTGGCTACCAAAGTTTCTACCCACCTCACCATTGATATTGACACTGAGAGCCCCTTGTGACCATACTTTTCATCGAGGCAAGCCATTTTGCACTAAAACCTCTTTTCTAAGTGTATCGAAAAGGAAAATTCCAGTTGACCTTGTAATAGGCCTTTTTGAAGTCAATTTTCATGACCACCTGTCATTGTTTTATGAAATTGGATTTCATTCGATACTTCTTTCAGTAACTAAACACCATACATGATGTTTCCCTCTCTAATGAAGACGCTTTGACAATCAGTAATAATCTTAGGCATGTAGGATCAACTTTGATGGTTATAGCCTTAGATTTTTTTTTGAACGACACTTGCAAGATGCAAATGAGTCTGAATTTAAGCTAAGTTCTAACTTAGCATAATTTTCGTTGGGGTACAAACAAAATTTACTTTGGTTGTACATAAGTTCCCCTGTTTTAAAATTTGGGTAAGTCGGTTATTTGGCTGTTGATTCTTTTGTCAAGATGAGCAAATGTTTTTCCTTGTGCTCTTCCATGGCTTCTTGGGCAGAGACCGGGGACATTCATCCTTTAAAAAAACCGCATGCATCATTTTGATGCAGAGGCTAGGGCATTCCTCCTTTTCAAAAAATAAAAATAAAAATGGCTTCTTGGGCAGAATTTTTGACTTGCCCCTGTTTGCCGTCAGTCGGTTTTTCTATTGGGCTTGAAGCCCATTACACATTGCCTATTTTTATGCATGTTTTTTTGCTTTTGTTTATTTCATTTCTTGTTTAGTCTTTTTTGGTATTTTTGGGATGTTTGACTGAGTGTAAATCATATACAAACACTATATAATATGCCTGTAAATTATACTATAGTGTGAAAGTTGCAGTATTATATGCTTATTCTTTGGATATTAGAGAAGGTGCAATTTCAATGCAAAGCCGTGTGCAAGTTTTATTATTATATATTGTTAGTTTCATTCTTCCTGAAGGGTAATAACATGCGACTAGTTCATTCTTTTTTTAGAAAATTCATATTTCAATTTTTTATAGTTTTTATTATTTTTAAGGGTACGTAATATTAATGCCACTCATTCATTCATTCTAGAAAATTTATTTTTTGTGAAATTCTACTATTATATGCTTATTCTGGCATATTTTAAAAATCGCAATTGTTGTGTGAATTGTGTCCAAATATTGTCACTATTTATTTTCTTATTTTGTTTCTTCTTATAGAGTAATACCAACGCTACTAATTCATTCTTACTTAGAGAACTTCATTATATTAATATTTTTACATTTTATTTAATTTCCTTCCTTTAAGCGTAATACCAATCCCACTAATTCATTCCTTCTTAGCAAACTTCCTTTTAGCAAAAGAATCACCGCTTATTCTTTCATATTATAAAAGGTGCAATTCCTGTGTAAATTGTGTCATTACTTGTTTTATTTTTTATTCCTTCTTCTTAAAGCGTAATATCAGTGTCGCTACTTCATTCTTTTTTAGAAAACTTCATTATTTTAATTTTGTTATAATTTCATTTCAGTTTATTTCTTCTTTCAGGATAATACTGATGGCACTGAGTCATCCTTCTTAGAAAACTTCTTTTTTGTGAAAATTAAATTATTATATGCATATTTCTGCATATTATGAAAAACACCAATCTGTTCAAATTGTGTGCCAATTTTGACACCATTTATTTTATTTTTTTGTGTTTTGTTTTTTCTCAAATGGTAATACCAATTACACTAATTTATTATTTCTTAGAAAACTTGATTGTTTTATTTTGATTTATCTACTTCTTTCATTTTTTCTTCTTTAATGGTAATACTAATGCCACTAATTCATTCATTCTTAGAAAATTTCTTTTTTGCAAAAATAATACATTCTTGCATATTAAAAAAATGCAATTCCTATGTAAATTGTGTACAATTTTTTCCATTATTTACTTTAGTTCTCTTTTATTTTCTTTCTTCTCAAAGGGTAATAACAATGTCACTAATTCATGCTTTCTTAAAAAAACTTTATTTTTTATTTCAATATCTTTCTTATTTAAGGGTAATGCCAATGCCACTAATTCATTCTTCATTAGAAAACGTATTTTGGGATTTATTTCTTTATATCTTTATTTTGTTTATTTATTCTTTAAAGTGACAGCACCACAGGTATTAGATTAGTATAACTATGCAAACAATACAACGCATCCATCTAATGTCAAAAGCCAACATAGACTATATATGCAGAAACACATACGGTATGTATAGGCCTCCGTAATTTTGAATAATACTAGTTAAATGCCCGTGCGTTGCTACGGGCAACAATGCAAAGTGTGTGCGTTCATTATTCTACTTTGTTCGCTATGTGCAATAATTCGAAGTCAATGCGACATATGTGTACATCTATTATGTTATTTTATACATATGTTTAGTTTATATTTACTCGTAGCTATATATGCAAACATATTTCAATTGTTCCCTCCCTCTTGGCTATTATGTGTACCCATCCTGTAAAAATGCCCCACGTACATGTTGAGCATGGTTTCTAATAGCACTACGATTAACTGATGGTCACGTCTTTGTCTCCCTACCTCCCGTCCATCAACCACCCCTCATCAACAAATGGAAGCTCCGACGACATTTAGCAAATGAAAACACTTGACACGCAATGGAACGACAGCCAACTACATTTCTAGGGAAAACCATCCTTCACCAACAAATAATAAGAATAGGGCATCTCCAACGCTGACTCTCAAACCGCCCGCATCTTTTAGGACCGAGCGGTCTGGACGCATTTTACCATCAACGCGGTACCCCATCCGCCGACGGACCGGTCCGGACATTCGACTTCCGGCAAACCGAAACCCAGCCCGGGGGGCTTTGCGGGCGTCCGGACCGCTTTCGCCTAAGCATCCGACGCCCAGATCCAACCCGAAACCATCTCCTGCAATATCTCTCCAAAGGATGTGCCGTATTCGGGGTCGAAGCGGACTACATTGATGACGCGCGAGGTGTCCGGATGGGAGGGCGCCGTTGACCGACACGACCAGACTGGTGCCACTTCAATGTGTAAGCCTTATCTCGAGAAACCAACTCCGTCCACTGTGCTGCATTGAAGCGGGCTAACCACCTATTTTTCTTGCTGCAGCTCTTTGAGCACGGATCTGGCACCTTCCACATTGCATTCTCCACATATCTGCGCACCGCCCCCACTCCCCTCTTCCTCCACTCAGCGACGATTGGCAAGTCCTGGGTCTTGTCACTGATGGGCGGATCATAGCTCCGCCGCCCTCGCTCTCTAGGGCCCTCTTCCTCTATGGCGTTCGGTTCCTCGGAGAAGGAGGAGATCGTAATTTCCTCTGGCGACGCAGTGGACCAGCCACAACAGCATCAACCACGCATGTGTCCGCGGTGGCCACGGCCGTGCGCAAGCGGAGAGGATAATCCGCGACCGCCAACGGGCCGCAGGGAAACATTGCCGCGACCCCGCACCCTTCCGTCGCTAGAAGCCCAACTCCGACGACAGTGGCACCGACCATCAGCCAACCCAATGATGCGTACGAGGTCACCATTTAGTTCACTGGACGAAATATCGTCCGGTTTTATGCAAAAATATCTAAATTTGAATGAAAGTTATTCAGTTTGTTTAAATTTCTATCAATTTTTTCTTTTCATTAAATTTTGTTTGAAATGTGAACGGACAGTTGCGGCTAGTTTTGGATGACCGGCTCCCATATTAGTGTCCAGACATCTATCCGGACCAGTCCGCGGATAGATTCAGTATCCGTTTTAGGGGTCCATGTTGAAGTTGGAGATGCCCTTACTCTATTTTATAGTCTCACCCGTCACAAGTCACGTGTCGATTTTCCTTAACCTCCTGCACAAAACAAAATAATGAAAAATGGTAAACAAATAAAAATGGTGCATTTCTTATCCAACCAAGAATGAACACAATTTATCGTGATTGTTCTTGTTCATTTGTAGCTGCCGTATCAAAAAGTGAGTCGTTACCTGGACAATTTCTTGCAATAACATGATGGTATTATGTTTATTTTCTGGGCACGGTAACCAATATTTTAAATAGCGTGCTACAAAATATAGCGAGCCCCTTCTCTAAATGTTACACGAGTTATAGCGCGCTAATAGCGTGCTATATTTCGAAATAGCGTTTGCAAAAAAATCAAATATATCTAGAAATAAAGTATTTAAGCAACTAATTTTTCATAGGAGCAAGCAATATATGCATAAGGGCCAAATCCAGCACATAAAAATAGTAAGTCTCAAACATCAACAGCCATAGTTTTAAGAGTCTCTAACATCAACAACCACTGGGGCAGCCACTTGGGCCTGCTGGTTAGGTCTCGTGGGACAATCTGATACAAGGAGTGAGAAAGTTTAGTGGTGCGTAGGGTTGGTTTTAGTCTGCCTGGGCCTGCTGGGCTGTGCTTATTTCAGTTTTGCATGGTCTGCGTTGTAGCGTTACAACGTTACAACGTTATAAGCGTGTGTGGCGCTAATTACGCGATTAAGCGCCGTAGCGTCGATTTTGCCAAAACGTAACGTCTCCCTTCCAAATATGCTATAACCGTGTTATAACCGCGAAATAGCGTGCTATTTAAAATATTGACGGTAACGGGCAGTGATGGGGGAGGATTTGGAACATAAATACCCTTGTTTAGTTTGGTGATTAGATGCATAATTATAGGGGTACATTAATTATCCTTCAAAACATAACAGACTGCACGATTGCAGCATGGCTTCCAAAAATAAATGGATGTGGCATGTTCTTTAAGGCTGGAATCGACAATTCATATAGGGAGTAGAAAATATATACACCTACAAATTGGAATTTCTATCAAAAACCAATATACCTAATATGAAGGAATGAAAGGAGAATATAGTTTAGTGCAAACAAATGCAACCATTCTCGTCGCATTCAGTGCAAACTACTTTGGTAATCTTCATCAACCAGGTACAACAATACAGACTTCAAACATATACTCAGCCGTTTCGGAAGAAGAAGAAAAAAAAAACATATACTCAGGAAAGCGCACACACTTGAATATAAAGTGTATTTTCGCATAAACTTGTTCGACCCTTGTAATTTATTTTTGTTATCCTTCCTGATGCAATGCACCAATGCACCATGATGATTTCCAAACCTGACTACTGATCATGCATAAGCTCTCTGTTGCTCTAGCATTATATGCACTAAGCAGAGATGCAATTAGCTGTTCATAATAAGAATTATCTTATTTGTTAATATAAAAACCAAGAAGAAATGACTGCTGCTAGGACTCAAGTCAGTGGAAAATCTGCACAAACAAGGCATCAATCTCTTCGGCTCCATTGCTCTTAACAAGTGTACAAACAAATGCTTTATACAAAAAAAAAAATCAACATAGTAAAGCGATCACTGAGTGAAGGGAATGTACGAGTAGCAAAGCATTCTGATTCACATCCAGCACAATCAAGGAATCGACAAAGAGCAAAAACATATGTCCAGGAGTCGCAGACAATGGTGATCTGGTTACACACATGATTAATCTTCCTCTGAACCCGGTGATGGACTGTAGTACGAACAATGGGGACTGAGATTGATCGACGATGTAGAGACAATGCGATAGCCAGGAGTCGCAGACAATGAAGGACTTGATGACGATGGCCGCTCTCCATACGTACACTGCTGCGAGTTCCACTGCCGCGTCCTGCAGCTCGCAATCATGCCTCCCCGCGCCCTCTCCTCCTCATTGCATAATTACACCGCCCTAGCTTGTTCCTTGAACGGCCATACGACGCCCCCGGGGACGCCAACTAAGCCAGAGCTACAAGATGTGCGGGATTCACCAGGGGCGTGGCGAGCGCGATAGATACAAGAGCCAAGAAACTCGACCGTGGGTTTGATGGTGGTAGAATGAAGATTGACCAGGCGACTGCCATGGTAAATTATCTTGGGTTCTCAAGTAGGTAGGCACACATGGAAGGCAGGAAAGGCCACGTGATTGATGGAATCAATCTCAGTCATTCCGTATGGAATGTGTGACTAATGCAGATCATGGAAGGGGCGAAAACTTTGGTAGTAGAGAAACAAAAATGGAAGGAGGAGTGAGAAACGGAAGGACAGATTTATTAGGTGCTACGGACGATTTTTACGGACATGATTTGCAGCCAAAATTAGGGCAGTTTCCATGAACGATTTATTAGGTGCCAAAAATCGGGAAAAAAGTCGGTGGACGTGGAGTTACGAAGGGTGGGGAGGCGCGGACGAAAATAACTGACGTAAGAGGGGAAACGGAACCTTATAGTTCTTTTAGGTAGTAGAGAAGAGATAAAACATTGCATCGTATTTCATCCATGGAAGCTCAGCCATGAATTGACACGAACATGGGACCGATCCATGCATGACATACCCGTCAACTGTGTACATGAGATGCCACAATGGTCAGTCCTTTCATTCTCCAAGTCAATGCATGGTACATCAAGAAAGATCAATCAGTATGCATGTATTCAACTATGCAAAGCATCTTCGTGTTCTGCTTTTTTCCTTTAGCAAATCTACCGTTTTTTTAAAACACCTGTAATTTTATTCATACTCACAACAATTACAGATACGCTGATTTGGACCTAAGATTCAAGAAAATACAAAGTTACTCATAGACTAAGAATTACAATGAAATCTCTTAAAAACATCTTCACGGTATTAATCTCTGCTCGAAGAAATGCTCCAAAGACTTTGATAAAGAGGCTGCAATTGGAAAATATTGGTACAACTATGTGCTGTCCGCAACGACTGGCCCATGTTTGTTGTTCGTCTGGCATTGGCCCATGTTTGTTCTTCATCTGGCATTGGCCCATTTTTATTCACATTTATTTATTTATTGTTTATATTTTGAAATATTATATATATATTATATTAACAAAAACACTTTATATAAAAAATTGAAAATTTTTAATCATGCATTTGAAATTTTTTAAACGTGTATATAAAATGTTTCTGGTGTATATGAAAAATGTAAAATGTGAATAAAAAAGTAGAAAATGTTAGTCATGTGTACTAAAAATGTTTCTGATATTGTCCCGTGTTTCAAACAAAATGTAAGTGTCATTTAAAAAAAAGTTTATACAATGTATTCAAACAAATGTACATTACATTTAATAAATGTTCATGAGTTTCATAAGTGTATTAGTGAAATTTCAAAAAAAAGTGTTTGTACAATGTAAGAAAAATGTTTGCATAGTTAAAAAAAAGTTTTTTTGTTATTTCATAAATGTACCAAGATGTATTTGAAAAATGTTTATCATGTATCCAAGTAAAAGTTCAAAACACGTTTTTGTAAAAATGTTAATAATGTATTTTTGCGTCAAAAGTTGAGAACTTTATTCAACAAATGAGCTCGTGGAATCATCAGCCAACAAGCTGGTGAGCAGGAAAGATGGTCTAGAGTCAGCCCAACTTTTAGTGACTTTCAATGGGCAAGCATGCTTCGCGCAGAGATGGGCTGGTACATTGGCTGGTTGTTTACATGTTGAATATCAAAAGAAGAAAAAGAGGAAGGTAGCTCTACAATTTCCATCATTAACGGTGCCCCAACAGATCGGCTATTGGAGCGAAATTTCTAGAGGCTTACCACGTCCAGCCGGTCCGTCTCCATCATTAGAGCATCTCCAGCGCGCCCCAACAACGCCACCCCTCCCAAGGCGATATTTTAGCGCGGTAAAAATCGGCCCGATCGCGCCAGGGTCTCATTTAGCGCCGGTTTGGCCCAAATTAACAGCCGGCGACCCCGAGCCGAACCTAAGCGTCCGGGTGTCGCATGGGGGCGCCGACAGAAGCGAAAAGGGGCATGGGGCCGCTCTGTCGGCGAGAGGAGTCCCTTTTCCCACCGTTTCCTCCTGCCTCCCCCTCCTCGGTTTCCCTCTCATTCTCCATTCCTCCCGCCAATCTCCTCCTCCTTCCTTCCAAGTCGGGTGCCATGCCGCCGAAGAAGTACGTGTTCCCCCGCGCCGTGATGGATACCACAACCGCCGCCGTCGCCCAGCCGAAGCAGAGGAAGCAAAGGACGCTCGGTCAAGCCCGGGCATGAAAGCGCCCGGAAGGCGGAAGTGCGGCCGGGGAGGCCGTCCTTGCTGATAAGGCGCCTTGAGGGCCAAGAAGGCCTGGGAGAGGCGGCGCTTCGCAGCTGCGGCGGCGGTGGGCCTTCGGCGAACAAAGGCGAGGTGGCTCGCGCGGGGATGATGAATCCACCCGGTGGCCACGGCCCGCACGCGACCTGGAGCCAGCAAAGCGTCGGATCTCCGGCCGGCTTCTCGTCGCCGCCACAACCCTGGGGCTGCACACCGTCACCGAGCTATGCCGACGGCGACGTAAACAACGGGTTCAACCCCAACGTCACCTTCCCCTATGGTCGCCCGGTCCAGCGCACGCCCTCGCCCGCATTAGCCGATGTGCAGTACCCTCCATACACCTACTTGCCGCCGGCCTACGCAGCCTCCCCGACGCCTGATAATCCCCAAGTGCAAGGAATCATCGTAGCACTTTCCAAAGGTGGAAGTGATAAGTATGGAGTGTCGAACCCACAAGGAGCTAAAGGTAAGATCAATATTCTCTCAAGCCCTATCTACGTGCACCGAACGTTTTGCTTCCAACTAGCAACGGGAAATAAAACTACGTTGTGGGTAAGAAGAGGATAACTTTGCATGATATCGGAGAGCTAAAACATAAAAGTAGGTGCTGTTATCATAAAGTTAGAATATATTACTAAATAGGGCCATTTGCATTTCTGTCCCTAACTCGAACCACCTAATCAGATATACCCCTAATTCGAAAGCCTGCTCAAAAATGCCCCTCCGCCGTTATGTGCACTTATAGAAATGCCCTTCCGCTCCGTTTACCGTCCGGTCAAAGGCCTTTGACCGTCAGCGGACGTTTTCTGACATTTCTACCTCCCTCCATGTGTCACTTACGCGTGGGACCCACTCAAGAAAAATAAAAATAAAAGCTCTCTCTATTGTCTCACTTACACGTGGGACTGATTTTTTTTATCAATTTCACATGGTGCCCACATTTCATTGCTTTATTGTTTTTTGAAATGGTACTCACTTATTTATTTTAGGGCGGGCCCACCTCTCATCTACAAAACGGAGCTTGAACTCCGGCAAGCACGAGCGCTCTGGGGTTGGCTCGGGACTACGCGGGAGCACGCTAGGGCGAGCTGTGAACGGTCCTGGAGCAAGGCGGGGTCACAGGGTGGTCCGCAAGAACCTTTGGGAGTTTGTAGAGCAGCAGGGAAGCTTCATGGCGACAAGGTCCCGTGGCGGAAGGCGCTTAGGCACGGGCAAGCTACAAAGGGGAGGGACTAAAGAACATGAGCAAACACATAAATGGCTCACTTATTTGATGAAGGCATGATCCGAGGCTTGGGATTCACGGGCGGCGACCTCGTCGTCCACGGCGGACGGCGGGCCGAGGTGGCGCCGACAGCGGCTTTCGGGAATGAAGGGCTCCTTGTTGAGGGTCCACGGGTCTAGAACCACCGGATGTCGATGAGGCAACCAAGCTAGAGCATAGGGGCCGGTGTAGCGAGAGGAGATTGAGGCGGCAAAGCATCACCGGAGGAGAAGATGACATCAACCACACTGATTTGAGGAGGTATACTTCAATTAATTCGGTGTGGAAGTCGAGGACGAACAGGCGGATCCCTTGGACAAGGCTACGGGTCGTGGGGTTCCCGTTGGCCGCCTGCATGACGAACAGCATCGGGGCGGACGGGCAGGATTCCAGCGGACCACGTCTTTGTCGCGTGGCAGAGAGAAAAGAGGTCTTGTGAGGCGGGGAGGGGGAGGGGAGGGGACGGGGACCAGATCGTGGTGGTCATAAGGGGCCGGAGCCGTGCGGCACCTCATGGCCCGAGGCTGCTTTGCTAATGCGTCTTGCCGGAGTTGAGAGAGAGACAAGAAAGATTTTTTTAGGGTGGGTCCTACATGTAGGTGAGACAGGCAGTGAGAGGAGAGATAGATCCTTTTATTTTTATTTTTGTTTGAGTGGGTCCCACACGTAAGTGACACATGGAGGGAGGGTAGAAATGTCGAGCGTCCGTTGACGGGTCAAAGGCCTTTGACGCACGGTAATGGGCGGAATGGCATTTCTATAAGGGCTATAACGCGGAGGGCATTTTTGAGCAGGCTTTTGAATTAGGGGTATATCTGATTAGGTGGTTCGAGTTAGGGACACAGGTGTAAAAGACCCTACTAAATATTATAAATAGCGAGTGTGGAATAATGGTGGATCGGTGTGCGGAATTGTCCTAGGCAATTGTTAACAAGACCGGTAATCACTATTGCAGTTTCATATGAGGGAGAGGCATAAACTAACATACTTTCTCTACTTGGATCATATGCACTTATGATTGGAACTCTAGCAAGCATCCGCAACTACTAAAGATCATTAAGGTAATACCCAACCATAGCATTAAAGCATCAAGTCCTCTTTATTCCCATACATAACAATCCCTCTTACTCGGGTTTGTGCTTACATTCACTCACCAACCCACTATAAGCGAATCATGAGCGTATTGCAACACCCTAAAGCGGGAACCCCTCACGCTTGCACGACACGGAGGGCACCATAGGACAACACCAAAGTAAAACATACAACTCATACCAATCTAGATCATCAATCAACCCAAAGACAAAAGATATCTACTCAAAACATCATAGGATGGCAACACATCATTGGATCATAATATGTGGCATAAAGCACCATGTTCAAGTAGGGATTACAGCGGGGTGCGGGAGAGTGGACAGCGTAAAAGAGATGAGGATGGTGATGATGATGGTGATGTTGATGAAAGGCGATCACATGGCGATGATTCCCCTCCCGATGGCACTCGGTGCTACCAAGAGAGGAGGAGAGGTTCTCCCCTTGTGCTTCCTCCTCCATGGCCTCCACCCTCACGGTCCTTTGCCTTCATGATGATGATGGCCCCTCAGGATACTCCTCCATGGCCACGGTGATGATGGCCCCCTCCGTGAGGTGCGGAGAGGGGCCTAGATTGATTTCTCGTGGCTCTGAGGAGGCTTGCGGCGGAACTTCCGATCTAATCTCCGTTACGGAAGTTTTAGAGTGCGAGTATATATGGAGTGCAGAAGTGCGTCGGTGGACTTCGGGCTGGCCACGAGGTGAGGCGCGCCCGAGGGGTGGCGCGCCCCCACCCTAAATGGGCAGCCCGGGACTCAGTGAGCTTCCGATTACTCCATGGGCTTCTACGGTCCAAAAATAGGTTCCGTGGAGTTTCAGGTCTTTTGGACTCCGTTTGATATTCCTTTTTTGAAACTCTTTGAAATAGGCTAAAACAACAATTACAGGCTGGGCCTCCGGTTAATAGGTTAGTCCCAAGAATAATATAAAGTTGAAAATAAAGCCCAATATTGCCGAAGCAGTAGATAATATAGCATGGAGCAATAAAAAATTATAGATACGTTGGAGACGTATCAGGCATCCCCAAGCTTAATTCCTGCTCGTCCTCGAGTAGGTAAATGATAAAAAGATAATTTTTGATACGGAATGCTTGTAAGTGCTTAAGTTTGATCAATGATAATTCCAATCACTTTTTCTAGCATCATTATATGTCATAACAATAGCTCATCTCATAAAACTTTTCATGATCAAGTAACAATCTATTCACAATGTCAAGTATGGTTCAGAAGCTTCATTGAGAACTAACAAACTCTAATCTCAGTCATTGAAGCAATTGCAATTTACCATAACATCAGAAAGAGTCATCAATAGAGCTTTTCAGCAAGTTCACATACTCACCTATCTATTGGAAATATGCCCTAGAGGCAATAATAAATTAGTTATTATTATATTTCCTGTTCATGATAATCGTTTATTATCCATGCTATAATTGTATTGATAGGAAACTTCGAGATACATGTGTGGGTACATAGACAACACCATGTCCCTAGTAAGCCTCTAGTTGACTAGCTCGTTGATCAATAGATGGTTACGGTTTCACGACCATGGACATTGGATGTCGTTGATAACGGGATCACATCATTAGGAGAATGATGTGATGGACAAGACAATCTAAGCCTAGCACAAAGATCGTAGTTAGTATGCTAAAGCTTTTCTAATGTCAAGTATCATTTCCTTAGACCATGAGATTGTGCAACTCCGGATACCGTAGGAATGCTTTGGGTGTACCAAGCGTCACAACGAATCGGGTGGCTATAAAGGTGCACTACGGTATATCCGAAAGTGTACATTGGGTTGTACGAATCGAGGCTGGGATTTGTCACTCCGTGGTAGCGGAGAGGTATCTCTGGGCCCACTCGGTAGGACATCATCATAATCGTGCACAATGTGACCAAGGGGTTGATCACGGGATGGCGTGTTACGGAGCGAGTAAAGAGACTTGCCGGAAGCGAGATTGAACAAGGTATCGGGATACCGGCGATCGAATCTCGGGCAAGTACAATACCGCTAGACAAAGGGAATTGTATCACGGGATCGATTGAGTCCTTGACATCGTGGTTCATCCGATGAGATCATCGTGGAACATGTAGAACCAACATGGGTATCCAGATCCGCTGTTGGTTATTGACGGAGAAACGTCTCGGTCATGTGCATGGTTCCCGAACCCGTAGTGGTCTACACACTTAAGGTTCGATGGCGCTAGGGTTATAAAGGAAGTTTGTATGTGGTTACCGAATGTTGTTCGAGATGCGGATGAGATCCCGGACGTCACGAGGAGTTAGGAATGGTCGGAGGTAAAGATTTATATATGGGAAGTCCGTTTTGGTCGGAAAGGTTAGGGTGCTATCGGTAATGTCTGGGACCACCGGGAGGTCCGGGGTCCACCAAGTGGGGCCACCCGGCCCAGAGGGCTACATGGGCCAAGTGTGGGAGGGACCAGCCCGGGTGGGCTGGTGCGCCCCACAAGGCCCAAAGCGCCTAGGGCTTGGGAAACCCTAAAGGCGCCCCTTGCCTTGGGGCAAAACCTTCAACCCCAGCCGCCGCCCTCCTCAGATTGGATCTGAGGGGCGGCCCCTCTCCTTTGCCCCTATATATGTGGGGGTGGGAGGCAGCCGCACCCAAGTTACAGGCGCAGCCCTCCCCTCTCCCAAGTCCTTCTCCTCTCATGGTGCTTGGCGAAGCCTGCAGATTGCCACGCTCCTCCATCACCACCACGCCCGTTGTGCTCTTTGCTGCTGGACGGAGTCTTCCTCAACCTCTCCCTCTCTCCTTGCTGGATCAAGGCGTGGGAGGCGTCACGGGCTGTCACGTGTGTTGAGCAGCGGAGGTCTTGTCTGTTACGGCACTAGGATCTCCGGTGATTTGGATCACGGCCAGTCTGACTCCTTCAACCCCGTTCTCATGAGCGCTTCGCTTAGCGATCTACAAGGGTATGTAGATGCACTCTCCTTCCCTCGTTGCTAGTTTCTCCATAGATAGATCTTGGTGTACGTGGGAAAATTTTGAATTTCTGCTCGTTCCCCAACGATGGCATCATGAGCTAGGTCTATTGCGTGGATTCTTTTGCACTGAGTAGAACACAAAGTAGTTGTGGCGTTGATGATGTTCAATATGCTTACGTTACTAGTCAATCTTGTTTCAGCGGTATTGTGGGATGAAGCGGCCGGACCGACCTTACACGTACTCTTCACGTGAGACAGGTTCCACCGGCTGACATGCACTTGGTGCATAAGGTGGCTAGCGGGTGCCAGTCTCTCCCACTTTAGTCGGAACGGATTCGATGAAAAGGGTCCTTATGAAGGGTAAATAGCAATTGGCATATCATGTTGTGGTTTTGCGTAGGTAAGCGTTCTTGCTAGAAACCCATAGCAGCCACGTAAAACATGCAAACAACAATTAGAGGGGCGTCTAACTTGTTTTTGCGGGGTATGCTATGTGATGTGATATGGCCAAGAAGAATGTGATGAATGATATGTGATGTATGAGATTGATCATGTTCTTGTAATAGGATTCACGACTTGCATGTCGATGAGTATGACAACGGCGAGAATATAGGAGTTGTCTTTATTTATTGTATGACCTGCGTGTCATTAAACAATGCCATGTAATTACTTTACTTTATTGCTAACCGGTAGCCATAGTAGTAGAAGTAATAGTTGGCGAGACAACTTCATGAAGACACGATGATGGAGATCATGATGATGGTGATCATGCTGTCATGCCGGTGACGATGATGATCATGGAGCCCCGAAGATGGAGATCAATGGAGCTATATGATATTGTCCATATCATGTCACTACTATATAATTGCATGTGATGTTTATTATGTTTATGCATCTTGTTTACTTAGAACGACGGTAGTAAATAAGATGATCCCTTACAACAATTTCAAGAAGTGTTCTCCCCTAAGCTGTGCACCGTTGCTAAAGTTAAATCGCTTCTAAGCACCACGTGATGATCGGGTGTGATGGATTCTTAAGTTCACATACAGCGGGTGTAAGACAGATTTACACCGCGAAACACTTAGGGTTAACTTGACGAGCCTAGCATGTGCAGACATGGCCTCGGAACACGAGACCGAAAGGTCGAGCATGAGTCGTATAGTAGATACGATCAACATGAAGATGTTCACCGATGATGACTAGTCCGTCTCACGTGATGATCGGACCACGGCCCTAGTTGACTCGGATCGTGTAATCACTTAGATGACTAGAGGGATGTCTATCTGAGTGGGGAGTTCATAAGATGAACTTAATTATCTTGAACATAGTCAAAAGACCTTTTGCAAAATTATGTAAATGGCTTCGGCGCTTTAGTTCCCTTGTTTAGATATGTTCCTAGAGAAAATATAGTTGAAAGTTGAAAGTAGCGATTATGCGGACAGTAGAAAGCTTATGTCCTTAATGCACGCGCGTGTCTGCTGAACCCCAAACATCGTTTGTGGATGTTGCGAACATCGGACATACGTTTGATAACTACGTGATAGTTCAGTTAAACGGTTTAGAGTTGAGGCACGAAAGACGTTTTCAAAATGTCGCGGAACATATGAGATGTTTCGAGGGCTGAAATTGGGATTTCAAGCTCGTGCCCACGTCAAGAGGTATAAGACCTCCGACGATTTTCTTAACCTGCAAACTAAGGGAGAAAAGCTCAATCGTTGAGCTTGTGCTCAGATTGTCTGAGTACAACAATCACTTGAATCGAGTGGGAGTTGATCTTCCAGATGAGATAGTGATGTTTCTCCAAAGTCATTGCCACCAAGCTGCTAGAGCTTCATGATGAACTATAACATATCAAGGATAGAGATGATGATCCTTGAGGTATTCGCGTTGTTTGACATCGCGAAAGTAAAAATCAAGAAGGAGCATCAATTGTTGATGGTTGGTGAAACCACTAGTTTCAAGAAGGGCAAGGGCAAGAAGGGACACTTCATGAAGCGGCAAATCAGTTCTTGCTCGGTGAAGAAACCCAAGGTTGAACCCAAACCCGAGACTAAGTGCTTACGCAATAAAGCGGAACAACCCTTTGGAGCGAGAATTACCCTAGATACTTGGTAGATAAGAAGACTGGCAAGGTCGATAGAAGTATATTGGATATACATTAAGTTATTGTGTATTTTACTAGTACTCCTAGTAGCACGAGGTATTAGATACCGGTTCGGTTGCTAAGTGTTAGTAACTCGAAATAAAAGGCTACGGAATAAGCGGAGACTAGCTAAAGGAGGCGATATGTGTTGGAAGTGTTTCCAATTTGATGTGATCAAACATCATACGCTCCCTCTACCATCAAGATTAGTATTAAACCAGAATAATTATCATTTGGTGTTTGCGTTGAGCATAGACATGATTGGATTATGTCTGCATCGCATAATAGGAGTTATTCATTTAAGGAGAATAATGGTTACTCTGTTAATTTGAATAATACCTTCAATGGTCTAGCACCTAAAAGGAATGGTTTATTGAATCTCGATCGTAGTGATACACATTTTCATGCCAAAAAGATATAAGATAGTAATGATAGTACCACGTACTTGTGACCTTTGCCATGTAAGTCATATTGGTATAAAGCATGAAGAAGCTCCATGTTGATGGATCGTTGGACTCACTTTCGTTTTGAAAAGTTTGAGACATGCGAACCATGTCTATTGGTGTATACGCATGAAGAAACTCCATGCAGATGGATCGTTTGGACTCACTTGATTTTTAAATCACTTGAGATATGCAAATCACACCACATGGACAAGATATTTGAAAAGCCTCGGTTTGAGTAAGATGGAACAAGATAGCAACTTGTTGGAAGTAACACATTTTGATGTGTGCGGTCCAATGAGTCTTTGAGGCATCTGATGAATATCGTTATGTTCTTACTTCACGGATGATTTGAGTAGATCTTGAGTGTATTTACTTGATGAAACACAAGTCTGAATTATTGAATGGTTCAAGTAATTTCAGAGTGAAGTTGAAGATCATCGTGACAAGAGGATAAAATGTCTATGATATGATCATAGAGATGAATATCTGAGATTCTGAGTTTTGGCACACAATTAAGACATTGTGCAAATTGTTTCACAATTAATACCGCCTGGAACACCATAGTGTGATGGTGTGTTCGAACATCATAGTTGCACCCTATTAGATATGGTGTGTACCATGATGTCTCTTATCGAATTACCACTATCGTTCAAAGGTTAGGCATTAGAGACAACGCACTCACTTTAATGGGGCACCACGTAATTCCGTTGAGGCGACACCGTTTGGAGGAAACCTAAGTTGTCGTTTCTTGAAAGTTTGGGGCTGCGACTTTTATGTGAAAAAGTTTCAGGTTGATAAGCTCGAACCCAAAGCGGATAAAATGCATCTTCATAGGACACCCAAAACAGTTGGGTATACCTCCTAATTCAGATCCGAAAGCAATAGGGATTATTTCTTGAATCGGGTCCTTTCTCGAGGAAAAGTTTGTCTCGAAAAGTTGAGTGGGAGGATGGTGGAGACTTGATGAGGTTATTGAACCATCACTTCAACTAGTGTGTGGCGAGAACGCAGGGAAGTTGTTCCGTGGCACCTACACCAATTGAAGTAGAAGCTTATGATAGTGATCATGAAGTTTCGGATCAAGTCAGCGGCGTGCCTCGTGGGGTGACAAGGATGCGTACTACTTGGTGAGTGGTACGCAATCACTGTCTTGAAGGTCATGTTGCTAGATAACAATGAACCTACGAGCTATGGAGAAGCAATGGTGGGCCCAAATTCCGACAAATGGTTAGAAGCCATGAAATCCGAGATAGGATCCATGTATCGAGAACAAAGCATGGACTTTGGTGGACTTGCCGATGATCGGCGAGCCATTGAGATAAATGGATCTTTAAGAAAAAGAAGGACAAGGACGGTAATGTCACCGTCTATGAAGCTAGACTTGTGGCGAAGAGTTTTTCACAAGTTCAAGGAGTTGACTACGATGAGATTTTCTCATCCGTAGCGATGCTTAAGTCCGTCGGAATCATGTTAGCATTAGCTGCATTTATGAAATCTGGCAAGATGGATGTCAAGGCGAGTTTCCTTATCGGTTCACGTAAGGAAAGGTTGTATGTGATGCAATCAGAAAAGTTTTGTCGATCCTAAGGATGCTAAAAGGTATGCTAGCTCGGCGATCCTTCTAAGGACTGGAGTAAGCATCTCGGAGTTGGAATATGCACTTTGATAGGATGATCAAAGATTTTGGGTTTATACAAAGTTTATGAGAAACTTGTATTTCCAAAGAAGTGAGTGGGAGCACTATAGAATTTACGATGAGTATATGTTGTTGACATATTGATGATCGAAATGATGTAGAATTTCCGGAAAGCATATGAGGTTATTTGAAAGGTGTTTTTCAATAGAAAACCTGGATTAAGCTACTTGAACATTGAGCATCGAGATCTATTAGGATAGATCAAAATGCTTAATAATACTTTCAAATGAGCATATACCTTGACATGATCTTGAAGGTGTTCAAGATGGATCAGTCAAAGAAGGAGTTCTTGGCTGAGTTGTAAGGTATGAAATTAAGAGTTAAAGCTTCGACCACTGACGAAAAAGAGAGAAAGGACGAAGGTGCGTCCCTATGCTTTAGACGTAGGCTCTATAGTATGCTATCTTTGTGTACCGCCGGAAGTGTGCCTTGCCATGAGTCGATCAAGGGTACAAGAATGATCCAGAATGGATCATTGGACAGCGATCAAAATTATCCTTGGAGTAAATAAGGACATGTTTCTCGATTATGGAGGTGATAAAAGAGTTCGGCGTAAAGGGTTACGTTGATGCAAGCTTTAACACCTATCCGAGTGACTACGAGTAGCAAACCGGATAAGTATAGTGGAGCAACCATTTTGGAATAGATCCAAGTGGAGGCGTGGAAGCGGCGTTTACAATATGACCTAGAAATTTGCAAAGCACACACGGATCTGAAAGGTTCGGACCGTTGACTAAAAACCTCTCTCACAAGCAAAACATGATCAAACCCGAGAACTCATTGAGTCTTAATCACATGATGATGTGAACTAGTTCTGAGACACTAGTAAACTCTTTGGATGTTGGTAACATGGCGATGTGACCTATCGGCGTTAATCACATGACGATGTGAACTAGATTATTGACTCTAGTGCAAGTGGGAGACTGTTGGAAATATGCCCTAGAGGCAATAATAAATTAGTTATTATTATATTTCCTGTTCATGATAATCGTTTATTATCCATGCTATAATTGTATTGATAGGAAACTCGAGATACATGTGTGGGTACATAGACAACACCATGTCCCTAGTAAGCCTCTAGTTGACTAGCTCGTTGATCAATAGATGGTTACGGTTTCACGACCATGGACATTGGATGTCGTTGATAACGAGATCACATCATTAGGAGAATGATGTGATGGACAAGACCCAATCTAAGCCTAGCACAAAGATCGTAGTTAGATATGCTAAAAGCTTTTCTAATGTCAAGTATCATTTCCTTAGACCATGAGATTGTGCAACTCCGGATACCGTAGGAATGCTTTGGGTGTACCAAGCGTCCTGGCGTAATCTGGGTGGCTATAAAGGTGCACTACAGGTATATCCGAAAGTGTACATTGGGTTGGCACGAATCGAGACTGGATTTGTCACTCCGTGTAAACGGAGAGGTATCTCCGCCCACTCGGTAGGACATCATCATAATGTGCACAATGTGACCAAGGGGTTGATCACGGATGATGTGTTACGGAACAAGTAAAGAGACTTGCCGGAAACGAGATTGAACAAGGTATTGGGGTGCAAGCGATCGAATCTCGGGCAAGTACAATACCGCTAGACAAAGGGAATTGTATACGGGATCGATTGAGTCCTTGACATCGTGGTTCATCCGATGAGATCATCGTGGAACATGTGGGAGCCAACATGGGTATCCAGATCCGCTGTTGGTTATTGACCGAGAACGTCTCGGTCATATGCGCATGGTTCCCGAACCCGTAGGGTCTACACACTTAAGGTTCGATGGACGCTAGGGTTATAAAGGAAGTTTGTATGTGGTTACGAATGTTGTTCGGAGTCCCGGATGAGATCCCTGACGTCACGAGGAGTTCGGAATGGTCCGGAGGTAAAGATTTATATATGGGAAGTCCTGTTTTGGTCACCGTTAAGGTTAAAGGTGCTATCGGTAATGTCTGGGACCACCGGGAGGGTCCGAGGTCCACCAAGTGGGGCCACCGGCCCCAGAGGCTGCATGGGCCAAGTGTGGAGGGGACCAGCCCCTGTGGGCTGGTCGCCCCACCAAGGCCCAAGGCGCCTAGGGCTTGGGAAACCTAAAGGCGCCCTTGCCTTGGGGGCAAGGCAACCCCGGCCGCCGCCCCTCCTCGATTGGATCTGAGGGGCGGCCCCTCTCCTTTGCCCCTATATATATGTGGGGGTGGGAGGCAGCCGCACCAGAAGCCTGCACAGCCCTCCCCTCTCCCAAGTCCTTCTCCTCTCCGCGGTGCTTGGCGAAGCCTGCAGGATTGCCACGCTCCTCCATCACCACCACGCCTGCTTTGCCGCCGGGCGGAGTCTTCCTCAACCTCTCCCTCTCTCCTTGCTGGATCAAGGCGTGAGACGCCACCGGCTGTACGTGTGTTGAACGCGAGGTGCCGTCTGTTCGCACTAGGATCTCCGATGATTTGGATCACAACGAGCACGACTCCTTCAACCCGTTCTCATGAACGCTTCCGCTTAGCGATCTACAAGGGTATGTAGATGCACTCTCCTTCCCTCGTTGCTAGTTTCTCCATAGATAGATCTTGGTGACACGTAGGAAAATTTTGAATTTCTGCTACGTTCCCCAACACTATCTTGTAGTCTTCGATAATTGCTAACACTCACGAAATACTTGTGGTTATGGAGTTTCAGCCGGACACTGAGAAAGACAGGGGCTTATTGTATTGCCTCCCAATGTATTCACCTTTAGGTGATGTCAACAATAATAGCCCATGCTAGCTTACATCCAATTGGATATATATATCATGATCTTTCAAACACGAAGAGCTTGCCAAAGGATAAAATGAAAAAGGGAAAGGTGAAGATCACCTTGACTCAAGCATAAAGTAAAACATAAAGTAAAAGATAGACCCTTCGCAGAGGGAAGCAGAGGTTGTCATGCGCTTTTTGGGTTGGATGCACAAAATCTTAATGCGAAAGAACGTCACTTTATATTGCCCCTTGTGATATGAACCTTTATTATGCAGTCCATTAAGCTTTTATTTCTTCCACATCACAAGATCGTATAAAGCTTATTTCCTCCACACCAATCGATCATACATATTTAGAGAGCAATTTTTATTGCTTGCACCGATGACAACTTACTTGAGGGATCTTACTCAATCCATAGGTAGATATGGTGGACTCTAATGGCAAAACTGGTTTAAGGGTTTTGGGAAGCACAAGTAGTATCTCTACTTGGTGCAAAAGAATTTAGCTAGCATGAGGGGAAAGGCAAGCTCAACATGTTCGGAAGGTTAATGACAATATACTTTAACTGAGATGTGAGAAAACATAAACCATTATGTTGTCTTCCTTGTCCAACGTCAACTCTTTTAGCATGTCATACTTAATGAGTGCTCCCAATCATAAAAGGTGTCCAAGATAATATATTTATATGTGAACCTCTCTTTCCTTATTACTTCCTATTAATTGCAACGATGGCCAAAACTATGTTTGTCAACTCTCAACAACTTTTATGCCTCATACTCTTTATATGTGAAGTCATTACTATCCAAGTTATAAGCATATGAAACATATATAAATTCAGATTTATGACATTCAATTCATTCAACCATTTACTCATAGGATAGACATGAAGCATGTGAGCAAATAACAAACTACTCCAAAAGATATGAGTGAAGAACACTGAGTAGTAAAATTATAACTAGCCATGGGAGGATTATTTTTCATTCAATATTTCAGATCCAATGATTTTATTCAAACAACAAGCAAAACAAAATAAAATGACATCACAAGGATAGCACAACTCATGTGAAGAAGCAAAAACTTAGGTTCAACCGATACTAACCGATAGTTGTTGAAGAGAAAAGGTGGGATGCCTACCGGGGCATCCCCAAGCTTAGATGCTTGAGACTTCTTGAAATAATGTCTTGGGGTGCCTTGGGCATCCCCAAGCTTGAGCTTTTGTGTCTCCTTAATTCCTTTTATACGTCGGTTTCCTAAACCTCAAAAGCTTCATACACACCAAACTCAACAAGAACTCGTGAGATAGGTTAGTATAAACCAATGCAAAACCTTATCATTTTCTACTGATTATTCAACATTGCATACTAAATTCCTCTGTATATTTAACACTCCTATCCTCAAATAGAATCATTAAAGAAGCAAACATATGCAAACAATGCAACCATAACAGCAATCTGCCAAAACAGTATAGTCTGTAAAGAATGCAAGAATCATCATACTTCCCTAACTCCAAAAATTATGAAAGAAACTTCCCACTGTAGTAAATTTATCAGAGCTTATTATGCAAAAGGTTTCAACATTTTAGCACATTCTGAATTTTCTAAGGAATTTTTGCAAGAGCGGCAAACTTTCTGTTTTCAAACAGCAACATGTATACTTGCAAAATAAGCATGGTAAAAGGCTATCCTTGACATTTTTATTGAAAATAAAGATGCAAAACATTATTATACATAACAGCAAGCAAATACTAGCAAAATAAATTGACGCTCCAAGCAAAACACATATCATGTGACGAATAAAAATATAGCTCCGAGTAAGGTATACCGATAGTTTTGAAGACGAAAGAGGGGATGCCTTCCGGGGCATCCCCAAGCTTAGGAGCTTGAGTCTTCCTTTAATATTGCCTTGGGGTGCCTTGGGCTCCCCAAGCTTAGTGTCTTTCCACTCCTTATTCTCCTCATATCGATATCTCACCCAAAACTTGAAAACTTCAATCACACAAAACTTAACCAAACTTCGTGAGATAGATTAGTATGATAAAGAGCAAACCATTCACTTTGGTACTGTCAAAGACAAGGTTCATAATTGTTCTCACACAATTCCTACTGTACCATATCATTTCTACAATTTATATTGAGGAATATAAGTCACAGAAACTAGAAAACAAGCAAACTATGCAATGAAAACAGAATCTGTCAGAAACAGAACAATCTGAAATGATCTGAACAATAACCATACTTCTGCTACTCCAAAAATTATGAAATAAATTGGTGGACGTGAGGAATTAATCTTCTGCAAAAATAATCAACTCAAAAGCACTCTTCTGTAAAAAATGACATCTATTCTCGTGAGCGCAAAGTTTCTGTTTTTTACAGCAAGATCACATTAACTTTCACCCAAGTCTTCCCAAAGGTCCTACTTGGCACTTTATTGACACAAAAGCTATAGAAAATGATTACTACAGTATCTTAATCATGTAAACACACAAAAACAGTAAGGGTAAATATTGGGTTGTCTCCCAACAAACGCTTTTCTTTAATGCCTTTTAGCTAGGCATGATGATTTCAATGATGCTCACATAATAGACAAGAATTGAAGCACAAAGAGAGCATCTTGAAGAAAATGACTAGCACATTTAAATAAAACCTACTTCCCTATGCCTAGGGATTTTGTGAGCACACAATTTATAAGAACAACAATCAACTAGCATAGGAAGGCAAAACAAGTATAACTTCAAAACTTTAAACACATAGAGAGGAAACTTGATATTATTGCAACTTCTACAAGCATGTATTCCTCCTTCATAATAATTTTCAGTAGCATCATAGATAGCAACTTTGTTCTCATACTCAATTGGAACCTCTTCCGAAATAGTTGAATCATTACTAGCTAAAGTTGACACTCTTCCAAATCCACTTTCATAAATATCACACTAAGATTCAACACCCTCCAAGATAGTGGGATCACTAATTCCTAAAGTTGACACTATTCCAGACCCACTTTAAATGACAGTATTATTCATATTCCAAAGGATATAAGTGAAGTTCATGGAGCATTCTACAATTAATATAGACTAACCAAGCTCAAAATGTATAAGTGAAGCACACGAAGCATTCTATAAAACCATACTCAAAAGATTTAAGTGAAGCACAAAGAGCAATTCTATAAAATCATACTTAAGAGAAATAAGTGAAGCTCATGAAGTATTCTATAAATCAATGAAGGGCTATCTCATGCTAGCATGGTTCTTGAAGAAAAAAAAAGAAAATACAAAGGACACAAATCATGTGAACAAAACAAAAACCGAGGTATACCGATAATCGTTGAAGAAGAAAGATGGGATGCCACCCGGGGCATCCCCAAGCTTAGATGCTTGAGTACCCTTTGAAATATTTACTTGGGGTGACTTGGGCATCCCCAATCTTGAACTCTTGCCTCTCTTTATTCTTCTCACATCGGTAACCCCTCGTTCTTCAAACACTTCATTCACAAAAACTTAAACAAAAACTTGTGAGATCCGTTAGTGTAATAAAACAAATCACTACCTTTAGGTACTGTAATGAACTCATTCTTTATCTGTATTGGTGTTAAACCTACTGTATTCCAACTTATCTATGGTTCATACCCCGATACTAGCCATAGATTCATCGAAATAAACAAACAACACCATAAAACAGAATCTGTTAAAAAACAGAACAGTCTGTAGTAATCTGGAAGTTTGGTAAACTTCTGTAACTCCTAAAATTATGAAATAAATTTGAAAATTTGAAAATTTTGTACAGAAGTAATTTGCAAAATGTTTTAGACCCATTTGACTTTCCAGTAAAAAATGTAAATTCACAAGACTACAGCCAAAGTTTCTGTTTTTGTTTTGCACATCGCAAACAAGCAATCTAATCATCCTAAAACCAAAGCTTGGCACATTTATTTTTATAATACAATGAATATATACAAGGGGATAATTATTTACAGAGAAACTTCCAATGAAAATTCTACATTGTTTCCGTGAGCATGAACACAAGTGCTCAAGGTCGACCCTCACTTCTTCAATGCAAAACCTTCCAATCACTTCTCTTTCGAAAAACTTTTTAGGCATGAAAGGCAAGTAATTTTTTTGTATTTTCATTCTTTTATATATTTTTTTGTATGTTTCACCCACAACTAAAAAGAAACAAAGAGGAAAAACAAAATCTACTTACTGAAGAAAGCAAACAAGCACACACGAGAATATCAACCCCACGCTATTGCTCCCCGACAACGGCGCTTTTAAAAGAGCTTGATAATCCCCAAGTGCAAGGAATCATCGTAGCACTTTCCAAAGGTGGAAGTGATAAGTATGGAGTGTCGAACCCACAAGGAGCTAAAGGTAAGATCAATATTCTCTCAAGCCCTATCTGCCACTGATACGACTCTACGTGCACCGAACATTTTGCTTCCAACTAGCAATGGGAAATAAAACTACGTTGTGGGTAAGAAGAGGATAACTTTGCATGATATCGGAGAGCTAAAACATAAAAGTAGGTGCTTTTATCATAAAGTTAGAATATATTACTAAATATTATAAATAGCGAGTGTGGAATAATGGTGGATCGGTGTGCGGAATTGTCCTAGGAAATTGTTAACAAGACCGGTAATCACTATTGCAGTTTCATATGAGGGAGAGGCATAAATTAACATACTTTCTCTACTTGGATCATATGCACTTATGAATGGAACTCTAGCAAGCATCCGCAACTACTAAAGATCATTAAGGTAAAACCCAACCATAGCATTAAAGCATCAAGTCCTCTTTATTCCCATACGCAACAATCCCTCTTACTCGGGTTTGTGCTTCTGTTCACTCACCAACCCACTATAAGCGAATCATGAACGTATTGCAACACCCTACAGCGGGAACCCCTCACGCTTGCGCGACACGGAGGGCACCATAGGACAGCACCAAAGTAAAACATACAACTCATACCAATCTAGATCATCAATCAACCCAAAGACAAAAGATATCTACTCAAAACATCATAGGATGGCAACACATCATTGGATCATAATATGTGGCATAAAGCACCATGTTCAAGTAGGGATTACAGCGGGGTGTGGGAGAGTGGACCGCGTAAAAGAGATGAGGATGGTGATGATGATGGTGATGTTGATGAAGACGGTCAGCACGGCGATGATTCCCCTCCAGATGGCACTCCGGCACCACCGAGAGAGAGGAGGAGAGGTTCTCCCCCTTGTGCTTCCTCCTCCATGGCCTCCACCCTCCGGGTCCTTGGCCTTCATGATGATGATGGCCCCTCCGGGATACTCCTCCATGGCCACCGTGATGATGGCCTCGGCAGGTGCGGAGAGGGCCTAGATTGATTTCTCGTGGCTACTGAGGCTTGCAGTGGCGGAACTTCCGATCTAATCTCCGCTCTGGAAGTTTTAGGTGCGAGAGTATATATGGGTGCAGGAGGTGCGTCGGTGGACTTCGGGCTGGCCACACGAGGTGGGGGCACGCGCCCGGTGGTGGCGCCCCCACCTCGTGGGCAGCCCGGGACTCCTGGTGAGCTTCCGTACTCCATGGGCTTCTTCCGGTCCAAAAATAGGTTCCGTGGAGTTGGTGTCTTTTGGACTCCGTTTGATATTCCTTTTCTTCGAAACACTGAAATAGGCTAAAAACAACAATTTTGGGCTGGGCCTCCGGTTAATAGGTTAGTCCCAAAAATAATATAAAAGTGGAAAATAAATCCCAATATTGCCCGAAACAGTAGATAATATAGCATGGAGCAATCAAAAATTATAGATACGTTGGAGACGTATCAACGCCACCTCTCCGCCACGGCGCGCTACTCTTCTCACAAGCCTCCTCGTCGCATCTCGGTGACGCCGACGCGATGGAGGCCGACATGGAAGACATCATCGCAGCTGGCTCGGCTGCCGCTGCCGCCTCCCCCGGGTTCACCGCCCAAGACGACCCAATTGATCTCAACGGCGACATGGACGGCGAGCTCGACTACAGCGAGGAAGAGCCGAAGGAGGAGAAGGAGGAGGAGGAACCTGAGGAGGAGCCAGCGCCTGCTCCGACGAGGAAAGGCAAGAAGAAGAAGAAACGAGCGGCCAGGACCGGCGAGCCGTGCATCAAGTGGGCATCCAAGGAGGACGAGTGCCTCGCCGAAGCGTGGAAAGTCATCTACCTCGACCCGATCCCCCACACGAACCAGAACATTGACACGTATTGGGACCGCATCAAGGCCGAGTTTGACGAGCGCAAGCTCGTCGACCCCTACTTCAAAGGCGTCTACATGCAGCGCGGGTCGAAGGCGATGGAGAACCATTGGGGTCTCATCCAAACGGCGTGCAACAAATGGCATGGGATCATCGAGGAGATGCGGCTCGCCCGGAGAGCATCGCCAGTGTCGAGGATCAGGTACAGCACGCCGGCCTCTCCCTATTTCTTTTCGCCGTGTGCGTGCCCACGTGCACGCCCGCCGACTGATGTTCGTTCCTCGGCGCAGCTGCTGCGCATGTTTGCCATGTTCCTCGACGACAACATCGACCAAGAGTTCAAGTATCTCCACGTCTTCAAGCGGATCGACAAGTGTGAGAAGTGGGCGGATGTCCGGCGCACCCTCGCCAAGGACAAGGAGACGTACAAGCCGGACGCTCCGACCTCGGGCGCGGCCGACTGGCGCCCGGACGGCTACAAAAGGGCCAAGAAGGCGAAACACGCCGAGTCGGCTGTCGCACGTGTGCAAGAGTCCATCGAGCATTGCCTCGCCGATGCCAAGACACAGGACGCCCTGGAGAAGAGAAAACGGAGGCGCGGTGGTCGGCGTTGATGACGAACAACGCCGTCAAACTCGACTTGCTCCGGACCAACGCCGACTTGCTCCAGACCAACGTCGCCACGAAGAAGAGGAACACCGATCTGGCTTTCTTGATGGGCGGCGCGGACATGCTCTAGAGCGGCGACGAGAAGCTCAAGGCGTGGTATCTGACGGAGCGCGGCCTCATCCTGAACCAGATACCGGCGACGCCGACGCCAACGCTGCAGCCAAGCCCGAGTGATGATGCCTCCGCGACGCTCAGCAGCACAGAAGCCGCGCCGACCAGCCCAGAAGCCGCGCCGATGCCGCCCAGTCCGCACGCCGACGCCGACCCCTCAAACGCCGGAGGCCGACCCCGCCGTTTGATGCATTCCTTGCGTGTCCTTTCTTTTTGTGCGCCGAACTTTTCATTTGATCGCCGAAACTGTGGCACGGTGATGATCGCTGAACTGTTGCGCCAATCGCCGGATTATGGTGTTTTTTTGGAGCGGGAACATGCCAAGTTTGAATATGCTGCGCCTTGGGGGTGGCACCTAGGGGCGTGGCTGGGGCCTTGATCGCCCTCAGGGTCTAAAAATCGCCGTGTGAGCGCTCGAAAGAGCGCCGGCCTATGCGATGGGGGGCCGAACGAGTGGAGATGCTCTTACATGTGAGAAGCCGTGCAATTTTGTAAAAATCACACAATACCAAACCGCCAAGGTCTCACCTAAAACACTTGACATAAAAAACTGAAAAATGCTAATCATGTATTTTAAAAATGTTAAATGCCATATATACGAAAAATGTACAACGTGTATGTATTAAAGTAGACATCAAAACATATATTTGGAAAAATCATAATCATGTATTTGAAAAATATTAAACATGCATAAAAAAATATTCCTAATGTGTAAGAAAAATTTACAATGAGTATGAAAAATGTAGACATGTATTGAGAAAGAGAGAAAAATGGAAAAAAAAAGGAGATGAGAACCAGAGAAAGAAAAAAGAGTGACTGGCCAAAATAAAAATTTCACGCAACGACGTACATTGTGTTCCAACAAAATTTCATAGCTGCATGTCACTGCGTTTCTGCAGTAACGCGTAGGAAATCATCTAGTGACCCCTAAAAAAAGGGAAATCATCTAGTGAATTTAGAGTTTTAACAAAGATAAATGGAGTCAAGGTGCACTAGGTGGTGGACAAACCGGTACATTGCAGTTGGCATATATACAGTATTCCTATGTTAGTGTGCACGGCAAGACAACCTAACTAACCAACATTATTTCGTGTGCCAAGTCATGCACAGATGTATGCACCGCTGCATGCATGAGACCAAGAGAAAATGTAGCTCGTTACCATTCCTCTATGAGCTACGTGCATCGCCAGCACCTGCAAACATGCATTGCATGCGCTCGTCTCCGGCCGATGAGCTCATCCCCGACACCGGCGAAAGACATGTCCCCGCGTTCCACCGGCGAGCGCTATATAAACACGTCTACACATGCATGCTTGAGCACAAGCCAGTGTGCGTAGATCGTTCGGTCGGTATGGCCTTCTCCCGTGGCGCATGGCCGGCCATCACTGCAGTCTTGCTGGTGCGCGGCCTGTTCGCCGCCTTCCCGGCGGCGTCGGTCGACATGGGCGACATGCTGATGATGGACAGGTTCCGCCAGTGGCAGGCCACGCACAACCGGACGTACCTGAGCACGGAGGAGAGGCTGCGTCGCTTCCAGGTGTACCGCGACAATGTGGAGTACATCGAGGCCACCAACCGCCGCGGCGACCTCACCTACGAGCTCGGCGAGAATGAGTTCGCCGACCTCACCCAGGAGGAGTTCCTGGCTAGGTACGCGTCGTCCTACGACGCTGCCGGTGCTGATACAGGCATTACGTTGCCTGTGGGCGGCGGCGACGCCGAGCTGTGGTCGTCCGGCGGCGACGATGGTAGCTCCTTGGAGGCTCCGCCTCCCAGCTGGGACTGGAGATCCAAGGGCGCCGTCACACCGGTCAAGTCCCAAGGCGCAGGATGCGGTACGTAAAGATAGAATCACCCGTCTGATCCATTTCAACTTTACCTTGTTAAGCATGCACCGTGGTTAACCATTATCTATTTTGTCCCTCAATGAATGGATGCAGCTAGCTGCTGGGCGTTCGTGACGGTTGCGACGATCGAGACTCTGAACTGGATCAGGACGGGGCAGTTGGTGCCCCTGTCGGAGCAGCAGCTGGTGGATTGTGACCAGTACGACGGTGGTTGCAACCGCGGGTCCTATCACAGGGCTTACAATTGGATTGTGGAGAATGGCGGCCTCACCACGGCAGCGGATTATCCGTACACGGCGGTGAGGGGCGCCTGCAACCGTGCCAAGTCCGCCCATCACACCGTCAAGATCCTCGGTGGCGGCGTGATCCCGCCCAGGAACGAGCCCGAAATGCAGCTCGCCGTCTCCGGGCAGCCCATCGGCGTGGCCATCGAGGTCGGCAGCGGCATGCAGTTCTACATGAGCGGCGTCTACTCGGGCCCTTGCGGGACAAATCTTGCTCACGCCGTCACCATCGTCGGCTATGGCGTCGACGCCGCTACGGGGGCCAAGTACTGGCTTGTCAAGAACTCGTGGGGGCAGACGTGGGGTGAGAGCGGCTACATCCGCATGCGCCGCGACGTCGGCGGCCCAGGGCTCTGCGGCATCGCGCTCGATGTTGTCTACCCCAAAATGGCGAGAGCGTGAATGTGAATGTACCTATGTCATGCATCTGCATGCGTACCTTCCCGACTAAGTAAGCTCGCCTACTGGGAATGTTTCAGGACCACCGTTATTGTATGCTGAACTTGCATTCCTTCAATACTATCCATCTAATGAAGGCACTTTGACAATCAAGTACTCCCTTCGTTTTTTCGCATATTAGTTTTGGTCAAAGTCAAGTTTTACAAACTTTGACAAAGTTTATAGACAAAAATATTAACATATATAATAACAAATCAATACCATTAGATTCGTTGCTGAATGTACTTCCATCATATAAATTTGTTATGCTAAATATTTATATTCTTTTCTATAAATTTGATCAAACTTTAGAAAGTTTGACTTCAGTCAACTCTAATATCCGGATTAAATAAAAACGGAGGGAGTAATACTTTGAGGCATGATAGAATAAACTTTGATGGTTGTAGCATTAGAATTTTTTTTGGAGCGATACTTGCAATAGGCAAACAAGCCGCCACGTTCCTCCGCTCTACACATGCCAAAAATATATCCTTCGTCGTAGTTACGATGATAAAGATTAAAAGATAACTAGCAAAACATGCCCGTGCATTGCAGTGGGAAAAAACATTTGTCCCTCATACTCACACCTAAAAACATTGCTGAATCCCTTGAATCTTAGACGATGCCACACGACAAACAACATGATAAGTGGTGTTGTGCAAAAAGGTTGGATATCTTTTAAAGTGTACTCAAGATGTTTCAATTTATTAGGCAACAAAAATATCAACGTTAAGCAGCATTTCCAAAATACCCCATATAAAGATGATATTAATTAAGAGTGCATCGTAAACAGAATATTAGAAATGAATAATATAATAGCATATTTAGAATCTCAATATATTTTGGAGGGATTTTCATATATGACATCTTAGATTTGGAGTTAAGGTTTGCAAGTTATGAATTATTCGAAAAAAACATTTGAATCTGGCCGAAAATAGAAAAGATGGGTCAAAACAGAAACATTTTGCAGCTCATCTGCTAAATGACGCTTTCGGGTGAGGCAGTAATACCCTTGCCCAGCGGCGTTAGTAGCAGAGATTTCAAATACCCCATATAAAGAAGATATTAATTATCATTGCATCATAAAGGAAATATTAGAAATGGATAATATAATAGCACATTTAAAATCTAAACATTTTTTGAGGGATTTTCATATATAACATGTTAGATTTGGAGTTAGGGTTTGAAAGTTATGAGTTATTAAAAAAACATTTGAATCTGCCCGAAAATAGAAAAGCTGGGCCAAAACTGAAACATTTTGCAGCCCATCTGCTAAATGATGCTCGGGCGAGGCAGTAGTATCCTTGCCTACTGCCTTTAGTAGCAGAGAAAAGTCATGAATTATCAACGTTAAGCCAGCATTTCCAAAATACCCCATATAAATAAGATATTAATTAAGATTGGATCATAAACCGAATATTAGAAATGGATAATATAATAGCATATTTAATATCTAAATATATTTTTGAGTGATTTTCATATATGACATGTTAGATTTGGAGTTAGGGTTTGAAAGTTATGAATTATTCAAAAGCAACATTTAAATCAATCCGAAAATAGAAAAGTTTGGTCAAAAGTGAAACATTTTGCAGCCCATATGCTAAATGACGCTCGGGCGAGGCAGTAATACCCTTGCCCACCGGCGTTAGTAGCAGAGATTCCAAAATATGCCATACAAAGAAGATATTAATTGAGATTGCATCGTAAAGGAAATATTAGAAATGGATAATCTAATAGCATATTTAAAATCTAAACATTTTTAAAGGATTTATATATATAACATGTTAGATTTGGAGTTAGGGTTTGAAAGTTATGAATTATTAAAAAAAAATTGAATCTGCCCGAAAATAGAAAAGCTGGGCCAAAACTGAATCATTTATCAGCCCATCTGCTAAATAACGCTCGTGCGAGGCAGTAGTATCCTTGCCTACCGGCATTAGTAGCAGACAAAAGTTATGAATTATCGTCGTTAAGCCATCATTTCCAAAATACCCCATATAAAGAGGGAGAAACTAATTAACGAGCGCTCCTTCAGGAGCCTCGCAAGGATCAGCGCCACTTGGCGCGCTCTCAGCCATTTGCCACGTGTCGCGCTCTGGGCACTCCCTTCGGATTTTGTTTTTTTATTTTTCCGCACGCGTTTTCGGCTTTTTAAATAGGTTTTTTCTGGGTTTTTTTGCGTTTTGATTTTCTACCGGTCTTCCCTAGCTTTTGGACCAAAATTTTATTTTCGAAAAAAATATTTTTTTTGCGCAAAAAAACGCATTTTTTTTCGCGAGAGTCACGACTTTGTTTTAGAGAGAGGCACGGTTGTGCTTTCGCGAAGCTGCGGCCGCGTTTTCTGGAAATGGAAAAAAACATGTTTTCTGTTTTTTTCTTCGTGAGAGGCACGGTTTTGCTTCGCGAGAAACGCAGGCGTGCCTCTTCGAAAGGAAAAAACGCGTTTTTGTTTTTTTCTTTCGCGAGGCACGTTTTGCTTCCGCGAGAGGCACGTTGTGCTTTCGTGGAGAGTAGGACGCGTGCCTCTTTCGGAAGGAAAAATGCGCTTTTTTTTCTTTCGCGAGAGGCACGGTTTTGCTTCTGCGAGAGCCACGGTTGTGCTTTCGCGAGAGGCACGGGCGTGCCTTTTTCGGAAAGGGGAAAAACGCATTTTCTGTTTTTTTCTTCCGCGAGAGGCACGGTTGTACTTTTCGCGAGAGGCACGGGCGTGCCTCTTTCGGAAAGGGAAAAACGCATTTTCTGTTTTTTTTATTTCACGAGAGGCACGGTTTTGTTTCCGCGAGAGGCACGGTTGTGATTTTGTCAGAGGCACGGGCGTGCCTTTTTCGGAAAGGGAAAAAAACCCGTATCCCTGTTCGGTTTTTTCGTCGGTTTTTTTCGTCTGGTTTTTTCGTGAAAAAAAGTTCGTTAAAACCTATCAACATGGGGTCTAGTTTTGAAGATCTCGACGCGAGGAATCCGACGGTGAAAGCGATTCGAGATTTGGACGCACGGTTTAAGAGATAAAACATTTTGAATAAATGAATTTACGAAAAAAGGGAAAACTCCCAGGTTGCGACAAGTGGCACACATGCAACGCGCCACTTGTCGCAACCTGGAGAAGTTGGAGTACTCTCCGCAAGGAGTACTCCTTAACTAGTGATTTCGATATAAAGAAGATATTGATTAAGATTGCATCATAAAACGAATATTAGAAATGGATAATATAATGGCATATTTAAAATCTAAATATATTTTTGAGGGATTTTCATATATGACATGTTAGATTTGGAGTTAGGGCTTCAAAGTTATGAATATTCAAAAAAACATTTGAATGTGGCCGAAAATAGAAAATCTGGGTCAAAACTGAAACATTTTGCAGCCTATATGCTAAATGACGCTTGGGCGAGGCAGTAATACCCTTGCCCACCGGCGTTAGTAGCAGAGATTCCAAAATACCCCATATAAAGAAGATATTAATTAAGATTGCATTGTAAAGGAAATATTAGAAATAGATAATATAATAACATATTTAAATTATAAACATTTTTGAGGGATTTTCTTATATAACATGATAGATTGGGAGTTAGGGTTTCAAAGTTATGAATTATTAAAAAACATTTTAATTTGCCCGAAAATAGAAAAGTTGGGCCAAAACTGAAACATTTTGCAGCCCATCTGCTAAATGACGCTCAGGCGAGGCAGTAGTATCCTTGCCTACCGGCATTAGTAGCAGAGAAAAGTTATGAATTATCAACGTTAAGCGAGCATTTCCAAAATACCCCATATAAAGAAGATATTAATTAAGATTGCATCATAAAGAAAATATTATAAATGGATAATAATAGCATATTTAAAATCTAAATATATTTTTGAGGGATTTTCATATATGACATGTTAGGATTTGAAAGTTATGAATTATTCAAAAAAAAACATTTGAATCTGGCCGGAAATAGAAAAGCTGGGTCAAAACTGAAACATTTTGCAACCCATCTGATAAATGGCGCTCGGGCGAGGCAGTAATACCCTTGCCCACGGGCGTTAGTAGCAGAGATTCCAAATACCCCATATAAAGAATATATTGAAATCTAATATAATAGCACATTTAAAATCTAAACATTTGAGGGATTTTCATATATAACATGTTAGATTTGGAGTTAGAGTTTGAAAGTTCTGAATTAGTGAAAAAAACATTTGAAAGGATTGGTTAGGCTCATACCACTGCACCACTCAAGCGCCATTATACCATCCCCAATTACTAGCAGTGTTTAACCATGTCATACACGCCATTATACTATCCCAATATTTATGAAAAAAGACGTCTCAATTACTAGTGGGGTGTAGGGGTGGTGGATTAACTAGCTGCTTGGCTCGACTCGTTAAGCTCGTGCTTGTTAAGGCTCAGCTCGTTAAGCTCTTTACGCTTAACAAGCAAAAAACCATGTCTCTTCGTTTAAAGCTTGTCAAGCTCGTAAGTGTCTGCAAGCGCTCTTTAACAGACTACATTGTTTGGTCTACATGGTGTGTGTGTAACTTTTACGAAGGAAGATGGTGACTGAAGGAGAAAGTGCATTAGTCTGTGGCCTCTTATGGGTTGGGATGGGTGCATATAACAATTTCATTAAGAATATCTAAATAAATAATTAGAAAATGGTAATTAATATAATTCTTTTCTCTTCAAATCCAATTTTCCTCCTCTTTTTTATACATAGGTTGTCGATTCGGCATTGGTTAAAGTGGGCAGCGTGCCCTTTTTTCTAGTAAACACTTCAACCCATTTTGTCGATATGAGTGTTCTATATCAGATAAATATAATTTAAGCTACACTGGACTTTTCTTGCGGGTAATTAGGCTGGCTCCAGCCACAACATTTTTTAGGTGAATGTGTCTATCATTTTTTTCCTTTTTTGAGAATCCATGCAACGTCCACATGGTGCTAAAAAAGAAAGGGATCGAAGTATGAACAAAATGTTTTTCCATTATAAATATAATAGCAATGGTGGTAATTTTTTTACTTGAAATCTTCTCGATGACTATATAATTTTAGTCTATTAAAGTAAATGGTCGGATGTTTCTAATTTTTATGGTAATTTCTAGCCTATTTATCTTTTTCGGTGACCCTCTCAAGTACTTACCCCTTTATGAATAATATGAAGCACACCTTGATGCTAAAGTGGCAATTTTGTCGTTCTTATGCGAGTAATGACATTATTGTAGTAGGTGGTGTATGATTATATTTGTGACCAACGCTGTTTATAATCATGTGTCACACTTCATTAAGTTCTTTTTCATCTCCTACCCCACGGTTATGTGTATTAGAACAAAATATGCTTGTTAAGACACTAGACTCTAGAGCATAATACGTGTTCTATCAGAATAAAGTAATCACTGGGAACTTGAGCCTAGGAACACAAATCTTGAGGAGCAATTGACGATCCATGAGATGTTTATTCCTACACATCTGGTGGATTGAGGATTCTGAGATAACTAAACCTAGTCTTCACCCTCATCATTTCCCTATGATAAATAATGTGTGTGAATGTTCATCTTATTGGCTTGGTGCCATGTGGGATGAAGGCTATGAGCTCTTACGGTGTATGAAACTTTATATAGTTTCCTCAGTGGGTTAAATATTGTAGGCTAAACATTGTTTACAAATCCAAACATGACTCTGAGGGAAATCTTGAAAGGTTAAAATGATTGAGATTTGTCGTATGGCATATTTCCTCTTGTCCGGACTAAGGAATTGTCAAAATGTTTGTGTTACCATCATGACATGCGCTTATGTTGACTTAATTAAGAATGTATATCTGGCTCATTGTCTGAGAAAAAATAAGAACATAAGGCATGTTATCTGAAGAAGTTATTTTTTGATATAAGACATGTGTTGAGACTAAGTCCGGGGATGTAAGTTCACCACCTCATTTAGATGAAAGCTCATTGGATAAACCATGAGTTTTGAGTTAAAAGGATCTTGGTGTTGTCTCGTGCATTAATTGTATGTAGATTCATCGATACATATGTCGAAAAGAAGTATAAGTGCTATTATGATTACATACGTGGACATAATACGAAAGACATACGTTATGTGCAAGCACTCTACCTCACTTGCTCCTAAACTTAAGGGTGAGAAAGTTGGACATTTGGGTGCCCAAGGAACCAATTATAAACTGATTAGATAATGTTGCTTCCTTATGTTTCATCTGTCAAAAACATATTACATATTAAGCATGAAAGCACCCTCTCATTTATGATCGGGATACTTGGCAAAATTGTGTTTAATCAGAACTGGACCATTGGAAAGCATTGTCAAGGTTTGATGTATATGCAAGACGATGAATGTTACATGCTCATTTATAATGAGTTTGGTAACCTCATAATTGTGGGTGTTACTCAGACATTATTTTGGTGAGGTATGTGGAAATTAAGAATTCCACACCATGTTTCATCCGCACCCTCACACAAGGAGCTATATCGTGGAAAAGTTTCTAAAGGACAACCACACCATCATCTACGATGCAAACTATTTTTGGCATGTACTAGGCTACTGGGCAAGTTATATGTCGAAAGAATATTTTTGCCGAAGTTAAGAGTGATAGACAACAAGTCTAAAACCACTCACTACTATGATCACACACTCATCTTTGTGAGTAACTGTTGACATTATGTTCCATGTTGTGAAAGATAGAGTCCAGGATGAAAGATATATGATGTTCAATTTATATATAAGTTTTGCAGTTCCTCTTGTTGAAGACTTGCTGCCCGTTTTTTATGGTTATGTTGTCAACATGGATTTGGAAAGCCTTTTAATTCTGGAAAACTAGACCTTAAAATCAACCAACTACCGTAAAGAGGTATGTTTTCCATTTCTAGATGCCTGATTTACTAATGGTACCGACATTCAATGGCATTTCATTGGTCATTGTAACACTTTACCTGGGTGTGTTCTTTTATTGAGAGTGGGATTATGATGTTTGTTAGCCCTACAATCAAGGGGGAGAATGTGCGATTATTTATCTTGCTAACAATCATGAGAGAGAAAGTCAATGGGATGTGGCCCACCACACCCCACGTACGGATGCATCATCTGACAGGCGGTGCCAACCAACAGTTTTAGTTTGACAAGAGTATATTTTTCATCCCTCAACTCTTAGCCGAGTCTAGATTTGATCCCTCAACTTTTAGACCGGACAACTTGCAGCCCCAACCATTGAAACCCGACAATGTTTGTCCTTGGTCTCAGTTTTGGTGTTGACTCGCCCGGATTTGACCGGCGTTGACCCAAATTCGTGTAATTTTTCAAATCTATCATTTTTTTAAATTCACGTACTTCTTTTATATCCATCTTTTCCCAAATACGCACACTTTATTTAAAACCACTTATTGTTTCAGATCCGTGAACTTTTTTAAAATTCCCGTACTTTTTTTCAAGTACGTGTAATTCTTTCAAATTCGCATAATTTTTTCAAATTAGCTTACTGTTTCAAATCCCGGTACTCTTTTAAAATTTATGTACTTATTTATGATCCGCATACTTTTCCAAGTACATGAATCTGAGTCAGAACGGTCAGAACCAGGGTGAGTTAGCATCAAAACCGGTCAAAATTGAGTCGAGGGACGAATTTTGTCCGGTTTCAATAGTTTTTTTAGAAAAGGAGGATGTACCCCGGCCTCTGCATCTGAACGATGCATGCAACCATATTATTAATTATTCACAAAGACCATATAAGGTGATACATCAATAAGCCTGAAGCCACCATCTTGGTAACACCGTTGCTACTCCTATCCCTTTGATGAAGGCGTGCCGAATGTTCGGGCCTAATACCAAACACATATCGCACTGAAGCCTAACATCCAAGCCACTACCTGAATTAGGTCCCACACCGGTCTGGCACACTCCCAGCAAGCACCGCATGCTGCAAGGGCCGTTACCTCCATCTTCCCTCGGTCCATCTTTAGAGCAAAACTGATGCACCGACCTTGCCAAGCCTCTCTGTCATCAACACCACCAAGACGCCAGACGACTTCCTCCTCTTGCGCGAGTCCATCTTCAATACGCGCCCATCACCGAACCTCCGCGGCACCATGCCGTCGGGATCCGCCGTTGGCCTTGCGATAGATGTAACACCGCTCCTCCTCTTGTCCTCCAGCCAGCACGTTCTCCAAAATGATGCCCCCAGGAGGGACAACGACATTGAAGGTGCCATTATCGTCTGATCCGGTAGACCTAGATCTAGGGTTTCCCTCGAAGCATCACGATGGGGGGTGCAAGTTGTCCGGTTTTAAAGTTGAAGGACCAAATCTAGACTACGCCAAGAGTTAAGGGACGGAAAGTATACTTTTCTCTTTTAGTTTTAGGCCCAACTCTCTCACACCTAATATAGAAGGAGAAGGACCCCATCGTTTTTTTTAGAAATGGAGGAGGACCCCCGGCCTCTGCACCTGGACGATGCATGCAGCCACTTTATTAATTATTCACACAAGAACTTACAAAGTCATACAATAGTAAGACTAAAGCCATCGTGTAGGCAACATCTGTCGCTGATAGTCTGGGCCTAATATCAAACAGACCTTGCAGCCAAACCTAACACCTAAGACCTGAGGTCCCAACCAGGATGCCTGCCGGGTATGGGGCACCCACCAGTCCGGCACACTCCTCAACCAGGACGCCTGCAGGATATAAGGACGCCGCAACCACCTGCCACCAATCCATCTTTAGTGTTGTACTGCTGTATCCACCTTGCCCGGCCTCTCTGCCATCGATGCCAGGCAACGTCACCCTCCTGCGCGAGTCCCTCGCCACACATCGGATGCCGAGTCTCCATGGCGCCACGCCGCCGAGATACGCCACCTTTAATGTGTAGGATGAAGCACCGCTCCACCAAATATTCCGTCCACTGGTCCCTCGAGCACGTGTACACCTCCAAGAATGACGCCACCAGAGGGAAGCGACACAATAATGCCGTCGTCATCCGATCTACCGATCTAGGGTTTCCCTCGGAGGTAGCAGGTAGTGGCCTGGAACTTCTAAACATTGACGCCTTCAACAAGGGAACGACACCGAATAGTGCAGCCATTGCCGGCCACGGCAGCAGCCGCGAGCAGGTCTTCACCCAGATATGTTTCAATGGCCTCCATCAAGCGTCTTGTGCACGGATCATCCAACACCCCGGCCGCCGCCTCGCCCGTCATGAGTCCACAGCCGCCGACACATCCTCTGTCGTCTCGGGGCTACCGCCCCAGGATCCAGCCCTCGCTGGCCGCCGGATCTCGCGGCCCCACCACAAAGCCATCGAGCCCGCAATGGCCTTAAAATGGGAGAGATTTTCACTTCCCGGCCTCTGCAAACATGGTCCTCCGAATTTTTTAAATGAGTATCAAGATATTTCTTGATGAGAGGTTACTACACACCAAGCTTGATCCTCAATAAACGGGAAAAAACCACTGTGCATCACCTGTCAATTCTAGGATTTGAATTCAGGTCGCTAGGCTGCACAACCGCATGCCCAAACCACTGAGCAAGGACCCCATCGGTTTAATCCAACGATTTCTACACGGTAGATGTGGGCTACCCTCTGACTGTCGATCCTAATGTGGTGCTGAGAGAGGCGAAGACCATCTCCACTGCCAACTATCGCTACCGCAACGTGAGTGCGGGCGGCGCTACTGCTGCCAACGACGTAACGCAAGGTGTAAACCATGAGCTACACAAAGGTTGCACTTCGCTCGATACCCGTAAGAAATCTCAAATCTCATTGTCATATGTACATTAGGTGTTCTAGTGCTAGGCTTAAGATCCTGTGACATTTTATCTCTAAAGATTAGGCTGACGACGTGCTCATCGACAGAACTGGAAGGCAAAGGTGCACTAAGAGATGCAAAGACCATCCCTTTTATCTCTAAAGATCATGTGGCATTTATCTCTTTTTTTTTTGAAGTTATGTGGCATTTATCTCTAAAGATTAATACTACAGGCTGACGACGTGCTCATCGACAGAACTGGAAGGCGAAGGTGCACTAAGATGGTAGACAAACCGGTACATTGCAGTCGCCACTCATATGTTAGCTAGTGTGCACGGCAACGCAACCTAACCGACCAACACCATTTCGTGTGCCAAGACACATGCACATATGTATGCACCGCTGCATGCATGACGAGACCAAGAGAAAATGTGGCTCGTTACCATTCCTCTACGAGCTACGTGCATCGCCAGCACCTGCAACATGCATTGCATGCACTCGTCCTAGGCCGATGAGCTCATCCCCGACACCGGCGAAAGACATGTTCTCGCGCGCCACCGGCGAGTGCTATAAAAACACGTCAACACATGCATGCTTGAGCGCAAGCCAGTGTGCGTAGATCGTTCGGTCGACATGGCTTTCTCTCCCAGCGCATAGCCGGCGATCACTGTAATCTTGCTGGTGCGCGGCCTGTTCGCGGCCTTACCGGCGATGTCGGTCGACGTGGGCGACATGCTGATGATGGATAGGTTCCGTCAGTGGCAGGCCACGCACAACAGGTCTTACCTGAGCATGGAGGAGAGGCTGCGGCGGTTCCAGGTGTACCGCCACAACGTGGAGTACATCGACGCCACCAACCGGTACGGCGACCTCACCTACGAGCTCGGCGAGAACGAGTTCGCCGACCTCACCCGGGAGGAGTTCCTGGCGAGGTATGCTTCGTCCTATGATGGCGCCAGTCATACGGGCACCACGATGCCCGCACGCGGTGGCAACGCCGATCTGTGGTCGTCTGGCGGTGAGGATAACTCCTTGGAGGCTCCGCCTCCGCCCAACATGGATTGGAGGGCCAAAGGCGCCGTCACGCTGCCCAAGTCCCGAAGCTCATCATGCTGTACGTAAAGATAGATCCCCATCTTGATCCAGCATGTTTTTCACGTTCAGTGGGATTTCCATGACATTCACTGCAATTCATTAATTTCACTAGTCTTTGAAATATTTGCCTTTCGGCCAAAATATTTCAGCAATTTCAGTAGTACACATGAAAATCAAATATATTTAAGTTCAAATTAATATTTTGGCCTTTTGGCCCAAACGCAAACCGAAATTCACTGAATTTCAATGATTTCGGTTGGTGCTGAAAATTTTCTGAAACTGAAAACCTCCCAGTTCAACCTTAGCCTGTGATTTGTGAAGCATGCACGGTGATTAACCATTGTTTTGTCCCTGGATGAATGGATGCAGCCAGCTGCTGGGCGTTCGTGACGGTTGCGACGATTGAGACCCTGAACTGGATCAGGACAGGGAAGCTAGTGTCGCTCTCGGAGCAGCAGATGGTGGACGGCGACCACTACGACGGCGGCCTTACCACGGAGGCAGAGTACCCATACACGGCGGTGAGGGGCGCCTGCAACCGCGCCAAGTCCGCCCACCACGTCGTCCAGATCAGCGGCAGCGGCGTGATCCCACCCAGGAACGAGCCCGAAATGCAGCGCGCCGTTGCCGGGCAGCCCATTGGCGTGGCCATCGAGGTTGGCAGCGGCATGCAGTTGGCGTCTACTCGGGCCCCTGCGGGACAGCATTCGCTCACGCCGTCACCGTCGTCGGCTACGGAGGGGTCAAGTACTAGATCGTGAAGAACTCGTGGGAGGCAGCCATGGGCGAGGGCGGGTACATCTGCAGATCACCTACCCGAAAATGGCGAGGTGAATGTACCTACGGCATGCATCTACATGCATGGGTAACATCGGAATTAAGTAAGCTCACCTAGTGGGAGGCAGCATCGTTGATATACTTCATCGTGTGTAAGTGTATTGTAACGTACAGTACGTATCATCGTCGATTCCACCGTAATACGACGTACAGATCATCGTCAATTCCACCGTAATACAACATACCGTACGTGGTGCATTGTACGTGAAACCATATATCATGCTCATTTGTTTTTTTTTTGCATTTGCTATTAAATGTTCATGTGGGTGCAATTATTTTTCGCTGCGTCAGCCGATTTTGCTAGAAAGCAAGATGCAGCCCCGAGGCTGAGAAGGGAACGCTGCGACCAACCGCTGTGTGCCCGGCGAGCCCGAGTATGGAGCGAGGGTAGGTAGAGACCAGGCAAGATGGACTCTGCCAGTGTTGTTTTCTTAAGTTTATTTGTTTGAATTGAGCATCACAAAACTACTAGATTTTTGTGATGTATGCACGGTGGTGTGCCAACATGGCGGCGGGGTTGATGACTCCCTGTAATATCGGCCTCGGCTTCCACGACTACCTCCTCGGCTACCACTTACTTAGGTGAGTCAATGGTCTCTTCTTTCTTGTCTGTCTGCACGGTCATACTGTACCACTTACTTGGGACCTATTCTTCGAGCTATGGCCATGATGATATTGTGCTCGTCTCCGTCCGTCGAGCCGATGATCGAGTGATTGTGTTTTGTGGTGGTCGTCTGGCCTATGGCACTACATGTTCAGGCTATAGCTCGATTTGCTCTCTTTTAATGATCATGGATTCGGCTTATGGAAGGTTAGGCTCTGTTAGATGTCGTGGTTATCATCTATGTTGATGACAAATTTGAAGATTGCAACTTCTTACTTAGGCTTACTAAATAACAATCAGGTCCTAAATGTCAAAAATTTAACGAGAAGTGTGGTACTGGAACTTAGTTGCTTATTTCTAGTTGCTATTGTTTACTTAGACTAGATGTTATTTGATCCTTTTACCAAGGCATGTGTAGTGTAGGTAATGTGCAATTAATGTATATTTCATTCTTAGACGATGAGGAATGTCCGTTCTTGGCTAGGTTCCTGAGTGATGCATAGTATTTATCTACCTTGAACCTTTTCTCACTTATAATTTGGTATGTTTTGTGTTTTGGTGTGTTTATTAGAGAGATCTGACTCGATGGTTCTTTGAATATCACTTGAGATGATAGCTAAAGGGAAACTGATACACACGTGTAGTCCCTGGGTTGTATGGCTGAAGGAAAGGGGAGACTGCGATGATCTGGTAAGATCCTAGTTATTCTCAAGCTTTAAATTTTTGACCCATTGTTCTTGCTAATGATCTTGAGCTTGTTGTATTGTTGCATACAATTCGATGCCGTTTGAACTTCTAGCTTTTCTGCTTCACAGATGCTAGACAGAAACCTAGGGAGTTCAGGGTTATTGGAGTATGCAACGACATGAGTTTGGCCCCGCCTTCGGCTTTTGTTATGTGGTGCAACACCGACTACAACTCCAACAGGTAAGCTCTCTGTTTCCCCTCCCTACCATGCTCTGAGACCTAGCCCTTGAGCTATGGTTGTTCTATGTACTGGCCATCGGGCTATAGACCATGCTCTGGTTTGATTGGAAATGGCTAGGGATTAGGTGATTGAATTTTTATTTTGGATAAGTCACCTTTTCTAGGATAACATGAACAACACAAGCTACTCGGTGGTTTAATTACATGAAGAAAGCTTAAATGTACGTATGCTACTAGCGACGTTAGCGGTAATGTTCAAAGAACATGTGGTGTATTTTCTTCAAGAAATGAGATGACTTTGCATTAAATAAGGGCAAGACAATACACCAGACTGAACTAGTTGAAACAATGACAACAACATAAATACAATGGGTGTGTATGAATTTAGCCCAAACTAGCCTTGCCAAATATTTGGCAAGGCAAGATTTTGATCAAGGTTTCTCTAGTCTATGATTTGACCAATATTGGCAATAAAATTGAACTAGAGTGGTTGAAGGAGCATTGGCATGCCAATTTTTTTTGGCTATAATCCAAAAAAAGACTAAAGTGTATAGTCACGACCAAAATATTGGCAAGTTTAGGTGGATGGTAGCCAACACCTACCCTACCAGTTATAGGTAGAATGAATTAGCGGCATTGATATTGCCCTTTCAAGAAAAATTAAAATGAAAACAAATGGTGACAAAATTAACAAACAATTTACACAGAAATTACGCCTTTACAATATGCAAGAATAATCGTATAAACAGTGGGTTTTATGAAAAAAAATCTTAAGAGCAATGAATTATGACATTGGTATTCCCTTTCAACAAGAATGAAAATAACATAAACACTAAAACAAAATCAATAGAATGATTTTTTTATAAGAGAGAATTAATTAGTGGCATTGGTATTAGGCTTTAAGTAGAAAGAAAATGAAGTAAAAACATAAATAATCAAAACAACGAATGTTTATAAGGAAGAATGAATTGGTGGCATAGGTATTACCCTTTAATAAGAAAGAAAAAGAAATAAAAACTGAAACAAAATCAAAACAATTAAGTTTTCTAACATGAACTAGTGGCATTGTTACCCTTTAAGAAAAAGAAAGTACCCAGGAAGGAACGAATTAGGGGCATTGGTATTACCACTAAAAAGTAAATAAAATGATATAAAAACTAAAAGAAATCAAAATAGTGTAGTTTCCTAGGAGAAAAGTGAGTAAATGTCATTGAATTACCCCTAAATAAGAAGATAATAAAAAATAAAAATAAATAATGACATGGAAGAATAATCATAAAATAGTGGATGTTCAACAAATAAAAGAGTTTTCTAAAAATGAATGAATTAGTGCCATTGTTATTACCCTTAAATAAGAATGAAAATGATATAAAAATCAAAAACAATATCAACGGAATGAAGTTTTTAGAGAATAGGTGAATTAGTGATGCTCTAGTATAATTTACACACATATTATATAGTACTTGAGTGCATACTTACACATAGAAAAAAAAGACATTTTCTCATTGAAGAATGAATTAGTAACATAGGTATTACCCTTTAAGAATAAGGAATATGAAATACAACAAATAATAACAAGTTTGACACATAAATTGCACTTTTGTATAATATGCAAGAATAAACATATTATAGTAAAATGTTAGCAAAAAATAAGTTCTCTAAGAAGGAATGAATTAGTGGTATTGTTATTACCCTTAAAAAAGAAAAGTAATAGATTAAAATAAAACAATATCAAACATTTATTTTATCTTTAGGCTCTTTAAATTCCATGGGTGGCGTAGCTACCGAGATCAATGCAATTAGTCCCATTGTTATTATCTTTTAAGGAAGAAAAATGGTTTTTGAAAAAATAATCTTGCACACAACTTTGCACTTAAATTACCGTTTTTGTTATATGCAAAGAATAAGAATACATAATTTACATAATAGAAAAGTATAAACAAGGATAAAAGAAGTGCGCGCGCACACACACACACACACACACACACAGGGATAAAAGAAGTGTGTACAAACCCACGCATAAATTGGCATTTGTTTCATTCATGCATGTGAATATAGAAAGGCACAAACAGAAGACATACATGTATGGACTCAGCAAGGAAAGGGAAAAGAATCAATTGAACGAAAGTGCTATTGTGAGCTTGAGCTCACAGGCACCCTTTGCTACAGTACAAACAAAAAAATATTTAAAAAGTTCAAAAAATCTGAACTTTTTTGTCAAGAAACTTTGATGTTTTTTCTACATGCGTACAAATTTTCATGACAAAATGACATTCATGCAGGTCTCAGCAAAAAAATACAAAATCGATGCTCCAAAATGCTTCCAAAAACAGTTTTTTGGAGCATGATTTTGTTTTTTGCTGACACCTCCACAAATGTCATTTCATCACGAAAATTGGCACGCATGTAGAAAAAACATCAAAGTTTCTTGCCAAAAAAGTTCAGATATTTTTGAATTTTTTTACTATTTTTTCGGATTTTACTGTTCATCCGGGATCACTGGTGCCCGGGATCAATTCCTCCGCGTCCTCAATTGAAACAATAACATCGTCACTCAAATACTCCCTCCGTCCCATAATATCCAATATATGAGTAGATTGGATGTAATAAGCAGTGGCGGAGCTTCATGGGGGCCAACCTGGTTCATGGCCCCCCCAAGCTCACAAGAGCACATGTATATACTTCTTTGTATTAGGCCTAATTTCCATCAAAAATCAGCTAAAATAGTTATGTTTGCCCCCCTCTCGACCATGCCCCCCCCCCCTAATTTCGGCTCAAGCTCCGCCACTGCTAATAAGATCTTATATTATGGGTCGAATGGAGTACATGATAACCTCCCACACATGTATCACAAAGCACGTCGAATCAACAGCCACAGATTTGACTGACCAGCAATAAAAAAACAGTTGCTTGACGTATAGCAATAGTGCTAAAAGAATAAGCATGCACACATGAAAAACAAGAAAGTTGACAGACTAAAAAATCAGGTGTTTATCGAATAACAAAAGCGAACAATTAATCAAGCAAGACACAAGCAACTAAAGAGTTGTTAAAATGTAATAAGGCAATGACATGAGGCTGGACCTGGTTCATCATAGATTTGGGGCCTTACGCGTGCCAAGCTTGCTAGGCCTGCCATCACACAACAAGTCCCTTGCTTGCTAATTAGCTTGCCTGGGCCCGAACAGTGTAAACAAAACTGTTCGAACAAAAATGACTAACCTAATTTACTTTTCAGGCGACAAACATTTATCGAAAAAAGATTGAAAAAGTTTTTGAAATACGTTAACAAGTATTTGAAAAAATATTGGTCGTGTATATAAAGTGTTGAACAAGTATTTGAAAAATGTTGAACAAGATGTTGATCATGTATATAAAAATATTGAACAACTATTTGAAAAATGTTGAACAAGTGTTTTAAAAAATGTTGAACAAGTATAATGTTGATCATGTATATACAAATGTTGAACAAGTATTTAAAAAATTGTTAATTGTGTATATAAGAATGTAGAATGAAAAACAAAAAGAAACAAAGAAAAAATGAAAAATAAACCAAAAGAAAAAAAAGAAAAAACAAGGAAACAAATGCAAAAGGAATGAAATAAATCGGAGAATAAAAAAGAGAATGAAAAATCAAAGAAGAAAAACGAAATGAAACAAAAGAAAACGAAAAAAGAAAGAATGAAAAATCGGAGAGGTAAAGGAAAATGAAAGAAAAATGGAGAAGACCAGCTCGGTCGCCTCTAGTTGACCGCCATCCTACATCCTACTTCTAGCCAGTAACTGGAAGTGGGTGTAGTGGTTAGCTGCACAGGGAATCTCCCTGGAGACCATGATGTAATGGTTAGTTTAGGCTAGTTGGCTCTCGTAGGCATGCGGTAGTGGGCCGGCCTAGCATCGCTCGCGCCTAGATGCTAAAAAAATGAACGACAAGAAAAATATGCGAGACATGGGATTCAAACCTGCATGCCAATGTCGACAGGCTTGGTACAATAACCATTGCACCATGAACACGTTGATGTGTTCTATCCGAAAACAGAGCTATTTGACCCTTGTTTCAGTCCTAGCACAAATTATTTGGAAAAGAAAAGGAAATTTTGAAAAAGGATTCATGATTGTTTCAAAAGTTCATCGATTTCGAAAAAAGTTCACAGATTTTAAAAGAAATGTTCACAAAATCCAAAAAAGTTCATCAATTTTGAAAAAATCACAAATTTGAAAAAACTTCGCCGTATTTTGGACAAAATCTTGGATTTGTATAAAGTTCATGAATTTTGATAAAAAGGTTCACTGATTTGAAAAAAGTTCATCAATTTTTATACATAAAGTTCACAAATTTGGAAGAAGTTCACCGGATTGTCAAAAAAAGTTCATCAATTTTGATAAAAAAGTTCACAAGTTTGAATTTTTTTATCGTTTTTGAAAACAGGTTCATTAATTTTCCAAAAATATTAATAGATTTTTAAAAATGTTGACCAATTTTGAAAAATGGTAACCCGATTTTGAAAAACAGATTCATCAATTCTAATAAGAAAAAAAAATCATCGATTTTGAGACAACATGCATTTTGAAAAAAACGAAAGAATAAATGTACAAGAAAAAATAAAAAGGAAAATGATAAAAATAAAGAAAAAGAAAAAAGGAAAGAAGAAAGGAAGAAAACAAATGTAACAAATCATGTCTTTTTAAGGGGAACAAATCATGTTAGGTGGGTTGTCTAGTTGGCTACCAGAGCTGAGATGAAACGAACAGTCACGGAATTGAATCACACACGCGTGTAGTTGTTTTGCATTTTAAAACAGAAAATAAAGGATAAACGGGTTGGTTCAGTGCGGAGGGGGTGTGCGCCCATTTGCGCTGAGGCCTTTAACCGGTGCAACGGCCGTCGAATAGGATTTGGCTTTCGTTTGTTTATGCTGCTACCCATGCAGGCCCTAAACAAACCACCCGTCCATGCTGTGTGCTGATGCTGTGTGTTGCACAGATGTGTTAGAGCATCTCCAGTCGTTGGAGCCTAAGAAATACCACCGAACCAAAAAAATTGGTGTCAAATGCTAGCTTCATCCTGCGAAATAGAGGTGCATGGGGAGGACATCTTCCCAGTCACACCCCATCCCAACCAAAAGTTTGTTAATGAAATGATTAAGTGGGCCAAGAAAATGGACATGTGGGGAGACATGATTCGCCGAAACTTCCGCCGGCGCCCCCAAGAGCCCCCCAATGCGCTGGGTTTCCCTTGGGTTTGCCGGCGCTATTTCGACGTCCCTGGGGGGGGCTGGGCGTGGCTGGACTGTTTTTGGGCAAAAAGCGTCGTCCGAGCCTAAAACCGAGCCTAAAAAGGTGTCCTGAAGGGCGTCCTGGGGGCGAATGAAGATGCTCTTAGTCCGTGGCTGGTGTGTGTAATTGTGTTAATCGGCGGCTGATGTGTATCTACAACTGTAGATGCGTGAGGCAATTTTGATGAATTAATTCCTGGCTTCACTTCTGTGTACAAGAATAGATGTATTCATACTTCCTTTTTATGGTATATCACGTGTTTTTGCTGGTAGTAGTTTGTAAATGGGGAGCAATTCATAGCTAGAATGTATAAGATTCATTAGTCACCCCATCCCTCAAACCAAACAAAAAAATGGCTATCTCGAACCATTTTACATTTCACCCAACCAAACATAAAAGAGGCTATGCCTAGCCTGGTGGTTAGGGACACCCACAACCACTCAAATCTATCCCTCGAACCAAACACATCCTAGAATTCCCATGAAATTCCACCTAAGCAAAGGGGGCCTGAAAGATAGAAAAAGAAATACTCAAACATAATATTAGTAAATATTGCACATGGTAAATGTTGCTTGATTCATTTAATGGTAAATTGCTATGGTTTATAATTCTGTATCCCAAAAATTGTCATGGCACAACTAACAAAGCATGTTCAAATCAATAACAAGAATTGCCATGATAATGGAAAATTGCGAAAATCACATATAAAAAGTGCCAACACAATTTTGTGTGTGTGGCTGCCTAAAGATGAATAGATGTGTCATGTAAGGGGTGCATGTGCATTGATGCGTCTATGTGCGTACCGAAGGGTGAACCGGAAGGGACGACCACTTGCCGTGGCCTTCTTTATCGACAGTGGGAGGAGGTGCAGGAAGTAGTAGACGCCCCAGTCGAGGAGCCCGCCCTTGGTGGTGCCGAGGCAGCTGTCATATCCCTTGTACGTCACCGACGAGTTGGCGTCACGCTGCGCACCTCAAATGGCTTCCTGCATAAGCCAGTCGAGAAGCTCAAGGCTCTCACTCTGGTTCACCTGTTAGAAGAACGCCACACTACTCAGCACGCCGCTTCCATGGCGCGGCGAGCCTGCCTCTGATCTCGCCTCCAATCGCCACCGATAGGTGTCTTCCTTTGCAGACGACGCCGCTGCATACCTCTGCACCTCATGCCGCCTCGCCGGATCACGCCGGTGGCTGGGAAAGGGAGAGTTAGAGAGGACTGGGACAGAGATGGGGAGCAAGAGGGAGAGTAAGGGATGCCAGTGACCGTATGGAGAGAGTAGAGCCCAGTGGGGCAAGATGAGGATAAGGCCAAGTAGGTTAGTATTCTTCGTTACATATTTTAAGACCTTCTATGTGAAGTATTCGTGCAAACTACATATATTGCTTGTCTAGGATGGGTATGAGGTGAGAAAGAAAATTTTATTATACGTGCTCAAATATCATGCGGATAAAGCTAAGATAACATTCTTGATATTGTGCGAGAATTTATTAAGTGCATCAAGTAGATCTTAATTCGTAATGGTTTTTAGTTGGATCATCTCTCTCTATATATGCATCGTCAATTTTCTTTTTTTTAATCAGTTTACATTGCATGTGAAGTGGACTTCAATTATAACATCATTCTGCCCGTGCTATCTTGTCTCTGCATGCTTAACATGTATTATATTTATATAACTCCAGCAAAATATTTTAAAAGCCCGTGGCAACGCACGAACATTCTACTAGTTAATAATATAATAGATAGATAGATGTCTGCCATATTGAAATTTGATGAAGTACTTTAAATTGCAACAAATTTTGTTTAAGTGACGGAAGATTTTATAGTTTATACCATCTCATTGTGATCAAAGAGTTTAATTAGTAATGGGCCGTAGCATAGGAAAAAGACAGCTAGAAGCCGGGAACACGTACAGTAGCATCGGCATTCGCGTCGTACAGAAGCATACAGGAGAAAAACGTGATTGAAACATACGTAGAGATAAAACCAGTTGTTAGATTGAAATCTGACGGGGTGAAAGAAAAGTGACTGATCTCCATTATTATTAAACAAGCAAACAAGAACTTTCTAGGGTACACCCTGCAATTAGTCTCACAACACCGTACGGCCCAGTCAGCACCACACGATTAGTCCCATAAACTTAATCTAACAGCCAGCTTTGACTTGATCTGTTTTCTATGTGCACCTAATAATTTAAATTGACGGACCATACTCCACCGCAGAGGAAAATGTGAAATTCCACGACCCGCGGCACCCTAATCACGCGACGCGAAAACAACAAACTAATCGCTCGAGCACACGATGCACGTTGCTGCCTGTTGACGGACGCGAGTGGCCGCCGCATGGACGAACCGCCCTTGATCCGCCTACTACTCACCCACCCCCAATCCTCCCCGCACAGACACCACTCTCCTCCACCTCCAACCTCTTGCTAGAGGCTGTCGTCCTCAGCCACGGGTCAAGCACCCCGTCTCTTGCGGTCGCCAGGAGGCGTCTACTACGACTTCCTATTGAAGGACGCGAGTGTGGGTCGCCCCCGCCGCACATGAAGCGAGCTCGGACTGCCGCCGCCGCCGGCCGCTCCTCCTCTGATGGACGCAAGCGCAGGGGGTGGAAAGTGGTAGCGGATAATCCAAAATATTCGATATTCGTATTCGAGAAAATGCCTATTCATATCCGAAACATCCGCATCCGAACCAAAATGGAAATGGAAATTATCCGTATCCGAATTTAAAATACGATATGAGATTTTGACACAAATATGGATATGAAAGTGGATATATCCGTATCCGAATAAGATTATGGGAGGTAATTTTCAAAATTGTAGCCCCAATATTTCAATTATCCAACTTAAAAGTCAAATAAGTGGTCAAATATTACTCATCTTATGATTAATCTTAGAACTTATTATGCATTACAATAGTTTTTATTCGTAAACCTATTTATCATTGACTTATTGTATGTCACAAGTTGAATACTTCATGTCACATAGCTATTGACTTATATACTTAAGCAATATGTCTGTTATTATTCATATCCATTCCGAATCAAGAAAACATTCGATACGTATCCGTATACGAATAACATCCGAGCCGCATTCGTATCCGATAACATCTGTATTCACATTCGTATTCGTTTTGTAAATATGAAAATGGAAGTGGTAAGAGCACTATCCGATCCGCATCCGATCCGTTTCCACCAGGCCGCCCCGGCCGCTCGTCTGATGGACGCAAGCGCAGGCCGCTCCTCCTCTGTTGCCCCACGTATGGTGCCGCCCTCCTCTATCGTCGCGCGCGTGGCCGCCAACCTGATCCGTGAGCCAGAGAAGCCAGTAAGTTTCCTCCCTTCGGCATTCACGTTCATGCCCACGCATCGGCCACAACACAGGTGCCTACGGAGCTTCATGCCATGGTCTAAATTGTTCTAACCGATCAAGTCCAACAGTTAATTAAGATGGCTTCTTGCTTGCTTCTTTTGCCTACAAGTGTGCTCGCTTGCTTTTTCATAGCAGTATGTTCTCATAGTTGGATCGTGGTTCTTCAAATTGATTAAGGTAGCTGCTTGTTTGCTTTTTTGTGCTCGCCCCTCACTTGCTTTTTTGTCTCATGATGCAAGCTTTATGTGTACCAAGTTGTGAATTAAGAGGACTGAGTTCTTTGGGCACAATTTAGTTATTGTGGTGAACATAAGGACATGTAAAAAGTAAATGGGCAATGGAGCAGGTAGGACATATACACGAGATCGTATGCTGCAGAATTTAGACATGCTTCTTTGTTTCGGAATATGGAACAGAAGAGCAGATACATGACATAGAACACATATAAAGCTTCAGAATGGAATTCTAAAGCAACTATTTTTTTTCTTTTCGATGTACTGTTCGATCAAATATGTAGCTAGGACTTTTGTATTTTTATTGACGTGTGGCGGAGTTGGAGTTTAGAGTATTTATTTATAGGACTTTAGATGGAGTTGAAGCAACAAAAGCACTCCACCAGTGCACGACAGTAGTTATTAACAAAGCATGCTTCCATGTGTAATTTCTCACCCCGACTCGCGGTCTAGGGTTCCATGTGGTCAATCACGGTCCGGCTCTGTTAGCGTCATGCAGCCGACCTCCAAAACTCCCCTTAATCCATTTTTATTTGTTTTTTATTTCCATCTTCGGAGGGAGACTTCCATCTTGGCCTTGTTGACTTGATTTCTGATTAGTATTTCTGATCTTTGAGCTCGATTTGAAGAGACCACGACAGAAGATCGACTGTAGTTAGTTCCGTGTTCTAACAAATAAGTGTAGTTAGTCTTCAGGTTGCCTCATCCAAAAATCCGAATACATCACCAGTCAACTCAACTTTGGAACTACAATTTACATGTGTATTTTACTGTTGGGGGATTATGTTCAAGGTTTCATTTTTATCCCATCACTGGATTGAAGTGGTGTTTTAATAGTATTTTTAGTGGTGTACAACTGTACCAACTATTATTATTTGTTGCAATAGGGATTAGTGTAGATTGGTACAAAAGCATATCATGTTAGTCCATATTTAATTCAAAGGTAGGACTTCCTTAGATATATTTGCGGATAGCATTGCATTTGCTACCAAGGTTCAGTTTGCAGTAGCTCAACTGTAATGTGTTGTGAACTGTGATGTGGGAAATACCTTGTTTTATATATTCTCTATACATAGATATAGGTATATAGGTTACTTTGATGATTTGATCGGTTGTATTGAATGGTTAGTTAGTCAGTCCATTTGCATGAACTTTAGAACAAAAATGCAGTTTCCATCTTTTAGGACATTTGGCTTGCTTGTTGTTTAGAATGTATGGTTAATGTTTCTCCCGTGATTATTCTGGTGTGGAACTGTGAGCCCTTGAGAAGTTGACCTCTAACTTGCTTTATAAATATATAGATTATACTAGTTGTGGCTCGTTGTGCATCTGCTTCCCCCTCACTATTGCACTAGAGGCCCTTCTGGAGCTAACTGAGATATTGTCAGTTTATGAGGAGACTTTGTGATATGCATAAGAGTGACAAAGATATTTTCAAATCCCCAAAGAATTGATTGCACTTACATGCATTCTACCTATTTGTAGAGTGGAAGACTTCTCTTTTTGATGGACTCTGAATCTAAAGAAGCATTAGCATGCAGAGAAACTAGTCGTCCACCTTGCTGATACAAATGGACTACCCGATTTTATACATGTGTTGGGTTTGATGATATTTGATGATTTGAGCCTTGTACTGGTGGGATTTCCACGTATGATCTAAACATTGACTGAAAATATTTATCAGAGTATTTGTTTCAAACAAATAAGTTTGCATAATATTACTCTATCATCCCAGATGATGGTTATTAATTACAAAACTCTTTTTCATTTTTATTTTTGAGAATAGCACATATGACATTTTCATTTTTCTCTACCTATTTGAGAAAAGGTGTAGACGAACAAACAACCACATGAATAAAACTAATTAAGTAAAGGTAAAATTCAAAAAATGAATTGTATTGTCCGTGTGCACGTTTACTAGTACATACTCCCTCCGTTTCTAAACATAAGTCTTTGTAGAGATTTCACTATGAACCACATACGAATGTATATAGATGCATTTAGAGTTTACATTCACTCATTTTGCTCCGTATGTAGTACATAGTGAAATCTCTACAAAGACTTATATTTAGGAACGGGGGGAGTACAAAATAATCAGGCACCTGAGGCACAAGGTCTCCCAATAATAAGTGATATAAATGGTAGTATGCAAAGATGTAAACACTCATTTAATGCTGGAGATATGGCATATGATCTTCGGCGATTCGCTTCCTATGAAGAGTGATTGCATATATCAAAGTGTGAGATACTATATGCTTCCTAGGTATGGATTTAATGCTGGATTTATTCTCTTTTATTTATGATATGATACACCGCCCCGTTAAGGTGAACTATTAAGAATAAGAAGAGACAAGGTGGGCAGCGGGAGGAGACCGAGAGACAATACGCCAACACCATGGCCGTGGGCACATCCTCTTCGATGCTCGGCGGCGCTCTCCTCCTCCTACTTGTCCTCTCCTCGGCCATTGATGTTCACGGCGGGTCAAGCTCCAGCGCCGCGCCATGTTCCCCGCTGGACGAGCTCTGCATCGGCCTCGGCGGCTGGTACGTCACGCCGGACATGTGCGTGTCCGCGCTCTGCATTGACCCCTCCTGCCGCTCCGCACGCGGCTTGCCGGAGCTCGTGGTTCTCGCCACCAAGCTGACGGTGGCCAACGCCACAGTAGCCAAAATCAGCATCGAGTCTGCGCTCGCCCATGCCAAGAACGTCAAGGCCAGGAAGGTCATGCGGTCGTGCCTGCAGCTCTACGTCGGCGCCATCCCGCGGCTGCAGTGGGCGGCGCGGTCGGTCACTGCGGGGCGATATAGCGGCGTTCCGGATGTGCGGAGGCAGCCTATAGGGACGTCTCACAGGGGTGCAGCAGCGGCCGGCGGTGGCGCTTCCCAAGGAGAACGACGAAGTTCTTCATGATGGCCTTCGTCGTGCACGCCGTCGTCGATCGGGTGCAGCGTATTATCGGCTGACCAATCGATGAATAACCCGCTCTTCCCCTCCGTAATAAGATAAAGACGCTATCAAGCCTCTAACATGCAATGGTGTATTGTGGGTTTATGAGTATTAGCTAAACTCTCGTGCTGTTTATTCATCTCTTTTCTTAGACCTCCTACAACCATAGTTGGCATATCTAAGCACTTATACGTTTACAGACGCCTCCGGACACTCCTGCTGGCATTGATCGGGTAGTCTTCATATCTATAATCTATAATACTTAAATAGTTGATCCCCACTACTTCTAATTCTCTCAACATGCAAGCCATCCACATCACCAAGTGTGCCACGTCAGCATTCACTAATAATATTTTTCAGCCCATGCAAACATTATTTCATTATCACTAATTCTCTCAACATGCAAGTATCCCACCTCATAATACACTACAATTTTTTCAGCCCATGCAAACCAATATGTTTATTTTTGTCACTTTTTTTGAGACACTTTGATACGATGTAGTAGAGCGTTGAGTTCATTATTTGTTACCAGCAGAAAACTGCCTTTGGTCTTTGCTACCAGTTGTTTACTTCAGGCCTTCAGGCCCTTGGTCGGAGCACGCAGTTTCCTATCTCTGCAAACAAATGAATAAACACTAATTAAACCAGAGAACAAATTGCATTATTTGTGGCAACAGTTTTAACACAATCAGATGGGTTCTTTGGTTAGCATTGAGATGTTTGTTTGTTAATGTTCGGTCCAAATATGAGAATCACTTAAATAACAGCCCATACAAAGAAGAAATGAACTCATGAGAAACGTCGTGTTAATAGTACTCCCTCCGTAAACTAATATAAGAACAACAGATAATTTTTAATTTATTTACTTCCTAAATCCTAAAGATTGTGAAATGCCCTGATTTACACAAAATGCATGTACGGAATATTTATATGTTAAAATTAGTAGCTTTTGATTTAGATCTTTTCCTACATATATAAGTTTTTTGTAATTAATCTTTATATTTCCGCAGCAACGCGCGGGGAAATTACCTAGTAATTGTAGTAAGCATACCTCCCCGCACCTAAATCCATATAAGCCATGCAGCAATGTAACACGTTGATTAACATCACAAACAAGTTCATCAGACATAGAAATGTAGATAGATTCGAGCAGTGGCGGGGCCAGGATTGAAGCAAGCCCTGGCCCAAAAAAAATTTTCGTCGGGAGAGAAAAACTTAACGACCATGAGGCTATAGCTACCTCACAAAAATACCTCAAATATGGCTCAATTGCACTAAAATCTCATAATTTAAATGAAATGCTTTAAGATACAACAAAATAGGTGAAAACATGACAAAAACGATGAACAATACATGATAAAAAAAAGAGTATCAAATCAATGGTTTGCTTCATCAGTGTCTTCCATAACCTGATTACTGTCTTCCATAATCTGATAAAAAAAGAGTACTAAATCAATTGAGCTTTTGACAGCAGCAACAACCATAAGCAGTATTGCAGTATAGCAAATTCAAATTTATAGCAGATATGTAAAATTTTAACAACAGCAGCAGCCATTACCAGTTGGCAGTAGCTAATTAGCATAAAAGTTGTTCAATCAGCAGCAACCATTACCAATCCTGGGCGTGTCGAGCAGGGCAGCAGGCAAGTCGGCGAGCGGCGGAGCCGCGGAGGGACCTGGCAGGCGAGCCGCGAGCCGGCGGAGGGACGGCCGGGGAGCGCCGGAGCGGAGGGGAGTGACCGACGAGGGGTGGCGGCGGCTGCCTCGGCGCATTGGAAGTCTGGAACTCGCGTGCATAGTTTTTCTTTTTTGAGAAACACTCGCGTGCGTCGGGGCGACTTGGGCTGTGCGTGTGCTACTCTAGAAATTGGTGGCCGCAATGGAGAGGCTGGCCTGGGCCCTGGCTGTGTGTTATTTTTTTAGAACGAAGGCTCAATGGGAGCCCGACTTTGAATTAATAAAGCCATCAACCGGCCAGGATTACACAAGGCCACCAAGCAAGAGCGACCGAAAGATATAAGGGAGCTGACAGAGCAGTTTACAACGCGACGCACACTACTGCACACATAGAAATACACATGAAAAACCTGCAAGTAATGTCGAAGCCCGCTGCACATCGACACCAAGAGCAAGGGAGCAGAGTAGCGTCAAGGATCAGCCAAAGGCCTGCAAGAACTGCGCGCAGCTGGATCATGGGATTGGGATCACGAAACCTGTCTTCCAACGCCGAAGAACACCTCCTCTCGCCTAGGCTCGAAGGCGCCGCACCGTCGGGTCGTTGGGCGCTCACCCGAGAGCAAGAGCAGGTGCCGGTCGAAACCCAGAGCAGGCATAACTCACAGTCCTCACTGCATGAAGGCACACCACTAGCTGCATCGCCACCTGCCCGGGCCACCGAGAGCGAAGGAAAACCACTGGGAGGATTGTCGAAGAAGCAAGCTGCAAAGACCCAAGGGCGAAGCTTGGGAAGCCTCTGCTTGGACTCGCAGCCGATGAGCGCTCTCCTACCTCGGCACCACTCACCCGGAGAACCAGACAAACCCAAGGCGGCGCCTCCAAGGAGGGAACGACGTGCAGGACGCCGCCACCGCCCAACCCGAGACGAGTTTTGGGCTTTCACCCGGGATCTGGGACGGGGATGGATACGGGAGACCTCAGCGGTGCCTCGAAGGAGAAAAGGCGATGCGCGCACGCGCCCTCACCGCCGTGGTCGGAGATCCGACCAAGGGTTTCCCCCGGACTCGAGATATGCCACCGGCACCCCGCCAGCACCGGAACTGGCAGCAAAAGCCGCAGATCAGACACAACCGGAGGGGAAGAGTGATCAGAGGAGGAGGAGCAGCTCGACCTTCAGATCTGGAGCGGAAAGATCGCGCCCACGACCACCACCCGCGGATCTGCGCCGCCCAGGCAGCCAGGACGCCGGCCGTCACCTCCAGCACGCCGCTTATCGCAGAGGCTGCGCCCTCGCCGTCCGGGCCGCCGCCCGTGTCCGGTCGCCGTGCGAAACGAAGCGGCGAGAGGCCTCGCCGCCACCTTCATCGGGCGGCGCGGGCTTGCCAGGCGTCCCTCGGTGGCGGCGAGGAGGAGATGTAGGGAGGGTGGCGGCGGCGGGGAAACCCTAATCGCCCCAGTGTCGCCCATCGGGGACGACACGGAGCTGAGGGGCCGAGATTCCTCGCTGTGTGTTGGGCTAAGCCCCGGGCCCGTTGAAAAATATGTCTAGATAATAGCTAAAAAAAGAACCACGCCCCGGGCCTGGGCCCAGATCCGCCCCTGTATTCGATCATAGATAGTTGATCTGACGGACAAATCGGACCTAAAATAGACAAAGTTCACCCGATTAAAGTAGAAACAAATAAAAAAGACAATGTAGAGGGCAAGATCACCACTTCTTGGTCGGGCCCTTGCCTTGCCATTGTGTTCTGCGTCGCGGCGGTCCATATCCTCCGTGTACGCGTCCGTGGGGAATTTAACCCCTTGCATCCTGGCTTGCGCACACCCCGGGTCCATAGCTAATCAAGTCATCGTTACTGGAGGATCATTGTCGTCATTGTCGTCCGATCTGGTGGTGCCGCTTTCCAGCACAGATGAGATATAGCCCGCAAGACGGCAGATGGCGCGGCTCCACTCCAGGGCGTGGCATGCCGCCTTTGCCTTGGCGCTCTCCTTCTCCCTCGCAAGGCACTCCGAAGTCTCGAGCCCGAGGCGGAGCACCTTCGCATTCTTCCGCCGGAGGCGCCTCACGTCGGTCTCCGCCGTGGTGAGCGAGCGCTGCATCACCTTGCGGAGGGGCGCCTCCTTCGGATCCATCGGCACGGAGTGTACGCGGTGCCGGGACAAGACACGGCTCCGCCGCGGCCTTCGCCCACTTCCGCTCACATCAGGCGGCCTTCGAATCTGACTTCGGCATGCGCATGCGCACCGGAGCCGCGAGCACCCAGTGCTGCCCAGGCGGTGCCGAAGCCATAGGAGAAGGGAGGGGCCGCCCTGCTCTGGATCTGGAGTGGGCCAGAGAAAGAAGGGTGAGCCCGACCAACATTGAGTGGCGCGACCTAGAGGAGCTCGCGAAGGACGCCACTGAGCTCGAGCTTTTGTTGGTGTCCAGCCACGACCCCTCGATGGTGATGCGGAGCGCGAGCTCCTCATTGTCGGCCGCATTGCTGCCGGAGTCGGAGTCCTCCTCCTTCACAAGGACGTCCCAGCCCATGCAATTGGACTCGTTGCCGGACTCGTCGCCGGACCTGGCCATGGCGGAGGAGGCGGAGAGATTCGGAGAAGTAGAGAAGACGAAAGGGGAGCGGAGAAGGGCGAGTGGACTGAGAGCGACTAGGGTTCGTCCGAGAGGGTGGGGTTTGGTGGGGACGATGGTAGGGGTGTCGGGCGTGGCAGGGTGTTGGAAATATGCCCTAGAGGCAATAATATTGTATTATTTTATTTCCATGTTTATAATTAAGATTTATATACTTTGTTATAACTGCTATGATCCTGGAACACACAATTCAGTGGAAAACTCATATGCACGAGTGGAATGATAAACGGTGAAACCTAATTCCTAGTCTAGTATGATCTATGTGCTAGCATGCAGATAATGAGTGATATAGTCCGCACCGTGGCTAAGCAACGAGATGAGGAGGCGCAAGCGGCGGGAGGGGAAAGCAGGAATGGCACAAAAGCACAAAGCAATGCCCCACGAGGAGCACATGAGTTCTACCGCTCCGCACGCGACATCCGCCTCGCCCGCTGGCAGTACTCCCAACGGTTGTGGAGGTGGCGGCCACCTACAAGGAGAGTGATACGTCTCCAATGTATCTATAATTTTTGATTGTTCCATGCTATTATATTATCCATCTCGGATGTTTTATATGCATTTATATGCTATTTTATATGATTTTTGGGACTAACATATTAACCTAGAGCCCAGTGCCAGTTTCTTTTTTTAAACTTGTTTTTGAGTTTTACAGAAAAGGAATACCAAACGGAGTCCAAACGAGCTGAAACTTTACGACGATTTTTTGTGGACCAAAAGAAGCCCACGGAGTATGGAGATGGACCAGAGGAGCCACGAGGCATCCACAAGGGTGGAGGCCCCCCCTCCCTTGGGTGTGCCCCCCTGCCTTGTCGTCGCCTCGTGGACCCCCTGACTTGTTCCCGATGCCAAAAATTCCTATAAATATAGAAACCCCCAGAAATAAATCTAGATCGGGAGTTCCGCCGCCGCAAGCCTCTGTAGCCATGAAAATCCAATTGGGAGCCCGTTTCGGCACTCTGCCGGAGGGGGAAACCATCACCGGTGGCCATCTTCATCATCCCGGCACTCTCCATGACGAGGAGGAAGTAGTTCACCCTCGGGGCTGAGGGTATGTACCAGTAGCTATGTGTTTGATCTCTCTCTCTCTCGTGTTTTTGATTTGGCACGATCTTGATGTACCGCGAGCTTTGTTACTATAGTTGAATCATATAGTGTTTCTCCCCCTCTATCTTCTTGTGATGAATTGAGTTTTACCTTTGAGGTTTCACTATTTATCGGATTGAATACTATTATGAATTTGAGAACACTTCATGTATGTCTTGCGTGGGATAACCATGGTGACAATGGGGTATTCTATTGATTCACTTGATGTATGTTTTGGAACTCAACTCACGGATTCCCAAGGTGACATTGGGGTAATCTATGCATAGGGGTTGATGCACGTTTTCGTCCTTGTTTCTCCGGTAGAAATATTGGGGCACTCTTTGAGGTTCTTTATGTTGGATTGAATATTACGAATCTAAAGTTGTTTGATGCATATCGTATAATTGACCCACTGATACTTGTGGTGACATTGGAGTGTCTAGGTGACATTAGGATTGATTGATGTGTGGCATATGGTGTTATTTTACTATGAACTCTAGGGCTGTTTGTGACACTTATAGGAATAGCTCAATGGATTGATTGGAAATAATAACTCTGAGGTGGTTTCGTACCCTACAAGCAATTTCATCTTACGTTCTCCGTGATAGGAACTTTGGAGTGACTTTTGTTGCACGTTGAGGGATTGCCATATGATCTAATTATGTTATCATTGTTGAGAGAACTTGCACTAGTGAAAGTATGAACCCTGGGCCTTGTTTTCAAGCATTGCAATACCGTTTTCGCTCACTTTTACCACTTGCTACCTTGCTTTTTTATATTTTTAGATTACAAAAATCTATATCTACTATCCATATTACACTTGTATCACCATCTCTTCGCCGAACTAGTGCACCTATACAATTTACCATTGTATTGGGTGCATTGGGAACACAAGAGACTCTTTGTTATTTGGTTGCAAGGTTGTTTGAGAGAGACCATCTTCATCCTACGCCTCTCACATATTTTGGTGCTGAACATTTTGATATATTATACGTTTTTTCCGACATCGTATGCAAAAGTTATAGCCGTTTTACTTTTTCATGACACTTTTTTGCAAAACATGTCCAAATTTAAGTTTTTTAATTTTCCTAACTAGTAGATGTAGTAATATAACTACATCTCGAAGGATTTTATTTTTTGAAGTTTTTATCATTTTCTTTTGTTGTTTTCAAAACTAAACTAGCGATACACGGGGTAGAGTTTGAGAAATGGGCCCTTTAGTCCCGGTTTGAGACACGAACCGGGACTAAAGGGCATCGCACCCTTTAGTCCCGGTTCATATCTCAAACCGGGACTAAAGGTCTAATCTTTAGTCCCGGTTTGAGACACGAACCGGGACTAAAGGGTGCGATGCCCTTTTGTCCTGGTTCGTGTCTCAAACCGGGACTAAAGGGCCCATTTGAACCGGGACTAATGCCTTTAGCCGTTCGAACCGGGACTAATGCTCACATTAGAGCATCTCCAGCCATTAGCCCCCCCAAGGGCGCCTAAAATCGCCGTCTGGGAGCGAGTCGGCGCAAAAAAAAGGCCTGGGGGCGAGTTGGTCCTCAGTCGCCGCTCCCAGGTTTTTTTTTTGTGAAAATTAAATTCCGCCACAAACACGCCGCAAATTCAACCAAACTTCGGCGAGTTCATACATATTTAAAATATTTTACAAAAAGGAAAAAAAAGCTACTAGGCCCGCCGTCTCCCTTGCCACTGCTCGCCGCCCTTGCAGCTCTACATGCCGAGGAGGCTGTAGAACCGCATGTAGTCGCCGTCGTCGTCGTCGTCGTTGTCGCCTCCTCCGCGGCCACCGTCCCTGCTGCAACCCTTCCTAGGTTGGAGCGGCGGGTTGGACGGTCCGGGGGCGTCCTCGTCCTCGTCGCTGTCGAGGATCACCACGCCGTGCTCGTGTTGGGGAACGTTGCAGAAAATTAAAATTTTTCCTACGGTTTCACCAAGATCCATCTATGAGTTCATCTAGCAACAAGTCATGGGAGAGTGATTGCATCTACATACCACTTGTAGATCGCGTGCGAAGCGTTCAATGGAACGGGGATGATGGAGTCGTACGGGCCGTGATTCAGATCACCGATGACCTAGTGCCGAGCGGACGGCACCTCGCGTTCAACACACACGTGACGGAGTGGATGGCGTATCCTCCTTCTTGATCCAGCAAGGGGAAGGAGAGGTTGTTGATGATCCATGACCTGACGGCGTGGTGGTGGATGCGGCAGAACTCGGCAGGGCTTAGCTAAGCAACTACGGGAGGAGGAGGAGGTGTTGCGGAGGAGGGAGGCGCCTAGGCTTATGGGTGCGGCTGCCCCTCCCTCCCTCCCTTTATATAGGTGCAAGAGAGAGGGAGGGCGCAGCCTTGCCCCTTCCTCCAAGGAAGAAGTGCGGCCAAGGGGAGGAGTCCATCCTCCCCAAGGCACCCTCGAGGTGCCTTCCCCTTTAGGACTCTCCCTCCTCTTGTCCCTTGGGCGCATGGGCCTCTTGGGGCTGGTGCCCTTGGCCCATATAGGCCAAAGGCGCACCCCCTACAGCCCATGTGGCCCCCGGGCTGGTGGACCCTGGTGGACCCCCGACCCCTTCGGCACTCCACGGTACAATACCGATAATGCCCAAAACTTTTCCGGTGACCAAAACAAGACTTCCCATATATAAATCTTTACCTCCGGACCATTCCGGAACTCCTCGTGACGACGGGATCTCATCCGGGACTCGAACAACATTCGGTTTGCTGCATACTCATATTCATACAACCCTAAGCGTCACCGAACCTTAAGTGTGTAGACCCTACGGGTTCGGGAGACATGAGACATGACCGAGACGGCTCTCGGGCAATAACCAACAGCGGGATCTGGATACCCATGTTGGCTCCCACATGCTCCTCGATGATTTCATCGGATGAACCACGATGTCGAAGATTCAAACAACCCGTATACAATTCCCTTTGTCAATTGGTATTTTACTTGCCCGAGATTCGATCGTCGGTATCCCAATACCTCGTTCAATCCTCTTAGGCAAGTCACTTTACTCGTACCGTAATGCATGATCCCGTGACCGGACACTTGGTCACTTTGAGCTCATTATGATGATGCACTACCGAGAGGGCCCAATGATACACATCCGTCATCTGGTGACAAATCGATCTCGATCCGTGTCAACCCAATGAGACACTTTCGGAGATACCTGTAATGCACCTTTATAGTCACCCGATTACGTTGTGGACGTTTGGTACACCCAAAGCACTCCCTACGGTATCCGGAGTTACACGATCTCATGGTCTAAGGAAGAGATACTTGACATTGGAAAAGCTCTAGCAAAGCGAACTACACGATCTTGTGCTATGCTTAGGATTGGGTCTTGTCCATCACATCATTCTCCTAATGATGTGATCCCGTTATCAACGACATCCAATGTCCATAGTCGGGAAAAACCATGACTATCTGTTGATCAATGAGCTAGTCAACTAGAGGCTCACTAGGGACATATTGTGGTCTATGTATTCACATGTGTATTACGATTTCCGGATAATACAATTATAGCATGAATAAAAGAAAATTATCATGAACAAGGAAATATAATAATAATACTTTTATTATTGCCTCTAGGGCATATTTCCAACAGATCTCCCACTCTGCACTAGAGTCAATAATCTAGTTACATTGTGATGAATCGAACACCCATAGAGTTACGGTGTTGATCCTGTTTTGCTTTCATGGAAGAGGTTTAGTCAGCGGATCTGCGATATTCAGATCCGTATGCACTTTGCAAATTTCTATGTCCCCATCTTGAACATTTTCACGAATGGAGTTGAAGCGGCGCTTGATGTGCACTGGTCTTCTTGTGAAACACGGGCTCCTTGGCAAGTGCAATAGCTCGGTGTTATCCTGAGAAGAGTTTGATCGGCTCCGGCGCATTGGGTATGACTCTAGGTCGGTGATGAACTCCTTCACCCAAATTGCTTCATGTGCCGCCTCCGAGGTTGCCATGTACTCCGCTTCACATGTAGATCCCGCCACAACGCTTCGCTTTGTATGCACCAGCTTCTTGCTCCACCATTCAACATATACACGTATCGGTTTGTGACTTTGAGTCATCCAGATACGTGTCGAAGCTAAGCGTTAGCGTAATAACCCTTCTGACGAGGCTCTTCGTCACCTCCATAAACGAAACATGTCCTTTGTCCTTTCGGTACTGGGATATTCTTGACGCTGTCCGGTGTTCCTTGCGGGATTACTTTGGTACCTTCCTACCAAACTTACGGCAAGGTTTACATCAGGTCTGGTACACAGCATGGCATACATAATAGATCCTATGGCTGAGGCATAGGGGATGACACTCATCTCTTCTTTATCTTTTGCCGTGGTCGGGCATTGAGCTCAGCTCAATTTCACACCTTGCAAAACAGGCAAGAACCCTTTCTTGGACTGATCCATTTTGAACTTCTTCAAAATCTTATCAAGGTATGTGCTTTGTGAAAGACCTATGAGGCGTCTCGATCTATCCCTATAGATTTTGATGCCTAATATGTAAGCAGCTTCTCCAAGGTCCTTCATTGAAAACTCTTATTCAAGTAGGCCTTAATGCTGTCCAAAAAGTTCTATATCATTTCCCATCGTAAGTATGTCATCTACATATAATATGAGAAATGCTACAGAGCTCCCACTCACTTTCTTGTAAACGCAGCTTCTCCATAAGTGCGCATAAACCCAAACGCTTTGATCATCTCATCAAAGCGAATGTTCTAACTCGAGATGCTTGCACCAGCCCATAAATGGATCGCTGGAGCTTGCATACCTTGTTAGCATTCTTAGGATCGACAAAACCTTCCGGCTGCATCATATACAGCTCTTCCTTAAGGTAACCGTTAAGGAATGCCGTTTTGGCGATCCATACGCCATATCTCATAATCATAGTATGCGGCAATTGCTAACATGATTGAGACGGATTTAAGCTTAAGCTACGGGAGAGAAAGTCTCATCGTAGTCAATCCCTTGAACTTGTCGATAACCCTTAGCGACAAGTCGAGCTTTATAGATGGTAACATTACCATCCGCGTCCGTCTTCTTCTTAAAGATCCATTTGTTTTCTATCGCACGCCGATCATCGGGCAAGTCTGTCAAAGTCCATACTTTGTTTTCATACATGGATCCTATCTCGGATTGCATGGCTTCAAGCCATTTGTTGGAATCTGGGCCCGCCATCGCTTCTTCATAGTTCGAAGGTTCACCGTTGTCTAACAACATGATTTCCGGAGACGGGGTTGCCGTACCACTGCAGTGCGGAGCGTGTCCTAGTGGACCTCTGAAGTTCGGTAGCAACTTGATCCGAAGTACCTTGATCATCATCATTAATTTCCTCTCCGGTCGGTGTAGGCACCACGAAACATTTTCCTGAGCTGCACTACTTTCCGGTTCAAGAGGTAGTACTTCATCGAGTTCTACTTTCCTCCACTTACTCCTTTCGAGAGAAACTCTTTTTCCAGAAAGGATCCGTTCTTGGCAAAAAAGATCTTGCCTTAGGATCTAAGGTAGAAGGTATACCCAATGGTTTAATTAGGGTATCCTATGAAGACGCATTTTTCCGACTTCTGGGTTCGAGCTTTTCGGGTTGAAGTTTCTTGACATAAGCATCGCATCCCCAAACTTTTAAAAGCGATAGCTTAGGTTTCTTCCCAAACCATAATTCACGGTGTCGTCTCAACGGATTTAGACGGTGCCCTATTTAAAGTGAATGTAGCTGTCTCTAGAGCGTATCCCCAAAATGATAGCGGTAAATCGGTAAGAGACATCATAGATCGCACCATATCCAATAGAGTGCGATTCTGACGTTCGGACACACCGTTCATGTTGAGGTGTTCGGTAGCGGCGTGAGTTGTGAAACGATTCCACATTTCCTTAAGTGTGTACCAAATTCGTGACTTAAATATTCTCCTCCACGATCTGATCGCATGAATTTTATCTTTCGGTAAAGTTGATTCTCTACTTCATTCTGAAATTCCTTGTAATTTTTAAAGGTCTCAGACTTGTGTTTCATTAAGTTGACATACCCATATCTACTCAAGTCATCGGTGAGAGTGAGAACATAACGATATCCTCATGAGCCTCAACGCTCATTGGACCGCATACATCGGTATGTATGATTTCCAATAAGTTGGTTGCTTTCGCTCCATTGTTAGGAGAACGGAGTCTTGGTCATCTTGCCCATGAGGCATGGTTCGCATGTGTCAAATGATTCATAATCGAGAGACTCTAAAAGTCCATCGGCATGGAGCTTCTTCATGCGCTTGACACCAATGTGACCAAGGCGGCGATTGCCACAAGTATGTGGGACTATCGTTATCAACTTTACATCTTTGGTATTCACACTATGAACATGTGTAACATTACGTTCGAGATTCATTAAGAATAAACCATTGACCATCAGAGCATGACCATAAAACATTTCTCTCATATAAATAGAACAACCATTATTCTCGGATTTAAATGAGTAGACATCTCGTATTAAGCGAGATCACGATACAATGTTCATGCTCAAACTTGGCACTAAATAACAATTATTGAGGTTTAAAACTAATCCCGTAGGTAAATGTAGAGGCAGCGTGCCTTGACGGCGCATCATCGACCTTGGAACCATTCCCGACGCGCATCGTCACCTCGTCTTTTGCCGATCTCCGTTTATTCCGCAGCTCTGGTGAGTTACATATATGAGCAACGGCACCGGTATCAAATACCGGGAGTTACTACGAGTACTGGTAAGGTACACATCAATTACATGTATATCAAATATACCTTTAGTGTTGCCGACCTTCTTATTCGCTAACTACTTGGGGCAGTTCCGCTTCCAGTGACCCTTCCCCTTGCAATAAAAGCACTCAGTCTCGTGCTTGGGTCCATTCTTTGACTTCTTCACGGCAATCGGCTTACGGTAGCGGCAACATCCTTGCCGTCCCTTCTTGAGATTCTTCTTTCCCTTGCCCTTCTTGAACTTAGTGGTTTTATTGACCATCAACACTTGATGCTCCTTCTTGATTTCTACCTCTGCTGACTTCAGCATTGAAAATACTTCAGGAATAGTTTTCACCATCCCCTGCATATTGTAGTTCATCACAAAGCTCTTGTAGCTCGGTGGAGCGACTGAAGGATTCTGTCAATGACCGCCTCGTCCGGGAGGTTGATGTCCATTGGGGAATGCGGTTGTGCAACCCAGGACATTTTGAGTATGTGCTCACCGACAGAACTATTTTCCTCCATCTTTACAATCAGAACTTGTCGGAGACTTCATATCTCTCGACCCGGGCATGAGCTCGGAAAACTAGTTTTAGCTCCTCGAACATCTCATATGCTCCGTGTCGCTCAAAACGCTTTTGGAGCCCCGGTTCTAAGCTATAAAGCATGCCGCACTGAGCGAGAGGAGTAATCATCATACCGAGACCGCCAAGCGTTCATAACATCTTGGTTCTTCGGGATGGGTGCATCACCTAGCGGTGCTTCTAGGACATATTGTTTCTTGGCAGCTATGAGGATGATCCTCGGGTTCGGACCAGTCCGAATAGTTGATGCCATCATCTTTCATCTTGGTTTTCTCTAGGAGCAGCGTTGAAGTTCATGGTGACATGGCGTTGGCCATTTGATCTACAAGACATTTTGCAAAGATTTTAGACTATTGTTCATGATAACAAAGTTCATCTAATCAAATTATTTAATGAACTCCCTCAGATTTGACATCCCTCTAGTCATCTAAGTGTTACATGATCCGAGTTGACTAGGCCGTGTCCGATCATCACGTGAGACGGTACTAGTCATCAAATCGGTGAACATCTCCATGTTGATCGTATCTTCCATACGACTCATGTTCGACCTTTTGGTCTCTTGTGTTCCGAGGCCATGTCTGCATACATGCTAGGCTCGTCAAGTTAACCTAAGTGTTTTGCATGTGTAAAACTGTCTTACACCCGTTGTATGTGAGCGTAAGGATCTATCACACCCGATCATCACGTGGTGCTTGAACGCAACGAACTTTAGCAGCAGTGCGCAGTTAGGGAGAACACTTTCTTGAAATTGTTATGAGGATCATCTTATTTACTACCGTCGTTCTAAGTAAACAAGATACACAAACATAATAAACATCACATGCAATTATATAGTAGTGACATGATATGGCCAATATCATATAGCTCCTTTGATCTCCATCTTGAGGGCTCCATGATCATCCTGTCACCGGCATGACACCATGATCTCCATCGTCATGATCTCCATCATCGTGTCTTCATGAAGTTGTCACGCCAACGACTACTTCTACTTCTATGGCTAACGTTTAGCAATAAAGTAAAGTAATTTACATGGCGTTCTTCAATGACACGCAGGTCATACAAAAATAAAGACAACTCCTATGGCTCCTGCCGGTTGTCATACTCATCGACATGCAAGTCGTGATTCCTATTACAAGAACATGATCTCATACATCACATATATCATTCATCATTCATCACAACTTTGGCCATATCATATCACAAAACACTTGCTGCAAAAACAAGTTAGACGTCCTCTAATTGTTGTTGCAAGTTTTACATGGCTGCAAAAGGGTTCTAGCAAGAACGTTTTCTTACCTACGTGAAAGCCACAACGTGATTTGTCAACTTCTATTTACCCTTCATAAGGACCCTTTTCATCGAATCCGCTCCAACTAAAGTGGGAGAGCAGGACACCCTTCAGCCACCTTATGCAACTAGTGCATGTCAGTCGATGGAACCAGTCTCACGTAAGCGTACGTGTAAGGTCGGTCCGGGCCGCTTCATCCTACAATACCGCTGAAGCAAGATAAGACTAGTAGCGGCAAGAAAGTTGACAACATCTACGCCCACAACAAATTGTGTTCTACTCGTGCAATAGAGAACTACGCATAAACCTGGCTCATGATGCCACTTTGTTGGGGAACGTTGCAGAAAATTAAAATTTTCCTCTACGGTTTCACCAAGATCCATCTATGAGTTCATCTAGCAACAAGTCATGGGAGAGTGATTGCATCTACATACCACTTGTAGATCACAAGGCGATGGAAGCGTTCAATGGAACGGGATGATGGAGTCGTACTACTGCGTGATTCAGATCACCGATGACCTAGTGCCGAGCGGACAGCACCTCCGCGTTCAACACACGTGACGGAGTGGATAGCGTCTCCTCCTTCTTGATCCAGCAAGGGGGAAGGAGAGGTTGATGATGATCCAGCAGCACGACGGCGTGGTGGTGGATGCAGCAGAACTCCGGCAGGGCTTCGCTAAGCAACTACGGGAGGAGGAGGAGGTGTTGCAGGGAGGAGGGAGGCGCCTAGGCTTATGGGTGCGGCTGCCCCACCCTCCCCTCCCGTTATATAGGTGCAAGAGAGAGGGGGGGGGCGCAGCCGTGCCCCATCCTCCAAGGAAGGGGGGCGGCCCAGTGGGGAAGGAGTCCCTCCTCCCCAATGCACCACGGAGGTGCCTTCCCCCTTTAGGACTCTCCCCTCCTCTTGTCCCTTGGGCGCATGGGCCTCTTGGGGCTGGTGCCCTTGGCCCATATAGGCCAAGGTGCACCCCCTACAGCCCATGTGGCCCCTCGGGGCTGGTGGACCCCTGGTGGACCCCCCGAACCCCTTTCGGCACTCCCCGTACAATACCGATAATGCCCGAAACTTTTCTGGTGACCAAAATAAGACTTCCTATATATAAATCTTTACCTCCGGACCATTCCGGAACTCCTCGTGACGTCCGGGATCTCCTCCGGGACTCCGAACAACATTCGGTTTGCTGCATACTCATATTCATACAACCCTAAGCGTCCAAGAACCTTAAGTGTGTAGACCCTACGGGTTCGGGAGACATGCAGACATGACCGAGACGGCTCTCGCGCAATAACCAAGAGCGGGATCTGGATACCCATGTTGGCTCCCACATGCTCCTCGATGATTTCATCGGATGAACCACGATGTCGAAGATTCAAACAACCCCGTATACAAATCCCATTGTCAATCGGTATTTTACTTGCCCGAGATTCGATATTCGGTATCCCAATACCTCGTTCAATCTCGTTACCGGCAAGTCACTTTACTCGATACCGTAATGCATGATCCCGTGACGGACACTTGGTCACTTTGAGCTCATTATGATGATGCACTACCGAGAGGGCCCAGTGATACCTCTCCGTCATACGGAGTGACAAATCCAGTCTCGATCCGTGTCAACCCAATGACACTTTCGGAGATAATTCTGTAATGCACCTTTATAGTCACCCGATTACGTTGTGACGTTTGGTACACCCAAAGCACTCCCACGGTATCCGGAGTTACACGATCTCATGGTCTAAGGAAGAGATACTTGACATTGGAAAAGCTCTAGCAAAGCGAACTACACGATCTTGTGCTATGCTTAGGATTGGGTCTTGTCCATCACATCATTCTCCTAATGATGTGATCCCGTTATCAACGACATCCAATGTCCATAGTCAAGAAACCATGACTATCTGTTGATCAACGAGCTAGTCAACTAGAGGCTCACTAGGGACATATTGTGGTCTATGTATTCACACGTGTATTACGATTTCTGGATAATACAATTATAGCATTAAAAAAAGACAATTATCATGAACAAGGAAATATAATAATAATACTTTTATTATTGCCTCTAGGGCATATTTCCAACAGCTCGTCCTCGCGCCCACGCTTGCGGGCGGCTATCTTGTCCAGAGCCCGGCGCTGCCGGACCATCTCGTCACGGAGGTAGTCGTCCCGCTACCACCGTAGGGCGTCCTCGCCGGAGAAGCTTGCGCTGGCTATCTGCTCGTACTCGGGAGGCCGGGCTCACGCTTCGCCCGACGAGGACGAGGCGCCGGAGGCGGGGCGGAGTCGCCGATGCGGACGCCGGAGCTCTGGTGCGCTGCTACCGACAGGGGCGTGTCCTGGGGCTCGCTTGACGGGCGGAGGCGGTGGAGAGCCGGATGAGCGGCCGGACGAGGAGGAGGACGCCCGGGTCCATGCGCCTCGGCGTCGAGAGCTCCACGCCCGACAAGAGAAGGACGGGAGGCGGGTACTCCAGCCTCGGCGTGTTGCCGCCCTCGATGTACTCGAGGACGGCCTCCAGCGTGCGGCCGGGCACGCCCCACCATCGGCGCCGGCCTTCGGAGTTGAGCCTTCCGGAGGGCACGACGCCGTTGGTGGCCTCGAGCTGCTCGGCGTGGCGGCGGCGGAAGTACGGCTCCCACAGCGGGCTGTCGGGGACGTACCGTGGACCTTCCCTCGCCGCCCGGGGTAGAGAGGCGTGGATACGCGTGATCTCCGCACGCACCACCGCCCTGCGGCGTGGTGATGGTAACGCAAGACCTCGCCGGGCGCTGATCCTCCACGACCCGGGCACCCGCATGTCCGGCGGGATCGGGTACTCTGCCTCGTAGAGGAGCCGAGCTCTGTCCTCGTGAAGGTGGTGACGGCCGCGCCGTCGCCTGGGAAGCGCTCGGCCAAGGTTGAACTGGAGGCGGCGAGAGGAGAGGGGGGAATGGGGGGAGAAACGGCGCGTCGGCGGTGGAGAGGTTAATGCGCCACGCGCTGGCGGGGTCGGCTTATAAGCGGGCGCCATACAGACGTCTGCGGGTAACCGCCGTGTGTCTGGCAGTAATGGCGAGGGACGCGCGTCGTCCGGTCTTTACTGCGCCGCCCGTGAGACTAGAGGAGGCTGACCAGCGCGGCAGCTTTGACATTGATTCGCCGCGAGAAACGAGGCGATGAGGACGACGAAGCGGCGAGAAGAGAGACGAGTCGCTGGCAAGGAGGGCCCGCGGCTATTTCACGCCAAAAACGATTCGCCCGGCGCCCCCGGCACTGATTTCGGCCCAGGCCGGCGAAAATCGTGATCCTGGGGCACGACTGGGCCGTTTTTTCGGCGCCGGCGCGAAAAAATCGCCTGGGAAGGCCTTTCTGGGGGCGCGGCTGGAGATGCTCTTAGTCCCTGTTCATAATGCAACCGGGACTAATGTGTATATTACGCTGTGACCAAAGCCCTGTTTTCTACTAGTGTATAGGCACCGATGTTCAGTGGCATTTCATTGGTCATTGTTACACTTTACTCGGGTGTGTTCTTTTATTGCGAGTGCGATTATGATGTTTGTTAGCCTTATGATGAAGGAGGAGAATGTTGGATTTTGATCTTGGCTAACAATCAAGCGAGAGAAAGTCAATGGGATGTGGCCCACCACACCCCATGTATGGACGCACTGTGTGATCGGAGGTGCCAACCAACAGTTTTAGTTTTGGTCCCAACTCTCAGACACCTAATATAGAAGGAAAAGGACCCCATCGGTTTAATCCAACGATTTCTATACGGTAGATGTGGGGTACCCTCTAACTGCCGATCCTAATGTGGTGCTGAGAGAGGCAAAGACCATCTCTCCACTGCCAGCTATCGCTACCGCAAGGTGAGTGCGGGCGGCGCTACTGCTGCCAACGACGTAACGCAAGGTGTAACCATGAGCTACATAAAGGTTGCATCGAGCAGAAACAAGGCTTCGCTCAATACCCGCAAGAAATATCAAATCTCATTGTCATATGTACATTAGGTGTTCTAGTGCTAGGCTTAAGGTCATGTGGCATTTATCTCTAAAGATTAATACTACATGCTGACGACGTGCTCATCGACAGAACTGGAAGGCGAAGGTGCACTAAGAGATGCAAAGACCATCCCGACCACCAGCCACCGCAAGGTTAGTGCTGACGGCGCTACTGCTGCCAACGACGTCTCCCTGCTCCTGCTCCTTTCCCCAACCATCTTCATGTTGCTGGAGAATGCAAGGTGTAACCATGAGCTATGCCAAAGGGTGCATCGAGCAGAAACAAGGTTTCCCTCAATACCGGTAAGAAATTCCAAATCTCTTTGTCATCTGTACATTAGGTGTTCTATAATGCTACACTAGTACAAAACCTCCTTATTAGCGGCGTGCTAAAACCCTTACTAGCGGCATGCAGCGCACACGCTGCTAGTATCGCGCCGCTGATTAACTTGTTACAAGCACAACGTTAATAACAGAAATACTAGCAGTGTGCGCACCCTGCACGCGATATTAACCAATTACTAGCAGCGTTTCACCATGCCATACACGCCGCTAGTAACCCAATTACTAGCAGTGTTCAACCATGTCATACACGCCATTATACTATCCCAATATTTATGAAAAAAGACGTCTCAATTACTAGTGGGGTGTAGGTGTGGTGGATTAACTAGCTGCTCGGCTCGACTCGTTAAGCTCGTGCTTGTTAAGGCTCGGCTCGTTAAGCTCTTTACGCTTAACAAGCAAAAAACCATGTTTCGCTCTCTTCGTTTAAAGCTTGTCAAGCTCGTAAGTGTCTGCAAGCGCTCTTTAACAGACTACATTGTTTGGTCTACAGGATGACGGTGTGTGTGTAACTTTTACAAAGGAAGATGGTGACTGAAGGAGAAAGTGCATTAGTCTGTAGCCTGTTATGGGTTGGGATGGGTGCATATAACAATTTCATTAAGAAAATATAAATAAATAATTACAAAATGGTAATTAATATAATTCTTTTCTCTTCAAATCCAATTTTCTTCCTCTTTTTTATACATAGGTTGTCGATTCGGCATTGGTTAAAGTGGGCAGGGTGCCCTTTTTTCTAGTAAATACTTCAACCCATTTTATCGATATGAGTGTTCTATATCAGATAAATTTAATTTAAGCTACACTGGACTTTTTTTGCGGGTAATTTAGGCTGGCTTCAGCCACATCATTTTTTACGGATTGTGTCTATCATTTTTTTCCCTTTTTGAGAATCCATGCAACGTCCACATGGTGCTAAAAAAGAAGGGGATTGAAGCATGAACGAAATGTTTTTCCATTATAAATATAATAGCAACGGTGGTAATTTTTACTTGAAATCTTCTCGATGACTATATAATTTTAGTCTATTAAAGTAAACGGTCGGATGTTTCTAATTTTAATGGTAATTTCTAGCCTATTTATCTTTTATCGGTGACCCTCTCAAGTACTTACCCCTTTATGAATAATATGAAGCACACATTGATGCTAAAGTGGCAACTTTGTCGTTCTTATGCCAGTAATGATATTATTGTAGTAGGTGGCGTATGATTATATTTGTGACCAACGTTGTTTATAATCATGTGTCACACTTCATTAAGTTATTTTTCATCTCCTGCCCCACGGTAATGTGGATTAGAACGAAATATGCTTGTTAAGACACTAGACTCTTAGAGCATAATACATGTTCTATGAGAATAAAGTAATCACTAGGAACTTGAGCCTAGGAACACAAATCTTGAGGAGCAATTGACGATCCATGAGATGTTTATTCCTACACATCTGGTGGATTGAGGATTCTGAAATAACTAATGCAACACCTAGTATTCACCCTCATAATTTCCCTATGATAAATAATGTGTGTGAATGTTCATCTTATTGGCTTGGTGCCATGTGGGATGAAGGCTATGAGCTCTTACGGTGTATGAAACTTTACATAGTTTCCTCAATGGGTTAAATATGGTAGGCTAAAAATGGTTTACAAATCCAAACATGACTCTAAGGGCAATCTTGGAAGGTTAAAATGATTGAGATTTGTCGTATGACATATTTCCTCTTGTCCAGACTAAGGAATTGTCAAGATGTTTGTGTTACCATCATGACATGCGCTTATGTTGACTTAATTAAGTTGTTTATCTGGCTCATTGTTTGAGAAAAAAAAATAAGAACATAAGGCATGTTATCCGAGGAAGTTATTTTTTGATATAAGACATGCGTTGAGACTAAGTCCGGGGATGTAAGTTCACCACCTCATTTAGATGAAAGCTCATTGGATAAACCATGAGTTTTGAGTTAAAAGGATCTTGGTGTTGTCTCATGCATTAATTGTATGTAGATTCCTCGATACATATGTCCAAAAGAAGTATAGGTGCTATTATGATTACATACGTGGACATAATACGAAAGACATACGTTATGTGCAAGTACTCGGCCTCACTTGCTCCTAAACTTAAGGGTGATAAAGTTGGACATTTGGGTGCCCAAGGAACCAATTATAAACTGATTAGATAATGTTGGTTCCTTATGTTTCATCTGTCGAAAACATCTTACATATTAAGCATGAAAGCACCCTCTCATTTATGATCGGGATACTTGGCAAAATTGTGTTTAATCAGAACTGGACCACTGGAAAGCATTGTCAAGGTTTGATGTATATGCAAGACGATGAATGTTACATGCTCATTTATAATGAGTTTGGTAATCTCATAATTGTGGGTTACTCAGACATTATTTTGGTGAGGCATGTGGAAATTAAGAATTCCCCACCATGTTTCATCCGCACCCTCACACAAGGAGCTTTATCGTGGAAAAGCTCCTATAGGACAACCACACCATCATCTACAATGCAAACTATTTTTGGCATGTACTAGGCTTCTGAGCAAGTTATATGTCGAAAGAAATTTTTTGCCGAAGTTAAGAGTGATAGACAACAATTCTAAAACCACTCACTGCTATGATCACACACTCTTCTATGTGAGTAACCGTTGACATTATGTTCCATGTTGAAAGATAGAGTCCAGGATAAAAGAAATATGATGTTCAATTTATATATAAGTTTTATGTTCCTCTTGTTGAAGACTTGCTGCCCGTTTTTATGGTTATGTTGTCAACATGGATTTGGAAAGCCTTTTAATTCTGGAAATCTAGACCTTTAAATCAGCCAACTCCCATAAAGAGGTATGTTTTCCATTTCGAGATGCCTGATTTACTAATGGTACCGACATTCAGTAGCATTTCATTGGTCATTGTAACACTTTACCTGGGTGTGTTCTTTTATTGAGAGTGGGACTATGATGTTTGTTAGCCCTACAATCAAGGGGGAGAATGTGCGATTATGATCTTGCTAACAATCATGAGAGAGAAAGTCAATGGGATGTGGCCCACCACACCCCACGTACGGATGCATCATGTGATAGGCGGTGCCAACCAACAGTTTTAGTTATTGAGAAAAGTATATTTTTCATCCCTCAACTCTTGGCCGAGTCTAAATTTGATTTGGTCCCTCAACTTTGAGACCGGACAACTTGCAGCCCCAATTATTGAAACGCGACAAGGTTTGTCCTTGGTCTCGGTTTTGGTGTTGACTTGCCCGGTTTGACCGGCGTTGACTCAAATTCGTGTAATTTTTCAAATCCATCATTTAAAAAAAAATTCACGTACTTTTTTTATATCCATCTTTTCCCAAATACGCATACTTTATTTAAGACCGCTTATTTTTTCAGATCCGTGAACTTTTTTGAAATTCGCGTACTTTTTTTCAAGTACGTATAATTTTTTCAAATCGGCTTACTGTTTCAAATCCCGGGACTCTTTTAAAATGTATGTACTTATTTATGATCCGCGTACTTTTCCAAGTTCACCCACTGTTTGACGAACCATGCATATTTATATTTTTTATAATTCATGTATTGTTCGTGTAATTATGCGTAATTTTCACGTATTTTTTACAAAACAATATACATTTTTCAAGTTAGTGTATTTTTTCAAATCCACATTACTTTTATTCTAGTTGCGTACTTTTTATTAGTTGATGCTTTTTCCCATAAAACTGTGCCGATTTGGAAAAAGTAGTTTGAAAAAAGTACGCGAACTTGAAAAAAGTAGGCAGATTTTGAGAAGTACATGAATCTGAGTCAGAACGGTCAAAACCAGGACGAGTTAGCATCAAAACCGGTCAAAATCGAGTCCAGGACAAATTTTGTCCGGTTTCAGTAGTTTCTTTTTTAGAAAAGGCGGATGTATCCCCGGCCTCTGCATCTGAACGATGCGTGCAACCATATTATTAATTATTCACAAAGATCATATAAGGTGATACATCAATAGCCTGAAGCCACCATCTTGGTAACACCGTTGCTACTCCCATCCCTTTGATGAAGGCGTGCCGAATGTCCAAGACCTAATACCAAACAAATATCGCTTTTGAAGCCTTACATCTAAAGCAGGGTGTCCCATCCAAGCCACTACCTGGATTGGGTCCCACACCAGTCTGGCACACTCCCAGCGAGCACCGCATCCTGCAAGGGCCGCCACCTCCATCTTCCCTCGGTCCATCCTCGGAGCAGAACTGATGCACCGACCTTGCCAGGCCTCTCTGCCATAAACACCACCAAGACGCCAGACGGCTTCCTCCTCTTGTGCGAGTCCATATTCAATACGCGCCCATCACCGAACCTCCGCGGCACATGCCGCCAGGATCCGCCGTTGGCCTTGCGGTAGATGTAACACCGCTCCTCCTCTTGTCCCCTCCAGCCAGCACGTGCTACAAAACGATGCCCCCAGGAGGGACAACGACATTGAAGGTGCCATCATCGTCCGATCCGGTAGACCTAAATCTAGGGTTTCTCCCGAAGCATCACGATTGGGGGTGTAAGTTGTCCGGTTTTAAAGTTGAAGGACTAAATCTAGACTACGCCAAGAGTTAAGGTACGGAAAGTATACTTTTCTCTTTTTAGTTTTAGTCCCAACTCTCTCACACCTAATATAGAAGGAGAAGGACCCCATCGGTTTAATCCAACGATTTCTACACGGTAGATGTGGGGTACCCTCTAACTGTCGATCCTAATGCGGTGTTGAGAGAGGCGAAGACCATCTCCACTGCCAACTACTGATGCCAACGACGTAACGCAAGGTGTAACCATGAGCTACACAAAGGTTGCATCGAGCAGAAACAAGGCTTCGCTCAATGCCCGTAAGAAATATCAAATCTCATTGTCATATGTACATTAGGTGTTCTAGTGCTAGGCTTAAGATCATGTGGCATTTATCTCTTTTTTTTTTGAAGTTATGTGGCATTTATCTCTAAAGATTAATACTACAGGCTGACGACGTGCTCATCGACAGAACTGGAAGGCGAAGGTGCACTAAGATGGTAGACAAACCGGTACATTGCAGTCGCCACTCATATGTTAGCTAGTGTGCACGGCAACGCAACCTAACCGACCAACACCATTTCGTGTGCCAAGACACATGCACATATGTATGCACCGCTGCATGCATGACGAGACCAAGAGAAAATGTGGATCGTTACCATTCCTCTACGAGCTACGTGCATCGCCAGCACCTGCAACATGCATTGCATGCACTCGTCCTAGGCCGATGAGCTCATCCCCGACACCGGCGAAAGACATGTTCTCGCGCGCCACCGGCGAGTGCTATAAAAACACGTCAACACATGTATGCTTGAGCGCAAGCCAGTGTGCGTAGATCGTTCGGTCGACATGGCTTTCTCTGCCAGCGCATAGCCGGCGATCACTGTAATCTTGCTGGTGCGCGGCCTGTTCGCCGCCTTGCCGGCGATGTCGGTCGACGTGGGCGACATGCTGATGATGGATAGGTTCCGTCAGTGGCAGGCCACGCACAACAGGTCGTACCTGAGCATGGAGGAGAGGCTGCGGCGCTTCCAGGTGTATCGCGACAACGTGGAGTACATCGACACCACAAACCGGCGCGCCGACCTCACCTACGAGCTCGGCGAGAACGAGTTCGCCGACCTCACCCAAGAGGAGTTCCTGGCGAGGTACGCTTCGTCCTACAATGGCGCGAGTGATGATACAGGCACCACGATGCCCTCAGGCGGTGGCGATGTCGATCTGTGGTCGTCTGGCGGCGAGGATAACTCCTTGGAGGCTCCGCCTCCGCTCAGCATGGACTGGAGGGCCAAAGGCGCCGTCACGCCGCCCAAGTCCCAAAGCTCATCATGCTGTACGTAAAGATAGATCCCCAACTTGACCCAGCATGTTTTTCACGTTCAGTGTGATTTCCATGACATTCACTGAATTTAATTAATTTCACTAGTCTTTGAAATATTTGCCTTTCGGTCAAATTATTTCTACAATTTCAGTAGTACACATCAAAATCAAATATCTATTTAACTTCAACTTGATATTTTGGCCTTTTGGCCCAAACGGCGTCGAAAACGCAAACCAAAATTAACCGAATTTCAATGATTTCGGTTGGTGCTGAAATCTTTCTGAAACTGAAAACCCCCCAGTTCAACATTAGCTTGTGATTTGTGAAACATGCACGATGATTAACCATTGTTTTGTCCCTGGATGAATGGACGCAGCCAGCTGCTGGGCGTTCGTGACAGTTGCGACGATTGAGACCCTGAACTGGATCAGGACAGGGAAGCTCTCGGAGCAGCAGATGGGGGACTGCGACCAGTACGATGGCGGGTCCAACCGCGACGGCGGCCTTACCACGGAGACGGAGTACCCATACACGGCGGTGAGGGGCGCCTGCAACCGCACCAAGTCCGCCCACCATGTCGTCCAGATCAGCGGCAGCGGCGTGATCCCACCCAGGAACGAGCCCGAAATGCAGCGCGCCGTTGCCGGGCAGCCCATTGGCGTGGCCATCGAGGTCGGCAGCGGCATGCAGTTGGCGTCTACTCGGGCCCCTGCGGGACAGCACTCGCTCACGCCGCATCGATGTACGTTCGGAATTAAGTAAGCTCACCTAGTGGGAGGCAGCAGCATGGATGTACTTCACCGTGTGTAAGCGTATTGTAACGTACAGTACGTATCATCGTCAATTCCACCGTAATGCAACATACTGTACGTGGTGCATTGTACGTCAAACCATATATCATGCTCATTTGGGGTTTTTTTTTTGCATTTGCTATTAATTGTTCATGTGGGTGAAATTATTTTTCGCTGCGTCAGCCGATTTTGCAAGAAAGCAAGATGCAGCCCCGAGGGTGAGAAGGGCACGCTGCGACCAACCGCGGTGTCCCCGGCGAGCCCGAGTATGGACTACGGAGCGAGGGTAGGTGGAGACGAGGCAAGATGGCCTCTGCCAGGAATTGCAGTGTTGTTTGCTTAAGTTTATTTGATTGATTGAATTGAGCATCACAAAACTACTACTCCCTCTTTGCCATAATATAAAAGCGTTTTTGACACTATGGTACAGAGGGAGTAGATATTTGTGATGTATGCACGGTGGTGTGCCAACAAGACGGCAGGGTTGATGACGCCTCGTAATATCGGCCTCGGCTTCCACGACTGCCTCCTCGGCTACAACTTACTTAGGTGAGTCATTGATCTCTTCTTCCTTCTCTGTCTGCTGGGTCATATTGTAGCACTTACACTACTAGGGAAAAGGCTAGCAGCAGCGCGGGTTTTAGGTGTATCAGTAGCGCGGGGAGTGGCGCTACTAATAAGGCGCTAGAGCTAACACATAGCAGTAGCGCGTGCTCACCGGTGCTACTGCTACACAAGTGTAGCAGCAGCGCGGTTAGTGGAAGCTCGCTACTGCTAGTAGCTCTAGCGCGCTTTGCCTGGACGCGCTACTGCTATCGCGGCGCTGTTGCTAACTTTTATACACTCGCTACTGCTAATTTAAGTAGTTTTTTGTTTTTTTGGCATATTTGTTTTGTATTTGAACAGGCTTTATAGAAGAATCTTTAGCACATAGAAATGTCATCATGATACACATACAAATGCTCATGAGACCACAAATGTAATCATAGCATATACATACAAATAGTCTCATCATAATCATCATCCAACACAAAGTGGTATCTTGTCATCATCTCGAAAATAGCGATACATGCACATCTCAAATACTTGCAACTATAACAACGTCATCCATCTAAACAAAGGTATACGCAAGTAGAGCTATCACTATGAGTGAGAGCGGAACTATGCAGTACATGAGGTGGCGGTTACGAGTCCTCTCTCGCGCTAGCATGAACCTCAAGTAACTAGCTTCTCCTTCTTGTCTGCTTTTGAAGCCTTTATGGCTGGCGCCCGTGAACCCATTCACTTGCGCCTGACACTCATGCCACTCGTTGTACACCCGGAACCTTCCGTCGGTGTCGATGTCGGCGTCATTACCATCATCGAGGCCTACCTGCAAACCTTGCTTAGCAGTCAAATAGTCGAGGTACTCTTGTTCACCCTCATAATCCATCTCGTCTGCATCTTGGTCAAAAGGCCCAGTTTCTTCGTTGTTCGACATGTTTCCTATGATTAAGTGTCCTCATTTATTTCTAAAAGTATGAGTAAATGAGAAATGACATAAAAAGAAATCTATGTGCCAGCACTCGATATGCCAACTATGTAGCACAAATCATGCCTTTATTCACGGGAAATTTCGCATGACCTTTGCTAAAAATGGACATATCGAAGCGCTGAAATTCACCGAACGGAAATGAATCAACATTCGGCGTAACATAGGCCACTCGGATCATTTTCCAAACATGACATGTCCAAAACATGACATATCCACATATCACATGTCCAGTTCAAATTTGCATATAAATTCAGCTAATTTTGAAACCTAGCTAAATTCATAACTAAATAGATAACCTAATTAACATACTGCCCTAACTAAAATCTAAGTAAATTAACCGAAGAACCCTAGCAAAGAGAGGGGGCTTCTGAGGGAGGTGCAGGCGAGGAGGCAGCCCGACGACGGCCGAGGTTGGGAGGAGGAAGCGGGGAGGAAGGCAAGGGCCGACGGGTCGGGGCGAGCCCAGCGGGTCGGGGCGAGGCAGGGTCGGGGCGAGCGCCGAGGTCAGGTCGGGGCGAGGGCCGGGTCGAGGCGAGTGCCTGCGGCGCCGGGTTGAGCTGACGGGGAAGAGAGTGGGGATTTGGGGAAAAGGCGGGATGAAGCAGGGATAGTGAGAATTTTGGGTTAAGTGGGCGTAGCAGCGATGCGTTTGGACAAAGCAGCGCTGCTACTACCTTCGATAGCTATGTAGCGGTTTATACGAAATGCGCTACTACTACCTTGATGGCTGTAGCGGTTTCTCTTAAATGCGCTACTACTACGCCAGTTCCTTTTCTTTTCCTTTATTTTCTCCCACTTTTATTTCGAGCAGTGAGCGAAGGAAGGCGATATATATATTGCATCATTTGACGGTTAAATATGTATGCAAAATAGGAACATATATATTACATCATTGGACCCATGCATAATAATGGCTAAGTGTGTATACAAAATAAGAATATATAAAACATCATTTGACCGCTAGGTTTCATAATTAGTAGTATATATATATATATATATATATATATATATATATATATATATATATATATATATATATATATATATATATATATATATATATATATATATAACATCATTTGACCAATAACATACGGTTCCTCAGCGCTTGATGTTTTCATTTTGAGTCAGCTTCTTTCCCTTCTTGTTAAATGAAGAATAATTGAGCCCCTCATTGTGACTTTGCCTTTTCCATGGAGTACGATTTTTCTTAGGTAATGTAGTATTGATTCTTCTTTTGACGTATACTTCATCATCATCGTCATCTTCCCTCATTGGGTTGCGTCTTGATCATAGTCTTCCTCGTTGGCGACTCCATCCATTCCAATGATGTTCCTTTTGCATCTCCTCACGACAACCACGACTGGGATTGCATGGGTTGGTTATGAAGAAGCATTGTGTCACGTGCTTAGCGTGTACCCATGGCTCGCTTTTTTGCGATAAGCGTTCACGGTAGCGCTCTTGGCGTCGGGTATACTCATGGTAGTGAAAATCCGGTTTTCTCTTTCGACATTCTTTGCCCATCTGACACGGAACATCGTCTTCCATACCTTCAGCAGTGGCTCCGGCGCCTTTCTCATCGTCTTTCCCGGTGCGGGGCACTCCTTCCAGTTTTTCAACAGCTCATCGATTTCGGCACCGCTCCGCATACGTGGAGGTCCTCGATGCTCAGCGTGACCATTGAATAGATCTCCACGGTTTCTCCACGGGTCGTCCTGTTCAAGCCATCTTCGATTCCCCAAGTACACGATTTTCCCGGACCGCCATCTTTCCTTGGCGTTAGCTGCTGAGACGTCGTATCATCCATGCACCGCGTGCATCCGCAATATCCATGGCACACCTGGCCTGCCACATATCCGTAATCGAGATAGTGAACGCTTTCGTGATCGTGCGCGACTCTCATGTTGAAATACTCACCTTTCTTTGGCGTCCATGTCTTGGCGGTGTTTTCCATAACGTGTCTAACTCCTCTTGAAGTAGCCCGGATACAAATTAATATTATTTCCTGGTTGTTTTGGCCCTTGAATAAGCATGCTCATGTGAAGGTACTTTGATGTCATGCACAACCAGGGGGTAGGTTGTTCATCCATACAACCACGGGCCATGTGCTATGGTTAGTGTTCTGGTGGCCAAAAGGATTCATGCCATCAGTACACTCGCCGAGCACGATGTTCCTTACATCACATTCAAAATATCGATAGAAGCTGTTCAACGCTCTCCACCGGCTTCCATCCTTCACGTGTCTCGACTTCCGGATCATCTCCATCGTCCGGGCTTCTTCCTCTCCGTGTGCGGTAGCGCATTAGCTTTGCTTCCTTGGGATCTACAAAATACCTGCGGAGGCGGGAGTGATCGGTAAGTACCATACCACGTTCCGGGGACATTTCGTCCCGGCCTTCTTGTATCGAGAAGCATTGCACACCGGACAGCTTGTTTTTTCCGCGTGCTCCTTTCGATAAATTATGCAATCGTTGATGCATGCATGGTATCTAACATGTGGCAGATCAAGAGGGCACCACGATCTTCTTGGCCTCATCAACACTAGTAGGACATAGATTACCCACGGAAGAACATCCTTTAGGTACTTGAGATGCTCGCCGAGGCTAGTGTCGGTCCACTTGTTTTAGCCTTCGTCTTGAGGAGGTGGGCGTGAAACTCAAGCGGGTCACCTCAGGATGCAACCATCATACAATGGAGTGTTCGAGTCTACCACCAGTTGCTCGGCTTAGCCTCCTCTCTAGAAGCAGCTCTCTCGATTTCGTCTCCTTGCGAAGCAATGCTTGAACATGAGGGTCCCTTACGATTGAACTTAGTACCGGCGAACTTCTGCTGCGTGGAGTCCATGTCGTTCTCTTCGCCGCCATGTCCGGCCCTTATCCTCCGCCATGTCCGGCCCTTCTCCGCCGCCATGTCCGGCCTCTTCCCCTATACGCCATTATCGATCATCTCTTCGTCTTGCCCGTGTCATCATTGCCTGCCACAGCCGGCATCCTCAACATCGTCATCCTCAAACGATTATCCACCGAGTATAGCCATCCATGAAACCAGGTCATGAGCAGGTGCGCCGACATGACCATCGTCATAGGGTCGAGCCAAACTATTCCTTTGCATTTTCGACACGGACATAAAACCTCTGTCAGGTTATTTTCTTTCATGTCCCTTTACGACCGCAACCACACTGTCCACCATTGTTCCACTAACCATCATGAACGTCTTGCGGTAATAATAAAACAAATTGATTATAAAAATGCGTGCATGCATCAAAGTCATACAAAAATTCGGCATGACCTTCCCTAAAAATAGGACATATATGGATCTAGAGTTTGCAGGAATTAAATGAAGCGAAATAAATCGACATTTCGGCAAAACATAGGCAACTCAAAAAGCACAATTTAGGCGTCAACTCATGCCACACACACAATTTCCACAAACATATCACACACACATAAACATATTTCCATTTTGCAAAAGCATGAAATTTTCATCACCTCTACCTCGAGATCGAGCACACGGTGGAGATGATGTTGTAGGGAGATCAAAAGTGCACAAAGCTCTTCTTGACAAAGATAGATCTAGTTAGGGGGCAAATAGGCCACTTAACTAAATCCTACATCTACCTAGCTACCCTAATTTGGGAGGAGACAACTTCAACTAATGGAGGGAAGGAAAAGAAAGGAGATGCATTAATGGAGGTGGTGTAGTTAGGTAGGAGTAATGAAGAGAAAGGTAGATAGAAGAGAGAGAGTAATGGGGGAGAAGTATTGAGGAAGAAGAAGAGTGAGAGTGGGAGCATGTGGGAGGTAGGGGAAAGGGAAGAGAGAAGGGGGAGGGGGAGGGGGAGGGACGGGTGGGGAAAAGGTGGTGGGTTGGTGCGGATTAGCGATGGCCTTGAGGGAGTTAAAGCAGCTGCTTGCTAAGGAAAATAGACAGCAGCTTTGGGCAACGGCGCTCACTGCTAACAGGACCAAAAAGTGTGCCAATTTAAAATTTAGCAGCACGACCTCGGAAAAAGCGCTACTACAACATCCATAGCGATGGCCGCTGACTCATGGGCACCGCTGCTGCTAAATGGAGTTTGGTGGACACCGTCGGTCGATATTTATAGCGGTAGCAGTTTACGATGACGCTCTTGCTAAAAACTTGTCGATGCTTGAGTTTCCCTGCAGCGCTACTACTAATTAGCAGCAGCGCTTCTTTTTGAGCCGCGCTGCTGCTAAGATTCTGTGTATAGCCTTTTCCCTAGTAGTGTTACTTGTGACCCATTCTTCGAGCTATGGCCATACTGATACTGTGCTCGGCTCCGGTCGTCGAGCCGATGATCTAGTGCTTGTGTTTTGTGATGGTCGTCTGGCCTATGGCACTACATGTTCAGGCTATAGCTCGATTTGCTCTCTTTTAGTGATCATGGATTCGGCTTATGGAAGGTTAGGCTCTATTAGATGTCGTGGTTATCATCTGTGTTGATGACAAATTTGAAGATTGCAACTTCTTACTTAGGCTTACTAAATAACAATCAGGTCCTAAATGTCAAAAATTTAACGAGAAGTGTGGTACTGGAACTTAGTTGCTTATTTCTAGTTGCTATTGTTTACTTAGACTAGATGTTATTTGATCCTTTTACCAAGGCATGTGTAGTGTAGGTAATGTGCAATTAATGTATATTTCATTCTTAGACGATGAGGAATGTCCGTTCTTGGCTAGGTTCTGAGTGATGCATAGTATTTATCTACCTTGAACCTTTTCTCACTTATAATTTGGTATGTTTTGTGTTTTGGTGTGTTTATTAGAGAGATCTGACTCGATGGTTCTTTGAATATCACTTGAGATGATAGCTAAAGGGAAGAGCTGATACACACGTGTAGTCCACAGGGTTGTATGGGTTGAAGGAAAGGGGAGACTGCGATGATCTGGTAAGATCCTAGTTATTCTCAAGCTTTAAATTTTTGACCCATTGATCTTGCTAATGATCTTGAGCTTGTTGTATTGTTGCATACAATTCGATGCCGTTTGAACTTCTAGCTTTTACGCTTCACTGATGCTATAAAAAAACCTAGGGAGTTCAGGGTTGTTGTAGTATGCAACGACATGAGTTTGGCCCCGCCTTCGGCTTTTGTTATGTGGTGCATCACCGACTACAACTCCAACAGGTAAGCTCTCTGTTTCCCTTCCCTACCGTGCTCTGAGACCTAGCCCTTGAGCTATGGTTGTTCTATGTACTGGCCATAGGGCTATAGACCATGCTCTGGTTTGATTGGAAATGGCTAGGGATTAGGTGATTGAATTTTTATTTTGGATAAGTCACCTTTTCTAGGATAACATGAGCAACACAAGCTACTCGGTGGTTTAATTACATGCATAAAGCATCAATGTACGCATGCTACTAGCGACGTGAGCGGTAATGTTCAAAGAACATGTGGTGTATTTTCTTCAAGAAATGAGATGACTTTGCATTAAACAAGGGCAAGACAATACACCAGACTGAACTAGTTGAAACAATGACAACAACATAAATACAATGTGTGTGTATGAATTTAGCCCAAACTAGCCTTGCCAAATATTTGGCTAGGCCAGATTTTGATCAAGGTTTCTCTAGCCTATGATTTGACCAATATTGGCAATAAAATTGAACTAGAGTGGTTGAAGGAGCATTGGCATGCCAAAAAAATTTGGCTATAATCCCAAAAAAGACTAAAGTGTATAGTCATGACCAAAATATTGGCAAATTCAGGTGGATGGTAGCCAACACCTACCGTACCAGTTATAGGTAGAATGAATTGGCGGCATTGATATTGCCCTTTCAAGAAAAAATAAAATGAAAACAAATGGTGACAAAATTAACAAAAAATTTACACAGAAATTACGCCTTTACAATATGCAAGAATAGTCGTATAAACAATGGGTTTTATGAAAAAAAAATCTTAAGAGCAATGAACTAGTGACATTGGTATTCCCTTTCACCAAGAATGAAAATAACATAAACACTAAAACAAAATCAATAGAATGAATTTTTTATAAGAGAGAATTAATTAGTGGCATTGGTATTAGGCTTTAAGTAAAATGAAGTAAAAACATAAATAATCAAAACAACGAATGTTTATAAGGAAGAATAAATTGGTGGCATAGGTATTACCCTTTAATAAGAAAGAAAAATAAATAAAAACTGAAACAAAATCAAAACAATTAAGTTTTCTAACATGAACTAGTGACATTGTTACCCTTTAAGAAAAAGAAAATACCCAAGAAGGAACGAATTTTGCATTGGTATTACCACTAAAAAGTAAATAAAATCATATAAAAACTAAAAGAAATCAAAATAGTGTAGTTTCCTAGGAGAAGAGTGAGTAAATGTCATTGAATTACCCTAAATAAGAAGATAATAAAAATATAAATAAATAATGACATGGAAGAATTATCATACAATAATGGATGTTCAACAAATAAAAGAGTTTTCTAAAATTGAATGAATTAGTGCCATTGTTATTACCCTTAAATAAGAATGAAAATGATATAAAAATCAAAACAATATCAACGGAATGAAGTTTTTAGAGAATAGGTGAATTAGTGATGCTCTAGTCTAGTATAATTTACACACATATTATATAGTACTTGAGTGGATACTTACACATAGAAAAAAGACATTTTCTCATGAAGAATGAATTAGTGACATAGGTATTACCCTTTAAGAATAAGGAATATGAAATACAACAAAATAACAAGTTTGACACATAAATTGCACTTTTGTATAATATGCAAGAATAAACACATTATAGTAAAATGTTAGCAAAAAATAAGTTTTCTAAGAAGGAATGAATTAGTGGTATTGTTATTACCCTTAAAAAACAAAAGTAATAGATTAAAGTAAAACAATATCAAACATTTATTTTATCTTTAGGCTCTTTAAATTCCATGGGTGGCGTAGCTACCGAGATCAATGCAATTAGTCCCATTGTTATTTCTTTTAAGGAAGAAAATGTTTTTTGAAAAAATAATCTTGCACACAACTTTGCACTTAAATTACCGTTTTTGTTATATGCAAAGAATAAGAATACATAATTTACATAATAGAAAAGTATAAACAAAGATAAAAGAAGTGCACACACACACACACACACACACACACACACACACACACACACACACACACACACACACACACACACACAAGGATAAAAGAAGTGTGTACAAACCCATGCATAAATTGGCATTTGTTTCATTCATGCATGTGAATATAGAAAGGCACAAATAGAAGACATACATGTATGGACTCAGCAAGGAAAGGGAAAAGAATCGATTGAAACAATAACATCATCACTCAAATACTCCCTCCGTCCCATAGTATCCAATATATGAGTATATTGGATGTAATAAGCAGTGGCGGAGCTTCATCGGGCCAACCTGGGCCATGGTCACTGAGGGAGTCCCGGGTTAGGGGGTGTCCGGATGGCCGGACTACCATCATCGGCCGGACTATCATCGGCCGGACTATCATCATCGACCGGACTCCAAGACTATGAAGATACAAGATTGAAGACTTCTCCCGTGTCCGGATGGGACTTTCCTTGGCGTGGAAGGCAAGCTTGGCGTCTGGATACATAGATCTCCTACCATTGTAACCGACTCTATGTAACCCTAGCCCTCTCGGTGTCTATATAAACCGGATGGCTCTAGTCCGTGGGACAACATCAACAACCCTTACAATCATACCATAGGCTAGCTTCAGGGTTTAGCCTCCTTGATCTCGTGGTAGATCCACTCTTGTAAACATCCACAATATCAATATCAATCAAGCGGGGCGTGGGGTTTTACCTCCATCAAGAGGGCCCGAACACAGGTAAAACATCGTGTCCCTTGTCTCCTGTTACCATCCGCCTAGGCCTTGAGTTCGGGACCCCCTACCGAGATCCGCGGTTTTGACACCGACATTGGTGCTTTCATTGAGAGTTCCTCTGTGCCGTCACCGATAGGAAGGATGCCTCCTCCCGTCTTCAAGGACGGTATTTTCGCCAAAGGAGCCCTGGCCGCCGGCCAAACTATCCGGCTGTCCGGCCACCGCTTCTACAATGACCTCTCAAGTCGTCAAAAGCAATTTTCACGTCAGCTCGGAATTCGCCGAGCGGCTTGATCCAATAGAGCTCTCGTCCGTAAACGAGCTCTTGGATCGCATCGCCTACAGGAGTCACTACGGACTACAAACAGATTGGGCTTAAAAGCGATCTGAGAGAGATTAACTCTCCCAGGTCACCCACCACGTTGCGATGGTAGAGGAACAATGCAGCGACGCTTCTCCTATATTGAAAACTAGTCATGTCCGGGCTTAGAACCCTCCATGCCGGATTCAGCGGAGGACGGACTTCGATCAAGCATGAACTTAAAGTCGGGCATCGGACCCGGACTTCGTTGGACAACGTCCATCAATCCAAGCTTCCAAATTCGGAAACTTCGGCCTTGAGCCTTGAGATGGGTAGGGTCCCGGACTTAATTCCACCCGCCCTTGGGACATATGCGATCTATCTCTAATCCGGCAAGTGCCCGCTGTGACAGTACATCACTACTGGGCCAGATTCCTCCTGGTTATGGACAGGATAAAGGACTGCCGAGAGGAAAACGCAATCTCAATTTTTTGCAATAATTGCACGGACGAGGGACTCTTGAACACCGTCAGCCGTCGTGAAATTACACGCTTCGCCGACCTGGCGTCCATAGTACGAAAGTACTGTGCGATGGAGAGTTTCCGGACAACCGAAAATAATTTTTGGGACAATCCGGCCCCGAATACAACCCTAGTCCGCAACAAAAGGGTGCATTACACTCGGTCACCGGACACAAAAACCAAAAGCAAAGACCCCATAAAGGGCGGAACCGTACTAGAGGGATGGCTTAGCGGACCACAAAATTCACAGTCTGAGGAAAGGCGCCGTCCCAGCACATAACCTTCGAGCATGTTGGATATTACGGCAGGTGGCCAAAAAGTGGAGAGAGGAGCTTCTAGCCCCGGAAAACCACCCCAACAACATCGATGCAGTATCAACAGTCTTTGAGACTTTCGCATCAAATAATATGCGAAACGAACAATCCGGCCTCGCCAAAGTCTACCAAGTAGCAACAACCAATCCATGGAGCGACACAGCCATCACCTTCAACGCCCGACGAACCCTAAATTCGGACAGCCCGAGCTCCACCGCACTAGTATTTAGTCCAATAGTGGACGGCTTTCGACTTACAAAAAGTCCTCATGGATGGCGGCAGCGGATTAAACCTCATCTCTGAGGAAACCCTTCAAAAATGGAAATAGACCGGAGCCGCATTGAGCGAAGCAGCACAACCTTTAGAGGAATAATCCCTTAGCCGGGAGGCGCGCTGCCGCAGGAAAAATCATACTCGATGTGGTATTGGCTCACGGACAATTACAGATCCGAAGAAGTCACGTTCCAGGTGGCCCCGTTCAACAGCGGATATCACGCTATATTAGGACGAGAGGCATTCACAATTTTTCAAGCCGTACCCCATTACGGGTACATGAAGCTCAAAATGCATGGGCCCAGCGGAATAATCACTCTCGTTAGTGATCCGGACATAGCACTCTGCGCCGAAAACAAGACAGCCGCATTAGCCTTAGAGGCACTATCCGAAGCCCTAGCGGCAGAGGAACTCACCACGCTGCGCTCTACGGTGAATAGGGACGATGTGATACTCGATAAGAGATCCAAGTCCACCTTCTTTAAACCAGCAGATGAAATAGTAAAATTCCAGGTCCTCCCAACGGACCCGACAAAGACGGCCTCCATCGGGGCACAATTGAACCACGATGTGGACGCCGCCTTTTGCGAAATTCCTTCGGGAAAATTGGGACATTTTGCCTGGCACCCCTCGGATATGCCAGGAATCCCACGCAGATTGGCAGAACACAGCCTAAACATCCTAAAAGGATTCAAGCCAGTCAAACAGGCTCTTCGGCGATTTTCCGAACCCAAAAGACAGGCAATGGGAGAGGAGCTAGCCAAACTATTAGAAGCCGGATTCATCAGAGACATGAAGCACCCGGATTAGCTAGCAAACTTGGTAATGGTACCAAAGAAGGACAAATCCTGGCGCCTATGTGTCGATTTCAAAGACCTAAATAAGGCCTGCCCAAAGGATCCCTTCCCCCTTCCCCGCATCGACCAAATCATCGACGCCACCGCAGGGCACGATTCATTGTGCTTCTGGGCGCATACTCCGGCTATCATCAAATCAAGATGGCAGAAGCGGATCAAGCCGCAACGGCATTCCTTACTCCATATGGACCATTCTACTTCAACACGATGCCCTTCGGACTTAAAAACGCCAGCGCAACATATCAGCGCATGATTCAGACAGGTCTGGCTACCCAGAGCGGCACCACAGTAGAGGCGTACGTCGACGACGTAGTCGTCAAAACGAAACACGTCGAAACTCGAGTAGGCGACTTGAGGCTCACATTCGACAACCTCGAGCATATGACATCAAGCTGAATCCGGGAAAAATGCATTTTCGATTGTACCAGCTAGAAAGCTTTGGGCTTCATTGTATCCGGTAGAGGAATTGAAGCAAACCCAGCCAAGATCCGAGCTCTGTCACAGCTAGATATCCCAAAAGACCTCAAGCAAATACAAAAATTATTTGGATGCGTGGCGGCTCTAAGCCGCTTTTATCTCTGTCTAGGATAAAAGGCATTACCCTCTATCGCATCCTTAGGCACAAGAACACTTTGAGTGGACGGATGCTGCCACCGCCGGACTCGAAGAAATAAAGGCCATCGCGGCAACAAATCCGGTCTGGCTGCGCCTAACTTTGGGCGAACCAATGTTGTTATACATCGCAGCTACGCATCAAGTCGTAAATGGCGCGGTACTCGTCGTCGAACGAGAAAGCGAAGGGCATAAATTCCTCTTCAAAAACCAATATACTACGTATCCACTGTGTTAACCCCGCAAGTCCCGTTACCGCACTATCGAGAAGATAGCATACCGCGGTGTTCATGGCATCCCGGAAGCTCGACACTACTTTCAAGAGTGTTCGATAACGATGGCCTCTGAAGTACCACTTAACGACATTATAAACAACCGCTGACGCGACAGGCAGGATTGCAAAATGGGCCATTGAGCTCTTACCATTTGATATATCTTACAAACCTCGGTGAGCTATAAAGTCACAAGTTTTGGCTGACTTTGTCGCTGAATGGACCGAAGCCGAACTCCCTAAAGAATACGGCGCATACTCCAATTGGATTATGCACTTCGACGGCTCTAAAATGTTAGCCGGACTGGGGGCTGGCGTCGTATTGACGTCCCCGACCGGGGACACGGTCCAATACGTGCCAGATAATGTACACGGACTCCAACAACGCGGCCGAATCTGAGGCCCTTTTACATGGTCTCCGGATGGCAATCTCTATGGGCATTCAACGCCTAGAGGTGCGCGAGGATTCAAACCTCGCAATATCTCAAATAAGCGGAGACTTTGACGCCAAAGATCCGAAAATGGCAGCATATCGCAACGCTGTCCTAAAAATGTCAGCCCGGTTTGAAGGACTTGAATTCCATCACGTAGCAGGATAAATAACCAAGCAGCCGACGTCTTGCACGCATTGGCGCCAAAGCAGCGACGCTGTCCCTCTAACATCTTCTGGAGCGGCTCTTCAAGCCATCCGTACTATGGGAAGAGGAGTCCGGAACTAACAAGCGGAACAAGCCGCACCAACGGCGATTCAGCCGATGATATAACACCTTCCGCCCACGACATAATGGCAGTAATTGCCCGTGGGCAGAACCATTCCTCGCCTACTTGCTTAGGCGGGGGCTTCCGAAGACCAAAATAAGGCCCGCTGCATTGTCCGTGATCTAAAGCCTACAAGGTCTATGAGGAGAACTTTATAAGAAAAGCACAACCGGAGTCCTTCAAAGGTGTATCTCCAAGAGGAAGGCGAAACCTCTGGCTGAAATTCATGCGGACTAGGCGGACACCACACCGCAGCTCGGGCCCTTGTAGGAAAGGCATTCCGTACAGGATTTTCTTGGCCGACGGCCCGAAAGCAGATGCTCGGGACTTAGTCCAACGATGCGTCGGTTGTCGACTCTTTGCTAATCGAGCCATATGCCACCCACCGCCCTCAAAACTATACCCATTACACGGCCGTTCGCGATGCAGGGGGCTTGACATGGTTGGACCACTTAAAGGGGAACCCACAAGCAAAGGTACCTACTGGTCATGGTGGATAAATTCACCAAATGGATAGAGGCCAAGCCAGTTAAAAGCGGCAGTCCGGACCCGGTGATAGACTTTATATCCGGGTAGTACACCGTTATGGTGTCCCCACAGCATCATCACCGATAACGGCACAAACTTCACCGCCGATGAGGTTAAATCATGGTGCAAAAATATGGGCATCAAGCTCGGTTACGCTCAGTCTATCATCCTCAAACCAACGGTCAAGTGGAGCGAGCAAATGGTCTAATAATGAGCGGCATCAAACCCGGACTAGTGCGGTCCCTTACAATCGACACGCCTCGGGTAGAGGAGCTCGACTCCGTACTGGGGCTGCGGACAACGCCTAACCGTACTACGGATTCACACCATTCTTTATGGTATACGGCGCAGAAGCAGTTTTGCCTGCGACATCATTCATGACTCACCTCGAGTGCGCGTATACGAAGAAAGAGAAGCCGAGTTGGATCGGCGGGACAGCTTGGACGCATTGGAGGAAGAAGCGCGGCGTAGCCAAGGCTCGTTCCGCATTTTATCAGCAGCGAGCTCGAAGATATCAAAGCAGAAGTACGGGCCAAGACTTACAACGTTGGCGAAACTGGTTCTACGCTCACGGACAAGAAAAGGACAAGCTCAAGCCCAAATGGGAAGGCCCCTTCATCATCGATCAAGTCCTGACCGGGCGGAGCGTACCGTCTCTGAAATGCATCGGATAACCGACTCGAGCCGAACCCATGGAACGCAGCCCGCCTCCGATGATTCTATGCCTAGCGCCGGACTAAGAGTTCGTCCCTTTCCCCCCGTCCAAATTTTTTTTTACTTCCGCTGCCTTCTGTTTATCTTCTTCTTCTCAACCCTATTCATCCAAGCCCCAAAGGGCCTACTTGCGCAACGTTCGCGCGCAATTGATGTGCTATCCGCACTCATTATACCTGGGGGCTTCTTTACCAGAAGCTTAATTATACGGGCTTCATGGCCAGCACATGTGTCGAGCCTCCACATGTACCTTTTATTCACCATTATATGCATCGATATGACTTAAATTTTGGCCAAGCTGGGTTGCACGGCTCTGTGCTTACCCTCACGTTTCCGATTGTTCGGCTAGGAGGTAAAGGGAGCACCTCTGCGATTGTTCTTGCCGGGTCAGCCGGATGTGTACCTCAGACTGGGTGAAGCCGAAAGCTAGCGTTCTTAAGGGAATATTCGGTCGGTGACTTAAAAGATGATTTTTATCCACTTATTTATCTGCCCCGGATGTTTTTACGCTTTTCCATGATCCGGACATGCACTTTAGGGCATGCCACCCCAGAAGGAAAGGAACCCTTAACGGAACTATTCTCCTGGAAGATGTTTCTTACTACCCATGTAATATAACATAACTAGTTGGGCACTTGTCCGATAAAGCAATCGATGACCCCTACGCCTGGTCTCCATGCATACCGGTTGTTTCATAACCGAGAAGGTATTCGGACACACTCCGGACTCTAGGGTCCCGAGAATTGAAGCGAAAAGGTCGGCAAAGACAAGCGATCTACAATCCGGCTAGAAGGCATTACGTATGTCATTTTATAATACATTGTCAAATCGGTGATTGTATTCTTCCTCAATCCGTCTAACAGGTTGTCTAATTCTGATCCTGTTGGGAAAATTTCATGACCAACTCCACTTGGCCGTATACTAAACTCACAGGGATCTCCTTCCCATCGGGCCCCACAGTCCGACTTGACCATGTGGTTGGGATCCGCCTTCTTGTACCGCGTCTTTACCATGGCCCAGCCTCCACAGCACCTTGACGGCAGGCGAAATCTTCCATAAATGGAAGCGCTGCGCACTCCTGCAGCTTCTCCATAAGCTCCCCAAGACCCTCGGGTATGGAGAAGGCTAGCCATAACGCTCGGACGACGCCGCTCATAGCCTGCCGAACTTCGTTCGATCGGTTGCAACAATTCGGGAAGTTGATCACCCGTTGTTCTGGGCATCTCCTCCATGAGGCGACCTGTGAGCACACCTATAGACATATTCTGTCAAATTGACTTCCTCGCCGAACTCTTCTTTTCAAAGGAGTTCGCTCAAGCACTACTATATATGTCGGCGGTTACCGCTGATTCTTCCTTAACGGGCAGGCAGCTCGGCCCTTAAGGCGCCTTTTCAGCTCTTCTCCAAGCTGGGCATGGGCATCCTGGAGCTTGTTCCTTTCATGCTGCACCTTATGCGGCACCTCTCGCCGACCTTTAGTTGGCGCAGAAGTTCTTGCCTGTCCGGATCTTGTCCGGCAGCACCGCAATGTCGTTTTTAGACTTGCGCCAAAAAAGCCAAACGCTACTTATCTTTCTAAAATAATGCGTTACCGGGAGAGGTCCTTGCGTTTCCTCCTGCGCCCGAAAATGCGGCCTCAAGTTGGGCCTTGCACTCTTGCAGCTCTGAGACAGTTGGGTATTCTTCTCGGTAAGATCCTCGTTTCATATGATCCTTAAATCAGTTTAATATAACTACTTTAAGTCTCGGGGCTCTTGGCATATATAGCTATTAAATTCTCTTACCCGTATGTCTTTTACATACTGCTCCGTGGCTCGATAAAACCATCTTGAGCAGCACGAAGGTGCGCGTCCCCGTGTTAAAGGCATTCAACGCCTCGGGGAGAAGCACGCAGCGTCACGAAATACTGTCCGTGGCGCTGTGATTGAGGCACTCTCCACCTCGGACTTGGTGGCGGGGCGATGCAGCCGGCATCCTCCGTCGGAGGAACGTCCGGCTCAGCGCCTTGCTCGCCTCCCCTCGACGGTGCGGGGAGCCCGGCTGGTAGAGGTTGGATTGACAACTTCTACGAGCCGCGATCCAGCGGACGCTTTTTCCCTATAAAATCATGAGCACTCAAACGCTTCCTAGGAGCGTTGCTCTAAATACTGAATTGTGAGCTACACCTTTGCGGCGACGTTTCCAGTCGCGCCCGCGCTCCTCTTCCGCCTCTTGGTCCGAATCGGCCCTTGTTGGTCAGCCACCATGAGCCTCGGCTTCTCGCCCTAGGGCGCCTCACCTGCAGTGCCATCATATACGGTGGTCGAGAAATAAGCAAGGAAGGAATAGCGGTGTCGAGGCTTCGCCGCAATCACACAGGAAGCCGGATATAGTCAGGATAGTCGGCCGTGATAGCGACTAAAGCATTGTCCATGCTGAGCTGGTGGAACACCCGTCGATTAGCTCCACCTTTATGTCCGGATCCTCTTCGGAGGCGGATCCGGGATCTCTGGATCCTCGGGCTGCGGAGCCGGACTTAGCATTCCCTCCACGGTCCGGCGCAGTTCTGCGTCGAAGAAAGAAGAACACGATATAAGAAACTTAAGTTTGAAAGGCACGGGTTGGACACGCTGAGTGCTCGCTACCCAAGGCCGGGATTATTCATGGAAAACCCATTTAACGGGTTCGTCCAAGGAAATCCTCCTTCTCCCCTTATACAGGCCGGACAAGATCGTCACGGATCTTCGGCCGAATCCGCCCTTTGCGGCCATGACGGGTGGCATCGTCCTCCCGTTGAAATCCCACATGGGGTGGCCTGTATTGTAGTGGCTGCTCCCCCCTCGTAATGCATGTTGCCATGATTCCTATCATGGTGAACCCGGAATGGGCGAGTAACCTTATTCGCCCATCAAATAATGGACGCTCTTGTCTTCCTCCGGATGGGGCTCTGCGGACGCCAACTAAGGCGTTTCTTGAGAGGAGCATTGCTGAACTCCGGGAGGCCGATCCGAACAGGGTCCCAAGAATGAGCGTCTTCTATATAAAACCATTCCGAAGGCCAGTCTTCGGGCGCCTTCTTAGGGGTTCCGGATGGATATCCGGTCCCGGCAATGCGCCATATTTCGGCGCCGCCCACTTGATATATGGACCCCTCGTGAGAGCGGGGTACAAGGCAGAACAACCTCTTCCACAACGCGAAATGGGGCTCGACGCCCAGGAATAGCTCGCAAAGAGCTACGTAACCCGCAATATGTAGGATTGAGGCGGGCGTGAGGTGATGAAGCTGGAGTCCGTAGAACTCCGAGGCCAGCGGAGGAATGGATGTACAGGAAATCCGAGCCCCCTTATCGAGATAGGGACGAAGCATACCCGCTCCCTTTGTTGGGATTTGGGGTAACCTCCGCTTGCTTCCCACCTTTGTAGGTGGCCAGCCCGCTCGAACCGGAACCATGAAGGCGGAGGAGATATCCCCCATTTGGAGCTTCACCATTTCGTTGTGCGAACAGAGCATCTCCTCCAATCTCTGGCAAAGCGGGGAGCGCGAGAAGAGGAGCCACGTTGACGGTCCATGATGGAATGGATTCTTGGTCGAAAGCGCTCCGATGAGTATTTGCGAGAGGAAGATGGTGACTTGGATCTGAATTCTTGCCTCCCTTATAGGCAGATTGTTCGCACAACTAGGGGTAAAACATAAAAGACACCACGGCTTTTCACATTCGCATGACAGCGTGGAAGAAGGCCATTATTGGGCGTGGAAGCCAAGGCAGCATAACATTGATGAGGAAGCTGGACCTTTGTTGGCAGGTCGTAGAACTTGAAGGAGAACCCGCCTTGCAACGCCGAAGACTACACGCATCTTTGGACTTATCGTCATTGAAGCCTGGTTCGGGAGCTCTTGAGGGAGTCCCGGATTAGGGGTCCGGATGGCGGACTACCATCATCGGCCGGACTATCATCGGCGGACTATCATCATCGACCGGATTCCAAGACTATGAAGATACAAGATTGAAGACTTCTCCCGTGTCCGGATGGGACTTTCCTTGGCGTGGAAGGCAAGCTTGGCGTCTGGATACATAGATCTCCTACCATTGTAACCGACTCTATGTAACCCTAGCCCTCTCCGGTGTCTATATAAACCGGATAGCTCTAGTCCGTAGGACAACATCAACAACCCTTACAATCATACCATAGGCTAGCTTCTAGGGTTTAGCCTCCTTGATCTCGTGGTAGATCCACTCTTGTAAACATCCACAATATCAATATCAATCAAGCAGGACGTAGGGTTTTACCTCCATCAAGAGGGCCCGAACCTGGGTAAAACATCGTGTCCCTTGTCTCCTGTTACCATCCGCCTAGACGCACAGTTCGGGACCCCCTACCCGAGATCCGCCGGTTTTGACACCGACGGTCCCCCCAAGCTCACAAGAGTACATGTATATACTTCTTTGTATTAGGCCTAATTTCCATCAAAAATCAGCTAAAATAGTTATGTTTGCCCCCTCTAGATAACCTCCCACACATGTATCACAAAGCACGTCGAATCAACAGCCACAGATTTGACTGACCAACAATAAAAAATCAGTTGCTTGACGTATAGCAATATTGCTAAAAAAATAAGCATGCACACATGAAAAATAAGAAAGTTGACAGATTAAAAAAATCAGATGTTTATCGAATAACAAAAGCGAACAATTAATCAAGCAAGACACAAGCAATTAAAGAGTTGTTAAAGAGTAATAAAGCAATGACGTGAGGCTGGACCTGGTTCATCATAGATTTGGGGCCTTACGCGTGCCAAGCTTGCTAGGCCTGCCAGCACACAACAAGTCCCTTGCTTGCTAATTAGCTTGCCTGAGCCCGAACAGTGTAAACAAAACTGTTCGAACAAAAATGACTAACCTAATTTAATTTTCAGGCGACTAACATTTATCGAAAAAAGATTGAAAAAGTTTTTGAAATATGTTAAACAAGTATTTGAAAAAATATTGATCATGTATATAAAGTGTTGAACAAGTATTTGAAAAATGTTGAACAAGATGTTGATCATGTATATAAAAATATTGAAAACTATTTGAAAAATGTTGAACAAGTGTTTAAAAAATGTTGAACAAGTATTTAAAACAATGTTGATCATGTATATACAAATGTTGAACAAGTATTTGAAAAATTGTTAAATGTGTATATAAGAATGTAGAATGAAAAACAAAAAGAAACAAAGAAAAAAAATGAAAAATAAACCAAAAGAAAAAAAATGAAAAAATGAGGAAACAAATGCAAAAGGAATGAAATAAACGGAGAATAAAAAATCGAAGAAGAAAAACGAAATGAAACAAAAGAAAACAAGAAAAGAAAGAATGAAAAATCGGAGAGGAGAAGGAAAATGAAAGAAAAATGGAGAAGACCAGCTCGGTCGCCTCTAGTTGACCGCCATCCTACTTCTAGCCAATAACTGGAAGTGGGTGTAGTGGTTAGCTGCACTAGGAATCTCCCAGGAGACCATGATGTAATGGTTAGTTTAGGCTAGTTGGCGCTCGTAGGCGTGCGGTAGTGGGCCGGCCCAGCATCGCTCGCGCCTAGATGCTTAAAAAATGAACGACAAGAAAAATATGCGAGACATGGGATTCAAACCTGCATGCCAATGTCGAGAGGCTTGGTACAATAACCATTGCACCATGAACACGTTGATGTGTTCTATCCGAAAACAAAGCTATTTGACCCTTGTTTCAGTCCCAGTACAAATTATTTGGAAGAAGAAGAGGAAATTTTGAAAAAGGATTCATGATTGTTTCAAAAGTTCATCGATTTTGAAAAAAGTTCACAGATTTTCAAAGAAGTGTTCACAAAATCCAAAAAAGTTCATCAATTTTGAAAAAATCACAAATTTGAAAAACTTCACAGTATTTTGAAAAAAAATCTTGGATTTGTATAAAGTTCATGAATTTTGATAAAAAGTTCACTGATTTGAAAAAAGTTCATCAATTTTGATACATAAAGTTCACAAATTTGAAAGAAGTTCACCGGATTGTCAAAAAAAGTTCATCAATTTTGATAAAAAAGTTCACAAGTTTGAAATTTTTTATCGTTTTTGAAAACAGGTACATTAATTTTCCAAAAATGTTCATAGATTTTTAAAAATGTTGACCAATTTTGAAAAATGGTCACCCGATTTTGAAAAACAGATTCATCAAATTTGATAAGAAAAACAAACTCATCGATTTTGAGACAACATGCATTTTGAAAAAAAAAACGAAAGAATAAATGTACAAGAAAAAATAAAAAGGAAAATGATAAAAATAAAGAAAAAGAAAAAAGGAAAGAAGAAAGGAAGAAAACAAATGTAACAAATCATGTCTTTTTAAGGGGAACAAATCATGTTAGGTGGGTTGTCTAGTTGGCTACCAGAGCTGAGACGAAACGAATAGTCACGGAATTGAATCACACACGCGTGTAGTTGTTTTGCATTTTAAAACAGAAAATAAAGGATAAACGGGCTGGTCCAGTGCGGAGGGGGTGTGCGCCCATTTGCGCTGAGGCCTTTAACCGGTGCAACGACCGTCGAATAGGATTTGGCTTTCGTTTGGTTTATGCTGCTACCCACGCACGCCCTAAAAAACCCACCCGTCCATGCTGTGTGCTGATGTTGTGTGTTGCACAGATGTGTTAGAGCATCTCCAGCTGTTGGAGCCTAAGAAATACCACCGAACCAAAAAAAAATTGGTGTCAAATGCTAGCTTCATCCCGCGAAATAGAAGTGCATGGGAAGGACATCTTCCCAGTCACACTCCATCCCAACCAAAAGTTTATTAATGAAATGATTAAGTGGGCCAAGAAAATGGACATATGGGGAGACACGATTCGCCGAAACTTCCGCCGGCGCCCCCAAGAGCCCCCCAATGCGCTGGGTTTCCCTTGGGTTTGCCGGCATTATTTTGACGTCTTGCGGGGGTTGGAGGGGGGGCGCTGGGGCGTGGATGGACTGTTTTTGGGCAAAAATCGTCGTCTGAGCCTAAAAAGGTGTCCTGAAGGGCGTCCTGGGGGCGAATGAAGATGCTCTTAGTCCGTGACTGGTGTGTGTAATTGTGTTAATCGGTGGCTGATGTGTATCTACAACTGTAGATGCGTGAGGCAATTTTGATGAATTAATTCCTGGCTTCACTTCTGTGTACAAGAATAGATGTATTCATACTTCATTTTTATGGTATATCACGTGTTTTTGCTGGTAGTAGTTTGTAAATGGGGAGCAATTCATAGCTAGAATGTATATCTCGAACCATTTTACATTTCACCCAACCAAACATAAAAGAGGCTATCCCTAGCCTGGTGGTTAGGGACACCCACAACCACTCAAATCTATCCCTCGAACCAAACACATCCTAGAATTCCCATGAAATTCCACCTAAGCAAAAGAAATACTCAAACATAATATTAGTAAATATTGCACATGGTAAATGTTGCTTGATTCTTGTTAATGGTAAATTGCTATGGTTTATAATTCTGTATCCCAAAAGTTGTCATGGCACAAATATCAAAGCATGTTCAAATCAATAACAAGAATTGCCATGATAATGGAAAATTGCGAAAATCACATACAAAAAGTGCCAACACAATTTTGTGTGTGTGGCTGCCTAAAGATGAATAGATGTGTCATGTAAGGGGTGCATGTGCATTGATGCGGCTATGTGCGTACCGTAGGGTGAACCGGAAGGGACGGCCACTTGTCGTGGCCTTCTTTATCGACAGTGGCAGGAGGTGCAGGAAGTAGTAGACGCCCCAGTCGAGGAGCCTGCCCTTGGTGGTGTCGAGGCAGCTGTCGTATCCCTTGTACGTCACCGACGAGTTGGCGTTATGCTGCGCACCTCAAATGGCTTCCTGCATAAGCCATTCGAGAAGCTCAAGGGCTCTCACTCTGGTTCACCTCTTAGAAGAACGCCACACTACTCGGCACGCCGCTTCCATGGCGCGGTGAGCCTTCCTCTGGTCTCGCCTCCAATCGCCACCGATAGGTGTCTTCCTTTGCAGACGACGCCGTTGCATACCTATACACCTTATGCCGCCTCGCGGGATCATGCCGGTGGCTGGGAAAGGGAGAGTTAGAGAGGACTGGGACAGAGATGGGGAGCGAGAGGGAGAGTGAGGGATGCCAGTGACCGTATGGAGAGAGTAGGGCCGAGTGGGGCAAGATGAGGATAAGGCCAGGTAGGTTAGTATTCTTCGTTACATATTTTAAGACCTTCTATGTGAAGTATTCGTGCAAACTACATATATTGCTTGTGTAGGATGGGTATGAGTTGAGAAAGAAAATTTTATTTTACATGCTCAAATATCATGCGGATAAAGCTAAAGATAACATTCTTGATATTGTGCGAGAATTTATTAAGTGCATCAAGTAGGTCTTAATTCGTAATGGTTTTTAGTTGGATCATCTCTCTATATATTTGCATCGTCGATTTTCCTTTTTTTAATCAGTTTACATTGCATGTGAAGTGGACTTCAATTATAACATCATTCTGCCCGTGCTATCTTGTCTCTGCATGCTTAACATGTATTATATTTATATAACTCCAGCAAAATATTTCAAAAGCCCGTGGCAACGCACGAACATTCTACTAGTTAATAGTATAATAGATAGATAGATAGATGTCTGTCATATTGAAATTTGATGAAGTACTTTAAATTGCAACAAATTTTGTTGAAGTGACGGAAGATTTTTATAGTTTATACCATCTCATTGTGATCAAAGAGTTTAATTAGTAATGGGCCGTAGCATAGGCAAAAAGACAGCTAGAGGCCGGGAACACGTACAGTAGCATCGTATTCGCATCGTACAGAAGCATACAGGAGAAAAACGTGATTGAAACATACGTAGAGATGAAACCAGTCGTTAGATTGAAATCTGATGGGGTGAAAGAAAAGTGACTGATCTCCACTATTATTAAACAATCAAACAAGAATTTTCTTGCGTACACTCTGCAATTAGTCTCACAACACCGCACGACCAAGTCAGCACCACACGATTAGTCCCATAAACTTAATCTAACAGCCAGCTTTGACTTGATCCGTTTTCTATGTGCACTTAATAATTTAAATTGACTGACCGTACTCCACCATAGAGGAAAATGTGGAATTCCATGACCTGCGGCACCCTAATCACGCGACACGAAAACAACAAACTAATCGCTCGAGCACACGATGCACGTTGCTGCCTGTTGACGGACGCGAGGGGCACCCGCACGGACGAACCGCCCCTGATCCGCCTACTGCTCACCCACCCCCAATCTTCCCCGCGTAGACACTACTCTCCTCCACCTCCAACCTCCTGCTAGAGGTTGTCGTCCTCAGCCACGGGTCAAGCACCCCGTCTCTCGCGGTCGCCAGGAGGCGTCTACTACGACTTCCTATTGAAGGACGCGAGTGTGGGTCGCCCCCGCCGCACATGAAGCGAGCTCGGATTGCCGCCGCCGCCGGCCGCTCCTCTTCTGATGGACGCAAGCGCAGGGGGTGGAAAGTGGTAGCGGATAATCCGAAATATCCGATAATCGTATTCGAGAAAATGCCTATTCGTATCCGAAACATCCGCATCCGAACCAAAATGGAAATGGAAATTAACCGTATCCGAATTTATTTAGCAAATAAAAAATAAAATACGGTATGAGATTTTGACACAAATATGGATATGGAAGTGGATATATCCGTATCCGAATAAGATTATGGGAGGTAATTTTCAAAATTGTAGTCCCAATATTTCAATTATCCAACTTAAAAGTCAAATAAGTGGTCAAATTTTACTCATTTTATGATTAATTTTAGAAATTATTATGCATTACAATAGTTTTTATTCATAAACCTATTTATCATTGACTTATTGTATGTCACAAGTTGAATATTTCATGTCACATAGCTATTGACTAATATATTCACGTTCATGCCCACGCATCGGCCACAACACAGGTGCCGACGGAGCTTCATGCCACGGTCTAAATTGTTCTAACCGATCAAGTCCAACTGTTAATTAAGATGGCTTCTTGCTTGCTTCTTTTGCCTACAAGTGTGCTCACTTGCTTTTTCATAGCAGTATGTTCTCATGGTCGGATCGTGGTTCTTCTAGTTGATTAAGGTAGCTGCTTGTTTGCTTTTTGTGCTCGCCCTCACTTGCTTTTTTGTCTCATGATGCAAGCTTTATGTGTACCAAGTTGTGAATTAAGAGGACTGAGTTCTTTGGGCACAATTTAGTTATTGTGGTGAACAGAAGGACATGTAAAAGTAAATGGGCAATGGAGCAGGTAGGACATATACACGAGATCGTATGCTGCAGAATTTAGACATGCTTCTTTGTTTCGGAATATGGAAAAGGAGAACAGATACATGACATAGAACACATATAAAGCTTCAGAATGGAATTCTAAAGCAACTATTTTTTCTGTTTGATGTACTGTCATTCTGTCAATGGCATTTTGATGTCCATATTGACTGTTTGATCAAATATGTAGCTAGGACTTTTGTGTTTCTATTGACGTGTGGCGGAGTTGGAGTTTAGAGTATTTATTGATAGGACTTTTGATGGTGTTAAAGCAACAAAAGCACTCCACCAGTGCACGACAGTAGTTATTAACAAAGCATGCTTCCATGTGTAATTTCTCACCCCAACTCGCGGTCTAGGGTTCCATGTGGTCAATCACGGTCCGGCTCTGTTAGCGTCACGCAGCCGACCTCCAAAACTCCCCTTGATCCATTTTTCTTTGTTTTTTTATTTCCATCTTCGGAGGGAGACTTCCATCTTGGCCTTGTTGACTTGATTTCTGATTAGTATTTCTGATCTTTGAGCTCGATTTGAAGAGACCACGACAGAAGATCGACTGTAGTTAGTTCCGTGTTCTAACAAATAAGTGTAGTTAGTCTTCAGGTTGCCTCATCCAAAATCCGAATACATCACCAGTCAACTCAACTTTGGAACTACAATTTACATGTGTATTTTACTGTTGGGGGATTATGTTCAAGGTTTCATTTTTATCCCATCACTGGATTGAAGTGGTGTTTTAATAGTATTTTTAGTGGTGTACAACTGTACCAGCTATTATTATTTGTTGCAATAGGGATTAGTGTAGATTGGTACAAAAGCATATCATGTTAGTCCATATTTAATTCAAAGGTAGGACTTCCTTAGTTATATTTGCGGATAGCATTGCATTTGCTACCAAGGTTCAGTTTGCAGTAGCTCAAGTGTAATGTGCTGCGAACTGTGATGTGGGAAATACCTTGTTTTATATATTCTTTATATATAGGTATAGGTATATAGGTTACTTTGATGATTTGATCGGTTGTAGTGAATGGTTAGTTAGTCAGTCCATTTGCATGAACTTTAGAACAAAAATGCAGTTTCCATCTTTTAGGACATTTGGCTTGCTTGTTGTGTACTCCCGTGATTATTCTGGTGTGGAACTGTGAGCCCTTCAGAAGTTAACCTCTAACTTGCTTTATAAATATATAGATTATACTAGTTGTAGCTCGTTGTGCATCTTCTTCCCCTTCACTATTGCACTAGAGGCCCTTTTGGAGCTAACTGAGATATTGTCAGTTTATATCCTTCCGAGGAGACTTTGTGATATGCATAAGAGTGACAAAGATATTTTCAAATCCCTAAAGAATTGATTGCACTTACATGCATTCTACCTATTACTTGTAGAGTGGAAGACTTCTCTTTTTGATGGACTCTGAATCTAAAGAAGCATTAGCATGCAGAGAAACTGGTCGTCCACCTTGCTGGTACAAATGGACTACCGGTACCCGATTGTATACATGTGTTGGGTTTGATGATATTTGATGATTGGAGCCTTGTACTGGTGGGATTTCCACGTATGATCTAAACATTGACTGAAAATATTTATCAGAGTATTTGTTTCAAACAAATAAGTTTGCATAATATTACTCTATCATCCCAGATGATGGTTATTAATTACAAAAATCTTTTTCATTTTTATTTTTGAGAATAGCACATATGACATTTCCATTTTTCTCTACCTATTTCAGAAAAGGTGTAGACGAACAAACAACCACACGAATAAAACTAATTAAGTAAAGGTAAAATTCAAAAATGAATTGTATTGTCCGTGTGCACGTTTACTAATACATACAAAATAATCAGGCACCTGAGGCACAAGGGCTCCCAATAATAAGTGATATAAATTGTAGTATGTAAAGATGTAAACACTCATTTAATGCTGGAGATATGGCGTATGATCTTGGGCGATTCGCTTCCTATGAAGAGTGATTGCATATATCAAAGTGTGAGATGTATGCTTCCTTGGTATGGATTTGATGCTGGATTTATTTTCTTTTATTTATGATTGATACACCGCCCCGTTAAGGTGAACTATTAAGAATAAGAACAGACAAGGTGGGCAGCGGGAGGAGACCGAGACAATACGCCACAGTAGCCAAAACCAGCATCGAGTCTGCGCTCGCCCATGCCAAGAACGTCAAGGCCAGGAAGGTCATGCGGTCGTGCCTGCAGCTCTACGTCGGCGCCGTCCCGCGGCTGCAGTGGGCGGCGCGGTCGGTCGCTGCGGGGCGATATAGCGGCGTTCCGGATGTGCGGAGGCAGCCTATAGGGACGTCTCACAGGGGTGCAGCAGCTTGGCCGGCGAGGTGGCGCTTCCCAAGGAGAACGACGAGTTCTTCATGATGGCCTTCGTCGTGCACGCCGTCGTCGATCGGGTGCAGCGTATTATCGGCTGACCAATCGATGAATAACCCGCTCTTCCCCTCCATAATAAGATAAAGACGCTATCAAGCCTCTAACATGCAATGCTGTATTGTGGGTTTATGAGTATTAGCTAAACTCTCGTGCTGTTTATTTATCTCTTTTCTTAGACCTCCTACAACCATAGTTGGCATATCTAAGCACTTATACGTTTACAGACGCCTCCAGACACTCCTGCTGGCATTGATCAAGTAGTCTTCATATAATTGTAGTACGCATACCTCCCCGCACCTAAATCCATATAAGCCATGCAGCAATGTAACACGTTGATTAACATCACAAACAAGTTCATCAGACATAGAAATATAGATAGATTCGAGCATAGATAGTTGATCCGACCGACAAATCGGACCTAAAATAGACAAAGTTCACCGATTAAAGTAGAAACAAATAAAAAGACAATGTAGAGGGCAAGATCACCACTTCTTGGCCGGGCCCTTGCCCTTGCCATCGCGTTCTGCGTCGCGGCGGTCCATCTCCTCCGTGTACGCGTCCGTGGCGGGAGGATCGGTGTCGTCATTGCCGTCCGATCTGGTGGTGCCGCTTTCCAACACAGATGAGATATAGCCCGCAAGACGGCGGATGGCGCGGCTCTGCTCCAGGGCGTGGCATGCCGCCTTCGCCTTGGCGCTCTCCTTCTCCCTCGCAAGGCACTCCGAAGTCTCGAGCCCGAGGCGGAGCGCCTTCGCATTCTTCCGCCGGAGGCGCCTCACGTCGGTCTCCGCTGTGGTGAGTGAGCGCTGCATCACCTTGCGGAGGGGCTGTAGGGCGAATAAGCCACAGGTGGCGCGTCGGGCGTGACCAGCTCGTGTATGGGCGTGAGCAGGACGCGGGGCGCGCCGGGTCCGCGGCGAGTAGCGCGTGCGTGCGTGTGTGTGTTGCACGAGTGTGTCCGTGCATGTGTACGCAGTGTGCGGGTGTGTCACCACAGTCCGTTGGCGAGCTGCGCGGGGTGATCGCCTATGATCCGTGGGAGGCCTGCCGTGACCCGTGCGCTCTGGAGCGCGTCGTGGGAGCGAGCGTGGCGGGCGGATCGCAGGCGCGGGGGAGGAGGGAGCGTGGGTGTGTGCCCGGTCGCAGGCTCCGGGTATAAAGCCGCGACGGCGATCGTTGTAACGGTGCGGTGGGGTTTTGAGTTCGTGCTCAGGTTAAGGCGTTCGAGCGCGGGAAAAACACCTCGCCGTGTCCATGCCCTTCTTCCTTTGATCTTCTTCTTCCTCGGTGAGAGCTATGGCGACAGAGAGAGAGCAAGGAGGAGCGCGGCGAGGGGCTGGAGGTTCCAACAGTTGGTATCAGGGCTTCGTGGGGGAGGGAGCTCACCGGCGATGTCCATCGTGCCGTACGCCGGCGGATCGGGCGGCGCGGTGTCGCACCCAGCGCTCGTGCTCACGGGCGACAACTACACCGCCTGGGCCATCAAGGTGGAGGCGGACCTTGATGCCGCAGGGCTGTGGGAGGCGGTGGTGCCGCCGGAGGACGCAGCGTCGGCGGTGCTCGCCAAGAAAGACAAGCCGGCGAGGGCTTACCTGCTCCGGGCGCTCGCCGACGACCTTCTGCTTGTTGGGGAACGTTGCAGAAAATTAAAATTTTTCCTACGGTTTCACCAAGATCCATCTATGAGTTCGTCTAGCAACGAGTCATGGGAGAGTGATTACATCTACATACCACTTGTAGATCGCGTGCGGAAGCGTTCAATTGAACGGGGTTGATGGAGTCGTACTCACCGTGATTCAGATCACCGATGACCTAGTGCCGAACGGACAGCACCGCCGCGTTCGACGCACAGGCGGAGCGGAGGACGTCTCCTCCTTCTTGATCCAGCAAGGGAAAGGAGAGGTTGATGATGATCCAGAAGACGACGGCGTGGTGGTGGATGCAGCAGAACTCCAGCAGGCTTCGCTAAGCAACTACGGAGGAGGAGGAAGTGTTGTAGGGAGGAGGAGGCGCCAGGCTTATTGGTGCGGCCACCCCTCCCTCCCTCCCTTTATATAGGTGCAAAAGAGGGGGAGGCGCAGCCTGCCCCTTCTTCCAAGGAAGGGTGCGGCCAAGAGGGGAGGAGTCCATCCTCCCAAGGCACCCTCGGAGGTGCCTTCCCTTGAACTCTCCCTTTTTCTTATCTCTAGGCGCATGGGCCTCTTGGGGCTGGTGCCCTTGGCCCATATGGGCCAAGGCGCACCCCACAGCCCATGTGGCCCCAGGGCAGGTGGACCTCGGACCCCTTCGGCACTCGGTGCATAATACCGATAATGCCCAAACTTTTCCGGCGACCAAAATAAGACTTCCTATATATAAATCTTTACCTCCGGACCATTCCGGAACTCCTCGTGACGTCCGGGATCTCATCCGGGACTGCGAACAACATTCGGTTTGCTGCATACTCATATTCATACAACCCTAGCGTCACCGTACCTTAAGTATGTAGACCCTACGGGTTCGGGAGACACGCAGACATGACCGAGACGGCTCTCGGGCAATAACCAACAGCGGGATCTGGATACCCATGTTGGCTCCCACATGCTCCTCGATGATTTCATCGGATGAACCACGATGTCGAGGATTCAAACAACCCCGTATACAATTCCCTTTGTCAATCGGTATTTTACTTGGCCGAGATTCGATCGTCGGTATCCCAATACCTCGTTCAATCTCGTTACCGGCAAGTCTCTTTACTCGCATCAGTAATGCATGATCCCGTGACCAAACACTTGGTCACTTTGAGCTCATTATGATGATGCACTACCGAGTGGGCCCGATGATACCTCTCCGTCATACGGAGTGACAAATCCGATCTCGATCCGTGTCAACCCAACAGACACTTTCGGAGATACCTGTAATGCACCTTTATAGTCACCCAGTTACGTTGTGACGTTTGGTACACCCAAGGCACTCCTACGGTATCCGGGAGTTACACAATCTCATGGTCTAAGGAAGAGATACTTGACATTGGAAAAGCTCTAGCAAAACGAACTACACGATCTTGTGCTATGCTTAGGATTGGGTCTTGTCCATCACATCATTCTCCTAATGATGTGATCCCGTTATCAACGACATCCAATGTCCATAGTCGTGAAACCATGACTATCTATTGATCAACGAGCTAGTCAACTAGAGGCTCACTAGGGACATATTGTGGTCTACGTATTCACACGTGTATTACGATTTCCGGATAATACAATTATAGCATGAATAACAGACAATTATCATGAACAAGGAAATATAATAATAACTAAATTATTATTGCCTCTAGGGCATATTTCCAACAGTCTCCCACTTGCACTAGAGTCAATAATCTAGTTCACATCGCCATGTGATTAACACTGATAGGTCACATCGCCATGTGACCAACATCCAAAGAGTTTACTAGTGTCGCTAAACTAGTTCACATCACCATGTGATTAAGACTCAATGAGTTCTAGGGTTTGATCATGTGTTCCTTGTGAGAGAAGTTTTTAGTCAAGCCAGTCTGCAGTATTCAGATCCGTATGTACTTTGCAATTCTCTATGTCATATTGTAAATGCTGCTTCCACGTTCCACTTGAAGCTATTCCAAATGGTTGCTCCACTATACGTATCCGGTTTGCTACTCGAGTCACTCGGATAGGTGTTAAAGCTTGCATCGGCGTAACCCTTTACGCCGAACTCTTTATCACCTCCATAATCGAGAAACATGTCCTTATTTACTCCAAGGACAATTTTGACCGCTTGTCCAATGATCCCCATTCTGGATCATTCTTGTACCCCTTGACTAACTCATGGCAAGGCACACTTCCGGTGCGGTACACGGCATAGCATACTATAGAGCCTATGTCTAAAGCATAGGGGACGACCTTCGTCCTTTCTCTCTTTTCTGCCGTGGTCGAGCTTTAAGTCTTAACTTCATACCTTACATCTCATGCAAGAACTCCTTCTTTGACTGATCCATCTTGAACACCTTCAAGATCATGTCAAGGTATATTCTCATTTGAAAGTACCATTAAGCGTTTTTGATCTATCCTCATAGATATTGATGCTCAATGTTCAAGTAGCCTAATCCAGGTTTTCTATTGAAAAACACTTTTCAAACAACCCTATATGCTTTCCGGAAATTCTACATTATTTACGATCAACAATATGTCAACAACATATACTCATCAGAAATTCTATAGTGCTCCCACTCACTTCTTTGGAAATACAAGTTTCTCACAAAACTTTGTATAAACCCAAAATCTTTGATCATCTCATCAAAGCGCACATTCCAACTCCGAGATGCTTACTCCAGTCCTTAGAAGGATCGCTGGAGCCAGCATAACTTTTAGCATCCTTAGGATCGACAAAAACTTTATGATTGTATCACACACAACCTTTCCTTACAAAACTGGTAAGGAAACTCGTTTTGACATCCATCTGCCTGATTTCATAAATGCAGCTAATGCTAACATGATTCCGACGGACTTAAGCATCGCTACGGATGAGAAAATCTCATCGTAGTCAACTCCTTGAACTTGTGAAAAACTCTTTGCCACAAGTCGAGCTTCATAGACGGTGACATTACCGTCCACGTCCGTCTTCTTCTTAAAGATCCATTTATCACAATGGCTTGCCGATCAACGGGCAAGTCCACCAAAGTCCATACTTTGTTCTGATACATGGATCCTATCTCGGATTTCATGGCTTCTAACCATTTGTTGGAATATGGGCCCACCATTGCTTCTCCATAGCTCGTAGATTCATTGTTGTCTAGCAACATGACATTCAAGACAGGATCACCGTACCACTCAAGCAAGACGCTGGCGTCCTTGTCGCCCCACGAGGTTCGGTAGTGACTTGATCCAAGTTTCATGATCACTATCATAAGCTTCTACTTCAATTGGTGTAGGTGCCACAGGAACAACTTCATGTGCCTGCGACACACTAGTTGAAGTGATGGTTCAATAACCTCATCAAGTCTCCACCATCCTCCCACTCAATTCTTTCGAGAGAAACTTTTCCTCGAGAAAGGACCCGTTCTAGAAACAATCCCTATTGCTTTCGGATCTGAATTAGGAGGTATACCCAACCGTTTTGGGTATCCTATGAAGATGTATTTATCCGTTTTGGGTTCGAGCTTATCACGACGAAACTTTTTCACATAAGCGCCGCAGCCCCAAACTTTTAAGAAAGCGACAACTTAGGTTTCTCCAAACCATAGTTCAAACAAAGTGCCATCTCAACGGAATTACGTGGTGCCCTATTAAAGTGAGTGCGGTTGTCTCTAATGCCTAACCCATGAACGATAGTGGTAATCGATAAGAGACATCATAGATGCGCACCATATTCAATAGGGTGCAACTATGATGTTCGGACACACCATCACACTATGGTGTTCAGTGCGATATTAATTGTGAAACAATTTCCACAGTGTCTTAATTGCATGCCAAAGCTCCTAACTCAGATACTCATCTCTATGATCATATCATAGACATTTTATCCTCTTGTCACAATGATCTTTAACTTCACTCTGAAATTACTTAAACCATTCAATAATTCAGACTTTGTGTTTCATCAAGTAAATATACTCAACATCTACTCGAATCATCTGTGAAGTCAGAACATAACGATATTCACTGCATGCCTCGGCACTCATTGGACTGCACACATCAAAATGTGTTACTTCCAACAAGTTGCTATCTTGTTCCATCTTCTTGAAACCGAGGCTTTTCGGTCATCTTGCCCATGTGGTATGATTTGCATATCTCAAGTGATTCAAAATCAAGTGAGTCCAAAGATCCATCTGCATGGAGTTTCTTCATGCGTATACACCAATAGACATGGTTTGCATGTCTCAAACTTTTCAAAAGCGAGTGAGTCCAAAGATCCATCAACATGGAGCTTCTTCATGCGTTTATACCAATATGACTTACATGGCGGTGCCACAAGTACGTGGTACTATCATTACTATCTTATATCTTTTGGCATGAAAATGTGTATCACTACAATCGAGATTCAATAAACCATTCCTTTTAGGTGCTAGACCATTGAAGGTATTATTCAAATTAATAGAGTAACCATTATTCTCCTTAAGTGAATAACCGTATTCCGACAGACATAATCCAATCATGTCTATGCTCAACGCAAACACCAAATAACAATTTTAGGTTTAACTCCAATCTCGATGGTAGAGGGAGCGTGCGATGCTTGATCACATCAACCTTGGAAACACTTCCAACACATATCGTCGGCTCATCTTTAGCTAGTCTCCGTTTATTCCGTAGCTTTTATTTCGAGTTACTAACACTTAGCAACCGAACCGGTATCTAATACCCTGGTGCTACTAGGAGTACTAGTAAAGTACACATTAACATAATGTATATCCAATATACTTCTATCGACCTTGCCGCCTTCTCATCTACCAAGTATCTAGGGTGGTTCCGCTTGAGTGTCCGTTCCTCTCATTCTGAAGCACTTAGTCTCGGGTTTGGGTTCAACCTTGGGTTTCTTCACTAGAGCAGCAAATGTTTTGCCGTTTCATGAAGTATCCCTTGTTGCCCTTGCTCTTCTTGAAACTAGTGGTTTTACCAACCATCAACAATTGATGCTCCTACTTGACTTCTACTTTCATGTGTCAAACATCGCGAACACTTCAAGGATCATCATATCTATCCACGATATGTTATAGTTCATCACGAAGCTCTAGTAGCTTGGTGGCAATGTCTTTGGAGAAACATCACTATCTCATCTGGAAGATTAACTCCCACTCGATTCAAGTGATTGTTGTACCCAGACAATCTGAGTACAAGCTCAACGATTGAGATCTTCTCCCTTAGTTTGTAGGCTTGAAAACTCGTCGGAGGTCTCATACCTCTTGACGTGGGCATGAGCCTGAAATCCCAATTTCAGCTCTCAGAACATCTCATATGTTCCGCGACGTTTCAAAAACGTCTTTGGTGCCTCAATTCTAAGCCGTTTAACATTACCGAACTATCACGTAGTCATCAAAACGTGTGTGTCAGATGTTACGCAACATCCACAGACCATGTTCGAGGTCCAGACACCGAGCGGTGCATTAAGGACATAAGCTTTCACGACCGCATAATTGCTACTGTCAACTTTCAACTATATTTTCTCTAGGAACATATCTAAACAGTAGAACTAAAGCGCGAGCTATGACATAATTTGCAAAGGGTTTTTGACTATGTTCGGGATAATTAAGTTCATCTTATGAACTCCCACTCAGATAGACATCCTCTAGTCATCTAAGTGATTACACGATCCGAGTCAACTAGGCCGTGTCCGATCATCACGTGAAGACGGACTAGTCATCATCGATGAACATCTTCATGTTGATCGTATCTACTATCGACTCATGCTCGACCTTTCGGTCTCTTGTGTTCCGAGGCCATATGCGTACATGCTAGGCTCGTCAAGTTAACCTAAGTGTATTGCATGTGTAAAACTGTCTTACACCCGTTGTATGTGAGCGTAAGGATCTATCACACCCGATCATCACGTGGTGCTTGAAGCAGCGAACTTTAGCAACGGTGCACAGTTAGGGAGAACACTTTCTTGAAATTGTTATGAGGGATCATCTTATTTACTATCGTCGTTCTAAGTAAACAAGATGCATAAACATAATAAACATCACATGCAATTATATAGTAGTGACATGATATGGCCAATATCATATAGCTCCTTTGATCTCCATCTTGAGGCTCCGTGATCGTCTTGTCACCGGCATGACACCATGATCTCCATCATCGTGTCTTCATGAAGTTGTCACGCATGCGACTACTTCTACTTCTATGGCTAACGTTTAGCAATAAAGTAAAGTAATTTACATGGCGTTCTTCAATGACACGCAGGTCATACAATAATAAAGACAACTCCTATGGCTCCTGCCGGTTGTCATACTCATCGACATGCAAGTCGTGATTCCTATTACAAGAACATGATCTCATACATCACATATATCATTCATCATTCATCACAACTTTGGCCATATCATATCACAAAACACTTGCTGCAAAAACAAGTTAGGCGTCCTCTAATTGTTGTTGCAAGTTTTACGTGGCTGCAATAGGGTTCTAGCAAGAACGTTTTCTTACCTACGTGAAAGCCTAGCGTGATTTGTCAAATTCTATTTACCCTTCATAAGGACCCTTTTCACCGAATCCGCTCCAACTAAAGTGGGAGAGACAGACACCCGCTAGCCACCTTATGCAACTAGTGCATGTCGGTCGGTGGAACCAGTCTCACGTAAGCGTACGTGTAAGGTCGGTCCGGGCCGCTTCATCCCACAATGCCGCTGAAGCAAGATAAGACTAGTAACGGCAAGAAAGTTGACAACATCTACACCCACAACAAATTGTGTTCTACTCGTGCAATAGAGAACTACACATAGACCTAGCTCATGATGCCACATTTGGGGAACGTTGCAGAAAATTAAAATTTTTCCTACGGTTTCACCAAGATCCATCTATGAGTTCGTCTAGCAACGAGTCATGGGAGAGTGATTACATCTACATACCACTTGTAGATCGCGTGCGGAAGCGTTCAATGGAGCAGGGTTGATGGAGTCGTACTACGCCGTGATTGAGATCACCGTGACCTAGTGCCGAACGGACAGCACCTCCGCGTTCAACACACGTGCGGAGGCGGATGGCGTCTCCTCCTTCTTGATCCAGCAAGGGAAAGGAGAGGTTGATGATGATCCAGCAACCTGACGGCGTGGTGGTGGATGCGGCGAGAACTCAGTGAGGCTTCGCTAAGCAACTACGGGAGGAGGAGGAAGTGTTGCGAGGAGGAGGAGGAGGCGCGGGGCTTATTAGTGCGGCCACCTCCCTCCCTCCCTTTATATAGGTGCAAAGAGGGGAGGGCGCAGCCTTGCCCATTCCTCCAAGGAAGGCGTGCGGCCAAGAGGGGAGAGTCCATCCTCCCAAGGCACCTCGGAGGTGCCTTCCCCTTGAACTCTCCCTTTTCTTATCTCTAGGCGCATGGGCCTCTTGGGGCTGCTGCCCTTGGCCCATATGGGCCAAGGCGCACCCCTACAGCCCATGTGGCCCACCGGGCAGGTGGACCCCCGGTGGACCCCGACCCCTTTCGCACTCCGGTACAATACCGATAATGCGAAACTTTTCGGTGACCAAAATAAGACTTCCTATATATAAATCTTTACCTCCGGACCATTAGGAACTCCTCGTGACGTCAGGATCTCATCAGTACTCCGAACAACATTCGGTTTGCTGCATACTCATATTCATACAACCCTAAGCGTCCATAGTACCTTAAGTGTGTAGACCCTACGGGTTCGGGAGACATATGAACATGACCGAGATGGCTCTCGGGCAATAACCAACAGCGGGATCTGGATACCCATGTTGGCTCCCACATGCTCCTCGATGATTTCATCGGATGAACCACGATGTCGAGGATTCAAACAACCCGTATACAATTCCCTTTGTCAATCGGTATTTTACTTGGCGAGATTCGATCGTCGGTATCCCAATACCTCGTTCAATCTCGTTACGGCAAGTCACTTTACTCGTACCGTAATGCATGATCCGTGACCAAACACTTGGTCACTTTGAGCTCATTATGATGATGCACTACCGAGTGGGCCCAGTGATACCTCTCCGTCATACGGAGTGACAAATCCGATCTCGATCCGTGTCAACCCAGCAGACACTTTCGGAGATACATAATGCACCTTTATAGTCACCCGATTCACGCTGTGGCGTTTGGTACACCAAGGCACTCCTACGGTATCCGGGAGTTACGATCTCATGGTCTAAGGAAGAGATACTTGACATTGGAAAAGCTCTAGCAAAAGCGAACTACGATCTTGTGCTATGCTTAGGATTGGGTCTTGTCCATCACATCATTCTCCTAATGATGTGATCCCGTTATCAACGACATCCAATGTCCATAGTCAGGAAACCATGACTATCTGTTGATCAACGAGCTAGTCAACTAGAGGCTCACTAGGGACATATTGTGGTCTACATATTCACACGTGTATTACGATTTCCGGATAATACAATTATAGCATGAATAAAAGACAATTATCATGAACAAGGAAATATAATAATAACTAATTTATTATTGCCTCTAGGGCATATTTCCAACACTGCTGCAGGTGGCCGCGAAGAAAACCGCACGGAGATCTGGAGCAGCTTGAAGGCTCGGTTTGTTGGGGCAGATCGTGTGCGCGCGGCGCGGCTGGGAACATTGCACGGGGAGTGGGAGCTCCTGCGCATGGCGAGCGACGAGTCGCTGGACGCGTTCGCAGGGAAGATCAGCGGGATGGCGGCGCGTTTTGCAGGGCTCGGAGCGACCCTGGAGGACCTAGCCATGGTGAAGAAGCTGCTGGACTGTGTCCCCGATCGTTTCTACGCGGCGGTCGCTGGCATGGAGCAGTTCTGCAACCTGGAGGAGCTGCTGTTCGACAATGCTCTGGGGCGCCTAAAGGCGTTCGACGAGCGGCTGCGTCGGCGGCAGCGGGCGGCGAAACGCAGACGGGCATTGCTGTACCGCGGCAACGCGATGGCGTGCCGGGATCGGCAATGAGGAGGTGCTCGGGACGACGACGACGCACACAGCAATGCGTCGGGCTTCGACAACAGCCGGCGCGGCCGCTGCTCCACATTTTATGAAATCTGGAAAATGGATGTCAAAACTGCATTCCTTAATGGATTTCTTAAAGAAGAGGTTGTATATGATGCAACAAGAAGGTTTTGTCAATCCTAAAGGTGCTAACAAAATGTGCAAGCTCCAGAGATCCATCTATGGACTGGTGCAAGCATCTTGGAGTTGGAATATACGCTTTGATAAGTTGATCAAAGCATATAGTTTTATACGGACTTGTAGTGAAGCCTGTATTTACAAGAAAGTGAGTGGGAGCACTACAACCTTTCTGATAAGTATATGTGAGTGACATATTGTTGATAGAAATGATGTAGAATTTTCTGGAAAGCATAAAGGAGTGTTTGAAAGAAGTTCTTCAAAAGAAAGACCTCAGTAAAGCTACTTACATAATGATCATCAAGATCTATTGAGATAGATCAAGATGCTTGATAAGATTTTCAATTAGTACATACCTTGACAAGATTTTGAAGTAGTTCCAAATGGAACAGTCAAATAAAGAATTCTTGCCTGTGTTGCAAAGGTATGAAATTGAGCAAGACTCAAATCCCGACCATGGCAGAAAATAGAAAGAGAATGAAAGGCATTCCCTATGCCTCAGTCATAGGTTCTATAAAGTATGCCATGCTATGGAGCAGACCTATTGTATACCCTACCCTGTGTTTGGCAAGGGAGTACAATAGTGATCTAGGAGTAGATCACTGGACATTGGTCAAAATTATCCTTAGAGGACTAAGGAAATATTTCTCGGTTATGTAGGTGATAAAGAGTTCGTCGTAAAGAGTTACCTCGATGCAAGCTTAGACACTGATCTAGATGACTCTGCATCTCAATCTGGATACATATTGAAAGTGGGAGCAATTAGCTAGAGTAGCTCCGTGCAGAGCATTGTAGACATAGAAATTTGCAAAATACTTATGGATCTAAATATGGCAGACCCATTGACTATACTTCTCTCACAAGCAAAACATGATCACACCTAAGTACTCTTTGGGTGTTAATCACATAGTGATGTGACCTAGATTTTGACTCTAGTAAACCCTTTGGGTATTGGTCACATGGCGATGTGAACTTTGGGTGTTAATCACATGGTGATGTGAACTATTAGTGTTAATCACATGGTGATGTGATCTAGATTATTGACTCTAGTGCAAGTGGGAGATTGAAGGAAATATGTCCTAGAGGCAATAATAAAGTTTTTATTTATATTTCCTTATATCATGCTAAATGTTTATTATTCATGCTAGAATTGTATTAACCGGAAACTTAGTACATGTGTGAATACATAGACAAACAGTGTGTCACTAGTATGCCTCTACTTGACTAGCTCGTTGAATCAAAGATGGTTAAGTTTGAAGGAAATATGCCCTAGAGGCAATAATAAAGTTGTTATTTATATTTCCTTATATCATGATAAATGTTTATTATTCATGCTAGAATTGTATTAACCGAAAATTTAGTACATGTGTGAATACATAGACAAACAGGGTGTCACTAGTATGCCTCTACTTGACTAGCTCGTTGAATCAAAGATGGTTAAGTTTCCTACCATTGACACAAGTTGTCATTTGATTAACTGGATCACTATTGGGATCTACGGTAGGGTGCGTTGACTGCAAATTAAAATTTCCTACGCGTAGAACATCCAGGAACATGCTACGGGAGATGGATCATAATTCGTTACCACTAGACGCGCAGTGACGTGTAGCGGAAGAAGAGTTGGGGCAGCGCGTCCGCGTGGATCGTCTCCTCCTCGTCCGTTCTCTCTCGAACAGCCGGTCGTCCGAACCCATGTACAAGTTCACCAGAGCGGCACGAGTGCACCGCCTCTAACGGTATCCGCGCGTGCAGGAGGAACACGGTGCGGCGGACTACTAGGTCCGATCACACAGTCGGCGGCGAGTAGAGGTGGCTATGCTCAACTCATGCAAACCCTAGTCGCAGCGCCGAAGCAATCTCTTGAATAAGTGTGCCGCACCTCCACTTTATATAGGCGTCCGTCGCGGGCTCAACACTTGGGCCTCGCACGGACCCTGAAGCCTGCAAGTCTACTCAGCCACAATCCGAATACAGTTCGGATCACATCCGAACAGTGTCTTCGGATCCGACCTTGTAGGTTCCTTCCCTTAAGCCCGTGACCCCTTAGGTTCAAGCCAACTTGGTTGCAGTTCGGATCACCTCCGAATTGCACGGTTGGTAGCAGCCTCTAGCAAGGCATGCCAAACACCAAGCAGACTATGAAGCTGGTTAGGCGAACACAGCCTGGCGTGTCACACTACATTCCCTTTGCCTCACGATATATGTTGTCGGGCTCAAGGTGAGGCCCCATCATCCTTGTGCTAGCCCGACCTCTTTCTCGTTCGGTGATACTGACCACAACCCGGATTATCTCATAATCCTTGTCGCATAGCCATGCTTATCTGGTCGGATCACACGAGGGGCCCAGTATATATCTCTCTGATCGGAGGGCAAATCCCATCTTGCTCGACCATGTCTCGTAGCATGGGAATGGACAAACCGAAACCTACCTTTATAACTACCCGATCACGGAGTAGCATTTGGTCGGCCCAAAGAAAGTACATCACCATCCAGTACGTAAATGCATTTCAGGGTCTTAGGACATAGAACGTATGTTGTACTAGAGACTCACATATGACATATCGCTGCGTCTCATAGTTTGATGCATACAACTCGGACCTTATCTCGACTTCGGATCCGACTATGTCGAATCCGACCAGACCTTTCAAGTCCATATTATCCGGTTAGCATCCAATGCTCCATGGCTAGTGAGACCAAGCCATCGGCCGTGTCATATGCTAGTCTAGTCGACCGGCGTCCACACAGCCCTTTTCGACTAGGGACCTTTTAGGACAGTCATCATACAATGCATAGTCCCACAAACAAGTCACGTGCTGGCGATACACATCATTGATAATGTCCAAGGACTATCTTTATTCAAAAACACATAGGAAATATCATCATACATGATTGCCTCTGGGGCATATGTCCAACAGTCTCCCACTTGCACTAGAGTCAATCAAATAGACATCGAATGCCCATAGCTCTAACGTGGCCCTCATGCTTGGGTTGTGGAAGCGGCTTAGTCGGCGGATTTGCAACATTTGCATCCGTGTGAATCTTGCATAACTCTACATCACCATTCTTTACGATCTTTCGTATCAAGTGATATTTCCGATCTATGTGTCTGACCTTGTGGTGATTCCTTGGCTCCTTGGCTTGTGCGATGGCACCAAAATTATCACAATAAAGGTCCAATGGTTTCACCGAGGCTGGGAAAATACCAAGATCATCCGAGAAAATGCGGATCCAAACACCTTCCTTTGCGGCTTCACAAGCCGCAATGTATTCGACCACGTGGTAGAATCGGCCACCGTATCCTGCTTGGAAGTCATACGATTAATTGCCCCTCCATTCAGGGCGATACGAATGCACGGTGTGATCGACAATCATCTCTGTCGGTTTGGAAGCGGCATCGGCGTAACCCCTTACGACGAGCTCTTCCTCACCTCCATAAACTAGGAACATCTCTTTAGTCCTTTTCGGTACTTCAAAATAGTCTTTACCGCTGACCAATAACTCTCACAGGTTTGCTGGTATCTACTTATTAGGCTTATTGCAAAAGCAACATCGGGCCTTGTACATGTCATGGTATACATGATGGATCCGATTGCCGAGGCATACAGAATCCTACTCATCCTGCTTCGCTCATCAGATGTCGAAGGACTCTAAGTCTCGCTTAGCCTTATACCATGTGAGAGGTGCAAGAACCCTTTCTTCGCCTCACTCATGTTGAACCGCTTCAACACTTTATCTATGTACGTGCTCTGGCTCAAGCCGAGAAGCCTCCTCGATCTATCTCTATAGATCTTAATGCCTAAAATATAGACTGCCTCACCAAGGTCCTTCATCAAAAACTTGCCATTCAATGACTCCTGTACCGAGTTCAGCATCGAAACATCGTTCCCGATCAGTAGTATGTCGTCCACATACAAGATCAAAAACACTATCGAGCTCTGACTTAACTTCTTGTATAAACAAGAGACCTCTTCGCTTTTGATGAAACCGAGACCAGTGACGACCTCATCAAAACGAATGTTCCAACTCCGAGATTCTTGCTTCAACCCATAAATGGATCTCTTGAGCTTGCATACCTTACTAGCGCTAGTCGGATCGACAAAACCCTCGAGCTGTATCATATACACGTCCTCGGTTAAATTTCCGTGAAGGAAAGCTGTCTTGACATCCATCTGCCATATCTCATAATGGAAATATGCAGCTATAGCTAGTACGATCCTCACCGATTTCAGCATCGCTATCGGCGAGTAAGTCTCGTCGTAGTCAATTCCTTGAACTTGTCCATAACCTTTAGCGACAAGCCGTGCTTTGTGGATCTGAACATTTCCATCCACATCGGTTTTCTTCTTAAAGGCCCATTTGCAACCAATGGCAGTTATGCCAGGTGGCGGATCAACCAAGTCCCAGACTTGATTCTCATCCATGGACTTTAACTCGCATCTCATGGCCTCCAACCATGCCTCGGAATCTGGGCTCACCATCGCTTCTGCATATGTGGTCGGCTCGTCGCTTTCTAGCAACAATACATCACGCACTCTGCGCAATCTTTCCGACCTCCATGGTTCTAGTGCCGGTTCCACTACGGGTTCCCTGACAGACTCCGGTATGATCACATCACCAGCCGAGCCGTCCCCGAGTGGTCCTCCAATTTCTTTGAGTCGAACCGTCCTCCCACTTGCCTCCCGAGTGAGAAACTCTTTCTCAAGGAAAACCCCATTCCGAGCAACAAACACTTTGTTCTCTTCACGGTTGTAGAAGCTATATCCCAAGGTTTCCCTCGGATATCCCACGAATATGCATTTATCCGACATGGGTGTAAGCTTGTCTGACATAAGTCGCTTGACAAATGCTTCACAACCCCAAATCTTTGGAAAAGACAAACTGGGACTCTTCCCGGTCCACATCTCATGTGGTGTCTTGTCTATGGATTTTGATGGTACCCTATTAAGTGTGAAAGCTGCAGTTTCTAGAGCATATCCCCAGAATGACAAGGGTAAATCCGATTGCTCATCATAGATCGGACCATGTCCAACAAGGTCCTATTCCTCCGTTCTGACACGCCGTTTCTTTGTAGGCGTGCAGGAGGTGTGAGATGAGTACTATACCTCGGCTTTTAGGATGATCATCAAACTCCTGGCTCATGTACTCACCTCCACGATCAGATCGTAGAAGCTTTATAGTCTTGCCGAGCTGATTCTCAACCTCGTTCTGAAACTCCTTGAACTTTTCAAAAGTTTCCGACTAATGCCTCATCAAATAGATATATCCATATCTACTCAAGTCGTCGGTAAAAGTCACGAAGTACTGATAGACACCTCTGGCAGTCGTGCTCATTGGACCACACACATCACTGTGTATAAGCTCCAATATCTCGGAAGCCCTCTCACAACTCTTTGCGAAAGGAGACTTAGTCATATTGCCGAGCAAGCATGATTCACATGTCTCGAACGACCCGAAGTCGGACGAAGTTAGGAGCCCATCATCATGGAGCTTCTTCATGTGTTTGAGACTAATGTGTCCGAGCCGGCAATGCTGTAAGTATGTCGGATTTATCTCATTGAGGCTTATGCCTCTTGACATTCACATTATAGACGGTTCCTATTAGAGATTCAATATAAATAGCCCATCAACGATGGGTGCATAGCAAATGGAACATGCCATTCCAAAATATCGAACAACCATTGTCCTTTAAATTGAATTCATAACCTTGACTCATAAAACATGAGGCAGAAATAATGTTCGACTAAGTGCAATAATGTAATAACAATTATTCAATTCCATAATGAATCCGGAAGGAAGGCTGGAGCTGCATCGTCTTGAGCCTCCAACGCAGCAACTCTTGCTTTGTTGCCGACCACGATGTCAATCTCCCCTTGTGCCACTACGCCTAGTTCTTACCAGCCCTGCATCAAGTTGCAAATATGAACAACCCGATCCGGTATCAAATACCCAAGAGCTACTAGGTATGTCGGCAAGGTAGATGTCTATAACATATGCAACAAGTGTACCTTTGCACGAAGCAGCATTCTCGGCCTTCTTGCCATGCTCGCAAGCCACTTGCTACAGTTCCTCTTCCATTGACCAGTCTCCTTGCGGTGATAGCAAAGCGGTCTTAGTCGGTCCGGACTTGGCCTTGGCGGCGGAGGTTACCGTCTCCGTGCCCTTTGCCTTAGCCTTTTTCTTGGACCAACTCTTCTTGAACTTAGCGATTTACGCACCATCAACACTTGATGCGTGCCTTTCTTAATATCCTGCTACGCCACTTTGAGCATCCCATGCAATTCGGTGAGCTTCTCATCCATGCCATGCATATGATAGTTCGAGATGAGCGTCCCATAGGCTGAAGCGAAGAGAACCGAACTGCATCGTAGCCAGCTCATCCAAGAGCGGGAAGCCCATACGATCCAAAGCTTGCACATATCCGATCATCTTGATCACATGTGGGCTCGGTGGATCACCTTCCTTCAGCTTGCAATCCATCAAGGATCGCCAGACGTTGAACCTTTCGGTCCTAGCCTGTGTCTGAAACATGCTCTTGAGACTCTTGATCATATCGTAAGCCTCATCATTTTTGAAATGTTGTTGCAAATCAGGCTCCATAAAAGCTAGCATCAGACAGCTGATCTCCGTTGATTCATCAACGAGTTTCTGGTAGGCATTCTTAGTTGTGGCATTAGCATTATCGGCGAGTTCCTCACGGAAGTGGATCCTCTAGAACATGTTCTTTTTTTCATGCTTGAGAACAATTCTCAGATTTCTATACCAGGTGGTAAAGTTTGTTCCATTCAGTTTATCCTTTTCCAGAATTGATTTCAATGCAAAGTTGGGTTGAGCAGGTGGTGACATCGATCTACAATAGAAAATATGCAATCACTAAGCAATGTCTTTATGTAAAGTAATTCAAGCCTAAACAGAAATACTCCCACTGAAGTCAACATCCCTCCGCAAACTCTCACTGATTCAGGATCCGACTAGCGCATGTGACTAGTGATCTTTAGCATCACTGCTAGCCAACATACCTATCCGGTAAGCAACTCCTTGCTAATTGTATCTCTATATGACTCACAGCCGATCGGGAAGGTATCTCATACCCGGCTCCCAACCTTCTTTGCCACAAGGCGAAAACCATTTTGATAGCCTTGTCAAGTTAACTGACGCAGTGCATGTCCGTGTAAAACCACGAACCCTTCAGTTCAAGGACACCCAGCAGCACCTCAATTTTATGAGCCCACTACTAGACGTACTTGACGTTCGAAGGTGCAACATCGGGGATGGCAATTCGCTTGATATTCATGAGGGATCTTTCTACCATTCTATATGCATAGAAACAAAGAAGCATAACAATCACATATAAACATACATTGTGAAATAGTATGGCTCCTTCATGGACGTTCTTCCAGGTCGGCTCCGACTCTGATGACCATCTAGAAACTCCATCTCGTTTGTCACGCCGGGACGCCAAGCCACCAACCTGATCTCTACTATCCAACTACTACAACTAGTAATGAATTTTACATAGAGTCACAAGTCGACACGCAGGTTGTTATACAATTTAATGACAACACTTTGGCTCTGCCGGTGACAAACATGACACGCATGCCACGTATAAATTACACACATGCATCACATACACATGATCCATACTATTCACATCAAACCTGCAAAACAAAGTCATGCATATAATCGCATTCTACGGTTTGTGTCGGTACGAAATACTGCGGTGCTACATACACGGCAGCGGTCCCGCTAAGCCGGTTAGCGGGCGGGGTTGAAGGCGGCGCTGACGTTTCAAATCACAGATCACATCTGAACTCCGATGACGCTGAATTCTCTGATCTGACCGATCTTATCGATCATCGCGAACCCGATTCGGATTTACCTTTCACTGTTAACCCCGATGGCGGATAACCGACCGGTAGCGGTAGATCATGTCACAACCTCATCGATCCTGATTGACAGAAAACATAGCCTCAACGATCCCCATGTGCAGTTGATCACATCAACCGTGCACATAGCCGATCTCATAAACAACAACAGATCTCATCTGCCACCTCCACATATCTAATATGCATACGATCTGAATCCAAATCCTATAGCAGAGGCTCTGATACCATTGTTGGGATCTATGGTAGGGTGCGTCCACTGCAAATTAAAATTTCCTGCACGCAGAACATCCAGGAACATGCTACGGGAGATGGATCATAGTTCGTTACCACTAGACGCGCAGTGCCGTGCAGCGGAAGAAGAGTTGAGGCAGCACGTCCGCGTGGATCGTCTCCTCCTCGTCCGATCTCTCTTGAACAGCCGGTCGTCCGATCCGACGTACAAGTTCGCCTGAGCGGCACAAGTGCACCGCCTCTAACGGTATCCGCGCGTGCAGGAGGGACACTGTGCGGCGGACTGCTAGGTCCGATCACACAGTCGGCGGTGAGTGGAGGTGGCTATGCTCAACTCATGCAAACCCTAGTCGCAGCGCCGAAGCAATCTCTTGAATAAGTGTGCCGCACCTCCACTTTATATAGGCGCCCGTCGCGGGCTCAAAACTTGGGCCTCGCACGGACCCTAAGGCCCGCAAGTCTACTCAGCCATTCCGAATACAGTTCGGATCACATCCGAACAGTGTCTTCGGATCCCTCCTTGTAGGTTCCTTCCCTTAAGTGCGCGACCCCTTAGGTTCAAGCCGGCTTTGTCGCAGTTCGGATCACCTCCGAACTGCATGGTTGGTAGCGGCCTCTAGCAAGGCATGCCGAACACCAAACAGACTATGAAGCTGGTTAAGCGAACACAGCCTGGCGTGTCACACTCATGTACCCTTTTCCTCACGATATATGTTGCCGGGCTCAAGGCGAGATTGTCATCCTTGTGCTAGCCCGACCTCTTTCTCGTTCGATGATACCGACCACAAGCGGATTATCTCATAATCCTTGTCGCATGGCCATGCTTATCTGGTCGGATCACACGAGGGCCCAAAGTATATCTCTCTGATCGGAGGGCAAATCCCATCTTGCTCGACCATGCCTCGACATCTTGTTGGACAAACCCGAAACCTACCTTTGTAACTACCCAGTCAAGGAGTAGCGTTTGGTCGGCCCAAAGCAAGTCTATCACCATCCCGAGTACATGCGCCAGCTGAGGTCTTAGGACATAGAACGTATGTTGTATTAGAGACTCACAGATGACATATCGCTGCGTCTCATAGTTGGGTCTATCGGACTCGGACCTTATCTTGACTCGGATCCGACTACGTCGAATCTGACCAGACCTTTCCAAGTCCATATTATTCGGTTCGCATCCAATGATCTATGGCTAGTGAGACCAAGCCATCGACCGTGTCATATGCTAGTCTAGTCATTTCTTAGCGTCCACACAGCCCTTTTCGACTAGGGACCTTTTAGGACAGTCATCACATAATGCATAGTCCCACAAACAAGTCACATACTTGCTGATACACATCATTGATAATGTCCAAGGACTATCTTTATTCAAAAACACATAGGAAATATCATCATACATGATTGCCTCTAGGGCATATCTCCAACAATCACATCATTAGAGAATGATGTGATTGACTTGACCCATTCCGTTAGCTTAGCACTTGATCGTTTAGTATGTTGCTATTGCTTTCTTCATGACTTATACATGTTCCTATGACTATGAGATTATGCAACTCCCGAATACGGAGGAACACTTTGTGTGCTACCAAAGCGTCCTGGCAATGGCTGGGTGAATATAAAGGTGCTCTACGGGTGTCTCCGATGGTACTTGTTGAAGTTGGCATAGATCAAGATTGGGATTTGTCACTCCGATTGTCGGAGGGGTATCTCTAGGCCCTCTCGGTAATGCACATCACTATAGGACTTGCAAGCAATGTGACTAATGAGTTAGTTGCGGGATGATGCATTATGGAACGAGTAAAGAAACTTGCCAGTAATGAGATTGAACTAGGTATTGAGATACCGACGATCGAATCTCAGGCAAGTAACATACCGATGACAAAGGGAACAATGTATGTTGTTATGTGGTTTGACCGATAAAAATCTTCGTAGAATATGTAGGAACCAATATGAGTATCCAGGTTCCGCTATTGATTATTGACCGGAGACGAGTCTCGATCATGTCTACATAGTTCTCGAACCCGTAGGCTCTGCACGCTTAACGTTCGGTGACAATTGGTATTATGAGTTTATGTGTTTGGAGTCCCGAATGTGATCACGGACATGACGAGGAGTCTCGAAATGGTCGAGACATAAAGATTCATATATTGGATGACTATATTCAGACACCGGATGAGTTCCGGGGGTCATCGGATAATTACGGGAGTGCCGGGGGGTTATCGGAAACTTCGGGGGGGACTATTGGGCCTACATGGGCCATAGGGAAGAGGGGAGGCATCCCAAAAGGGGCAGACGCGCCCCCTCCCTATAGGGGGTCCAAATTGGACTAGGGAGGGGGGCGCGCCCTCCCCCCCTTTCCTTCTCCTTTCCCTCTACTTCCTTCCCCCTTCCTCCTCCTAGTTGGACTTAGAATGGGGGAGTCCTACTCCTACTTGGAGGAGGACTCCTCCCCCTCCTTGGTGCGCCCCAATGCTGGCCGGCCTCCCCCCTTGCTCCTTTATATACGTGGTCAAGGGGGCACCCTAGAACACACAAGTTGATCATTGATATCTTAGCCGTGTGCGGTGCCCCCCTCCACCATAATCCACCTCAGTCGTATCGTCGTAGTGCTTAGGCGAAGCCTTGCACCAGTAGCTTCATCATCACTGTCATCACGCCGTCGTGCTGACAAAGCTCTACCTCGAAGCTCTACTGGATCGTGAGTTTGTGGGACGTCACCGAGCTGAACGTGTGCAGATCGCGGAGGTGTTGTATGTTCGGTACTAGGATCGGTCGATTGTGAAGACGTACGACTACATCAACCGCATTGTCATTACGCTTACGTTCTACGAGGGTACATGGACAACACTCCCCCCTCTTGTTGCTATGCATCAACATGATCTTGCGTGTGCGTAGGAATTTTTTTGATATTACTACGTTCCCCAACAAAGTTTCCTAGCCATGGACATGAATTGTCGTTTGATTAATGGGACCACATCATTATAAAATGATGTGATTGAATTGAGCCATTCCGTTAGCTTAGCATTTGATCATTTAGTATACTGGTGTTGCTTTCTTCATGACTTATACATGTTCCTATGACTATGAGATTATGCAACTCCCGAATACTGGAGGAACATTTTGTGTGCTACCAAACATCACAACATAACTGGTGATTATAAAGGTGCTCTACAGGTGTCTCCGATGGTACTTGTTGAGTTGGCATAGATCGAGATTAGGATTTGTCATTCCGATTGTCGGAGAGGTATCTCACAGGCCCTCTCGGTAATGCCCATCACTATAAGCTTTGCAAGCAATGTGACTAATGAGTTAGTTGCGGGATGATGCATTACAGAACGAGTAAAGAGACTTGCTGGTAACGAGATTGAACTATGTATTGAGATACTGACGATCGAATCTCGGGCAAGTAACATACCGATGACAAAGGGAACAACGTATGTTGTTATGCAGTTTGACCGATAAGGATCTTCATAGAATATGCAAGAACCAAGATGAGCATCCATGTTGCGCTATTGTTTATTGACCAGAGACGTGTCTCGGTCATGTCTACGTAGTTCTCGAACCCATAGGGTCCGCACGCTTAAAGTTCAGTAACGATCGGTATTATGAGTTTATGTGTTTTGATGTAGTGATGACACACAAGTGTAGGGGATCTACTGTAGTCCTTTCGATAAGTAAGAGTGTCGAACCCAACGAGGAGCAGAAGGAAATAATAAGCGGTTTTCAGTAAGGTTTTCTCTACAAGCACTGAAATAGTAGGTGATAGATAGTTTTGTGATAAGATAAATAGTAACGAGCAAAAGTAAATAAAGTAAATAAAGTGCAGCAAGGTGGCCCAATCCTTTATGTAGTAAAGGATAAGCCTGGACAAATTCTAATAATAAGGAAGAAGCTCCCGAGGATACATTGGAAATTATCGTCAAGCTAGTTTCATCACGTTCGTAAGATTCTCGTTCGGTACTTTGATAATTTGATATGTGGATGGGCCAACACTTGGGTACTGCCCTAACTTGGACAATCATCCCATTTATGATTAACCCCTATTGCAAGCGTCCGCAACTACAAAAAGGAGTATTAAGGTAAACCTAACCACAACATTAAACATATGGTCCCATATGAACCCCTAACGAAGCAACGCATAAACTAGGGTTTAAGGTTACATCACTCTAGCAACCCATCATCTACTTATTACTTCCCTATGCCTTCCTCTAGGCCCAAATAATGGTGAAGTGTCATGTAGTCGACGTTCACATAACACCACTAGAGGAGAGACAACATACATCTCATCAAAATATCGAACGAATACCAAATTCACATAACTACTAATAGCAAGACTTCACCCATGTCCTCAGGAACTAAAGCAACTACTCACAAAGCATAATTATGTTCATAATCAGAGGTGCAATAATATGCATTAAGGATCTGAACATATAATCTTCCACCGAGTAAACTCATAAGTATCAACTACAAGGAGTAATCAACACTACTAGCAACCCACAGGTACCAATTTGTGGTTTTGGATACAAGATTGGATACAAGAGATGAACTAGGGTTTGAGAGGAGATGGTCTTTGGTGAAGATGTTGATGGAGATTGACCCCCTCTCGATGAGAGGATCGTTGAGTGATAGCGTTGGTGATGATTTCCCCCTCCGGGAGAATGTCCCAGGCGAGAACAGCTCATGAGAGCCCTAGATTGATTCCGCCAAGAGTTCCGCCTCGTGGCGGCTGAGTTTAAATCCCGTAAGCTGCCCACAATTTTCAGGACAAAACCCTTCATATAGCGAGAAGATGGTGGCGGAGGAATACGAGGGCCCATGAGATAGAAGGCGGCGCCATATAGAGGCACCCCCTGTCTCTGGACAGTGTGGGCCCCACAGCCTATTCTTTGCTCATAATTCCTTAATAAATCCAAAAAGTAGTTTAAGTGGAGTTTAGGGACTTTTGGAGTTATGCGAGAATAGGTTTCAACGCTTGCTCCTTTACAGCCACAATTCCAGCTTAGGCATTCCCCCTCTTCATGGTAAACCTTGTAAAATAAGAGAGAATAGCCATAAGTATTGGGATATAATGTGTAATAATAGCCCATAATGCAATAAATATTGATATAAAAGCATGATGCAAAATGGACGTATCAACTCCCCCAAGCTTAGACCTCGCTTGTCCTCAAGCGGAAACCGAAACCGAAATCGAACTTTCAAACACGAGGAGCTCACGGGACACATATTTTTCGATTTCGGTTTCCGCTTGAGACAAGCGAGGTCTAAGCTTGGGGAATTATGTGACATCCATTACATCATTGTAAGTCATTATGGCATTCAAGCCTGATTACAGGCTCAACTAGGCTGAATCGTGGGTTGGGATTATGAGGAATCTAAAAAATGAGCATTGAAAACTCGTGCTCTATTTGCTATTTGCTTTCTCGAAAGAATATCCTGCTATAAATGACCACTGCTACTATTGTCTGAATAGGGTGATCATACAAAATTGCTTGCGCTCTTGGTGAAGTGGAACTTGGTAGGGAAACAATTATAGTGCTGAAATTTTACGCTACTTGTCACTATGGAAACTAATCCTTTGAGTGGCTTGTTTGTGGTATCTTCACCCCAACCAGAGGAGCAAAGAGATGTTCCTCAACCTACTGAACTTTATGAAAATATTCACTTTGAGATTCCTTCGGGTATGATAGAAAAACTGCTAGCTCATCCTTTTGCAGGAGACGGAACTTTGCATCCCGACTTACACCTTATCTTTGTGGATGAAGTTTGTGGATTATTTAGGCTTGCGGGTATTCCCGATGATGTTGTCAAAGGAAGGTCTTCCCTTTATCTTTGAGCGGAGATGCAATGACATGGTATAGGCTATGTGATGACACAAGATCTTGGAATTATAAGCGATTGAAATTGGAATTTCACGGAAGTTCTATCCTATGCATCTTGTTCATCGTGATCGTAATTACATATATAATTTACGGCGTCATGAAGGAGAAAGCATCGCTCAAGCTTGGGGAGGCTTAAGTCAATGTTATATTCATGCCCCAATCATGAGCTCTCTCGAAATGATTATTCAGAATTTTATGCTCGGCTTTCTCTTGATAATGTAACTTTGCTCGATACTTCTGTCTTGGTTCCTATATCTTTGAAGACTATTGATTTCATTGGGACTTATTGGAAAGAATTAAACGCAACTCTGAAGGCGGGGTTCCGGCGATGGTAAGGAGTCGGTATGACACCTAAGTTTGATTGTGTTAAATCTTTTATGGATACCGATGCTTTCCGTGGATTTAGCTCTAAGTATGGACTTGACTCTGAGATAGTTGCTACTTTTTGTGAAACTCTTGCTGCTCACGTTGATGTCCCTAAAGAGAAGTGGTTTAAATATAATCCTCCTGTTGAAGTGAAAGTATTTGCACTTATTATAGTCGAAGAAAAGACTATTACATATAGTGATCCTATTATTCCTACTACTTATATTGAAAAACCTCCTTTTCCTGTTAGGATAAAAGATCATGTTAAAGCTTATTTGTTGTTAAGTAAGAGTAATACTAGGACTTATACACCTCCGGAGCAAATTAATGTTGAACCTAGTATCACTATGATTAAAGATCTCCTGGATGAAGACTTAGATGGGCATGTTATTTCTTTCATGGGTGAAACTGCTAATGTTGCTAGACCCGATACTAAGACACGTAGACCTGTTGTAGGCACGCCTATTATTTCTTTTAAAATAGGAGATCATTGTTATCATGGCTTATGTGATATGGGTGCTAGTGCTAATGCTATCCCTTACGATATTTATAAAGAAATTATGCACGATATTGCACCTGTTGAATTAGAAGACATTGATGTTACTATTAAGCTTGCTAATAGGGACACCATTAAACCTATTGGGATTGTTAGAGATGTTGAAGTCTTGTGTGGAAAGATTAAATACCCTGCTGACTTTCTTGTTCTTGCTTCCCCACAAGATAATTTTTGTCCCATTATTTTTGGTAGATCTTTCTTGCATACTGTTAGTGCTAAGATTGATTGTGAAAAGAATATTGTCACTGTTGGTATAGATGTTATGTCTCATGAGTTTAATTTTGCTAAGTTTAGTAGACAACCTCGTGAAAAGGAACCATCTAGTAAGGATGAGACTATTGGTCTTGCTTCTATTGCTGTTCCTCCAACTGATCCGTTAGAACAATATTTGCTAGACCAAAAAAGATATGCTTATGAAGGAAAGGGAAGAAATAGATGAAGTGTTCCTTAAACAAGAACCTATGCTAAAACATAATCTTCCCGTTGAAATTCTTGGGGATCCCCCTCCACCCAAGGCTGATCCCGTGTTTGAACTCAAACACTTACCTGATAATCTCAAGTATGCTTATCTTGATGAAAAAGAAATATATCCTGTTATTATTAGTGCTAACCTTTCAGAGAAAGAAGAAGAAAGATTATTGAAAACTCTGAAGAAGCATCGAGCTGCTATTGGATATAGTCTGGATGATCTTAAGGGCATTAGTCCCACATTATGTCAACATAAAATTTCAGTGGAGAAAGATGCCAAACCTGTTAGAGATCCTCAAAGACGATTAAACCCCAAAATGAAGGAAGTGGTAAGAAAGGAGATACTAAAACTCCTTGAGGCAGGTATTATTTATCCCGTTGCTGATATTGAATGGGTAAGCCCTGTCAAATGTGTCCCTAAAAGGGAGGTATTACCGTCGTTCCTAATGATAGAGATGAATTGATCCCGCAAAGAATTATTACAGGCTTTAGGATGGTAATTGATTTCCCTAAGTTAAATAAAGATACTAAGAAAGATCATTACCCTTTACCTTTTATTGATCAAATGCTAGAAAGGCTATCCAAACTCACACATTTTTGCTTTCTAGATGGTTATTCGGTTTCTCTCAAATACACGTGTCATTGAGGATCAATCTAAAACTACTTTTACTTGCCCTTTTGGTACTTTTGCTTATAGACGTATGCCTTTTGGTCTATGTAATGCACCTGCTACCTTTCAAAGATGCATGATGGCTATATTTTCTGATTTTTGTGAAAAGATTTGTGAGGTATTCATGGATGACTTCTCCGTCTATGGATCCTCTTTCGATGATTGTTTGAGCAACCTTGATCGAGTTTTGTAGAGATGCGAAGACACTAGTCTCGTCTTGAATTGGGAAAAGTGTCACTTTATGGTTAATGAAGGCATTGTATTGGGGCACAAGATCTCCGAGAGGGGTATTGAAGTTGATAAAGCCAAAGTTGATGCTATTGAAAAGATGCCATGTCCCAAGGACATAAAAGGTATAAGAAGTTTCCTTGGTCATGCCGGTTTTCATAGGAGGTTCATTAAGGACTTTTCTAAAATCTCTAGGCCACTGACTAATTTATTGCAAAAAGATATTCCTTTTGTCTTTGATGATGATTGTGTAGACGCATTTGAAACACTTAAGAAAGCTTTGATCACAACACCTATTGTTCAGCCACCTGATTGGAATTTACCTTTTGAAATTATGTGTGATGCTAGTGATTATGCTATAGGTGATGTTTTAGGGCAAAGAGTCGATAAGAAATTGAATGTTATCCATTATGATAGTAAGACCCTTGATACTGCCTAGAGAAATTATGCTACCACTGAAAAAGAATTCTTAGCAGTTGTGTTTGCATGTGATAAGTTTAGACCTTATATTGCTGATTCCAAAGTTACTATTCACACTGATCATGCTGCTATTAAATATCTTATGGAAAGGAAAGATGCTAAGCCTAGACTCATTAGATGGGTTCTCTTGCTCCAAGAATTTGACTTGCATATTATTGATAGAAAGGGAGGCGAGAACCCGTTCTTGAAAAAACTTGTCTAGGTTAGAGAATGTTCTTGATGACCCACTACCTATTAAAGATAGTTTTCCTGATGAACAATTAGCGGTTGCTTCTCGTATAGCTCCTTGGTATGCTGACTATGCTAATTACATTGTTGCTAAATATATACCGCCTAGTTTCACATACCAGCAAAAGAAAAAGTTCTTCTATGATTTAAGACATTACATGCAGGATGATCCACACCTTTATAAAGAAGGAGTAGATGGTATTATTAGGCGTTGTGTGCACGAGCATGAACAGGAGTAAATCCTCATAAGTGTCACTCTGAATCCTATGGAGGACACCACTTATTTGGAGATAGAACTGCACATAAGGTACTACAATCTGGTTTTTATTGGCCTACTCTTTTCAAAGATGCTCGTAAGTTTGTCGTATCTTGTGATGAATGCCAAAGAATAGGTAACATCAGTAGACGTCAAGAATTGCCTATGAATTATTCTCTTTTTATCGAACCGTTTGATGTTTGGGGCTTTGATTTTATGGGACCTTTTCCTGCCTCCAATGGTTATACACATATCTTAGTTGCTGTTTATTACGTTACTAAGTGGGTAGAAGCTATTCCAACTAGTAGTGCTGATCATAACACTTCTATTAAAATGCTTTGGAGTCCCTAGATATCTTATGACCGATGGTGGTTCACACTTTATTCATGGTGCTTTCCGTAAGATGCTTGCTAAGTACGATGTCAATCATAGAATTGCATCTCCTTATCACCCGCAGTCTAGTGGTCAAGTAGAGTTGAGCAATAGAGAGCTCAAATTAATTTTGCAAAAGACTGTGAATAGATCTAGAAAGAATTGGTCCAAAAAACTTGATGATGCATTATGGGCCTATAGAGCTGCATACAAAAATCCTATGGGTATGTCTCCATATAAGATGGTTTATGGAAAAGCATGTCACTTACCTCTTGAACTTGAACATAAAGCATATTGGGCTATTAAAGAGCTTAATTATGACTTCAAACTTGCCGGTGAGAAGAGGTTGTTTGATATCAGCTCACTTGATGAATGGAGAGCCCAAGCTTATGAGAATGCCAAGCTCTTCAAAGAAAAATTCAAAAGCTGGCATGATAAAAGGATACAAAAGCGTGAGTTTAACGTAGGAGATTATGTGTTATTATTCAACTCTCGTTTAAGATTTTTTGCAGGAAAACTTCTCTCAAAATGGGAAGGTCCCTACGTTATCGAGGAGGTCTAGAGTTCCGGTGCTATAAAAATTAACAACTTTGAAGGCACAAATCCTAGGGTGGTTAATGGTCAAAGAATCAAGCATTATATTTCAGGTAACCCTATCAATGTTGAAACTAATATTATTGAAACCATAACCCCAGAGGAGTACATAAGAGACACTTTCCAGAACGTTCTAGACTCCGAAGAGGCATGAATCATTAATGCACGGTAAGTATCTGACTCCAAAACAACTCTAATGGCAATTTTCATCAGTTTTGGATTATTTAAGAATTTTAGGAAGAAAGAAGTAGTCCGAAAGGGACACGAGGCTCGCAGACGAGAGGAGGTGCCCCCAGGAGGCGCCCTGTCTCGTGGGCACCTCGTGTGCCCCCCGGACTCCGTTTTCTTGTATGTTACGTATTTTGGTCGGTAAAAATTCATTATATATACTCCCAAAGGTTTTGGCCACCGTATCACGCAAATATCCTCTGTTTTCGTTTCGAGTTGTTCCTGTTGCAGAATTAAGCAAGATGTCTTCTCAGGAATCAATTGGGGAGAGCCGAGTGTCTCACCCAATGCCAGGTCCACACTACTAGGAAAAGGCATGCTAGTGGCGCACCAGTTTTGTCTACTAATGGCGCACTACTGGTGCGCCACTAGCATCACGCCATTAGAATATTTTAGTAATGGTGCACCACATGTGCGCCATTAGTATCTGGTATACTAATGGAGCACCACAGGTGCGCCATTAGTAACCCACAGGTGCGCCATTAGTATCTGGTATACTAATGGCGCACCACGTGGAAGTGCGCCATTAGTAACAATTTTTTTTTTTAAAAATTCATTTTTTCTTAATCTCAGGTCACTATTTCACATATGAGATATCCAACACATATATATACAACAAGCATCCATATAACAATCATATCCAATACACAAGTTTCATCATATATACATACATAGCCAACACATAGTTCCATCGTTACATATTACAAAAGTTTCACATTGTTCATCCAACACCGTTATCCATCAATTCACAAAAGTTTCACATTGATACAAAATAAAACACAAATGGAAAAGAAGCACTCCATCCATGCAAGCTTCCGTGAATTAAATCAAATCTGCAAAATGATAAACAAGAAGTTAGAAGAAGAAGAAGAAGAAGAGAAGAAGAGGAAGAAGACTAGAATAATACTAGAAGAAGAAGAAGAAGAAGAAGAAGAGAAGAACAAGAAGAAGACTAGAAGAATACTAAAGAAGAACACTAGAAGAATACTAGAAGAAGAATAAGAAGAAGAATAAGAAGAATAAGAAGAAGACTATAAGCTTATTATGTAAACTTGATCATTTTGTGCTAACATCAGTTATTTTGGAGCTAACCTATAGGAAACTAAGCATATAAGCTCTCTATGTTAGCATATTAGAGCCGACTTAGGTAAAATGAAGCTAACCTATGTCATTTTGGAAAAGAAGAAGAATAAGAAGAAGACTATAAGCTTATTATGTAAACTTGATCATTTTGTGCTAACATAAGTAATTTTGGAGCTAACCTAAAGGAAACTAAGCATATTAGAGATAACATAGGTAACTAAGTATATATATATATCATTTTGGAGATCTGACATACCTGACATAGTTCAGTTCTCATTGTTCTTCTCCTTCTCCTTCCTCGGTCTGATGCGCCAAGAGCGGCCGGCCCGGTGGAGGCAGCGGGATGTAGTCTTCTACCACAATTGGCGTGGTCATGTCACCCAAGAGTGGGATCGCGGCGCCACCACCCGATGCATGGTCATTCTCGAGGCACCACCACCATCGCGAGGCCACCTTGAGGCGGAGACGGGCACGACCATCGCTAGGTCATCCTCAGCCACCACCATCTCTTGCCCATGGTCAGCCACCACCATCTCTTGCCCATGGTCACCACCACCATCTCTTGCCCTTGGTCACCACCACCATCTCTTGCCCTTGGTCACCACCACCGGTAGCTAGGTCATCCTCGGCTGATGCCCATCATCATCCGCAGCTCCTCATCCCCACTCTGCTCCTCTTCTCCCCTCTCCAGTCCAGATCATCCTTCTTGTTGTCTTTCTTCTTTGCCGCGAATCATTTCTTGCTTTCGCTAAAGCGAATCGTTGTTGCTTTTACTCTGACCATAATCATTCTTGCTTTGGCTATAGCGATGTCATTCTGCTACTCCCATTGCTGTCCAAATGCAACAATGACCGTTAACAATCGATGTGAGATAAAGCCAAATGTAGAGGAATAAGAAGAGGCGTACTGGCATCTTCGTCGTCGGTAACAGAGCGCATCGACACATAGTCGTGTTGAAAACCTTCACGATGAGCATTGTGGCGTCATCGTCGTACTGAAGAGAAGAAAGTACCTGGTCCGCAGGTCGAGGCAGCCTGTAGAACTTCTCCCAGCCACGGCACAGGTACATGTGGCCCTCCTCGATCACCAACTCCACGTCCCACGACTGCGAACCTCACGCTGCCGGCACAGCCAGACTTCACATTATCTGGCGGATCTTCACCCAAAGCATGTTCATAAAAGTGTCGGGCAGCCTACGCAATTTGGGACAAGGAGTGATGTAGCAAACAACAGAGTTATCATAATGAGATGGGTGAAGGGAGATCTCTCGTTTTATATACCTGCCTGCGTGGCTGATCTTTGAAGTCCCAAGTATGATAATTGAAGAACTTCCGAAAGCATCCAACTCGTACTCCGGTGAGGCAGAGCGGCGGTGGCTGCTTCCCCCCATCTCTGATAAGCAGCAGAAGAGACCAATTAGTACCCTTACAACATTATCATACAACATTATAGCAGGATAAATTTTGAGCAGAAGATAATAAACTACACCAATGCACTTCCGAAGTTCCCGCTTCCCACCCATGATGTTGTTAAGCGAGGACTAGTGCCAAATGCATTTTCGGTACGAAAATACATCACAGGCCACTATGTTATTTAATATCATTCTTCTCGAAGACTAATGATTGTTACATCCTACTAAAATGATGTTCTGTCCTCAGAGATGTCTCATTGCTTATGAGGAAGCAGCAAATAAACACTTGAAAAAAGCACTAACCTAAATCCTTTCTTGTTCTCCTTCCTCCCCCTCCTCCTCCTCCTCCTCCTCTTCTCCTTCCTCCTCCTCCTCTTCTCCTTCTTCCTCCTCCTCCTCCTTCTTCCTTTCTTCTTCTTCTCCTCCTTCCTCCTTTCTTCTTCTTCCTTTCTTCTTCGCTTTCTTCTTCTTCTCCTCCTTCATTTCTTCTTCTCCTTCTTCCTTTCTTCTTCTTCTCCTCCTCCTCTTCTCCTTCTTCCTTTCTTATTCTCCTTTTCAACTTTCTTCTTATTCTTCTTCCTTTTTTTCCTTTTTCCTCTTCTTCTACTTCTTCTTCTTTTTTTCAACTTAAACCTAAACCAACCACTAACCTAAACCTATCAATAAACTAATTAAACCTAAACAGCAAAGAAAAATAGTAGAAAAAACAAAAAATGCTCACCTTGGCTCCGGGGGCAGGGGGTGGTGGTGAACGGCCGGGGTTAGGGCAACGGCGGCGGGCCTGGCTCCGGGAGGGCGCGAGGCGGACGCCTTGAGGCCAGCAGCGAGCCTGGCTCCGGGCGGCGATGGCGCAGGGCGGCTTGCTGAGCTTTGGCTCGGGCGGCAAGGGCGCATGGGCGGCAGGCAGGTGGTGGGGCGGCGGGGCACCATGGGGGCGCCTGTTGGGCGACAGTCTTGGGCGTGGCGCTGTTCGAGGACAGGCGCGGCGGTGAAGCGGCAGGGCAAGGGACGGTGGGGCCAGGGGGCGGTGGCCGGTGGCGGCGGTGGCGGCGGGTGGTTGGGACGGTGGGGTGACGGGGCAAGGGGAGGTGGGGCAAGGGGGCGGCAGGCGGGGGCGGCAGGCGAGGAGGTGGGGCTCGGCATTACTAACAATTTTTATTTTTTCCAAACTACTAATGGCGACGGTGGGTGTGGTGCGCCATTACTATGTCAACTAGTAATGGCGCACTATACCACGGTGCGACATTAGTAACAAATTTTTTTTAATTTTTTTTATTAAAACTACTAATGGCGCACCACACACCAGGTGCGCCATTAGTAATATATTACTAATGGCGCACCGACACATGGTGCTCCATTAGTATATAGTAATGGCGCACCACATGTCTGGTGCGCCATTAGTGGCCATATCATCTATAGCCCTTTTCCTAGTAGTGCCAGGAGCGAACGGTGATGCCTATCACTTTGGACCATCAACGGAGGTTGAGATGGAGGCTGATTTGAAAAGGATAGATGCCATGGAGGAACATCAAGAAGTTACCTCTCGTCTCCAAGCAGATTTCACTATGGGGGAACTACCTAGCCTGGCTGTCCTCGCTTGGTTATCCTTCCAACTCCAGATTTCTTTCTTATGAAAATATGAAAAAGAGTTTCATGTGTTCTCCGGAAGCTATGCAGCATCCTTGGGTAAAAGGAGCCTTGGCCGTTACGGGCAAGCTCCGTAAAGAAATTTTGGACCTCAAACGACAAATCAATAAGCTCGAGGAGGAGAACCGTATCCTGAAGGGCATCATCACCAAGAAGATTACAACACCAACCGTGAAGAAGGATAAATAATCACATGGGTATGGGCACTCCCCTTGGCAACTGCCAAGCTTGGGGGAGGTGCCCCGGTATCGTATCGCCATCACACTCCTATCTTTACCGTTTTATTTAGTTCGATCCTTTTAGTAGTATCTTGATCTATTAGTTTGAAGTTTTGATATCAAGTAGTTTTGAGTTTTCGTTGTGATCTCTTTTTGTAAGCGAGTCCGTGTGCTATCTATAATAAAGATTAGTGTTGAGTCAAGGGCTTTGCTATGTTGCTATGATCTTGAGAAAGTAGAAAGAACAAAAGAGTTCATATTGATCTTATGGATAGTGATAACTTCACACATAGAAAGTATGAGGCATAAAAATTGTTGAGAGTTGATGAATGTAGCCTTGGTCATCATTGCAATTAATAGGAAGTGATAAGGAAAGAAGGGTTCACATATAGATATATTATCTTGGACATCTCTTATGATTGTGAAGCACTAATTAAGTATGACATGCTAAAAGAGTTGATGTTGGACAAGGAAGACAACGTAATGGTTTATGTTTTCCGACATCTCAGCTAAATTATATTGTCAGTGACCTTCTGAACATGTTGAGCTTGCCTTTCCCCCTCATGCTAGCCAAAACTCCTTGCACCAAGTAGAGATACTACTTGTGCTTCCAAACTTCCTTAAACCCAGTTTTGCCATGAGAGTCCACCATACCTACCTATGGATTGAGTAAGATCCTTCAAGTAAGTTGTCATCGGTACAAGCAATAAAAATTGCTCTCTCTAAATATGCATGGCTTATTAGTGCAGAGAAAATAAGCTTTGTACGAACTTGTTGTGGAAGTAATAAAAGCGACGGAGTGCATAATAAAGGTCCACATACAAGGGGCAATACAAAATGACGTTCTTTTGCATTAAGATTTTGTTTATCAAACAATAAAAGCGAATTACATCCTCTGCTTCCACCTTCGAATGGACTATCTTTTACTTTATGTTTTTACTTTATGCTTGAGTCAAGGTGATCCTCACCTTTCCACTTTTTCATTTTATCCTTTGGCAAGCTCCTCTTGTTTGAAAGGTCATGATACATATATCAAATTGAATGTAAGTTGGCATAGGCTATTATTGTTGACATCACCTAAAGGTGAATACGTTGGGAGGCAACACAATAAGCCTCTATCTTTCTCAGTGTCCGGCTGAAACTCTATAACCACAAGTATTGCGCGAGTGTTAACAATTATGGGGGACTACGAGATAGTTGAGTATGTGATCTTGCTGAAAGGCTCTATTATTGACTCTTTCTGATGTTACGATAAATTGCAATTGCTTCAATGATTGAGATTATAGTTTCTTAGTTCCCAATGAAGTTTATGAACCATACTTGACATTGTGAATTGCTTATTACTTGAACATAGGAAATCATATGACAAAATCTATATATATGTTGCTGTTATTAGAATGATCATGATGCCCTCATGTCTGTATTTTATTTTTATCGACACCTCTATCTCTAAACATGTGGACATATTTCTCGATCTCGGTTTCAGCGTGAGGACAAGCGAGGTCTAAGCTTGGGGAGTTGATACGTCCATTTTGCATCATGCTTTTATATCAATATTTATTGCATTATGGGCTGTTATTACACATTATATCTCAATACTTATGGCTATTCTCTCTTATTTTACAAGGTTTACCATGAAGATGGGGAATGCTTACACTGGAATTCTGGTGAAAAAGGAGCAAATGTTGAAACCTATTCTGCACAACTCCAAAAGTCCCTAAACTCCACGAAACCACTTTTGGATTTATTAAGAATTTATGAGCGAAAGAAATAGGCGGGGGCCCACACCTGTCCAGGACATTGTGGGGCGCCCCCTATATGGCGCGCCTCTATCTCCTCGGCCCTGGTGGGCTTCCCACCATCTTCTCGCTATATGAAGGGTTTTTCTGGAAAAATTGGTGGGCAAGCTTTACGGGACGAAACTCCGCCGCCACGAGGCGGAACCTTGGCGGAATCAATCTAGGGCTCGTGGAGCTGTTACGTCGGGGACACTTCTCACGGAGGGGGAAATCATCACCAACTTCATCACCAACGATCCTCTCATCGGGAGGGTCAATCTCCATCAACATCTTCACCCGGCACCATCTCCTCTCAAACCCTAGTTCATCTCTTGTATCCAATCTTGTATCTAAAACCACAAATTGGTACCTGTGGGTTGCTAGTAGTGTTGATTACTCCTTGTAGCTGATACTTATTGGTTTACTTGGTGGAAGATTACATAGCAACATAGCAAAGCCCTTGACTCAACACTAATCTTTATTGTAGATAGCACACATACTCGCTTACATAAAGAGATCACAAAGCAAAACTCAAAACTACTTGATATCAAAACTTCAATCTACTAGATCAAGATACTACTAAAAGGATCGAACTAAATAAAGCGGTAAAGATAGGAGTGTGATGGTGATATGATAATGGCGCACCTCCCAAGCTTGGCAGTTGCCAAGGAGTGCCCATACCCATCTGATTATTTCTCCTTCTTCACGGTTGGTGTTGTGATCTTCTTGGCGATGATGCCCTTGAGGATCTGGTTCTCCTCCTCGAGCTTATTGTTTTGTCGCTGAGGTCCAAAATTTCTTCTGAGCTTGCCTCAGAACGGCCAAGGCTCCTTTTACCCAAGGATGCTGCATAGCTTCTGGAGAACACATGAAACTCTTTTTCATATTTTCATAAGAAAGAAATCTAGAGTTGGAAGGGATGACCGAAGCAGGGACAGCCAGGCTAGGGAGTTCCTAGTGAAATCAGCTTGGAGACGAGAGGTAACCTCTTGATCTTCCTCCATGGCATCTATCCTTTTCAAATCAACCTCCATATCATCCTCCGTTGATGGTCCAAAGTGATAGGCATGGCCGTATGCTCCTGGACCTGGCGTGAGGTGAGACACCCGACTCTCCCCAACTGATTCCTTAGAAGACATCTTGCTTAATTCTGCAACAGGAATAGCTCGAAACGAAAACAGAGGATATTTGCGTGATACGGTGGTCAAAACCTTCGGGGGTATATATAATGAATTTTTACCGACCAAAATACGTAACATACAAGAAAACGGAGTCCGGGAGGCACACAAGGTGCCCACAAGACAGGGGGCGCACCCTACAGGGGGGGGGCGCCCTCCTCTCTCATGGGAGCCTCGTGTCCCTTTCGGACTACTTCTTTCTTCCTAAAATCCTTAAATAATCCAAAACTGATAAAAATTGCCATTAGAGTTGTTTTGGAGTCGGTATACTTACCATACCACGTACCTATGCCCTTTCGTAGTCTGGAACATTCTGGAAACTGTCTCTTATGTATTCCTCAGAGGTTATGGTTTCAATAATATTGGTTTCAACATTGATAGGATTACCTGAAATATAATGTTTAAACTTTGACCATTAACCACCCTCGGATTTGTGCCTTCGAAGTTGTTGATTTTTATAGCACCGGAACGATAGACCTCCTCGATAACATAGGGACCTTCCCATTTTGAGAGAAGTTTTCCTGCAAAAAATCTTAAACGAGAGTTGAATAATAACACATAATCTCCTACGTTAAACTCCACGCTTTTGTATCCTCTTATCATGCCGTTGTTTGACTTGTTCTTTGAAGAGCTTGGCATTCTCATAAGCCTGGGTTCTCCATTCATCAAGTGAGCTAATATCAAACAACCCCTTCTCACCGGCAAGTTTGAAGTCATAATTGAGCTCTTTAATAGCCCAATATGCTTTATGCTCAAGTTCAAGAGGTAAATGACATGCTTTTCCATAAACCATCTTATATGGAGACATACCCATAGGATTTTTGTATGCAGTTCTATAGGCCCATAATGCATCATCAAGTTTTTTGGACCAATTCTTTCTAGATCTACTCATAGTATTTTGCAAAATTAATATTAGCTCTCTATTGCTCAACTCTACTTGACCACTAGACTGCGGGTGATAAGGAGATGCAATTCTATGATTGACATCATACTTAGCAAGCATCTTACGGAAAGCACCATGAATAAAGTGTGAACCACCATCACCATAAGATATCTAGGGACTCCAAACCTCGAAAAAATAAGTTCTTTAAGCATTTTAATAGAAGTGTTATGATCAGCACTACTAGTTGGAATAGCTTCTACCCACTTAGTAACGTAATCAACAACAACTAAAATATGTGTATAACCATTGGAGGCAGGAAAAGGTCCCATATAATCAAAGCCCCAAACATCAAACGGTTCAATAATAAGAGAATAATTCATAGGCATTTCTTGACGCCCTGCTAATGTTACCTATTCTTTGACATTCATCACAAGATACGACAAACTTACGAGCATCTTTGAAGAGAGTAGGCCAATAAAAAAACCAGATTGTAGTACCTTGTGTGCAGTTCTATCTCCAGGTGGTGTCCTCCATAGGATTCAGAGTGACATTTATGTAGGATTTGTTCCTGTTCATGCTCGTGCACACCACGCCTAATAACACCATCTACTCCTTCTTTATAAAGGTGTGGATCATCCCGTATAAATTCTTAAATCATAAAAAGAAATTTTTCTTTTGCTGGTATGTGAAACTAGGCGATATATATTTAGCAACAATGTAATTAGCATAGTCAAGATACCAAGGAGCAAGATGAGAAGCATTGACAACCGCTAATTGTTCATCGGAAAACTATCATTAATAGGCGTGGGTCATCAAGAACATTCTCTAACCTAGACAAGTTATGCGCAGAACGGGTTCTCAGCTCCCTTTGTATCAATAATATGCAAGTCAAATTCTCTGAGCAAGAGAACCCATCTAATGAGTCTAGGCTTAGCATCTTTCTTTTCCATAAGATATTTAATAGCAGCATTCTTTTTCGGTGGTAGCATAAGGTCTAAACTTATCACATGCAAACACAACTGCTAAGAATTCTTTTTCGGTGGTAGCATAATTTCTCTGGGCAGTATCGAGAGTCTTACTAGCATAATGGATAACATTCAATTTCTTATCGACTCTTTGCCCTAGAACAGCACCTACAGCATAATCACTAGCATCACACATAATTTCAAAAGGTAAGTTCCAATGTGGCTGAACAATAGGTGCAAAGTGATCAAAGCTTTCTTAAGTGTTTCAAATGCTTCTACACAATCATCATCAAAGACAAAAGGAATATCTTTTTGCAATAAATTAGTCAGAGGCCTAGAAATTTTAGAAAAGTCATTAATGAACCTCCTATAAAAACCAGCATGACCAAGGAAATTTCTTATACCTTTTATGTCCTTGGGACATGGCATCTTTTCAATAGCATCAACTTTGGCTTTATCAACTTCAATACCTCTCTCGGAGATCTTGTGTCCCAAGACAATGCCTTCATTAACCATAAAGTGACACTTTTCCCAATTCAGATTTAGGCTAGTGTCTTCGCATCTCTCGCAAAACTCGATCAAGGTTGCTCAAACAATCATCAAAAGATGATGTATAGACGGAGAAGTCATCCATGAATACCTCACAAATCTTTTCACAAAAATCAGAAAATATAGCCATCATGCATCTTTGAAAGGTAGCAGGTGCATTACATAAACCAAATGACATACATATATAAGCAAAAGTACCAAATGGGCAAGTAAAAGTAGTTTTAGATTGATCCCCCCTTGACACAGGTATTTGAGAGAAGCCAGAATAACCATCTAGAAAGCAAAAATGTGTGTGTTTGGATAGCCTTTCTAGCATTTGATCAATAAAAGGTAAAGGGTAATGATCTTTCTTAGTGGCTTTGTTTAACTTACGGAAATCAATTACCATCCTATAACCTGTAATAATTCTTTATGGATCAATTCATCTTTATCATTAGGAACAACGGTAATACCTCCCTTTTTAGGGACACAATGGACAGGGCTTACCCATTCACTATCAGCAACGGGATAAATAATACCTGCCTAAAGGAGTTTTAATATCTCCTTTCTCACCACTTCCTTCATTTTGGGATTTAATATCTTTCTCCACTAAAATTTTGTGTTGACATAATGTGGGACTAATGCCCTTGAGATCATCCAGGGTATATCCAATAGCAGCTCGGTGCTTCTTCAGAGTCTTCAATAATCTTTCTTCTTCTTTCTCTGAAATGTTAGCACTAATAACAGGATATATTTCTTTTTCATCAAGATAACCATACTTGATATTATCTGGTAAGGGTTTGAGTTCAAACACGGGATCACCCTTGGGTGGAGGGGGATCCCCAAGAATTTCAACGGGAAGATTATGTTTTAGCATAGGTTCTTGTTAAGGAACACTTCATCTATTTCTTCCCTTTCCTTCATAAACATATCGTTTTCATGGTCTAGCAAATATTGTTCTAACGGATCAGTTGGAGGAACAGCAATGGAAGCAAGACCAATAATCTCATCCTTACTAGATGATTCCTTTTCACGATGTTGTCTACTAAACTTAGCAAAACTAAACTCATGAGACATACCATCTAAGCCAATAGTGATAATATTGTTTTCACAATCAATCTTAGCACTAGCAGTATGCAAGAAAGGTCTACCAAAAATAATGGGACAAAAATCATCGTGTGGGGAACCGAGAACAAGAAAATCAGCAGGGTATTTAATCTTTCCACACAAGACTTCAACATCTCTAACAATCCCAATAGGTTTAATGGTGTCCCTATTAACAAGCTTAAGTGTAACATCAATATCTTCTAATTCAACTGGTGTAATATCGTGCATAATTTCTTTATAACGATCATAAGGTATCGCATTAGCACTAGCACCCATATCACATAAGCCATGATAACAATGATCTCCTATTTTAACAGAAATAACAGCGTGCCTATAACAGTCTACGTGTCTTGGTATCGGGTCTAGCAATATTAGCAGTTTCACCCACGAAAGAAATAACATGCCCATCTAAGTCTTCATCCAAGAGATCTTTAATCATAGCAATACTAGGTTCGACATTAATTTTCTCAGGAGGTGTATAAGTCCTAGTATTACTCTTAAAACAACAGTCGAAGCTTTAACATGATCTTTTATCCTAACAGGAAAAGGAGGTTTTTCGACATAAGTAGTAGGAATAATAGGATCACTATATGTAATAGTCTTTTCTTCGACTGTAATAGGTGCAACTACTTACACTCCAATAGGAGGATTATATTTAAACCACTTCTCTTTAGGGAGATCAACGTGAGCAGCAAAAGTTTCACAAAAAGTAGCTACTATCTCAGAGTCAAGTCCATACTTAGAGCTAAATCCACGGAAAGAATCGGTATCCATAAAAGATTTAACACAATCAAACTTAGGTGTCATACCTGACTCCTTACCATCATCGGAACCCCAATCTTCAGAGTTGCGTTTAATTCTTTCCAATAAGTCCCATTTGAAATCAATAGTCTTCAGCGTATAGGAACCAACATAGGAAGTATCGAGCAAGTTGCGATTATCAAGAGAAAGCCGAGCATAAAAATTCTGAATAATCATTTCCCGAGAGAGCTCATGATTGGGGCATGAATATAACATTGACTTAAGCCTCCCCCAAGCTTGAGCGATGCTTTCTCCTTCGCGAGGCCAGAAATTATATATGTAATTACAATCACAATGAACAAGATGCATAGGATAGAACTTCTGTTGAAATTCCAATTTCAATCGCTTATAGTTCCAAGATCTCGTATCATCACATAGCCTATACCATGTCATTGCATCTCCCTTGAAAGATAAAGGGAAGACCTTCCTTTTGACAACATCATCGGGAATACCTGCAAGCTTAAATAATGGGTCTTTTACATCTGTGTCCCTAACTCGAACCCACTACTCACATTTTCCCCTAATTCAAAAGCCTGCTCAAAAATGTCCCTCCGCCGTTAGGTGCCTTTACAGAAATGCCCTTCCTGCTCTGCTTCCGTCCGGTCAAAGGGGTTTGACCGTCACGGGCGCTTTGTTGGACATTTTGCCCTTGCCTCCATGTGCCACTTACATGTGGGACCCAATCAAAAAAAATAAAAAGGAAAAACTCTTCCTCTCACCCTCTCTCTCACACACTTACATGTGGGCCCCAAATAAAATAGATAAATAAAAAATCCCTCCCACCTCTCTCCCCTACCTCACGACCTCTCTGTCTCACCTCCGGCGAGCGCCGACAGTCGGATTGTGCTACTGGCTTCAAGACCAGCTCCCACGCTGCGGCAAAGACTCCCTCCATTCCATTCTCCCTCTCCCTCCCTCCCTTCCTCTCCCTCCCTCTCACGCGACCGCAGCGACGAGCTAGGCGGCGGCCGACGGCGGTGCTCGACGGACTCGAGAAGGCAGCCATGGATCCAGTGGTTTAGGGGGCTGGGCGACATCTTAGGGGCACCACGAACACGACCGAGACATTGATTTGTGGTTCAGCAGGACATGGGCGGCGAATTTACGACGGTGCTCCGGCCCGCGGTGACGAGGAAGACGGTCGATCGGTCATGTTGCGAGGTCCTGCTCGAGCTGCTCCTAGGAGTAGAGCCGAAGTCGAGGCGTATGTGTCTCTGGATAGCTTTTCAAATTGTCTGTGAGGACAATGCCCGTGACAATGGCGACGGTCACGACGACGGGCCCTGGATCTACCGAGGTGAGGAGAGCAAGCGGGGAAGGGAGGAAAGTTAGCTTAGGGTTGTCCAAGGGCTTGTCAAGGCCGCTAAGTAGCCCTACTCGAGCTACTACGGGCGTTGTCGAGCAATGGGCGCCGGTAGGCAAGGCGGCGTCTGATCGTTGAGCCGATTTAAGACGACGGCTGGGGAGATGGGTGGGCTGGCAGATATACATGGGCCGAAGTGCACATTGCACTTGGGCCAAAAGGTAAGATCTCTTTCTTCTCTTTAATTTTTTTTTTTCAGAGTAAAATGTCCAACAAACGCCCCATAGACGGTCAAAGCCCTTTGACCGGACGGAAACTAACGGAAGGGCATTTTTGTAAGGGCACCTAACGGCGGAGGGACATTTTTGAGAAGGCTTTTGAATTAGGGGCATATCTGAGTAGGTGGTTCGACTTAGGGACAGAAATGCAAATGGCCCTTAAATAATCCACAAACTTCATCCACAAAGATAAGGTGTAAGTCGGGATGCAAAGTTCCGTCTCCTGCAAAAGGATTAGCTAGCAGTTTTTCTATCATACCCGAAGGAATCTCAAAGTGAATATTTTCGTAAAGTTCAGTAGGTTGAGGAGCATCTCTTTGCTCCTCCGGTTGGGGTGAAGATACCCCAAACAAGCCACTCAAAGGATTAGTTTCCATAGTGAGTAGTAACAGAAAATTTCAGCACACTATATAAATGTTTCCTTACCATGTTCCACTCACCAAGAGCGCAACGCTCCCCGGCAACGGCGCCAGAGAAGAGTCTTGATGACCCACAAGTGTAAGGGATCTATCATAGCCCTTTCGATAAGTAAGAGTGTCGAACCGAACAAGGAGCAGAAGGAAATGATAAGCGGTTTTCAGTAAGGTTTTCTCTGCAAGCACTGAAATAGTAGGTGATAGATAGTTTTGTGATAAGATAAATAGTAACGAGCAAAAGTAAATAAAGTAAATAAAGTGCAGCAAGGTGGCCCAATCCTTTATGTAGTAAAGGATAACCCTGGACAAATTCTAATAATAAGGAAGAAGCTCCCGAGGACACACTGGGAATTATCGTCAAGCTAGTTTCATCACGTTCGTAAGATTCTCATTCGGTACTTTGCTAATTTGATCTGTGGGTGGACCAACACTTGGGTACTGCCCTAACTTGGACAAGCATCCCACTTATGATTAACCCCTATTGCAAGTGTCCGCAACTACAAAAAGGAGTATTAAGGTAAACCTAACCGCAACATTAAACATATGGGCCCATATGAACCCCTAACGAAGCAATTCATAAACTAGGGTTTAAGCTTCTGTCACTCTAGCAACCCATCATCTACTTATTACTTCCCTATGCCTTCCTCTAGGCCCAAATAATGGTGAAGTGTCATGTAGTCGACGTTCACATAACACCACTAGAGGAGAGACAACATACATCTCATCAAAATATCGAACGAATACCAAATTCACATAACTACTATTAGCAAGACTTCACCCATGTCCTCAGGAACTAAAGTAACTACTCACAAAGCATAATCATGTTCATAATCAGAGGTGTAATAATATGCATTAAGGATCCGAACATATAATCTTCCACCAAGTAAACTAATAAGTATCAACTACAAGGAGTAATCAACACTACTAGCAACCCACAGGTACCAATTTGTGGTTTTGGATACAAGATTGGATACAAGAGATGAACTAGGATTTGAGAGGAGATGGTTCTGGTGAAGATGTTGATGGAGATTGAACCCCTCTCGATGAGAGGATCATTGGCAATGACGTTGGTGATGATTTCCCCATCCCGGAGGGAAGTGTCCCCGGCAGAACAGCTCCGCCAGAGCCCTAGATTGATTCCGCCAAGGTTCCACCGTGGCGGCGGAGTTTCGTCCCCGTAAGCTTGCCGACAAATTTTTCCAGTGACAAAACCCTTCATATAGCGTAAGATGGTCACGAGGCCCACCAGGGGCCCAGAAGATAGGCGCGCCCTGTCTCCTCTGGACAGGTGTGTGGGCCCCTCGCCTATTTCTTTTGCTCATAATTCCTTAATAAATCCAAAAGTGGTTTCTCAAGTTTCAGGACTTTTGGAGTTGTGCAGAATAGGTTTCAACGTTTGCTCCTTTTCCACCAGAATTCCATTAAGGCATTCCCCCTCTTCATGGCAAACCTTGTAAAATAAGAGAGAATGGCCATAAGTATTGAGATATAATGTGTAATAACAGCCCATAATGCAATAAATATTGATATAAAAGCATGATGCAAAATGTACTTATCATGTACCGAGGGTAGTTCAGAGTCTCAGATGTGATCACGGACATGACGAGGAGTCTCGAAATGGTGGAGAAATAAAGATTGATATATTGGGCGGCTATATTCGGACACCGAAAGTGTTCCAAGTGATTTCGGAGAAATCTGGAGTGCTGGAGGGTTACCGGACCCCCACCCCCCACCCCCCCCGGGGGGGAACTAATGGACCACATGGGCCTTAGTGGAGAGAGAGAGAGAGGGCCGGCTAAGGACGGCCGCGTGCTCCTTCCCCTCTGGTCCGAATTGGACTAGGGAAAGGGGGCGGCGCCCCCCTTTCCTTCTCCCTCTCCTCCTTCCTTTCCCGCTCCTAGTAGGACTAGGAAAGGGGAGTACTACTCCTACTAGGAGGAGGACTCCTCCTCTCCGGGCGCGCCCCAAGGGCCGGCTGGCCTCCCCCTTTTCTCCTTCATATACGGGGGCAGGGGGCACCCTAGAACACACAATTTGATCATTGATCTCTTACCCGTGTGCGGTGCCCCCCTCCACCATAATCTACCTCGGTCATATCGTTGTAGTGCTTAGGCGAAGCCCTACGCCGGTAGCTTCATCATCACCATCATCATGTCATCGTCGACGTGAAGTTCTCCTCGACAATAATCGCTGGATCGTGAGTTCGTGGGACGTCACCGAGCCGAACGTGTGTAGATCGCGGAGGTGCCATACTTTCGGTACTAGGATTGGTCGATCGTGAAGACGTACGACTACATCAACCGCGTTGTCATAAAGCTTCCGCTTACGGTCTATGAGGGTACATAGACAACACTATCCCCTCTCGTTGCTATGCATCACCATGATCTTGCATGTGCGTAGGATTTTTTTTGAAATTACTACGTTCCCCAACACCTAGATCGGGAGTTCCGCACTGCAAGCCTCTCGTAGAGCTGTGAAAAACAACCGGAGCCTGCTCCGGCACTCACGGAGGGGGAAACCATCGGTGTCCATCTTCATCACCCCGGTGCTCTCCATGACGAGGAGGGACTAGTTCACCCTCCGGGCTGAGGGTATGTACCAGTAGCTATGTGTTTGATCTCTCTCTCTCTCTCTCTCTCTCTCTCTCTCTCGTGTTCTTGATTTGGCACGATCTCGATGTACCGCGAGCTTTGTTACTATAGTTGAATCATATGGTGTTTCTCCCCCTCTATAATCTTGTGATGAATTGAGTTTTACCTTTGAGGTTTCACTATTATCGGATTGAATACTATTATGGATTTGAGAACACTTGATGTATGTCTTGCGTGGGATACCCGTGGTGACAATGGGGTATTCTATTGATTCACTTGATGTATGTTTTGGCACTCAACTCACGGATTCCCTAGGTGACATTTGGGTAATCTATGCATAGGGGTTGATGCATGTTTTCGTCCTTATTTCTCCGGTAGAAATCTTGGGGCACTCTTTGAGGTTATGTTGGATTGAATATTATGAATCTGAAGTTGTTTGATGCATATCGTATAATTGACCCACGGATACTTGTGGTGACATTGGAGTATCTAGGTGACATTAGGGTTGATTGATGTGTGTCATATGGTGTTATTTCAATACGAACTCTAGAGCTGTTTGTGACACCTATAGGAATAGCTCAATGGATTGTCCGGAAAGAATAACTTTGAGGTGGTTTCGTACCTTACAAGCAATTTCATCTTACACTCTCCGTGATAGGAACTTTGGAGCGACTTTTGTCGCACGTTGAGGGATTGCCGTATGATCTAATTATGTTATCATTGTTGAGAGAACCTGCACTAGTGAAAGTATGAATCGTAGGCCTTGTTTTCAAGCATTGCAATACCGTTTTCGCTCACTTTTACCACTTGCTACCGTGCTATTTTTATATTTTCATATTACAAAAACCTATATCTACTATTCATATTACACTAGTATCACCATCTCTTCTCTTAACTAGTGCACCTATACAATTTACCATTGTATCGAGTGTGTTGGTGACACAAGAGACTCTTTGTTATTTGGTTGGAGGGTTGTTTGAGAGAGACCATCTTCATCCTACACCTCCCACGGATTGATAAACCTTAGGTCATCCACTTGAGGGAAATTTGCTACTGTCCTACAAAACTCTGCTCTTGGAGGCCCAACACGAGTCTATAAGAAGAAGGTTGCGTAGTAGACATCAAGCTCTTTTCTGGCGCCGTTGCCGGGGAGGTTAGTGCTTGAAGGCATATCTTTAGATCTTGCAATTGGATCTTTTAGTTTCTTGTTTTATCACTAGTTTAGTCTATAATAGAAAACTAAAAAATGGAATTGAGGTTGCCTCATATGCTTCATCTTTTTAGTGTCTTCCGTGAAGATGATGGGAAGGAAAATTGTGCTCAAGTGTTAAAAGAAGAAGTTGATAAAATGTTTGGCTCTAAATCGCTGAATGTTGAGCATGATTGCAATGTTGTTAGTATGAGTTCTTTGAATATCCATGATGCTAATTATATGCAAAGCCACAAGTTTGGGGATGCTATGTTTGATGAAGATGATATTTTTTGCCCCCCATGTTTTGACGAGCAAATTTATTATGATGATAACATGCCCCCTATTTATGACAAGAAAAGTGGGTTTGGAAAGGTATCAACTCTAGGTAATGATCCCACTATTTTGGAGGGTGTTGAATATTTTCATAATATTGACGAAAGAGGATTTGAAGAGGTCATGACTTTATTTAGTGATAAATCCACTATTTTGGAAGAGGTTCCAATTGATTATGAGAACAAAGTTGCTATCTATGATGATTATTGTGACGACATGTATGCTATAAAGAATAATGATAACCATGAAACTTGTCATCATGATTTCAATTTTCAATTGGATTATACCTCACATGATAGTTATTTTGTTGAGTTTGGTCCCACTACTATGAATGAGAAGAATTTTGTTTATGTGGAGAGTAGTAAATTTTCTATGCTTATGAATCATGAAAGTAATGCTTTATGTGATGGTTATATTTTTGAATTCATTCATGATGCCACTGAAAACTACTATGAGAGAGGAACATATGTTTTTACATATCTAAATAATATCAAGTTTCCTCTCTATGTGTTGAAAGTTTTGAAGTCATGCTTGTTTTGCCTTCTTATGCTAGTTGGTTCTTGTTCCCATAAGTTCTTTGCTCACAAAATACATATGCATAGGAAATGGTTTAGACATAAATGTGCTTGCCACATATGTTTCATGATGCTCTCTTTGTGTTTCAATTCATTACTTTTATGTGAGAATCATTGAAATCATCATGCCTAGATAGAAAGGCATTAAAGAAAAGCACTTGTTGGGAGACAACCCAATATTTACCCCTACTATTTTTGCATGTTCACATGATTAAGCTACTGTAGTAATCATGTTTTATAGTTTTTCTTTCAATAAAGTGCCAAGTAAGACCTTTGGGATGATCTTTGGTGACAGTTAATTTGATCTTGTCAAAAAATGTAAAACTTTTGCTACCAAATACGTAATTGTTAAAAATCACTGGAGCATTGTAAAATTGCGATTTTTTATAGATTATTGATATACAGATTTCCCAGGTTGTCCAAATTTTCCAGAATTTTTGGAGTTACAAAAGTACGGAAATTTTCCAGATTACTACAGATTGTTCTGTTTTTGAAAGATTATGTTTTCTAAGTGTTGTTTGCTTATTTTCATGAATCTATGAGTAGTATCAGAGGGTATGAACCATGGAGAAGTTGGAATACAGTAGATATAACACCAATGTAAATTTAGAGAGAGTTCACAATAGTACCTAAGTGGTGATTTGCTTTATTATGCTAACGGAGCTTACGAGTTTTCTGTTAAGTTTTGTGTTCTGAAGTTTTCAAGTTTTGGGTAAACTTTCGATGGACTACAAAATAAGGAATGGCAAGATCCTAAGCTTGGGTATGCCGAAGGTACCCCCAAGGTAATATTCAAGGACAACCAAGCATCTAAGCTTGGAGACGCCCCGGATGGCATCCCCTCTTTTGTCTTCGTTCATCGGTAGCCTTACTTGGAGCTATATTTTTATTCACCACATGATATGTGTTTTGCTTGGAGCGTCATTTTATTTTATTAGGATTTACTTGATGTTATTTATAATAATGTTTTGCATCTTTTAGTTCAATAAAAAGGTCAAGTATAGCCTTTTCCATGCTTATTTGCAAGTCTATATGTTGCTGTTTTGAAAACAAAAAGTTTTCTATCATTGTATCAATTCTTCTGGAAAGTCATAATGTGATAAATCTTAAAAAATTTACACAATGAGTAACAACAAATTTTCTATAGTGTGGTAATTTTTCAGAATTTTGGAGTTAGGGAAGTATGATTCTTCTTGCATTCTTTATAGACTGTTCTGTTTCAACAGATTGATGTTATGTTTTCATTGTATGCATATGTTTTCTTGTTTAATGATTCTATTTGAGGATGGGAGTATTAAATATGCGAAGGCATTTAGCATGCGATGTCAAATTATAATTTTAGCATTTTTCTACAAAAGAGAATGATAAGGTTTTGCATGGAATTATACTAATTTATCTCACGAATTCTTGTTGAGTTTTGTGTGGATGGAGCTTTTAAGATTCCGGGAACCTATGATATGAGAGGAATTAAGGAGACACAAAAGCTCAAGATTGGGGATGCCCATGGCATCCCTAATTAATATTTCAAGAAGTCTCTAGCATCTAAGCTTGGGGATGCCCCGGTTGGCATCCCACCTTTCTTCATCAACAATTATCGGTTAGCCTCGGTTGAGCCTAAGTTTTTGCTTCTTCACATGATATGTGCTATCCTTGTAGTATGATTTTATTTTATTTTGCTTGTTGTTTGAATAATATCCCAAGATCTGAAATTTTTAAATGTTAGAGAGTCTGCACATAGTTACATAATTATTCGACTACTCATTGATCTTCACTTATATCTTTTACACTAGTTTGCCATTTGCTCGAGTGCTCCACTTATATCTTTTGAGAGCACGGCGGTAGTTTTATTTTGAAGAAATTGTTGAACTCTCTTCACTTATATCATTTTGAGAGTCTCTAAACAGCATGATAATTTGCTTAGGTTATGAATTTAGTCCTAATATGATGGGCATCCAAGAGGGATATAACAAAAACTTTCATATTAAGTGCATTGAATACTATGAGAAGTTTGATTCCTTATGATTGTTTTGAGATATAAAGATGGTGATATTAGAGTCATGCTAGTGAGTAATTGTGGATTGTAGAAATACTTGTGTTAAAGTTTGTGATTCCCGCAGCATGCACGTATGGTGAACCGTTATGTAACGAAGTTGGAGCATAATTTATTTATTGATTGTCTTCCTTATGAGTGGCGGTCAGGGATGAGCGATGGTCTTTTCCTACCAATCTATCCCCCTAGGAGCATGCGTGTAGTACTTCGTTTCGACAACTAATCGATTTTTGCAATAAGTATGTGAGTTCTTTATGACTAATGTTGAGTCCATGGATTATACCCACTCTCACCCTTCCATCATTGCTAGCCTCTCTAGTACCATGCAACTTCCGCCGGTACCATACACCCACCATATACCTTCCTCAAAACAGCCACCATACCTACCTATTATGGCATTTCCAAAGCCATTCCGAGATATATTTCCATGCAACTTTTCACCGTTCCGTTTATTATAACACACTTCATCATTGTCATATTGCTCTGCATGATCATGTAGTTGACGTCGTATTTGTGGCAAAGCCACCATTCATAATTATTTCATACATGTCACTCTTGATTCATTGCACATCCCTAAGACAATCACTGGACGACTCATATCGAGTCATATTTTTTTGTAAGTATCGAGTTGTAATTCTTGAGTTGTAAGTAAATAAAAGTGTGATGATCTTCATTATTAGAGCATTATCCCATGTGAGGAAAGGATGATGGAGACTATGATTCCCCCACAAGTCAGGATGAGACTCCGGACGAAAGAAAAGAGGCCAAGAAAAAAGAGAGAGAAGGCCCAAAAAATAAGAGATAAGAGAGAAGGGGCAATGTTACTATCCTTTTTCCACACTTGTTCTTCAAAGTAGCGCCATGATCTTCATGATAGAGAGTCTCCTACGTTATCACTTTCATATACTAGTGGGAATTTTCATTATAGAACTTCGCTTGTATATTCCAATGATGGGCTTCCTCAAATTGCCCTAGGTCTTCATGAGCAAGCAAGTTAGATGCACACCCACTTAGTTTTTTAGCTTTCATAATTATATAGCTCGGTGCATCCGTTGCATAGCAATCCCTACTCACCTCACATTGATATCTATTGATGGGGCATCTCCATAGCCCGCTGATACGCCTAGTTGATGTGAGAATATCTCCTTCTTTTTGTCTTCTCCACAACCACCATATTCTATTCCACCAATAGTGCTATGTCCATGGTTCACGCTCATGTATTTCGTGAAAGTAGAAAAAGTTTGAGAACATCAAAAGTATGAAACAATTGCTTGGCTTGTCATCGGGTTGTGCATGATTTGAATATTTTGTGTGATGAAGATGGAGCATAGGCATCTATATGATTTTGTAGGGATACCTTTCTTTGGCCATGTTATTTTGAGAAGACATAATTGCCCGGTTAGTATGCTTGAAGTATTTGTTGGAAATATGCCCTAGAGGCAATAATAAAAGTATTATTATTATATTTCCTTGTTCATGATAATTGTCTTTTCTTCATGCTATAATTGTATTATCCGGAAATCGTAATACACGTGTGAATACATAGACCACAATATGTCCCTAGTGAGCCTCTAGTTGACTAGCTCGTTGATGAACAAATAGTCATGGTTTCACGACTATGGACATTGGATGTCGTTGATAACGGGATCACATCATTAGGAGAATGATGTGATGGACAAGACCCAATCCTAAGCATAGCACAAGATCGTAGTTCGCTTTGCTAGAGCTTTTCCAATGTCAAGTATCTCTTCCTTAGACCATGAGATCGTGTAACTCCCGGATACCGTAGGGAGTGCTTTGGTGTACCAAACGTCACAACGTGAATCGGGTGACTATAAAGGTGCATTATGTATCTCCGAAAGTGTCTCGCTGGGTTGACACGGATCGAGATCGGATTTGTCACCCGTATGACGGAGAGGTATCATCGGGCCCACTCGGTAGTGCATCATCATAATGAGCTCAAAGTGACCAAGTGTTTGGTCACGGATCATGTATTACTAAGACGAGTAAAGTGACTTGTCGGGAACGAGATTGAACGAGGTATTGGGATACCGACGATCGAATCTCTCGCAAGTAAAATACCGATTGACAAAGGGAATTGTATACGGGTTGTTTGAATCTCGACATCGTGGTTCATCCAATGAGATCATCGAGGAGCATGTGGGAGCCAACATGGGTATCCAGATCCCGCTGTTGGTTATTGCCCGAGAGCCGCTCTCGGTCATGTTCGCATGTCTCCAACCCGTAGGGTCTACACACTTAAGGTTCTGGACGCTTAGGGTTCTATGAATATGAGTATGCAGCAAACCGAATGTTGTTCGAGTCCTGATGAGATCCTGGACGTCACGAGGAGTTCCGGAATGGTCCGGAGGTAAAGATTTATATATGGGAAGTCTTATTTTGGTCGCCGGAAAAGTTTCGCTACATATCGGTATTGTACCGGAGTGCCGAAAGGGGTCCGAGGGGTCCACCAGGGTCCACCTGCCCTGGGGGCACATGGGCTGTAGGGGGTGCACCTTGGCCTATATGGGCCAAGGGCACCAGCCCCAAGAGGCCCATGCGCCAAGGACACAAGGAGAGGGGAGAGTCCTAAGAGGGGAAGGCACCTCCGAGGTGCCTTGGGGAGGATGGACTCCTCCCCCCACTTGGCCGCACCCATTCCTTGGAGAAAGGGGCAAGGATGCGCCCTCTCTCTTGCACCTATATAAAGGGAGGGAGGGAGGCAGCCGCACCCTCAAGGCATGGCGCCTCCTCCTCCCTCGCAACACCTCCTCCTCCTCCTCCCGTAGTTGCTTAGCTAAGCCCCCCGGAGTTCTCGCTGCATCCACCACCACGCCTGTCGCTGCTGGATCATCATCAACCTCTCCTTCCCCTTGCTGGATCAAGAAGGAGGAGACGCCATCCGCCTCCAGACGCAGTGTTGAACGCTGGAGGTGTCAGTCTGCTCGAAACACTAGGTCATCGGTGATCTGAATCACGGCGAGTACGACTACATCATCCCCGTTCCATTGAACGCTTCTGCACGCGATCTACAAGTGGTATGTAGATGCAATCACTCTCCCATGACTCGTTGCTAGATGAACTCATAGATGGATCTTGGTGAAACCGTAGGGAAAATTTTTAATTTTCTACAACGCTCCTCTACAAAGGGCATCATGAGCTAGGTCTATGCGTAGTTCTCTATTGCATGAGTAGAACACAATTTGTTGTGGGCGAGATGTTGTCAACTTTCTTGCCGCTACTAGTCTTATCTTGCTTCAGCGTATTGTGGGATGAAGCGGCCCGGACCAACCTTACACGTGACGCTTACGTGAGACTGGTTCCACCGATCGACATGCACTAGTTGCATAAGGTGGCTAGCGGGTGTCCGCCTCCCACTTTAGTTGGAGCGGATTCGGCGTAAAGGGTCCTTATGAAGGGTAAATAGAAGTTGACAAATCACGCTGTGGCTTTCACGTAGGTAAGAAAACATTCTTGCTAGAACCTTATTGCAGCCATCAGTAAAACTTGCAACAACAATTAGAGGACGCCTAACTTGTGTCTGCAGCAAGTGTTTTGTGATATGATATGGCCAAAGTTGTGATGAATGATGAATGATATATGTGATGTATGAGATCATGTTCTTGTAATAGGAATCACGACTTGCATGTCGATGAGTATGACAACCGGCAGTAGCCATAGGAGTTGTCTTTATTTTTGTATGACCTGCGTGTCATTGAAGAACGCCATGTAAATTACTTTACTTTATTGCTAAACGCTGCTAGCCATAGAAGTAGAAGTAGTCGCTATGGCGTGACAACTTCATGAAGACACGATGATGGAGATCATGATGATGGAGATCATGGTGTCATGCCGTGACAGGATGATCATGGAGCCCTCAAGATGGAGATCAAAGGAGCTATATGATATTGGCCATATCATGTCACTACTATATAATTGCATGTGATGTTTATTATGTTTGTGTATCTTGTTTACTTAGAACGACGGTAGTAAATAAGATGATCCCTCATAACAATTTCAAGAAAGTGTTCTCCCTAATCGCGTGCACCGTTGCTAAAGTTCGGCTGCTTCAAGCACCACGTGATGATCGGGTGTGATAGATCTCACGCTCACATACAACGGTGTAAGACAGTTTTACACATGCAAAACACTTAGGTTAACTTGACGAGCCTAGCATGTACAGACATGGCCTCGAACACAAGAGACCGGAAGGTCGAACATGAGTCGTATGGAAGATACGATCAACATGGAGATGTTCATCGACGATGACTAGTCCGTCTTCACGTGATGATCGTGACACGGCCTAGTCGACGATCATGTATCACTTAGATGACTAGAGGGATGTCAAATCTGAGTGGGAGTTCATTAAATAATTTGATTAGATGAACTTTATTATCATGAACAATAGTCTAAAATCTTTGCAAAATGTCTTGTAGATCAAATGGCCAACGCTCATGTCACCATGAACTTCAACGCTGCTCCTAGAGAAAACCAAGTCGAAAGATGATGGCAGCAACTATTCGGATCGGGTTCTAACCCGAGGATTATCCTCATAGCTGCCAAGAAACAATATGTCCTAGAAGCACCGCTTAGGTGAAGCACCCATCCCACGTAACCAAGACGTTATGAACGCTTGGCAGTCACGTACGAGGATTACTCCTCGCTCAAAGGCGGCATGCTTTACAGCTTAGAACCGGGCTCCAAAAGCGCTTTTGAGCGACACGGAGCATATGAGATGTTCGAGGAGCTGAAACTAGTTTTCCAAGCTCATGCCCGGTCGAGATATGAAGTCTCCGACAAGTTCTATAGTTGTAAGATGGAGGAAAATAGTTCACAAGGAGCACATACTCAAAATGTCCTGGGTTGCTGTACAACCGCCGTCAGTACTGGACATTAACCTCTCTGGACGAGGCGGTCATTGATGTAATCCTTCATCGCTGCCACCAAGCTACAAGAGCTTTGTGATGAACTACAATATGCGTGGGATGGTGAAAACTATTCCTGAAGTATTTTCAATGCCAAGTCAGCAGAGGTAGAAATCAAGAAGGAGCATCAAGTGTTGATGGTCAATAAAACCACTAAGTTCAAGAAGGGCAAGGGAAAGAAGAACTTCAAGAAGGACGGCAAGGATGTTGCCGCTACCGGTAAGCCAAATACCGTCGTGAAGAAGTCAAAGAATGGACCCAAGCCCTCGAGACCGAAAGTGCTTTTATTGCAAAGGGAAGGGTCATCGAAGCGGAATCGCCCCAAATACTTAGCGTATAAGAAGGCCGGCAACACTAAAGGTATATTTGATATACATGTAATTGATGTGTACCTTACCAAGACTCGTAGTAACTCCCGGTATTTGATACCGTGTCGTTGCTCATATATGTAACTCACAGCAGGAGCTGCGGAATAAACGGAGACTGGCGAAGCGACGAGGTGACGGCGCGCGTCCGGAATGGTTCCAAGGTCGATGTGATCGCCGTCGGCACGCTACCTCTACATTTACCTACGGGATTAGTTTTAAACCTCAATAATTGTTATTTAGTGCCAATTTTGAGCATGAACATTGTATCAGGATCTCGTTTAATACGAGATGGCTACTCATTTAAATCCGAGAATAATGGTTGTTCTATTTATATGAGAGAAGGGGCAATGTTACTATCCTTTTTCCACACTTGTTCTTCAAAGTAGCACCATGATCTTCATGATAGAGAGTCTCCTACGTTATCACTTTCATATACTAGTGGGAATTTTCATTATAGAAATTCGCTTGTATATTCAAATGATGGGCTTCCTAAAATTGCCCTAGGTCTTCATGAGCAAGCATGTTAGATGCACACCCACTTAGTTTTTTTAGCTTTCATAATTATATAGCTCTGGTGCATCCGTTGCATAGCAATCCCTACTCACTCACATTGATATCTATTGATGGGGCATCTCCATAGCCCGTTGATACGCCTAGTTGATGTGAGAATATCTCCTTCTTTTTGTCTTCTCCACAACCACCATATATTCTATTCCACCAATAGTGCTATGTCCATGGTTCACGCCATGTATTTCGTGAAAGTAGAAAAGTTTGAGAACATCAAAAGTATGAAACAATTGCTTGGCTTGTCATCGGGGTTGTGCATGATTTGAATATTTTGTGTGATGAAGATGGAGCATAGGCAGACTATATGATTTTGTAGGGATACCTTTCTTTGGCCATGTTATTTTGAGAAGACATAATTGCCTGGTTAGTATGCTTGAAGTATTTGTTGGAAATATGCCCTAGAGGCAATAATAAAAGTATTATTATTATATTTCCTTGTTCATGATAATTGTCTTTTCTTCATGCTATAATTGTATTATCCGGAAATCGTAATACACGTGTGAATACATAGACCACAATATGTCCCTAGTGAGCCTCTAGTTGACTAGCTCGTTGATGAACAAATAGTCATGGTTTCCTGACTATGGACATTGGATGTCGTTGATAACGGGATCACATCATTAGGAGAATGATGTGATGGACAAGACCCAATCCTAAGCATAGCACAAGATCGTGTAGTTCGTTTTGCTAGAGATTTTCCAATGTCAAGTATCTCTTCTTTAGACCATGAGATCGTGTAACTCCGATACCGTAGGGAGTGCTTTGGGTGTACCAAACGTCACAACGAATCGGGTGACTATAAAGGTGCATTATGTGTATCTCCGAAAGTGTGCATTGGGTTGACACGGATCGAGACTGGATTTGTCACCCATATGACGGAGAGGTATCATCGGGCCCACTCGGTAGTGCATCATCATAATGAGCTCAAAGTGACCAAGTGTTTGGTCACGGATCATGTATTACGGCACGAGTAAAGTGACTTGCGGGTAACGAGATTGAACGAGGTATTGGGATACCGACGATCGAATCTCGGGCAAGTAAAATACCGATTGAAAAAGGGAATTGTATACGGGTTGTTTGAATCCTCGACATCGTGGTTCATCCAATGAGATCATCGAGGAGCATGTGGGAGCCAACATGGGTATCCAGATCCCGCTGTTGGTTATTGCCCGAGAGCCGCCTCGGTCATGTTCAAGACGCCTCCCGAACCCGTAGGGTCTACACTTAAGGTTCGGTGACGCTTAGGGTTCTATGAATATGAGTATGCAGCAAACCGAATGTTGTTCGAGTCCTGGATGAGATCCCGGACGTCACGAGGAGTTCCGGAATGCTCCGGAGGTAAAGATTTATATATGGGAAGTCTTATTTTGGTCGCCGGAAAAGTTTGGCGTTATCGGTATTGTACCGGGAGTGCCGAAGGGGTCCGAGGGGTCCACCAGGGTCCACCTGCCTGGGGCACATGGGCTGTAGGGGTGCACCTTGGCCTATACGGGCCACGGGCACCAGCCCCAAGAGGCCCATGCGCCAAGGACACAAGCAGAGGGGCCCGTCCTAAGAGGGGAAGGCCCCTCTGAGGTGCCTTGGGGAGGATGGACTCCCCCCCCCCTTTTGGCCGCACCCTTCCTTGGAGAAAGGGGCAAGGCTGCGCCTCTCTCTCTTGCACCTATATAAAGGGAGGGAGGGAGGCAGCCGCACCCTCAAGGCATGGCGCCCCTCCTCCCCCGCAACACCTCCTCCTCCTCCTCCCGTAGTTGCTTAGCGAAGCCTGCCGGAGTTCTGCTGCATCCACCACCACGCCGTCGCTGTTGGATCATCATCAACCTCTCCTTCCCCCTTGCTGGATCAAGAAGGAGGAGACGCCATCCGCCTCCGCACGTGTGTTGAACGCGGAGGTGCCGTCCGCTCGGCACTAGGTCATCGGTGATCTGAATCACGGCGAGTACGACTCCATCATCCCTGCTCCATTGAACGCTTCCGCACGCGATCTACAAGTGGTATGTAGATGCAATCACTCTCCCATGACTTCGTTGCTAGATGAACTCATAGATGGATCTTGGTGAAACCGTAGGAAAATTTTTAATTTTCTCGCAACGCTCCTCTACAAAGGGCATCATGAGCTAGGTCTATGCGTAGTTCTCTATTGCATGAGTAGAACACAATTTGTTGTGGGCGAGATGTTGTCAACTTTCTTGCCGCTACTAGTCTTATCTTGCTTCAGCGGTATTGTGGGATGAAGCGGCCCGGACCAACCTTACACGACGCTTACGTGAGACCGGTTCCACCGAATCGACATGCACTAGTTGCATAAGGTGGCTATGAAGGTGTCTGTCTCTCCCACTTTAGTTGGAGCGGATTCGATGTAAAGGGTCCTTATGAAGGGTAAATAGAAGTTGACAAATCACGTTGTGGCTTTCACGTAGGTAAGAAAACATTCTTGCTAGAACCTTATTGCATTATCACGTAAAACTTGCAACAACAATTAGAGGACGCCTAACTTGTTTTTGCAGCAAGTGTTTTGTGATATGATATGGCCAAAGTTGTGATGAATGATGAATGATATATGTGATGTATGAGATCATGTTCTTGTAATAGGAATCACGACTTGCATGTCGATGAGTATGACAACCGCGTGAGCCATAGGAGTTGTCTTTATTTTTGTATGACTGCGTGTCATTGAAGAACGCCATGTAAATTACTTTACTTTATTGCTAAACGTTGCTAGCCATAGAAGTAGAAGTAGTCGTTGGCGTGACAACTTCATGAAGACACGATGATGGAGATCATGATGATGGAGATCATGGTGTCATGCCGGTGACAGGATGATCATGGAGCCTCAAGATGGAGATCACAGGAGCTATATGATATTGGCCATATCATGTCACTACTATATAATTGCATGTGATGTTTATTATGTTTGTGTATCTTGTTTACTTAGAACGACGGTAGTAAATAAGATGATCCCTCATAACAATTTCAAGAAAGTGTTCTCCCTAACTGTGCACCGCTGCTAAAGTTCTTCGCTTCAAGCACCACGTGATGATCGGGTGTGATAGATCCTTACGTTCACATACAACGGTGTAAGACAGTTTTATACATGCAAAACACTTAGGTTAACTTGACGAGCCTAGCATGTATGACATACGGCCTCGAACACAAGAGACCGAAAGGTCGAACATGAGTCGTATGGAAGATACGATCAACATGGAGATGTTCACCGACGATGACTAGTCCGTCTCACGTGATGATCGCTGACGGCCTAGTCGACTCCGATCATGTATCACTTAGATGACTTGAGGGATGTCAAATCTGAGTGGGAGTTCATTAAATAATTTGATTAGATGAACTTTATTATCATGAACAATAGTCTAAAAATCTTTGCAAAATGTCTTGTAGATCAAATGGCCAACGCTCATGTCGCCATGAACTTCAACGCGTTCCTAGAGAAAAACCAAGCTGAAAGATGATGGCAGCAACTATTCGGACTGGCTCCTAACCCGAGGATTATCCTCATAGCTGCCAAGAAACAATATGTCCTAGAAGCACCGCTAGGTGAAGCACCCATCCTACGTAACCAAGACGTTATGAACGCTTGGCAGTCACGTACGAGGATTACTCCCTCGCTCAGTGCGGCATGCTTTACAAATTAGAACCGGGGCTCCAAAAGCGCTTTGAGCGACACGGAGCATATGAGATGTTCGAGGAGCTGAAACTAGTTTTCCAAGCTCATGCCCGGTCGAGAGATATGAAGTCTCCGACAAGTTCTATAGTTGTAAGATGGAGGAAAATAGTTCACTGCTGAGCACATACTCAAAATGTCCTGGGTTGCACAACCTACCGTCCCACTAGACATTAACCTCTCTGACGAGGCGGTCATTGACAGATCCTTCAGTCGCCCCACCAAGCTACAAGAGCTTTGTGATGAACTACAATATGCGTGGGATGGTGAAAACTATTCCTGAAGTATTTTCAATGTCAAGTCAAGCAGAGGTAGAAATCAAGAAGGAGCATCAAGTGTTGATGGTCAATAAAACCACTAAGTTCAAGAAGGGCAAGGGAAAGAAGAACTTCAAGAAGGACGGCAAGGATGTTGCTGCCGCCTGTAAGTTTTCAGCTTTGGCCGGAAGAAGTCAAAGAATGGACCCAAGCCCGAGATCGAGTGCTTTTATTGCAAAGGGAAGGGTCATCGAAGCGGAACTGCCCCAAATACTTAGCGCATAAGAAGGCCGGCAACACTAAAGGTATATTTGATATACATGTAATTGATGTCTACCTTACCAAGATTTCGTAGTAACTCCCCGGTATTTGATACCGTGTCGTTGCTCATATATGTAACTCATGCAGGAGCTGCGGAATAAACGGAGATCCGGGCGAAGGACGAGGTGACGATCTTGGCGTCGGGAATGGTTCCAAGGTCGATGTGATCGCTGGCCGGCACGCTACCTCTACATTTACCTAATGGATTAGTTTTAAAACCTCAATAATTGTTATTTAGTGCCAATTTTGAGCATGAACATTGTATCAGGATCTCGTTTAATACGAGATGGCTACTCATTTAAATCTGAGAATAATGGTTGTTCTATTTATATGAGAGAAGGGGCAATGTTACTATCCTTTTTCCACACTTGTTCTTCAAAGTAGCACCATGATCTTCATGATAGAGAGTCTCCTACGTTATCACTTTCATATACTAGTGGGAATTTTTCATTATAGAACTTCGCTTGTATATTCCAATGATGGGCTTCCTCAAATTGCCCTAGGTCTTCATGAGCAAGCAAGTTAGATGCACACCCACTTAGTTTTTTTAGCTTTCATAATTATATAGCTCGGTGCATCCGCTGCATAGCAATCCCTACTCACTCACATTGATATCTATTGATGGGGCATCTCCATAGCCCGTTGATACGCCTAGTTGATGTGAGAATATCTCCTTCTTTTTGTCTTCTCCACAACCACCATATTCTATTCCACCAATAGTGCTATGTCCATGGTTCACGCTCATGTATTTCGTGAAAGTAGAAAAAGTTTGAGAACATCAAAAGTATGAAACAATTGCTTGGCTTGTCATCGGGGTTGTGCATGATTTGAATATTTTGTGTGATGAAGATGGAGCATAGGCAGACTATATGATTTTGTAGGGATACCTTTCTTTGGCCATGTTATTTTGAGAAGACATAATTGCCTGGTTAGTATGCTTGAAGTATTTGTTGGAAATATGCCCTAGAGGCAATAATAAAAGTATTATTATTATATTTCCTTGTTCATGATAATTGTCTTTTCTTCATGCTATAATTGTATTATCCGGAAATCGTAATACACGTGTGAATACATAGACCACAATATGTCCCTAGTGAGCCTCTAGTTGACTAGCTCGTTGATGAACAAATAGTCATGGTTTCACGACTATGGACATTGGATGTCGTTGATAACGGGATCACATCATTAGGAGAATGATGTGATGGACAAGACCCAATCCTAAGCATAGCACAAGATCGTAGTAGTTCGTTTTGCTAGAGCTTTTCCAATGTCAAGTATCTCTTCCTTAGACCATGAGATCGTGTAACTCCCGGATACCGTGAGGAGTGCTTTGGGTGTACCAAACGTCACAACGAATCGGGTGACTATAAAGGTGCATTACGGTGTATCTCCGAAAGTGTCTCATTGGGTTGACACGGATCGAGATCGGATTTGTCACTCCGTATGACGGAGAGGTATCACTGGGCCCACTCGGTAGTGCATCATCATAATGAGCTCAAAGTGACCAAGTGTTTGGTCACGGGATCATGTATTACGGATGAGTAAAGTGACTTGTTTCAGAACGAGATTGAACGAGGTATTGGGACACCGACGATCGAATCTCGGCAAGTAAAATACCGATTGACAAAGGGAATTGTATCACGGGGTTGTTTGAATCCTCGACATCGTGGTTCATCCAATGAGATCATCGAGGAGCATGTGGGAGCCAACATGGGTATCCAGATCCCGCTGTTGGTTATTGCCCGAGAGCCGCCTCGGCCATGTCTGCATGTCTCCGAACCCGTAGGGGTCTACACACTTAAGGTTCGGTGACGCTTAGGGTTCTATGAATATGAGTATGCAGCAAACTGAATGTTGTTCGAGTCCCTGATGAGATCCCTGGACGTCACGAGGAGTTCCGGAATGGTCCGGAGGTAAAGATTTATATATGGGAAGTCTTATTTTGGTCGCCGGAAAAGTTTCATACAAGCATCGGTATTGTACCGGGAGTGCCGAAAGGGGTCCGAGGGGTCCACCAGGGGTCCACCTGCCCCGGGGGGGGGGCACATGGGCTGTAGGGGGTGCACCTTGGCCTATATGGGCCAAGGGCACCAGCCCCAAGAGGCCCATGCGCCAAGGACACAAGGAGAGGGGAGAGTCCTAAGAGGGGAAGGCACCTCCGAGGTGCCTTGGGGAGGATGGACTCCTCCCCTTGGCCGCACTCCTTCCTTGGAGAAAGGGGCAAGGCTGCGCCCCTCTCTCTTGCACCTATATAAAGGGAGGGAGGGAGGCAGCCGCACCCTCAAGGCATGGCGCCTCCTCTCCTCGCAACACCTCCTCCTCCTCCTCCGTAGTTGCTTAGCGAAGCCCCGCCGGAGTTCTGCTGCATCCACCACCACGCCGTCAAGGCTGCTGGATCATCATCAACCTCTCCTTCCCCTTGCTGGATCAAGAAGGAGGAGACGCCATCCGCCTCCGCAGACGGTGTTGAACGCGGAGGTGCTGTCCGCTCAGCACTAGGTCATCGGTGATCTGAATCACGGCGCAGTACGACTCCATCATCCCTGCTCCATTGAACGCTTCAAGACGCGATCTACAAGTGGTATGTAGATGCAATCACTCTCCCATGACTCGTTGCTAGATGAACTCATAGATGGATCTTGGTGAAACCGTGAGGAAAATTTTTAATTTTCTCGCAACGCTCTCTACAAAGTGGCATCATGAGCTAGGTCTATGCGTAGTTCTCTATTGCATGAGTAGAACACAATTTGTTGTGGGCGTAGATGTTGTCAACTTTCTTGCCGCTACTAGTCTTATCTTGCTTCAGCGGTATTGTGGGATGAAGCGGCCCGGACCAACCTTACACGTACGCTTACGTGAGACTGGTTCCACCGACTGACATGCACTAGTTGCATAAGGTGGCTAGCGGGTGTCTGTCTCCCACTTTAGTTGGAGCGGATTCGATGTAAATGGTCCTTATGAAGGGTAAATAGAAGTTGACAAATCACGTTGTGGCTTTCACGTAGGTAAGAAAACATTCTTGCTAGAACCTTATTGCAGCCACGTAAAACTTGCAACAACAATTAGAGGACGTCTAACTTGTTTTTGCAGCAAGTGTTTTGTGATATGATATGGCCAAAGTTGTGATGAATGATGAATGATATATGTGATGTATGAGATCATGTTCTTGTAATAGGAATCACGACTTGCATGTCGATGAGTATAACAACCGGCAGGAGCCATAGGAGTTGTCTTTATTTTTGTATGACCTGCGTGGTCATTGAAGAACGCCATGTAAATTACTTTACTTTATTGCTAAACGTTAGCCATAGAAGTAGAAGTAGTCGTTGGCGTGACAACTTCATGAAGACACGATGATGGAGATCATGATGATGGAGATCATGGTGTCATGCCGGTGACAGGATGATCATGGAGCCTCAAGATGGAAGATCAAAGGAGCTATATGATATTGGCCATATCATATCACTACTATATAATTGCATGTGATGTTTATTATGTTTGTGTATCTTGTTTACTTAGAACGACGGTAGTAAATAAGATGATCCCTCATAACAATTTCAAGAAAGTGTTCTCCCTAACTGTGCACCGTTGCTAAAGTTCGTCGTTTCGAAGCACCACGTGATGATCGGGTGTGATAGATCCTTACGTTCACATACAACGGGTGTAAGACAGTTTTACACATGCAAAACACTTAGGTTAACTTGACGAGCCTAGCATATACAGACATGGCCTCGGAACACAAGAGACCGGAAAGGTCGAACATGAGTCGTATGGAAGATACGATCAACATGGAGATGTTCACCGACGATGACTAGTCCGTCTCACGTGATGATCGCATACACGGCCTAGTCGACTCCGATCATGTATCACTTAGATGACTAGAGGGATGTCAAATCTGAGTGGGAGTTCATTAAATAATTTGATTAGATGAACTTTATTATCATGAACAATAGTCTAAAATCTTTGCAAAATGTCTTGTAGATCAAATGGCCAACGCTCATGTCACCATGAACTTCAACGCGTTCCTAGAGAAAACCAAGCTGAAAGATGATGGCAAAGCAATTATTCGGATCGCTCGGAACCGAGGATTATCCTCATAGCTGCCAAGAAACAATATGTCCTAGAAGCACCGCTTAGGTGAAGCACCCATCCCACGTAACCAAGACGTTATGAACGCTTGGCCACGCGTCGAGGATTACTCCCTCGCTCAAAGGCGGCATGCTTTACGCCTTAGAACCGGGCTCCAAAAGCGCTTTTGAGCGACACGGAGCATATGAGATGTTCGAGGAGCTGAAACTAGTTTTCCAAGCTCATGCCCGGTCGAGAGATATGAAGTCTCCGACAAGTTCTATAGTTGTAAGATGGAGGAAAATAGTTACGCTGCTGAGCACATACTCAAAAATGTCCGGGTTGCACAACCACTTTGTCCCAGTGGACATTAACCTCTCGGACGAGGCGGTCATTGACAGAATCCTTGATCGCTCCCACCAAGCTACAAGAGCTTTGTGATGAACTACAATATGCGTGGGATGGTGAAAACTATTCTGAAGTATTTTCAATGTCAAGTCAGCAGAGGTAGAAATCAAGAAGGAGCATCAAGTGTTGATGGTCAATAAAACCACTAAGTTCAAGAAGGGCAAGGGAAAGAAGAACTTCAAGAAGGACGGCAAGGATGTTGCGCCCGGTAAGCCGATTCTTGGGAAGAAGTCAAAGAATGGACCCAAGCACGAGACTGAGTGCTTTTATTGCAAAGGAAGGGTCATCGAAGCGGAACTGCCCCAAATACTTAGCGCATAAGAAGGCCGGCAACACTAAAGGTATATTTGATATACATGTAATTGATGTGTACCTTACCAAGACTCGTAGTAACTCCTGGGTATTTGATACCGTGTCGTTGCTCATATATGTAACTCACGGCAGGAGCTGCGGAATAAACGGAGATCGGGCGAAGCGACGAGGTGACGCGCGCTGGCGGGAATGGTTCCAAGGTCGATGTGATCGCTTGCCGGCACGCTACCTCTACATTTACCTACGGGATTAGTTTTAAACCTCAATAATTGTTATTTAGTGCCAATTTTGAGCATGAACATTGTATCAGGATCTCGTTTAATACGAGATGGTTACTCATTTAAATCCGAGAATAATGGTTGTTCTATTTATATGAGAGAAGGGGCAATGTTACTATCCTTTTTCCACACTTGTTCTTCAAAGTAGCACCATGATCTTCATGATAGAGAGTCTCCTACGTTATCACTTTCATATACTAGTGGGAATTTTTCATTATAGAACTTCGCTTGTATATTCCAATGATGGGCTTCCTCAAATTGCCCTAGGTCTTCATGAGCAAGCAAGTTAGATGCACACCCACTTAGTTTTTTTAGCTTTCATAATTATATAGCTCTGGTGCATCCGTTGCATAGCAATCCCTACTCACTCACATTGATATCTATTGATGGGGCATCTCCATAGCCCGTTGATACGCCTAGTTGATGTGAGAATATCTCCTTCTTTTTGTCTTCTCCACAACCACCATATTCTATTCCACCAATAGTGCTATGTCCATGGTTCACGCTCATGTATTTCGTGAAAGTAGAAAAAGTTTGAGAACATCAAAAGTATGAAACAATTGCTTGGCTTGTCATCGGGGTTGTGCATGATTTGAATATTTTGTGTGATGAAGATGGAGCATAGGCGGAACTATATGATTTTGTAGGGATACCTTTCTTTGGCCATGTTATTTTGAGAAGACATAATTGCACGGTTAGTATGCTTGAAGTATTTGTTGGAAATATGCCTAGAGGCAATAATAAAAGTATTATTATTATATTTCCTTGTTCATGATAATTGTCTTTTCTTCATGCTATAATTGTATTATCCAGGAAATCGTAATACACGTGTGAATACATAGACCACAATATGTCCCTAGTGAGCCTCTAGTTGACTAGCTCGTTGATGAACAAATAGTCATGGTTTCGACTATGGACATTGGATGTCGATTGATAACGGGATCACATCATTAGGAGAATGATGTGATGGACAAGACAATCCTAAGCATAGCACAAGATCGTGTAGTTCGTTTTGCTAGAGATTTTCCAATGTCAAGTATCTCTTCTTTAGACCATGAGATCGTGTAACTCCGGATACCGTAGGAGTGCTTTGGGTGTACCAAACGTCACAACGAATCGGGTGACTATAAAGGTGCATTACAGGTATCTCCGAAAGTGTACATTGGGTTGACACGGATCGAGGCTGGGATTTGTCACTCCATATGACGGAGAGGTATCATCGGGCCCACTCGGTAGTGCATCATCATAATGAGCTCAAAGTGACCAAGTGTTTGGTCACGGGATCATGTATTACAGATGCAGTAAAGTGACTTGCGGTAGCGAGATTGAGCGAGGTATTGGGATACCGACGATCGAATCTCGGGCAAGTAAAATACCGATTGAAAAAAGGGAATTGTATACGGGGTTGTTTGAATCCTCGACATCGTGGTTCATCCAATGAGATCATCGAGGAGCATGTGGGAGCCAACATGGGTATCCAGATCCCGCTGTTGGTTATTGCCCGAGAGCCGTCTCGGTCATGTTCAAGATGTCTCCCGAACCCGTAGAGGGTCTACACACTTAAGGTTCGGTGGCGCTAGGGTTGTATGAATATGAGTATGCAGCAAACCGAATGTTGTTCGGAGTCCGGATGAGATCCGGACGTCACGAGGAGTTCGGAATGGTCGGGAGGTAAAGATTTATATATGGGAAGTCTTATTTTGGTGGCGGAAAAGTTTGGCGTTATCGGTATTGTACCGAGTGCCGAAGGGGTCCGAGGGGTCCACCAGGTCCACCTGCCCGGGGGCACATGGGCTGTAGGGGTGCACCTTGGCCTATATGGGCCAAGGGCACCAGCCCCAAGAGGCCCATGCGCCCAAGGACACAAGGAGAGGGAGAGTCCTAAGAGGGAAGGCACCTCAGGGTGCCTTGGGGAGGATGGACTCCTCCCCCCCCTTTGGCCGCACCCTTCCTTGGAGAAAGGGGCAAGGCTGCGCCCCCCTCTCTCTTGCACCTATATAAAGGGAGGGGAGGGAGGGGCAGCCGCACCCCTCAAGGCATGGCGCCTCCCTCCTCCCTGCAACACCTCCTCCTCCTCCTCCCGTAGTTGCTTAGCGAAGCCCTGCCGGAGTTCTGCTGCATCCACCACCACGCCGTCGCGCTGCTGGATCATCATCAACCTCTCCTTCCCCTTGCGGGATCAAGAAGGAGGAGACGTCATCCGCTCCGCACGTGTGTTGAGCAGCGGAGGTGCTGTCCGTTCAACACTAGGTCATCGGTGATCTGAATCACGGCGAAATCGACTCCATCATCCCCGTTCCATTGAACGCAGCTTCCGCACGTGATCTACAAGTGGTATGTAGATGCAATCACTCTCCCATGACTCGTTGCTAGATGAACTCATAGATGGATCTTGGTGAAACCGTAGGAAAATTTTTAATTTTCTGCAGCGTTCCTCTACGATGGCATCATGAGCTAGGTCTATGCGTAGTTCTCTATTGCATGAGTAGAACACAATTTGTTGTGGGCGTAGATGTTATCAACTTTCTTGCCGCTACTAGTCTTATCTTGCTTCAGCGGTATTGTGGGGATGAAGCGGCCCGGACCAACCTTACACGCACGCTTACGTGAGACCGTGGTTCCACCGAATCGACATGCACTAGTTGCATAAGGTGGCTAGCGGTGTCTGTCTCTCCCACTTTAGTTGGAGCGGATTCAATGTAAAGGGTCCTTATGAAGGGTAAATAGAAGTTGACAAATCACGTTGTGGCTTTCACGTAGGTAAGAAAACATTCTTGCTAGAACCTTATTGCAGCCACGTAAAACTTGCAACAACAATTAGAGGACGTCTAACTTGTTTTTGCGGCAAGTGTTTTGTGATATGATATGGCCAAAGTTGTGATGAATGATGAATGATATATGTGATGTATGAGATCATGTTCTTGTAATAGGAATCACGACTTGCATGTCGATGAGTATGACAACCGGCAGAACCATAGGAGTTGTCTTTATTTTTGTATGACTGCGTGTCATTGAAGAACGCCATGTAAATTACTTTACTTTATTGCTAAACGCGTTAGCCATAGAAGTAGAAGTAGTCGTTGGCGTGACAACTTCATGAAGACACGATGATGGAGATCATGATGATGGAGATCATGGTGTCATGCCGGTGACAGGATGATCATGGAGCCCGAAGATGGAGATCAAAGGAGCTATATGATATTGGCCATATCATGTCACTACTATATAATTGCATGTGATGTTTATTATGTTTGTGTATCTTGTTTACTTAGAACGACGGTAGTAAATAAGATGATCCCTCATAACAATTTCAAGAAAGTGTTCTCCCTAAGCGTGCACCGTTGCTAAAGTTAAATGCGTTTCAAGCACCACGTGATGATCGGGTGTGATAGATTCATACGTTCACATACAACGGGTGTAAGACAGTTTTACACATGCAAAACACTTAGGTTAACTTGACGAGCCTAGCATGTACAGACATGGCCTCGGAACACAAGAGACCGAAAGGTCGAACATGAGTCGTATGGAAGATACGATCAACATGGAGATGTTCACCGACGATGACTAGTCCGTCTCACGTGATGATCGCACACGGCCTAGTCGACTCCGATCATGTATCACTTAGATGACTAGAGGGATGTCAAATCTGAGTGGGAGTTCATTAAATAATTTGATTAGATGAACTTTATTATCATGAACAATAGTCTAAAATCTTTGCAAAATGTCTTGTAGATCAAATGGCCAACGCTCATGTCGCCATGAACTTCAACGCGTTCCTAGAGAAACCAAGCTGAAAGATGATGGCAGCAACTATTCGGATGGCTCCGGAACACGAGGATTATCCTCATAGCTGCCAAGAAACAATATGTCCTAGAAGCACCGCTAGGTGAAGCACCCATCCCACAGAACCAAGACGTTATGAACGCTTGGCAGTCACGTGCTGAGGATTACTCCCTCGTTCAGTGCGGCATGCTTTACAGCTTAGAACCGGGGCTCCAAAAGCGTTTTGAGCGACACGGAGCATATGAGATGTTCGAGGAGCTGAAACTAGTTTTCCAAGCTCATGCCCGGGTCGAGAGATATGAAGTCTCCGACAAGTTCTATAGTTGTAAGATGGAGGAAAATAGTTACATCGGTGAGCACATACTCAAAATGTCAAGGTTGCACAACCGCTGTCCCGACTAGACATTAACCTCTCGGACGAGGCGGTCATTGACAGAATCCTTGATCGCTCCCACCAAGCTACAAGAGCTTTGTGATGAACTACAATATGCGAGGGATGGTGAAAACTATTCTGAAGTATTTTCAATGCTGAAGTCGTGAGGTAGAAATCAAGAAGGAGCATCAAGTGTTGATGGTCAATAAAACCACTAAGTTCAAGAAGGGCAAGGGAAAGAAGAACTTCAAGAAGGACGGCAAGGATGTTGCGCGCTTGGTAAGCCGAGTTGCCGGAAGAAGTCAAAGAATGGACCCAAGCACGAGACTGAGTGCTTTTATTGCAAAGGGAAGGTCCTTTGAAGCGGAACTGCCCCAAATACTTAGCAGACAAGAAGGCCGGCAACACTAAAGGTATATTTGATATACATGTAATTGATGTGTACCTTACCGATTACTCGTAGTAACTCACAGGTATTTGATACGGTGTCGTTGCTCATATATGTAACTCACAATAGAGGCTGCGGAATAAGCGGAGATGGCGAAGGACGAGGTGACGATCTTGGCGTCGGGAATGGTTCCAAGGTCGATGTGATCGCCGTCGACGCTACCTCTACATTTACCCTGGGATTAGTTTTAAACCTCAATAATTGTTATTTAGTGCCAATTTTGAGCATGAACATTGTATCAGGATCTCGTTTAATACGAGATGGCTACTCATTTAAATCCGAGAATAGTGGTTGTTCTATTTATATGAGAGAAGGGGCAATGTTACTATCCTTTTTCCACACTTGTTCTTCAAAGTAGCACCATGATCTTCATGATAGAGAGTCTCCTCGTTATCACTTTCATATACTAGTGGGAATTTTCATTATAGAACTTCGCTTGTATATTCCAATGATGGGCTTCCTCAAATTGCCCTAGGTCTTCATGAGCAAGCAAGTTAGATGCACACCCACTTAGTTTTTTTAGCTTTCATAATTATATAGCTCTGGTGCATCCGTTGCATAGCAATCCCTACTCACTCACATTGATATCTATTGATGGGGCATCTCCATAGCCCGTTGATACGCCTAGTTGATGTGAGAATATCTCCTTCTTTTTGTCTTCTCCACAACCACCATATTCTATTCCACCAATAGTGCTATGTCCATGGTTCACGCTCATGTATTTCGTGAAAGTAGAAAAAGTTTGAGAACATCAAAAGTATGAAACAATTGCTTGGCTTGTCATCGGGGTTGTGCATGATTTGAATATTTTGTGTGATGAAGATGGAGCATAGGCAGACTATATGATTTTGTAGGGATACCTTTCTTTGGCCATGTTATTTTGAGAAGACATAATTGCCTGGTTAGTATGCTTGAAGTATTTGTTGGAAATATGCCCTAGAGGCAATAATAAAAGTATTATTATTATATTTCCTTGTTCATGATAATTGTCTTTTCTTCATGCTATAATTGTATTATCCAGGAAATCGTAATACTGCGTGTGAATACATAGACCACAATATGTCCCTAGTGAGCCTCTAGTTGACTAGCTCGTTGATCAATGAGATAGTCATGGTTTCCTGACTATGGACATTGGATGTCGATTGATAGCAGGATCACATCATTAGGAGAATGATGTGATGGACAAGACCCAATCCTAAGCATAGCACAAGATCGTGTAGTTCGTTTTGCTAGAGATTTTCCAATGTCAAGTATCTCTTCTTTAGACCATGAGATCGTGTAACTCCGGATACCGTAGGGAGTGCTTTGGGTGTACCAAGCGTCACAACGTAATCGGGTGACTATAAAGGTGCATTACGGTATCTCCGAAAGTGTACATTGGGTTGACACGGATCGAGACTGGATTTGTCACTCCATATGACGGAGAGGTATCACTGGGCCCACTCGGTAGTGCATCATCATAATGAGCTCAAAGTGACCAAGTGTTTGGTCACGGGATCATGTATTACGGTACGAGTAAAGTGACTTGCCGGTAACGAGATTGAACGAGGTATTGGGATACCGACGATCGAATCTCGGGCAAGTAAAATACCGATTGAAAAAAGGGAATTGTATACGGGGTTGTTTGAATCCTCGACATCGTGGTTCATCCAATGAGATCATCGAGGAGCATGTGGGAGCCAACATGGGTATCCAGATCCGCTGTTGGTTATTGCCCGAGAGCCGTCTCGGTCATGTTCGCATGTCTCCCGAACCCGTAGAGGGTCTACACATAAGGTTCGGTGGCGCTTAGGGTTGTATGAATATGAGTATGCAGCAAACCGAATGTTGTTCGGAGTCGGATGAGATCCCAGACGTCACGAGGAGTTAGGAATGGTCCGGAGGTAAAGATTTATATATGGGAAGTCTTATTTTGGTCACGAAAAAGTTTAGCGTTATCGGTATTATGCAGGGAGTGCCGAAAGGGGTCGAGGGGTCCACCAGGGTCCACCTGCCTGGGGGCACATGGGCTGTGGGGGTGCACCTTGGCCTATATGGGCCAAGGGCACCAGCCCCAAGAGGCCCATGCGCCAAGGACACAAGGAGAGGGAGAGTCCTAAGAGGGAAGGCACCTCAGGGTGCCTTGGGGAGGATGGACTCCTCCCCCTTGGCCGCACCCTTCCTTGGAGAAAGGGCAAGGCTGCGCCCCTCTCTTGCACCTATATAAAGGGAGGGAGGGAGGGGCAGCCGCACCCCTCAAGGCATGGCGCCTCCCTCCTCCCTGCAACACCTCCTCCTCCTCCTCCCGTAGTTGCTTAGCGAAGCCCTGCCGGAGTTCTGCTGCATCCACCACCACGCCGTCGCGCTGCTGGATCATCATCAACCTCTCCTTCCCCTTGCTGGATCAAGAAGGAGGAGACGTCATCCGCTTCCGTCACGTGTGTTGAGCGCGGAGGTGCTGTCCGTTCAGCACTAGGTCATCGGTGATCTGAATCACGGCGAGTACGACTCCATCATCCCGTTCCATTGAACGGCTTCCGCACGCGATCTACAAGTGGTATGTAGATGCAATCACTCTCCCATGACTCGTTGCTAGATGAACTCATAGATGGATCTTGGTGAAACCGTAGGAAAATTTTTAATTTTCTGCAACGTTCCTCTACAGTGGCATCATGAGCTAGGTCTATGCGTAGTTCTCTATTGCATGAGTAGAACACAATTTGTTGTGGGCGTAGATGTTGTCAACTTTCTTGCCGCTACTAGTCTTATCTTGCTTCAGCGGTATTGTGGGATGAAGCGGCCGGACCAACCTTACACGACGCTTACGTGAGACTGGTTCCACCGACCGACATGCACTAGTTGCATAAGGTGGCTAGCGGGTGTCTGTCTCTCCCACTTTAGTTGGAGCGGATTCGATGTAAAGGGTCCTTATGAAGGGTAAATAGAAGTTGACAAATCACGTTGTGGCTTTCACGTAGGTAAGAAAACATTCTTGCTAGAACCTTATTGCAGCCACGTAAAACTTGCAACAACAATTAGAGGACGTCTAACTTGTTTTTGGCAGCAAGTGTTTTGTGATATGATATGGCCAAAGTTGTGATGAATGATGAATGATATATGTGATGTATGAGATCATGTTCTTGTAATAGGAATCACGACTTGCATGTCGATGAGTATGACAACGGCAGGAGCCATAGGAGTTGTCTTTATTTTTGTATGACCTGCGTGTCATTGAAGAACGCCATGTAAATTACTTTACTTTATTGCTAAACGCGTTAGCCATAGAAGTAGAAGTAGTCGTTGGCGTGACAACTTCATGAAGACACGATGATGGAGATCATGATGATGGAGATCATGGTGTCATGCCGGTGACAGGATGATCATGGAGCCCGAAGATGGAGATCAAAGGAGCTATATGATATTGGCCATATCATGTCACTACTATATAATTGCATGTGATGTTTATTATTTTTGTGTATCTTGTTTACTTAGAACGGCGGTAGTAAATAAGATGATTCCTCATAACAATTTCAAGAAAGTGTTCTCCCTAACTGTGCACCGTTGCTAAAGTTAAATCGTTTGAAGCACCACGTGATGATCGGGTGTGATAGATCCTTACGTTCACATACAACGGGTGTAAGACAGTTTTACACATGCAAAACACTTAGGTTAACTTGACGAGCCTAGCATGTACAAACATGGCCTCGGAACACAAGAGACCGAAAGGTCGAACATGAGTCGTATGGAAGATACGATCAACATGGAGATGTTCACCGACGATGACTAGTCCGTCTCACGTGATGATCGCACACGGCGTAGTCGACTCCGATCATGTATCACTTAGATGACTAGAGGGATGTCAAATCTGAGTGGGAGTTCATTAAATAATTTGATTAGATGAACTTTATTATCATGAACAATAGTCTAAAATCTTTGCAAAATGTCTTGTAGATCAAATGGCCAACGCTCATGTAGCCGCCATGAACTTCAGCGTTCCTAGAGAAAACCAAGCTGAAAGATGATGGCAGCAACTATTCGGACTGGCTCCGGAACCTGAGGATTATCCTCATAGCTGCCAAGAAACAATATGTCCTAGAAGCACCGCTAGGTGAAGCACCCATCCCACAGAACCAAGACGTTATGAACGCTTGGCAGTCACGTGCTGAGGATTACTCCCTCGTTCAGTGCGGCATGCTTTACTGACTTAGAACCGGGCTCCAAAAGCGTTTTGAGCGACACGGAGCATATGAGATGTTCGAGGAGCTGAAACTAGTTTTCCAAGCTCATGCCCGGTCGAGAGATATGAAGTCTCCGACAAGTTCTATAGTTGTAAGATGGAGGAAAATAGTTCTGTCGGTGAGCACATACTCAAAATGTCTGGGTTGCACAACCGCTTTGTCCCATTTGGACATTAACCTCTCGGACGAGGCGGTCATTGACAGAATCCTTGGCCGCTCCCACCAAGCTACAAGAGCTTTGTGATGAACTACAATATGCAGGGGATGGTGAAAACTATTCCTGAAGTATTTTCAATGCTGAAGTCAGCAGAGGTAGAAATCAAGAAGGAGCATCAAGTGTTGATGGTCAATAAAACCACTAAGTTCAAGAAGGGCAAGGGAAAGAAGAACTTCAATAAGGACGGCAAGGATGTTGCCGCGCCCGGTAAGCCAGTTGCCGGGAAGAAGTCAAAGAATGGACCCAAGCCTGAGACTGAGTGCTTTTATTGTAAAGGGAAGGGTCCTCGAAGCGGAACTGCCCAAATACTTAGCGCATAAGAAGGCCGGCAACACTAAAGGTATATTTGATATACATGTAATTGATGTGTACCTTACCAGTACTCGTAGTAACTCCTGGGTATTTGATACGGTGTCGTTGCTCATATATGTAACTCCACGGCAGAGCTGCGGAATAAACGGAGATCGGCGAAGGACGAGGTGACGGCGCGCGTCGGGAATGGTTCCAAGGTCGATGTGATCGCCGCGGGCACGCTACCTCTACATTTACCTACGGGATTAGTTTTAAACCTCAATAATTGTTATTTAGTGCCAATTTTGAGCATGAACATTGTATCGGGATCTCGTTTAATACGAGATGGCTACTCATTTAAATCCGAGAATAATGGTTGTTCTATTTATATGAGAGAAATGTTTTATGGTCATGCTCCGATGGTCAATGGTTTATTCTTAATGAATCTCGAACGTAATGTTACACATGTTCACAGTGTGAAAAGATGTAAAGTTGATAACGATAGTGCCACATACTTGTGTAATCGCCGCTTATGGTCACATTGGTGTCAAGCGCATGAAGAATCTCGGTGATGGACTTTTAGAGTCTCTCGATTATGAATCATTTGACACATGCGAACCATGCCTCATGGGCAAGATGACCAAGACTCCGTTCTCCGGAACAATGGAGCGAGCAACCAACTTATTGGAAATCATACATACCGATGTGTGCGGTCCAATGAGTGTTGAGGCTCATGGAGGATATCGTTATGTTCTCACTCTCACTGATGACTTGAGTAGATATGGGTATGTCTACTTGATGAAACACAAGTCTGAGACCTTTGAAAAGTTCAAGGAATTTCAGAATGAAGTAGAGAATCAACGTGACCGAAAGATAAAGTTCTTGCGATCAGATCGTGGAGGAGAATATTTAAGTCACGAGTTTGGTACAGACTTAAGGAAATGTGGAATCGTTTCACAACTCACGCCGCTTGGAACACCTCAGCGTAACGGTGTGTCCGAACGTCGTAATCGCACTCTATTGGATATGGTGCGATCTATGATGTCTCTTACTGATTTACCGCTATCATTTTGGGGATACGCTCTAGAGACAGCTACATTCACTTTAAATAGGGCACCGTCTAAATCCGTTGAGGTGACACCGTATGAATTATGGTTTGGGAAGAAACCTAAGTCGTCGTTTCTAAAAGTTTGGGGATGCGATGCTTATGTCAAGAAACTTCAACCTGAAAAGCTCGAACCCAAGTCGGAAAAATGCGTCTTCATAGGATACCCTAAGGAAACCATTGGGTATACCTTCTACCTTAGATCCGAAGGCAAGATCTTTGTTGCCAGAACGGATCCTTTCTCGAAAAGAGTTTCTCTCGAAAGGAGTAAGTGGGAGGAAAGTAGAACTCAATGAAGTACTACCTCTTGAACCGGAAAGTAGTGCAGCTCAGAAAATGTTCTGTGGTGCCTACACCGACCGGAGAGGAAATTAATGATGATGATCAAGGTACTTCGGATCAAGTTGCTCTTGAACCCATTGAGGTCCACTAGGACACGTTCCGCACCAGAGTGGTACGGCAACCCTGTCCTGGAAATCATGTTGTTAGACAACGATGAACCTTCGAACTATGAAGAAGCGATGGCGGGCCCAGATTCCAACAAATGGCTTGAAGCCATGCAATCCGAGATAGGATCCATGTATGAAAACAAAGTATGGACTTTGACAGACTTGCCCGATGATCGGCGGCGATAGAAAACAAATGGATCTTTAAGAAGAAGGCGGACGCGGATGGTAATGTTACCATCTATAAAGCTCGACTTGTCGCTAAGGGTTATCGACAAGTTCAAGGGATTGACTACGATGAGACTTTCTCTCCGTAGCGAAGCTTAAGTCCGTCCGAATCATGTTAGCAATTGCCGCATACTATGATTATGAGATATGGCAGATGGACGTCAAAACCGCATTCCTTAACGGTTACCTTAAGGAAGAGCTGTATAGGATACAGCCGGAAGGTTTTGTCGATCCTAAGAATGCTAACAAGGTATGCAAGCTCCAACGATCCATTTATGGGCTGGTGCAAGCATCTCGGAGTTGGAACATTCGCTTTGATGAGATGATCAAAGCGTTTGGGTTTATCTTGAGACTTATGGAGAAGCCTGCGTTCTAAGAAAGTGAGTGGGAGCTCATAGCATTTCTCATATTATATGTAGATGACATACTTTTGATGGGAAATGATATAGAACTTTTGTACAGCATTAAGGCCTACTTGAATAAGAGTTTTTCAATGAAGGACCTTGGAGAAGCTGCTTACATATTAGGCATCAAAATCTATAGGGATAGATCGAGACGCCTCATAGGTCAAGAATATCCTGAAGTACCTGAAAAGGACAAAGGACATGTTTCTCGTTTATGGAGGTGACGAAGAGCTCGTCAGAAGGGTTACGTCGACGCTTCAGCTTCGACACGAATCTGGATGACTCAAAGTCACAAACCGGATACGTGTATATGTTGAATGGTGGAAGCGATGAAGTGCAGCTGCAAGCGAAGCGTCGTGGCGGGATCTACATGTGAAGGGGAGTACATGGCAGCCTCGGAGGCAGCACATGAAGCAATTTGGGTGAAGGAGTTCATCACCGACCTAGGAGTCATACCCAATGCGCCGGAGCCGATCAAACTCTTACCGTGACAACCTTTGGAGCTATTGCACTTGCCAAGGAGCCCAGGTTTAACAAGAAGACCAGGCACATCAAGCGTCGCTTCAACTCCATTCATGAAAATGTTCAAGATGGGGACATAGAAATTTGCAAAGTGCATACGGATCTGAATATCGCAGATCCGTTGAATAAACCTCTTCATGAGCAAAACATGATCAACACGAACTCTATGGGTGTTCGATTCATCACAATGTAACTAGATTATTAACTCTAGTGCAAGTGGGAGACTGTTGGAAATATGCCCTAGAGGCAATAATAAAAGTATTATTATTATATTTCCTTGTTCATGATAATTGTCTTTTATTCATGCTATAATTGTATTATCCGGAAATCGTAATACTCGTGTGAATACATAGACCACAATATGTCCCTAGTGAGCCTCTAGTTGACTAGCTCGTTGATCAACAGATCGTCATGGTTTCCTGACTATGGACATTGGATGTCGTTGATAACGGGATCACATCATTAGGAGAATGATGTGATGGACAAGACCCAATCCTAAGCATAGCACAAGATCGTGTAGTTCGTTTTGCTAGAGCTTTTCCAATGTCAAGTATCTCTTCCTTAGACCATGAGATCGTGTAACTCCCGGATACCGTAGGGAGTGCTTTGGGTGTACCAAGCGTCACAACGTGAATTGGGTGATTGTAAAGGTGCATTACAGGTATCTCCGAAAGTGTCATTGGGTTGACACCGGATCGAGACTGGATTTGTCACTCCGTATGACGGAGAGGTATCATTGGGCCCACTCGGTGAGTGCATCATCATAATGAGCTCAAAGTGACCAAGTGTTTGGTCACGGGATCATGTATTCTGATGCAGTAAAGTGACTTGCGGTAGCGAGATTGAGCGAGGTATTGGGATACCGATGATCGAATCTCGCAAGTAAAATACCAATTGACAAAGGGAATGCATTATCACGGGGTTGTTTGAATCCTCGACATCGTGGTTCATCCAATGAGATCATCGAGGAGCATGTAGAGACCAACATGGGTATCCAGATCCGCTTTTGGTTATTGCTCGAGAGCCGTCTCGGTCATGTACGCATGTCTCCTAACCCGTAGGGTCTAGACATAAGGTTCGGTGGCGCTTAGGGTTGTATGAATATGTGTATGCAGCAAACCGAATGTTGTTGGAGTCCGGATGAGAACCCGGACGTCACGAGGAGTTCCGGAATGGTCCGGAGGTAAAGATTTATATATGGGAAGTCTTATTTTGGTCGTGGAAAAGTTTGGCGTTATCGGTATTGTTGGGAGTGCGAGAAAGGGGTCCGAGGGTCCACCAGGTCCACCTGCCCCGGGGGCCACATGGGCTGTAGGGGTGTGCACCTTGGCCTATATGGGCCAAGGGCACCAGCCCCAAGAGGCCCATGCGCCAAGGACACAAGGAGAGGGAGAGTCCTAAGAGGGAAGGCACCTCCGAGGTGCCTTGGGGAGGATGGACTCCTCCCCCCCTTGGCCGCACCCTTCCTTGGAGGAAGGGGCAAGGCTGCGCCTCCCCCCTCTCTCTTGCACCTATATAAAGGGAGGGGAGGGAGGGGCAGCCGCACCCTCAAGCCTAGGCGCCTCCCTCCTCCCCGCAACACCTCCTCCTCCTCCCGTAGTTGCTTAGCGAAGCCCTGCCGGAGTTCTGCTGCATCCACCACCACGCCTGTCAGCTGCTGGATCATCATCAACCTCTCCTTCCCCTTGCTTTGGATCAAGAAGGAGGAGGCGTCATCCGCCTGCACGTGTGTTGAACGCGGAGGTCTTGTCCGCTCAACACTAGGTCATCGGTGATCTGAATCACGGCGAGTACGACTCCATCATCCCGTTCCATTGAACGCTTCGCCTGCGATCTACAAGTGGTATGTAGATGCAAACACTCTACCATGAATCGTTGCTAGATGAACTCATAGATGGATCTTGGTGAAACCGTAGGAAAAATTTTAATTTTCTGCAACGTTCCTCTACAGTATTATTGTTTTTTTGTCAATATTAAACTTTTGTTTTGAATCTTATGGATCTAAATATTCTTGCCACAATAAAGAAAGATTACATTGATAAATATGTTAGGTAGCATTCCACATCAAAAATTCTGTTTTTATCATTTACCTACTCGAGGACGAGCAGGAATTAAGCTTGGGGATGCTTGATATGTCTCCAACGTATCTATAATTTTTTTTATTGTTCCATGGTATTATATTATCCATCTTGGATGTTTTATATACATTTATATGCTACTTTATATGATTTTTGGGACTAACCTATTAACATAGAGCCCAGTGCCAGTTTCTGTTTTTTCCTTATTTTTGAGTTTTACAGAAAAGGAATACCAAAGGGAGTCCAAACGAGCTGAAACTTTATGACGATTTTTTATGGACCAAAAGAAGCCCACGGAGTATCAGAGATGGACCAGAGGAGATACGAAGCATCCACAAGGGTGGAGGGCGCCCCCCCCCCTCGGCGCACCGCCCTGCCTTGTCGTCGCCTCGTGGACCCCTGACTTGTTCCCCAAAAAACCCTATAAATATAGAAACCCCCAGAAATAAACCTAGATTGGGAGTTCCGCCTCCGCAAGCTTCTGTAGCCACGAAAAACCAATCGGGAGCCCGTTCCGGCACCCTGCTGGAGGGGGAAACCATCACTGGTGGCCATCTTCAGCATCCCGGCGCTCTCCATGACGAGGAGGGAGTAGTTCACCCTCGTGGTTGCGGGTATGTACCAGTAGCTATGTGTTTGATCTCTCTCTCTCTATCTCTCTCTCTCTCTCTCTCTCTCTCTCTCTCTCTCGTGTTCTTGATTTGGCACGATCTTGATGTACTGCGAGCTTTGTTACTATATAGTTGAATCTTATGGTGTTTCTCCCTCTCTATCTTCTTGTGATGAATTGAGTTTTACCTTTGAGGTTTCACTATTATCGAATTGAATACTATTATGGATTTGAGAACACTTGATGTATGTCTTGCATGGGATACCCGTGGTGACAATGGGGTATTCCATTGATTCACTTGATGTATGTTTTGGCACTCAACTCGCGGATTCCCGAGGTGGCATTGTGGTAATCTATGCATAGGTGTTGATGAACGTTTTCGTCCTTGTTTCTCCGGTATAAATCTTGGCGCACTCTTTGACGTTCTTTATGTTGGATTGAATATTAGGATGCATATCATATAATTGACCCACTGATACTTATGGTGACATTGGAGTCTCTAGGTGACATTAGGGTTGATTGATGTGTGTCATATGGTGTTATTTTACTACGAACTCTAGGGCTGTTTGTGACACTTATAGGAATAGCTCAATGGATTGATCGGAAAGAATAACTTTGAGGTGGTTTCATACCCTACAAGCAATTTCATCTTATGTTCTCCATGATAGGAACTTTGGAGTGACTTTTGTCGCACGTTGAGGGATTGCATATGATCTAATTATGTTATCATTGTTGAGAGAACTTGCACTAGTGAAAGTATGAACCCAAGGCCTTGTTTTCAAGCATTGCAATACCGTTTTTGCTCACTTTTACCACTTTCTACCTTGCTGTTTTTATATTCTCAGATTACAAAAACCTATATCTACTATCCATATTACACTTGTATCACCATATCTTTGCTGAACTAGTGCACCTATACGATGTACCATTGTATTGGATGTGTTGGGGACACAAGAGATTCTTTGTTATTTGGTTGGAGGGTTGTTTGAGAGAGACCATCTTCATCCTACACCTCACACGGATTGATAAATCTTAGGTCATCCACTTGAGGGAAATTTGTCCTACAAAACTCTGCGCTTCGAGGCCCAACATGAGTCTACATGAAGAAGGTTGCGTAGTAGACATCAGAGAGTGACAACACGGGTGAGGCAGTGTTCGGCGAGACCGACGATGAGGAGGACATCGCGAAGTCCGCGCCCCCGCGATTTTACGGCGACCATGAAGCCCGCACATCCACGAGCGCCGCCCGGCAAATGAGACAGTAGTCATGGTAGGTTGACGCCGCTCATGTTTTCCAGCAAAGCCCCCGCTCCTCCTCCCCGCCCCCCCCCCCCAACCCCCCCCCCCCCTGTCGACGCCAAGCTTGGTCACTTCCCGGGTCTCGAGAGGCGAAGGTTACTGATAACCCACAAGTATACGGGATCAATTGTAGCCTCTTTCGTTAATTAAGAGTGTCGAACCCAACGAGGAGCTAAAGGTAGAACAAATATTCTCTCAAGCCCTATCTGCCACTGATACGACTCTACGCATGCTTAGTGTTCGCTTTACATAGAACAAGTATGAAACTAGAAGTACTTTGTAGGTGTTGTTGGATATGTTTGCAAGATAATAAAGAGCACGTAAATAAATAGTAGGGGCTGTTTAGATAAAGAAGCAATAAAGTAAATATAGCGAGTGTGGAAAAGTGGTGGTAGGAGTTGTGAAATTATCCCTAAGCAATTGACTACTTTACTAGACCGATAGCAAGTTTCATGTGGGAGAGGCATAAGCTAACATACTTTGTCTTCTTGGATCATATGCACTTATGATTGGAACTCTAGCAAGCATCTGCAACTACTAAAGATCATTAAGGTAAAACCCAACCATAGCATTAAAGCATCAAGTCCCCTTTATCCCATACGCCACAATCCCCTTACTCGGGTTTAAGCTTATGTCACTCTAGCAACCCACTATAAGCGAATCATGAACATATTACAACACCTTACAGCGGGAATCCCTCACGCTTGTGGGACACGGAGGGCACAATAGAACAGCAACATAACCACAAGCAAATTAAACCAATCATAGCAATTCATCAATCACCAATAGGACAACGAAAATCTACTCAGACATCATAGGATGGCAACACATCATTGGATAATAATATGAAGCATAAAGCACCATGTTCAAGTAGAGGGTACAGCGGGTTGCGGGAGAGTTGACTGCTGAATATAGATGGTGGGAAGGTGATGGAGGTTTTGGTGAAGATGGCGGAGGTGTTGGTATATATCGAGGTGATGATGATGGCCCCCGACGGCGTTCCGGCGCCACCGAAAGCAAGGGAGAGAGAGCCCCCCTTCTTCTTCTTCTTCCTTGACCTTCTCCCTAGATGGGAGAAGGGTTTCTCCTTTGGTCCTTGGCTCCCATGGCGTGGGAGGGGCGAGAGCCCCTCCGAGATTGGATTTATCTCTCTGTCTCTCTCTGTTTCTGCGCTCCCAGATTCTGCCCCTTCACCGTTTCTTTTGTATCCGGAGATCCGTAACTCTGATTGGGGTGAATCTTTCGCCCAGATTTTTCTCATAAAATTAGCTTTCTTGTGGCAAAAGAAGAGCGTCAACCGCCTTACGGGGTGCCCACAAGAGTCCAGAGCGTGCCTGTGCCCCTGGGGCGCGACCCCTGTCTCGTGGCCCCCTCGGGCACTGTCTCGCGTTCATTTTACTTTGCAAAAATCACAAATATTCCAAAATAATTCTCCGTCCGTTTTTATCCCGTTTGGACTCCGTTTGATATTGGGTTTCTGCAAAACATAAAACATGCAACAAACAGAACTCGCATCGGGCAATCGGATCAATATGTTAGTCCCAAAAATAGTATAAAAGTTGCCAAAAGTATATGAAAGTTGAATAATATTGGCATGGAACAATCAAAAATTATAGATACGTCAGAGACGTATCAGCATCCCCAAGCTTAATTCCTGCTCGTCTTGGAGTAGGTAAATGATAAAAAAGATAATTTTTGATGTGGAATGCTACCTAGCATAATCTTGATCATATGTCTAATCATGGAATAAATATTAAGACACGAGTGATTTAAAGCAATAGTCTATCATTTGACATAAAAATAATAATACTTCAAGCATACTAATAAAGCAACTATGTCTTATCAAAATAACATAGCCAAAGAAAGCTTATCCCCACAAAATCATATATTTTGGCCATGCTTCATTTTCGTCATACAAAATACTCCCATCATGCACAACCCCGGTTTCAGCCAAGCAATTGGTTCATACTTTTTAACGCGCTTCAGCTTTTTCAACTCTTACGCAATACATGAGCGCAAGCCATGGACATAGCACTACGGGTGGAGTAGAGTATGATGATGGAGGTTTATATGGAGAAGACAAAAAGGGAGAAAGTCTCACATCGACGCGGCTAATCAACGGGCTATTGAGATGCCCATCAATTGATGTCAATGCGAGGAGTAGGGATTGCCATGCAACGAATGCACTAGAGCTATAAGTGTTTGAAAGCTCAAACTCAAGATTAAGTGGGTGTGCATCCAACTTGCTTGCTCATGAAGACCTCGGGCATTTGAGGAAGCCCATCATCGGAATATACAAGCCAAGTTCTATAATGAAAAATTCCCACTAGTATATGAAAGTGAAAGCATAGGAGACTCTCTCTATGAAGAACATGGTGCTACTCTGAAGCACAAGTGTGGTAAAAGGATAGTAGCATTTCCCCTTCTCTCTTTTTCTCTCATTTTTTTATTTTCTCTTTTTTTGGATGGGCTTCTTTGGCCCCCTTTTTTTATTTGGTCTTCATTGTTCTTTCTCTTTTCTTTCATTAAGTCCGGAGTCTCATCCCGACTTGTGGGGGAATCATAGTCTCCATAATCCTTTCCTCACTGGGCAATGCTCTAATAATGATGATCATCACACTTTTATTTACTTACAACTCAATATTACAACGATATCGAGAACAAAGATATGACTCTATATGAATGCCTCCGACAGTGTACCGGGATGTGCAATGATTTAGCGTAGCAATGACATCAAAAAATGGACAAGCCATGAAAACATCATGCTAGCTATCTTACGATCATGCAAAGCAATATGACAATGAATGCTTAAGTCATGTATATGATGATGATGAAAGTTGCATGGCAATATATCTTGGAATGGCTATGGAAATGCCATGATAGGTAGGTATGGTGGCTGTTTTGAGGAAGATATAAGGAGGCTTATGTGTGATAGAGTGTATCATATCACGGGGTTTGGATGCACTGAAGTTTGCACCAACTCTCGAGGGTGAGAAAGGGCAATGCACGATTACCGTAGAGGCTAGCAATGATGGAAGGGTGAGAGTGCGTATAATCCATGGACTCACATTAGTCATAAAGAACTCATATACTTATTGCAAAAGTATACTTGCCCTCAAAGCAAAGTACTCTTACGCATGCTCCTAGGGGAAGGGTTGGTAGGAGTTAACCATCACGCGATCCCGACCTCCACACATAAGGAAGACATTAAAAGAGCACCACATGCAACAAATTTGTCACACAACGGTTGCCATACGTGCATGCTATGGGACTTGCAAACCTCAACACAAGTATTTCTCAATTTCACAATTACCCCACTAGCACGACTCTAATATCACCACCTTTATATCCCAAACTATTGCAAGGAATCAAACATATCATATTCAGTGATCTACAAGTTTTATGTAGGATTTTATGACTAACCATGTGAATGACCAATTCTTGTCATCTCTCTAAATAGATATAAGTGAAGCAAGAGAGTTTAATTCTTTCTAAAAAATATATGCCCACGCTCTAACAAATATAAGTGAAGCAAAAGAGCATACTACAAATGGCGGTTTTCAATGTGAAGAGAAACAGGCACTCAACACTTCAAAAGATATAAGTGAAGCACGAGAAGCATTCTATACAGCCATACTCAAAAGATCTAACTGAAGTGCAATGAGCATTCTATAAATCAACCAAGGACTATCTCATACCAGCATGGTGCATAAAAAAGTGAAAACTAAATGCAAAAGATGCTCCAAGACTTGCACATATCGCATGAATGAAACGAATACGAAAACATACCGATACTTGTTGAAGAAAGAGGGGATGCCTTCCGGGCATCCCCAAGCTTAGACGCTTGAGTCTCCTTGAATATTTACTTGGCGTGCCTTGGTCATCCCCAAGCTTGAGCTCTTGCCTCTCTTCCTTTTCCTCATATCGAGACCTCCTTGAGCAAACACTTCATCCACACAAAACTTCAACAGAAAACTCGGTAAGATCCGTTAGTAGAATAAAGCAAATCACTACTCTAGGTACTGTTGCAAACCAATTCATATTTTGTTTTTGCATTGTGTCTACTGTAATATAACTTTTCCATGGCTTTATCCACTGATATAAATTGATAGTTTCATCAAAACGAGCAAACTGTGCATCAAAAACAGAACAGTCTGTAGCAATCTGAACATTCACCATACTTATGGTACCCCAAAACTTCTACAAAAATTAGGAAAAATAAAAACTTTGTATAGAAAGACAGTGCAAAAATAATCAGAACCGTTTGACTTTCCAGTTAAACATGTAAAATCGTGCACTACAGCCAAAGTTTCTGTCATGCACCGTACAAACCAACAAGCATTGTAAACATCCTAAAGGCAAACCTTGGCACATTATTTTTATAATACAATGGAATTGTACAAGGGGATAATTTTTTTTTTGAAAAGTTTCTGTAATCAAGATTCACAAAGTTTTCGTGAGCATGAACAAAGTTCAAGGCTAGCTCCCACTTCAACAATGCTTGTCTCACTCACTTTCACTTTCCTTTTTGAAAAGTTTTAGGTTCCCCTCTTTATTTATTTTTTGTTTTTAAACTATATAAAAGCACTCAACAGAAATAAATGACTCTCTAAAACTTCCGGGTTGTCTCCCTGGCAGCGCTTTCTTTAAAGCCATTAAGCTAGGCATATAGTGCTCAAGTACTGGATCCACCCGGGTCCCAAGGTATATCATAGCCAATTTTAATTAACAATGATTTGTAATTTACTAGCGAGCACAAAGTAACATATATCATGCAACAACGAATTCTAACTCTCTTCATATGCATCGGCATGTCATAGAAGAACAATTCATGCACACCATATAAAGGCCAATGCATAGTATAAGCAGTTTCTTGCAATTCTATCGTATTGGAAACATAGAGAGGTGGGGATATACTTCCTATCTCATAATAATTGCAAGTAGGAGCAGCAAGCACATGCATATTATATCTATCAAAATCATCATGTGTAGTAGTAAAAGGCAACCCATCAATATAATCCTTAATAAGCACAAACTTCTCCGATATAGTGTAGTTTGGAGAATTCAAAAAGATAATAGGACTATCATGTGTGGGTGCAATAGCAACAATTTCATGTTTGACATAAGGAATTATAGCATGTTCATCTCCATAAGCATAATTCATATTGGCATCTTGGCCACAAGCATAGCAAGAATCATCAAAAAGGGGTATTTCAAGAGAATCAACGGGATCATAACAATCATCATGGCAATCATCCTTCGGTAAGCATGATGGTGAATTAAACAATGTATGAGTTGAAGAGTTACTCTCATTAGAAGGTGGGCACGGGTAGCTAATCCGCTCTTCCTCCTTTTGTTCTTCGCTCTCCTCATCATCTTTTTCATCCAATGAGCTCATAGTTTCATCAATTTCTTCTTCCATAGCTTCCTGCAAAATATTAGTCTCTTCTTGGACAGTGGAGACTTCCTCAATGTATGGTTTAACATAGGCATTAGAAGAATAATTATCATAACAATATTCAAGTATGGCAAAAATTTCAGATTTGTAAAGAGTAGCATCATACTTTTCAATCAAAGAAGCAATTTCATAAGCACCATTAAAAGTATCAAATTTTTTTATTTTTTGAACATCTTAGTATTTATAAACACCATTATCATACTAAGATACTATTCTATTATCACTAAACTCACATTGGTAGGGAAGGTGTTTCTTAGGGTTTTCAGAACAACAAGTAAAATCATATATTTCACATAAATTCCAAGCATAGCATTGCAAATGATGAATTTGATCCAGTAAAAGTTTCCCTTTTTCAGATATCTGATTGTCGCACATAACAAGCATGCTCATCTAAAGATTTGCCCTCAACTAAGCTAGTTGGGGTTTCAAAGACCTGAGCACAAAGGGATCGAAGATGATCCAAGTAAAAAGCTTCAGGAGTGTGATAGATTTTGAGTGGTTCTTCAACCATTGGTGTTGTAGGTACAGCTAATCTTTTTTGTATTTTGCGTTTCCTACCCATAACTATAGATAGAAAACAACTAAGAACAGCAAATAAAAATTACTTAGTGATAAAGCACACAAGCACACACGAGAATATTCACCCCACGCTATGACTCCCCACCAACGGCGCCAGAAAAAGGTCTTGATAACCCGCAAGTATACGGGATCAATTGTAGCCTCTTTCGATAAGTAAGAGTGTCGAACCCAACGAGGAGCTAAATGTAGAACAAATATTCTCTCAAGCCCTATCTGCCACTAATACGACTCTACGCACGCTTAGTGTTCGCTTTACCTAGAACAAGTATGAAACTAGAAATACTTTGTAGATGTTGTTGGATAGGTTTGCAAGATAATAAAGAGCACGTAAATAAAAAGTAGGGTCTGTTTAGATAAACAAGCAATAAAGTAAATATAGCGAGTGTGGAAAAGTGGTGGTAGGAGTTGTGAAATTGTCCTTAAGCAATTGACCACTTTACTAGACCGATAGCATGTTTCATGTGGGAGAGGCATAAGCTAACATACTTTCTCTTCTTGGATCATATGCACTTATGATTGGAATTCTAGCAAGCATCCGCAACTACTAAAGGTCATTAAGGTAAAACCCAACCATAGCATTAAAGCATCAAGTCCCCTTTATCACATACGCCACAATCCCCTTACTCGGGTTTAAGCTTATGTCACTCTAGCAACCCACTATAAGAGTGGACCGCTGAATATAGATGGGGGGAAGGTGATGGCGATGTTGGTGAAGATGGCGGAGGTGTTGGTGTAGATCGCGGTGATGATGATGGCCCCCGGCGGCGTTCCGGCGCCACCGGAAGCAAGGGGGAGAGAGCCCCCCTTCTTCTTCTTCTTCCTCGACCTTCTCCCTAGATGATAGAATGGTTTCCCCTCTGGTCCTTGGCTCCCATGGCGTGGGAGGGGCGAGAGCCCCTCCGAGATTGGCTCTATCTCTCTGTCTCTCTCTGTTTCTATGCTCCCAGATTCTGCCCCTTCACCGTTTCTTTTATATCCGGAGATCCGTAACTCCGATTGGGGTGAATCTTGCCCAAATTTTTCTCATAAAATTAGCTTTCTTGCGGCAAAAGAAGAGCGTCAACCGCCTTACGGGGTGCCCACGAGAGTCCAGGGCGCGCCTGCCCCCTGGGGCGCGCCCCCTATCTCGTAGCCCCCTTGGGCACCATCTCGCGTTGATTTTACTTCCCAAAAATCACAAATATTCCAAAATAATTCTCCGTCCGTTTTTATCCCGTTTGGACTCTATTTGATATTGGGTTTCTGCGAAACATAAAACATGCAACAAACAGAGGCGGCACTTTGAGCCTTTGGATCAATATGTTAGTCCCCAAAATAGTATAAAAAGTTGCTAAAAGTATATGAAAATTGAATAATATTGGCATGGAACAATCAAAAATTATAGATACGACGGAGACGTATCAGTTACGAAGGCGGAGGTGGACAGCGCCGAGGCAGAAGTGGAGACGACTGAAGCTTCAGTTCTCAGGGTTGATGGCTGGACACCAGGAATGGGCGCCCGAGACCATTTAGATTAGGTATTAATTATACCTCTACAGCTGGACTAGCACCGCTTTGATGTAAACGTAATCAAACCTGTGATGTTTATATGAAATCCGGACGTGTTTATATGAAATTTGGCCTTGTTTGCACGAATTTCATCCGGTTTGTTGAAAAAGAGTTTGAAATGTATGCAGCTACGGTTGGATGGCGGCCTTCTGCATGCATGTCCGCGGACTGGTCCCCCCATTCGCGAACGGATACGGGATAAAATTTGCGGATTGCCGTTGGAAATGGGGGATCAGAACAGATCGATCCCTAGTCGTCACGGATACAGGCAGCGGGACTAGCCATTGCGCAAGCGAACCAGTTTGTCCAAAATAGGGCGCAATCTACTTGAGCAAAAGTGTTGGTTTTCTCCGTTTTTTCTTTACCCGTTTTATTTTCTTCTTTCTTCTCCGTTTTTTTATTTTTGCCTTTTTCTTTTTTGGTTTTCTTTTCTTTTTCATTCTCCAGGTTTTTTTATTTTCCTTTTTCTTTCGTTTATTTTGTTTCTTTCTTGGTTTTATTTTTTATTGGTTTATTTTCTTTCTTTTGTTTCTTTGGTTTATTTTTTAATTCTTTTCTTCTCCATTTTTTTTTTGGTTTTTCTCAATTTTTTTGTTTGGTTTCCTTTTTCTTTCAATTTTTGTTTTTCTTTTGTGTTTTTTATGTTTGTTTTCGTTTTCACTCTATATTTTCGTAACAAGTGGTCAACAGTTTTTGTACACACGCTCAGCATTGTCCGAATGCTTATTCAACATTTTTTAAATAATTTTTTAACATTTTAATAGTTATTAAACATTTTTCAAATACTTGTTAATTTTTTAATAATTATTCAACATTTTCAAATACTTGTTCAACATTTTCATATACTCATTCAACATTTATTAATACCTATTCATCATTTTTCAAATACTTATTCAACATTTTTCAAATACGTTTTCAACATTTGTCGAATTCTTGTTCAACATTTTCAAATACGTATTCAACATTTTCAAATATTTGCTCAACATTTTAATACTTATTCAACATTTTCAATTACTTGTTCAACATCTTTCAAATTCTTGTTCAACATTCTTCAATGCTTATTTAACATTTTTACAAATATATATAGAATATTTGAAGTATAAAGAAAAGTACAAAAATAAAGTAAAAAATGTAAACTGGAAAAAAATAGGATGTGGCTCCCGCGGCTGGGCCAGACCGCAGGCACCTCCGCTGGGTCAGGCAAATGGGCTTGAATATGATGAAACCCACTAGCTGCTTTCTTCCCTATATAAGGTATATATATATATATATATATATATATATATATATATATATATATATATATAGATTGTGGCCAATTATGTCTTCCCTCATGTTAGGGTTTGTCTTTCTCCCGGGGGTGATTTCTCGCCGTCGTTGAGTACTTTTGCTCGCCTACCGCCGATCTTCTGGATTTACCAGGAGCGTCGGGGCGTGTGTTCTCGGTAGCGGCGACTTTAGGGTTCCACAAAGTCACCCGGTCAGATTGTACTCATCGGGTAAGAGATCTACGTGGCATCTGATGGAGCCTCGGGCTCGTCGGGGGTCAGCGACATGGAGCGGATGGTGCGGGAACTTGGGCTGAAGGAGGAGGATCTTGATGATGTGATATTTGACGAAAAAGAGGCACCGCAAGCAGAACCTAAATGGATTGCGCTGGCTCGGGTCAACACCAACAAAACCTATAGCCAGACATGGTTCTATAGAAACATGCGATCTGCATGGGATATAGCACAACAGGCGAAAGTCAAGCCTCTCTAGGACAACCTCTATACGGTTCAATTCTCTTGTCTTGAGGATTGGGAGAGGGTCATGCAGGATGGCCCATGGAATTTCAGAGGAGACGCGGTGTTGCTAGCACCGTATGATGGGATTACAAAACCATCTACGATCAAGCTTGAGACATTGATATCTGGATACAGATCCATGATGTTCCTGATTTGTATGCTCATCTGGTGCCGCAGCTTGCATCAAAGGTGGGTGAGGTGCTTTTTGCAGAGACCAACTCAAATTATTTCACTGGTAACTTTTATCGCGTTTGGGTGCAAATCAATGTCTTCAAAGCACTAAAAAACACAGTGTCCATGATTAGAGGGGGAGATCTACAGAGTTAAATACGAAAGACTGCCAGACTGGTGTGCGGTGTATGGTATGCTAGGCCACTTGTATAAGGAGCATGGAAACGAAGTTCATCCTCCATCAGCTATGGTCTTTAAGGAGCTCAGAGCGGACTAGTTCATGCACAATGGTCGAGGACCTGGTGAGGGACAGGGTCGCAGAGGGGGTAGACGTGGTGGCCGAGCAGGAGGTCATTCAGGTTGGCGATGGGAGGGGAACCGGTCAGGTGGTCGTTTTGCTGGTGAGAATATGGACCAAGATCACCAGGATTATGGCAAAGGAGTAAGGGCACATAGTTCTGAATAGCTTGTTGATGTTGATATGTCTGTCCGAGCAGGAAAAGAATTGACAGCCAGGAAAAGGAAAAGAGCACGCTAGCACCCGAGATACCACACAATGGTCATCCTACTGATCTCCAACTGGCCATTGTGCCGATGGCTACCACACTAACTAGTCCCCCTCCTCAGAGAGACCTGAAAAGGACTAAGATGGACGGGGATGAAAGTGACGGGGTTACAGGTGCTGTGAGAAATTTGGCGGGCTCCTTCGAGGAGCGCCGCCGAGCCTACACTAGTGCAGAACCGGGCAATAGCACCGGTTCGTAAGGCCCTTTAGTGCCGGTTCCACAACCGGCACTGAAGTGTGGTCACTAAAGCCCCCCCCCCCTTTAGTACCGGTTCAGCACGAACCGTGCTAAAGGCCAACCACGTGGCACGAGCCAGCTCCGGGCAGGAGCCTGTAGTACCGGTTGGTAACACCAACCGTACTAAATGTTTGTGGGTTTTTGTTTTATTTTTATTTTTCAATTAAATTTGTGTTATCAATTTAATTCTTTTTCGTTTCTTTGGTATTTTACGATACTACACATTGTACACGTTATGCATATATATATATATATATATATATATATATATATATATATATATATATATATATATAGAATTTCTAATAGAACCAATTATGCATATATATATATATATCATCAATGTCTCACAAACCATCATATTAATTAATTCACACATACACACATGTATAGCTATATACAATTTCTCCTACATATGCATGTTGCCTTGAACCAAGTGGCATTAGCCTAATTGGTGCCTTGAGCACGATGACAATTTTAAGTGGTTTTCATGGGGGCGGTAGCGGGTAATAGTATTCTCCTTCGGATTTATGACCTGGTCGAGCAAAAATCCCGCTATTTCTCTTGAAGTGCTTCTCTGGCGCTCCGTTTCTAGGAGCTTGTCCCGCACCTCTTTGAACTGTTAAGAAGGAGATCAATATGCATGTGTATTAGTTGTGTGACTAGATATCGATAATGGTGTAAAAATTATGAATAGTGTTCTGACAAGCGTACCCATTCACATCTTTTGAGATCTGCTCCTTTCTGGACGCCATCATGCGAATGTTCTCGCAAAGCGCTTGAGAATGCTACCAGATCAGTCCCCTGCGCTTTGCTTGAGGCCTTTACGAGAATGGAATTTGATCAGATAATAATTAATCAAGCATGATAATTAAAGAGATGGCAGCTAGCTAGCTAGCTAACTAGTACTACTTAATTACTTACCTTGGGTGAAACCATTTAAGCTTTTTCCATTCGCCTTCCGTGACGCCGATGAACCTTGCCCAAGCCCTGCCGCCCGACAAAGAAAATGAATAAAGGGTTATTAAATATAGTTCATATCATGAAAATGACGAACTAAATAGGCCGAGATATATAGTTAATAATGATTGAAATTACTGTTGACTATCCCAAACAAGATGTTATAGTCAGTTTTTCTTTGAGTAGTGAGTCCATTATTTCAACTGTTTCAAGGCCAACTTTAATGATACACAAGACCCAGTGAAATCTGCATGCACACACGTTTGCATGTCTTAATTAAGCGGGCATATGTAAAGCAAAAACATGTAGCTAGCTAGTAGGCAAAACAGAGAATTTGTAGTACAAGGCGGTGTGACTCCTTTGGAAGTTGTAAGGAAGTAGTATATCTTCATTGTATTTGAGGCGCTTCAAGAACTCTAGCATGTTGTCCTCTACGGCCTTTTGATGACGTGCATCTATATTCCATGTGTATTCATTAACGGTGTTTGGGTCAATGAACCCGATGCCAAAGCGTCCACCTTTTCTCATTTCATATATCTTCATCCTGCATATAATACCACGTAAAAGAATATAGTGAGGATAATTACAGGTAATGATTGATCAAAAGGATCGATCTGACTAGCTTGAGACTTAAATTACAGAAAGAAATCACTTCTGAGACAATATGGCCAGCGATATATATTTGTCGAGTGCGTCTTGATTGTATAACTGAAACAGTTCAGAATACTCAACGGACAAAGCTTTCTCATGGAAGTAATGCTCCTCCTTGACATTCACCATGAGGGACACTCGATCGGAAATCTTGGTAATGTTCATGTACCATTGATGCAATTCATACATTCTCGTTGGGAGGTTCTTGACCTTGTCCGGATGGACCAAAGGTTGGCCGGACATATTTCCGCTTTTATTTCATCCTCTCTAAGCACGTGCATGGGCTCGATCTCGAGGAGTTGTCCAACAGTGATTTTGAGAACTTCATTGCATTATATGGTCCTCCGTTATTACCACATTGCCCACCTCGAGGCGTAAACTGTTTGCCCACAATAATATTGGGCGTAGCGTCTTTATCACGTGTTGTTGGCACAACAAGCGAGGATCGATTGCGCACTGTTCTCCCAGCTGGGGAATGGTTTTCCGCATTTTGACAGCTGCTTCTTGTTTGCTCGATCGAGCTCGCCTCCTTACGTAGGCGTGCTCGATTTAACTTCACGATGTGGCGCTCATAGTCTGTGTCAACAGGCTTGGGAGCGATGGTTGAGCCATACGAATGAAGTGGTCAATCGTTTCCTCGTGCACTTTCTCCCTTGGCGGCGGTGGCGGTTTCGGTGCAAAATGGGCTTCCACCTCGGACTTCGATATGGCTGCGATTTCCTCCTCGGACCTGTCATAAGCCCACTGCGGAAGAGGCGTGAGGCTTGGACCATATTTATATCGCTTGCCTCCGCCTGTACTTCTGTACTACCTCGACTCGTACCGCCACGCACCATAGGCTGCGGGTGTCTCTTCTGCGCTTCTTGAGGCGCAAGCGCAGACGCCTGGCCGACGGGCTGAGTTGGACGAGGAGGAGTGGCCGCTTGAAGATGTGCCGGACTTGGAGGAGGAGTGGCCTGAGGTTGTGCCGGACTTGTAGGAGGATTGGACGTCTGACGCTGTGGCGAACTTGGAGGAGTAGGAGTGGCATGACACTTTGCGGACTTGGAGGAGGAGTGGCACGACACTTTGCTTGGGACTTGGTGGACTTGCGGGAGGCGGGAGGCTGCTGACTCGGTGGCGGACTTGACAAGGAGTCGGATGACGTGATGTCGGTGGCCTTGAAAGATGATGCAATCTTTTTCCATAGGATGATACGATGGTTGGCGTCTCAGAAAGCGCCGTCCTCACCTCCGTGAATGTCAAGCTCTAGCCCCGAATATGGCTGCACCACCTCGTCAACCATGACACGAGCATAGCCCTCTGGAATCGGGATGCAATGGTAGGTTGCTTTGGGGGTAACCTGAAAAGCTTCTCCATCCGCCACCTTCATGGATATGTTCTTCATTTTGACGTGTAGCTCGCGGCTAGTGTTCTCCGTGATGTCATCCACGGGTATCTACCCAGACATTGCGTCGCGTCCGGGTGGAACCCACGCTGCTTCTCTGCATGGATGGGGCGGTGCTATCCAATCTTTGGAACATCCGCTAGTTGTTGCAGCTGCTGAGACCCCCTTTGGCTAAGTGAGTCGATCTGCTCCTGCTGCCGCTGGAATTTGACTGCCAATTCCGCTTGACTTGCTTCTAGGCATTGAAGGCGTTCATATTCCCGCTTCCTCTGCTCCTCCTCCATCTTCCTCTTCTTCTCCTCCATAATCTTCTTTTTGCACGGGTTACGTAGTCGTTGTTCGGTCTGAAAACCCTCATACCACGGAATAGCGCCCTTGCCTCGTGTTCTTCCCGGTATTCGAGGATTTCCTGTGGCACGCGTAAGCTCGTCGTTCTCTCTGTTGGGCTGGAACACCCCGATCGTGCCTCTTCTATTGCAACAAGTATCGCGTGATCGGCTCCGTTCAGACATGCCTTCGTCGAAACTTTACTGTCTTCGGGTCCAACTCCCCCCCATGCGCATAGAACCAAGTCCTGCACCTGGGGGGCCATCTCTTAGTAACCGGAGTGACACCTGCATCCTCCATCTCTTTCTCAGACTTATCCCACTTAGGCATTGCCACCGCATAGCCACCTGGCCCCAGCTTATGGAACTTATCCTTTTTTCGCCATTCTTCTTGTTTATTCTCGACCGTTCCTTAGCTAATTCTGAATCCTTGAATTTCACGAAATCGTCCCAATGAGCATGTTGGTTCTTTAGTGTTCCCTCGAATACTGGAGTCTTCCTTCCTCCCTTGACGTACTTGTCCCATTCACGATTCTTGTGGTTCTTGAATGCAACCGCCATCTTCCTAAGAGCAGCGTCCTTGACTTTCTCGCACATTTGCTACGTGAAATGATCCGGTAGGGTGAAATGTTCCATGAGAGTATCCCAAAGCAGATCTTTTTGATTCTTGTCGACAAAAGTAACATCCGGACGTGGAGCAGCGTCCTCTGCCTTTGTCCTTTGTCTTTTCTGGCTCTCTCCATTCTTGAAGGAGATCGGGAGTTGGTCCTTCACAAGAACTCCGTGACCGACGAATGAACTTGTCCGCAATCTTCTTAGGCGCTAATGGTTCGCCATTAGGTCTCGATCGCTTCGATATTGTACTTTCGCCCTCCTTCAACTTTTTGTTCGGGCCTCGTTTCTTCCTTTTGCTGAAGATTTGCTTTCGACCGGATGGCTGAAAGAACAAAGATCGATTCGTTAATATATCTTCAAGTCATTTTAAAACATGTGATGATCACGAAACCTGCTTATATAAATATATATACCTCGCCGGTCTTTGTTGTTTCAGGATCAACATGTTCTTACGTCATCGTCATAATCGTAGTTCATGACTTCATCAATTCGGTCGTCGCGATCGAATATCATATCACCCTCTCCGTGTTGTTTAGAAATTGAGCCGTCATAATCTTCTTCATTCTCGATTATCATCTGGAGTGTATCATATCGAACATGGTCTGTTCTCCTCTCTCTGTCGGTATTATGCGCCATAGCTTTTATTTAACTAATTCAAAAGAAATATAAAACAATTTAGTATTCAAATTACATCGTCTCGAAAATAGATATAATCTCGAATACTTTGTCTAGAATAATAGATACAATCTCGAATACATCGTCTCGAATAATATATAATATTGAATAGTACATCAGCGGCTAGCTAATTAAAGATCGAATACTATGAAGAATCTAGGACACTTTCGTGGTTCCTGCGTCATGAGGCGGTGGACACCCAAAGAGAAGGAACCCTCACGGGATCATAGCTGATGTGAGATCCACGAAGATCTGCCGGTATTGGAGAACCTGCTGCCCTCTAACGCAACCATGTAGCGATGGGCGTGCTCGTCCTCCTCCCCGACACTGACAACGTACCTCGTGGGTGGGGCCGGGTCCCTCCGCACCGAGATCGGCCCACGCGAACGCCACCAAAGCGAGATCAGGGTCGACGACGAGACCCGGGCCGGGTTCTCATCAGCGCGCGCCTCCGAGCAGTACCTCCAGTGCCCGGCCAGGAGCCAGTCCGGACATGGGCGGCTGGGCGTCGTCATGAGACGGGTCGACAGCGAGGATGCGGGCCGGGCATCGTCGATAACAAATACTAGCTATATGCCCGCAAAAAATAATATTTTTAATGATTGGATTTTGATAACTAAAATTTATAACATTTCTACTATTTCAAAAATCTATATACTATTTCATACTAATTAAGCATCTAACACTAAAAACATAAAAACAATTTCTATACATCCATTAAAAACAGAAAAACAACATTATATAAAAAATTCCATACTAATTAAACACTAATTATATCCATCTAACATGCATTCATACATATATACTAGTGAAAAACAATAATCTAAAAATCTAAACTAATTAAACATACAAAATCTAAACTAATTAAATATATACGTATGTGTGTGCGTGTGTTCATCATGCTTGTGTGTGTGTGTATGGGCTCGGGAGGGCGGGCGCCCATGGTGGCCAGCCGGGGCGAGGAGAGGGGTTAGAGGGGAGAGCTCACAGGCTGGGCGACGGCGACCATGTAGGCGACGGTCCGGGCAGCGACGGGTTGGGCATGACGCTGGGGCGGCGACGCAGGGACGGCCTTGACGGGAAGGGCCTGGGCGGCGACGGAGGCAGGGCGGCGACGGGACGGGACGGGCGGCGGGACGGGGCGGACGGCGATGGGGTCGGTGACGGCGTGATCGATCGGGCAGGCGGTTCAATGGGGAAGCAGAGGAAGAAGCAGAGGGAGAACGAAATTTTGAAGTGTTGTATATATAGAAGGCACCTTTAGTACGGTTGGAGCCACCAACGGTACTAAAGGTCTGTTTTAACCAGGCCAAGCGTGGGAAGCGCACCCCTTTAGTACCGGGTGGTGGCTCCAACGGTACTAAAGGCCCCCTTTAGTACCGGGTTTGTGCCACCACCCGGTACTAAAGTCTTATTAACTCGGTCGGTGCGCAAGTTTAGTCCCACCTCGCTAGCCGAGAGGCTACCGCGATCGGTTTATAAGCCCCGGTCACGGTAGCTGTCTCAGCTCCTCTCCTAAGCAGGCCCTCTTGGGCCAACTTTGTTCTCTTCGCTTAGCCAGCTCCTCTGAGCCTTCTTGGGGCCTGCATCCTAGCCCAACGACAGTTGGGTTTCTAGTCGAATATGCAGAGCCGCTCTCGCCTAGTAGGCGGGCTTTTTTTTGCTTTATTTATTTTTGTGTTGTTTTTCTTGTGTATTTAGAGTTTCTTTGTGAATATTATTGCTTTAGGTACAAAAATTACAAACTTTCTGTTAGTGCCTGTAGTTTTCAAATTTGAATAGTTTAAATTTTGAATTATTTGAAATTAGTGTGAATCACTAGTTTGTGAATAACTTAACTTTAAAAATCAGTAAAGGCATGAAAGAATTTGTTTGCACATAAAATTTCTTCGCGTTTCAAATGCCAAAACACATAACTACCCTAACTATTACAGAGATTCCCTTTGGGTGTGAAACACGAGAAGAAAGTGATGATAGTGAAGCCGATCACATCCCAGATCTTTGGGTGTGAAACTTTTCTTCAGCGTGTGTCCCTTTCTTTGCGTAACCATGGAAAATCTTCATCATTTAACGGGATGCCCGGGTCAATATTCACTTTGTGAATGGAGCAATTTCATCAAACTTTTCATAATCTTGACTTGTCTGTCTTGTCATCCACTCCCACGATGTTTCTCTCTTCCCGTAATCGAACTATGTGCCGCTTTGGCTCATAAATGCGATGCATTCGCTTCCTTATCTTTTCTTTTTCTTGGCTTGGTAGACATGTCCTTCACATAGAAAACCTGTGCCACATCATTGGCTAGGACAAATGGTTCGTCTACGCATACGCAAGATTGTTGAGATCCTTGTTGTCATTCCGTCTCGCGGGTCTTCCGTTACCCGCCTCGTGTCATATTGACCCATTTGCACCGAAACAAAGGGACCTTTAAACCACGTCGATAGTCAAGTTCCCATATGTCCTGTATATAACCATAATATGTTTCCTTTCCGTCTTGGTTTCTGCATCAAAGCGGACACCACTGTTTTGGTTGGTGCTCTTCTTATCTTGGGCGATCGTGTAAAATGTATTACCATTTATCTCGTACCCTTTGAAAGTCATTATATTAGAAGATGGTAGCGGGACAGCAAGTACAGGTCATCTTCAATAGAGGTGTCATGCATGGTGCGTGTACGCAACCGGTGGCGAAACTCTGGGTTTTGTTCACGTGTAATCCGGTCATCGACCGCTCCGGGTGTTTGGAGCATAGCAAATTCTTGTGTTCATCCATATACGGAGCCACCAAGGCGGAATTCTGTAGAAGCTGTGAGTGTGCTTCGGTGAGAGAATGTCCGTCCATACATATTATTTGTTCCCCTCCTAGCGTGCCTTTTCCATCCGATGCGCCCTTATGCCGCGATTCAGAACACCAATCGGCTTAAGGTCGAGAATAAAGTCAATACAAAACTCAATGACCTCCTCATTTTGATGGCCCTTGGAGATGCTTCCTTCGGCCTAGCACGGTTATGAACATATTTCTTTAAGACTCCCATGAACCTCTCAAGGGAACATATTGTGTAGAAATACGGGACCCAAAACGTTAATCTCTTCGCATAGGTGAACTAGGGCGTGCGTCATGATGTTGAAGAAGGATGGTGGGAACACCAACTCGGCCCGACAAGACATTGCACCAAATCATTACAGAACCTTGGTATGATTTCTGGAGCGATTACCTTATGAGAGATTGCATTGAGAAATGCACATAGCTTCACAATGGCTAATCGAACGTTTTCCGGTAGAAGCCCCCTCAATGCAACCGGAAGCAGTTGCGTCATAATCACGTGGCAGTCATGAGACTTTAGGTTTTGGAACTTTTTCTCTGCCATGTTTATTATTCCCTTTATATTCGACGAGAAGCCAGACGGTACCTTAATATCGGCGGGCATTCAAAGAAGATTTCCTTCTCTTCTTTGGTAAGAGCGTAGCTTGCATGACCACGATATATGCCGTCTTCTCCGTGCATACGTTGCTGGTCCTCCTGCCTCGTGTGTGTATCTTTTTCTTCCCATACATGCCCAAGAAGCCAAGCAGGGTCACGCAAAGATTCTTCGTCACGTGCATCACGTCGATTGCGGAGCGGACCTCTAGGTCTTTCCAATATGGCAGGTCCCAAAATATAGATTTCTTCTTCCACATGGGTGCGCGTCGTCGGCGTCCTTTGGAACAGGTTGTCCGCCAGACCCTTTCCAAATATCACCTTCAAATCCTTGACCATATCATGTACATCAGCACCGATGCGGTGGCGAGGCTTCGTCCGGTGATCCGCCTCACCTTTGAAATGCTTGCCTTTCTTTCTTACGGGATGCCCGCTCGGAAGAAATCGGCGATGTCCTGTGTACACATTCTTCATACAACTGTTCAAATATATCTTGTCGGTATCATCCAAACAAGGCGTGCATCCGCGGTATCCCTTGTTTGTCTGTCACGAAAGGTTCTTTGAGAGCAGGCCAATCATTGATGGTCACGAACAGCAACGCCTTTAGGTCAAATTCTTCCCCATGTGCTCATCCCACGCATTACACCTGTTCCATTCCACGGTTGTAAGAGTTCTTCAACTAATGGCCTTAGGTACACATCAATGTCGTTCTTTGGGTTGCTTAGTGCCTTGGATGAGCAGTGGCATCATAATGAACTTCCGCTTCATGCACAACCAAGGAGGAAGGTTATACAAACATAGAGTCACGGGCCAGGTGCTATGGTTGCTGCTCTCTGCTCCCCAAAAGGATTAATGCCATCTCGCTTAGACCAAACCATACGCTCCTTGCGTCATCTCGCAAACTCCTTCCCGTACTTTCTTCGATTTTTCTCCACCGCGGCCCATCATTTGGTACTCTCAACTTTCCGTCTTTCTTACGGTCTTCTGCGTGCCATCGCATCGCCTTGGCATGCTCTTTGTTTTGGAACAAAGCGTTTCAACCGTGGTATTATAGGAGAATACCACATCACCTTGGCAGGAATCTTCTTCTGGGCGCCGCCTCGACATCACCATGCTCATCGCGGCTGATCTTATAGCGCAATGCACCACATACCGGCAAGCGTTCAAATCCTCGTACTCACCGCGGTAGAGGATGCAATCATTAGGGCATGCATGTATCTTACGCAACTCTAACCCTAGAGGGCAGACAGCCTTCTTTAACAGACGTACTCTCGGGCAATTCGTTGTCCTTTGGAAGCATATCCTTTATCATTACCAACAACTTTCCAAATCCCTTGTCAGATACACCATTCTCTGCCTTCCATTGCAGCAATTCTATTGTGGTTCCCAGCTTTTTCTTGTCACCCACGCAATTCGGGTACAACAATTTTTGTGATCCTCTAACATGCGCTGCAACTTCTTCTTCTCCAAATCACTTGCGATTTCTCTTTGCATCGGCAATGGCCCGAGCCTAGATCATCAGCGGGCTCATCCGATGCCTCTTCTTCAGCTTCTTCCGCATTGCCGCCCAGCTTCTTCCGCATTACACGGCTCAGCTTCTTCCCCCATTGTTGTATCGTCAGATTCAGGGAACCCATGGCGGGATAGCTGTCATGCCGTCCTCTTCTTCTTCATTGTCTTCCATCATAACCCCTCTTTCTCCGTGCTTGGTCCAAACATTATAGTGGGGCATGAAACCGGACTCAAACAGGTGGACGTGAATGGTTCTTGACGTAGAGTAATTGCGACCATTCTTACAGCCAGCACATGGACAAGGCATAAAACCATCCACCCGCTTGTTTGCCTCGGCCATAGCGAAAAGTATACTGCGCCCTCAACGAATCGGGAGAGCATCGGTCATCGATACATCCATTGCCGGCTCATCTTCATTACACAACAATCAATAGACCAAATTAATACAAGTTCATACATAAAGTTCATACAATACTTAAATGCAACAAACAAATAACTCTCTAGCTAAAGCATTTAAATGCAACAACAAATGCGATCAAGATCGCAACTAAGGTAACAATTGATCCAACGACAGATAATGATACCAAGCCTCACTATCGATGGCATGTTTTCTAATCTTTCTAATCTTCAAGCGCATTTTCTCCATCTTGATCTTGTGATCATCGACGACATCGGCAACATGCAACTCCAATTCCATCTTCTTCCCCTCAATTCTTTTCAATTTTTCTTTCAAGTACTCGTTTTCTCTTTCAACTAAATTTAACCTCTCGACAATAGGGTCGGTTGGAATTTCCGGTTCACATACCTCCTAGATAAAAATATCTATGTCAACTTGATGGGCATAATTTGTCATAAACACGAAATGCAACAAATAGTTTTAAAAGAGAATATACCACATCCGAATCATAACAAGGACGAGGGCCGATGGGGACGGATATCAAAACCATGGCACTATGTATAACAAACAACGTACGGGTAAGATAATTATTATACGAGTAACTATATATCCAAATCACACAAACATCAATTTTTTATATAAAATTTCATGAACAAGAGGCTCACCACAAGGTGGTGCTTGGCTGACAGAGACAGTGCTTGAGGCGATCGGCGGTGAATTCTGACAGAGATTTAGAAGGCACTAAGTAAACCACACCTACATATGCAAACTAAGTTTTATTTTGACCTCAGATTGCATATAAATCAAATACTAGCACATATATATATTTCCTCCCAAATTACTAAACTCACAAATTAATAACTATATGAACTATTGCAAGAGCTAATCTAGCAATGAGAGATGAAAGGACAAAGTTGCTAACCTTTGTGATCACTTGAATGGATGGGGCCTTCAAATCTCGACAAATTTTGGGCAAAATGTGTGATGAGCTCGAGGGGAGAAGAGGAAGAAACGAGGAGAGGAGAGGGAAAGGGGAAGAACAGAGCGAGCTGGACGAAGGGTTTATATGCAGGAGGACCTATAGTACGGTTCGTGTACGAACCGGTACTAAAGGTGCCGGAGGGGGCCCAGACCGACAACATTCTCGCCACCACCCTCATTAGTACCGGTTCGTAGCACGAACCCGGTGCTAAAGGTTAGCCACGAACCGGTGCTAAAGGCTAGCCGTTGGAACCGGCACTAATGTATACATTTGTGCCGGCTCTAATACAAACCGGCACTAATGTGCTTCACGTTTGACCCTTTTTCTACTAGTGCTAATGAGTGTGCTATGTTGGAACTACAGTGGCGCGGGCAAACCTGCGGCAGTTCGAGAGCTTCGCGGGTTCGCGATGAAGTTTGCCCCTACCGTGCTCTATATCGTTGAAACTCAAATTTCAGGAGCACGTGTAGAATCGTTTTCGAGTACCTTGGGTTATGATAATGCCTATGCCATAGATAGCCAGGGCTGGAGTGGTGGTATCGAAATTTTTCTGGAATAACAATATTAATATTGAGATTCTGGGTGACTCAGTCTATCACATTGATGCAAAAGTCTGAAGAGAATGGAAGAGATTCGTGGAGATTAACGTGTGTCTATGGTGAGGCCCAAACTCACCTGCGGCACCAAACATGGGACCTGTTTAAGGGGTTGTCCGCTTACAACCCTCTCCCATAGCTTTGTATAGGAGATTTTAATGAAGTTTTACGTCCGGATGAGCATGAGGGAGTTGCAAATCGTAGCAATGCCCAGATTCGGGGTTTCGAGATCTTTGTTGATGTTTGCATGTTGATGGACTTAGGCTATCAGGGCGGGTTCTGGAATTACGAGAAGAGAGTGGTGGGAGGCTCCTACACCCGTGTCTGTTTGGACCGTGCGCTAGCAACTTCTGAATGGGCTACCATGTTCCCATCGGCAAGAGTAACACATATAACGTCTGCATCTTCTGATCAAGGGCCGATTGTACTGCAGCTTGAGGCAATATACCATGGCCAAAACCAAGTTTCCGCTACGAGGTTATGTGGGAAGGCCATGATTCATGGTGGGACACAATCACAGCTGGGTGGAACGAGATCCCCGGTGAGCAAAGAATGGAGTCATTACGCAACAAACTTACAGCGTTGTCCAATAACCTCGCAAAGTGCAATTCAGACACATTTGGGAGTGTTCAGAAGGAAATCAGAAAAGCAAAAGCAGAACTGGAAAGGCTACGTAATGTTCCTTCTCGGACCTCGCCAAATCATATGGAGGTGAAGCTGAACGAACATCTTGTTGAGCTTTATCATAGAGAGGAACTTATGTGGAGACAGAGATCAAGGATAACGTGGTTAGCTGCAGGTGATAGGTACACTAAGTTCTTTCACATGAGAGCAAATATGAGGAGGAAGAAGAATATGATCAGGGCGCTCTCTAATGCACTGGGTATATGCACCGATAATCCAGCAGAGATGAAACAAATGGTGACTGATTTTTACCGCAATCTATATACATCAGAAGGGGTGCAGGGTGTGGACGAGGTCCTACAGCATGTACCACAGGAAGTTACCCATGAGATGAATTCTGCTCTATGTGCCCCCATACACTGCTGATGAGGTTAAGAATGCACTATTTTAGATGTTTCCCACGAAGGCCCCGGGGCCAGATGGCTTTCTAGCATAGTTTTACCAGCGGCACTGGGATATATGCGGGATTGAGGTGACCAATGCGGTGCTCAGGATAATAAGAGGTGAAGAAAGTGCAATGTGTATAAATGACACTATTTCGGTCTTAATACCCAAGGTACCGGATCCCACTCTCTTAACACAGTTTAGGCCTATCAGTCTTTGTAATGTGCTTTACAAGATAGCGTCGAAGGTGGTAGCCAACAGGTTAAAGTTGATACTACCCGAGATCATTTCGGATGAACAGTCGGCTTTTGTCCCCGGAAGGTTAATTACTGATAATATCATATGTGCTTATGAATGTTTGCATTTCATGAAGCGGAATAAATCCAAGTCTAATAGTTTTTGTGCATTGAAGCTGGATATGATGAAAGCCTACGGCAGGCTAGAATGGCCTTACCTAAAGGCAATTATGGGAAAACTTGGGTTTGCAACGCAGTGGATTGATATGGTAATGAGCTTGATCACTTCTATTTCCTTCTCAGTCCTGTTCAATGGTGAGAAGTTGGAAAGTTTCACGCCGACAAGAGGTATTCGGCAGGGAGGTCGTATTTCCCCTTATCTTTTCTTGATAGCAGTGGAGGGACTTTCGTTCCTTTTAAAACAGAGTACTCAGTCATCATCACTTGGTGGAATAAAGGTGGCTACAACTGCTCCAGCAGTAAATCACCTTTTGTTTGCAGATGGCAGCTTGCTGCTTTCAAGCCAGGTGCTCAGGGGGCAAATGAGGTTTCAAACCTACTGGATACTTATTGCTCAGCCTCAGGACAGAGAATCAATCATGAAAAATCCTCAATTTTTTCTAGCAGAGGTTGTCTTGAGAGCCTTAGAGTTGAGACGAAAGACATTCTTAATGTTCAAAATGAATCTTTAAGTGATAAGTACTTGGGCATGCCTACAGATGTGGGGCAGTCAAGGAATGGAGCTTTCAAATACTTGAGAGACAGAGTGTGGGAGAAAATGAGAAACTTCTGTCAGTAGCAGGCAAGGAGGTACTGATTAAATCAGTGGCCCAAGCTATCCCAGTGTTCCCTATGTCTTGCTTCCGGTTGCCTAGAGGGCTATGTGAAAGTGTGACTTCACTCATACAACAATTTTGGTGGGGGAGTAAAAGAGGCAAACGCAAACCTGCTTGGGTAGCATGGGATTTGATGACAAGACCAAAGAGTTTGGGAGGCCTTGTATTTCGGGACATAGAGATTCTTAGTCTAGCCTTATTGTCAAGACATGTATGGAGAATCATGAATGAGCCATCAACTTTAAGTGCTAGAATTCTTTAAGTTGTATACTTTCCAAACTGCTCTATTCTGGAAGGAGAGTTGGGGTCTCACCCCTCCCAGATTTGGCGTGCTATTCTAGACGGGAGAGATATTGTCAAGCAGGGTGCAATCAGAAGGATCGGAGATGGAACTTCTAGTATCTGGTCATAGAACTGGATACCCAGGACAGGGGTGATGAAACCCATCTCGTCCCTTGTACCAAATCCTCCACGCTTGGTTTCGTAGTTGATTGACCACTCCACGGCCTCCTGGTGGGAGGACTTAATTCGTCAGGTGTTTCTTCCTATTGACGTGGAGGCAATTTTATAGATCCCACTTTTCTCAGGGCAAGTTGATGATTTCTGGGCTTGGCAGGAGGATCCTAAAGGCCGTTTCTCTGTCAGATCTGCGTATCGAGTGGTTCTCAAAACAAAGATTAGCCGCGAGGCGTGGCTGGAAGAAAGAGAGGATCCATCTAATTCAGAGGCTGAATCCAAGGGTTGGCTATCACTTTGGAAGATCTTAGTTCCACCAAAGTTGAGATTCTTTGCATGGCGTTTAGCTCAACATTCACTCCCCATAGGGGATGTACTTCTTCATCGCAACATGGCAACAACTTGCTTATGCCCTCTCTGTGGAGCGCCCGACAATTGGCGCCACGCCTTCTTTGGAGTGTACTGCATCCCGGTGTGTATGGGCACTGTCAAATGAGGAACTAGTTGAGCATTTGACCATGACTATGATGACAGATGCAAAGCTCTGGCTCTTTTCAATGAGCGAGTCTCTCCCGCCGGAGCAGTTTCTGTTGATGACATAACATTATGGGCCATATGAAGTGCTCGTCGTAAGGTGATACATGAGGATATTTATCAAACTCCATTTGCAACTAACAGATTCATCAAGTCTTACCTCGCAGATATTGAGTTCCTACAAAAGAAGAAGGATAGGCCACATGCGATGCCGAAAGCAAGGCCAAGGTCATGGATATCGCCACCGCCTGAGCACATGAAGATCAACATGGATGCTGCCGTATCTAGGACAGGGAGGTTTGGCGTTGCTAGTGCTATTTGCAGGGATGAAGCAAGAGGCTTTTTGGGGGCATCGGCACTTGTTCTTAACAACACTTTTGACCCCCCAGATTCTCGAAACCATAGCAATACGAGAAGCTCTCGCCCTTGCTCAAGATCTCTATATCAACAAGATATCCATAGCATCCGATTGCAAGGTGGCCATCGATGCAATCAAGGAGGGGAGTTCTGCAAACTTTGGTGCAATAATTTTAGAAGTTCAAAATACCGTTTTCTTCCTGTATTTTCAGTCATGAGTATAGGACCTCGAATGAGGAGGCCCATAATCTCGCAAAGTACGCTTTATCATTACGGTTTGGCCGCCATGTTTGGCTAGGTCAGCCCGGAGATCTTGTATTCGTCCCTACAAACATTGTGACGCAATAAAGCTTTGTGAGATTCTAAAAAAAAGGTAAACATATATTTGCCTGTAATTTAGGCTTAGGTTGACATATTTGGTTGGGCTCTCCTCATGACCCATCTCGTGTACCTATGAACATTTGTATTAATGAATAAAGTGGCAAGATTTCTCAAAAAAAAGGTAAACATATATGATCAAATTATTATTCAACATAAGAAACGTGTTAAACCCTACATGTTTCTGATGTTAAATAATATTTCGGATCAGGTCCAGTATAGGAGAGGAGGGGGGGTTGATGGTGGGCCAAATTAAGATGTGATAACCCGCAAAAAAATGTGATTATTTTGGGACAAGAATAAAGACGGGGGACACCTATGTATTTGATATTCACTTCAAACAAAAAGAGAGATGAAAGGTAACCATTGACTGGTATTCCTCATTTTGCTAATTTGTGTCTCTTGTATTTGATCCGTACTTTCCATTTTCTCTAGTATAACCTGCCTAGTTATTGTGTAGCTCAAGGCATACCATATAATTTTCCATAGTATAACATGCCTAGTTATTGTGTGGCTCAAGGCATACCATCACTAGTAGAAAATAGGGCTTTGGTTCAGGCCGGGTCAGCCCATTAGTCCCGGTTCAGTCCAGGCGGGACCCATGGGCGATGGTCAGTTCATGAGCCCAGGGGCAGGCGGGCCCACGTGGGCCATTAGTCCCGGTTCGTCTGGACCTTTTGGTCCCGGTTGGTGGGACGAACCGGGACCAATGGGCCTCGCTCCTGGCCCACCACCATTGGTCCCGGTTGGTGGCTCGAACCGAGACAACTGGCTACCCTTTAGTCCCGGTTCATGCCACGAACCGGGACCATTGGGGTGCCTATAAATACCCCTCGCCATGACGAGCACTCCACCGCTTCTGTTTTCTCTGGCCGGGGAGGGGAGGGCTTTGTGGTGCTCTAGCTCACCTCCTATGCACTTGAGGTGTTCGATGAAATGTCCGAGCCACACTAGTTAAGCTTTCTCCTCTCGAAGCACGACCTCCGTACTCTATTTTTCCCGTGATTTGTCTAGGTTTATATTAGCGTCCCGTCACGCCCCGTCCCCGTCTTCACTGTCGTCGATCGCCCGCACCGATCTCGTCGCCGGCACCACTGTGGTGAGCCTCTTGTTCTTATCTTCTTTTTGAAAAAAATTCTTGCTTTAGATAGATACTTGTCTAATTTTCTTACTATTTTATTGCTTGTTATTATATAGTGCGATGGTGTTGGTATCCGCCCCCGTCGGCTCTCGTCCTATCTATGATTCATGTGGTATATATTATCTTTATAACTGTTGCTTCATTTATTGTTTATGAAAATTATGCCAACCAATGTGACATAGATTTTATTTATCTAGGAGGTATGTGAACCGGAAATTCCAACCGACCCTATTGTCAAGAGGTTAAATTTAGTTGAAGAAGAAAACAATTTCTTGAAGGAAAAAATAAAAAATTGAGGAGGAGAAGATGATATTGGAGTTGCATGTTGCGGATGTCGCCGATGATCACAAGATCAAGATGGATGCAATGCGCTTGAAGATTAGAAAGATTAGAAAATATGCCATTCATACCGAGGCTTGGTATCATTATGCCGTTGGATCAATTGTTACCTTGGTTGCGATTATGATCGCATTTGTTTTTGCATTGAAATGTTTTACATAGTTTCAATGTATGGTTTAATTAATTTAGATGATATGGAGAGCTTTATCTTGTTAGATGAGAGCTATGTATGTACTTTGGTTTTAATGTGATGATGAACTTCTATTAATTTGGTCACTTAATTATCTATTCATGATGTTCTGTAATGGTTTTTGACACACTTAATTATATATAATGCATGCAGATGAACCGCAATGGATGTACAAAGGCATGATACACCTCAAAGTACATTAAGGGCGTGCATGATTTTCTCGAAGTGGCTGAGGCAAACAAGCGAGAATGGTTTTATGTGTTGTCCATGCCCTAAATGTGGGAATACAAAGTCTTACTCGACCAGAAAATCCTTCACACCCACCTGCTTTTACAATGGTTTCATGCCACACTATAATGTTTGGACGAGGCACGGAGAAATAGGGGTTATGATGGAAGACGGTGAAGAGGAAGAGGACGATGACAACTATGTGCCCCCTGAATACGGTGATGCTGCAACGGGGGAAGCTACTCAAGATCAAGAGGAATCAGATGATGTGCCCGATGATGATGATCTCCGCCGGGTCATTGTCGATGCAAGGACGCAATGCGAAAGTCAAAAGGAGAAGCTGAAGTTCGATCGCATGTTAGAGGATGACAAAAAAGGTTGTACCCCAATTGCAAAGATGGCAACAGAAAGCTCAGTACTGTACTGGAATTGCTGCAGTGGAAGGCAGAGAATGATGTGCCTGACAAAGGATTTGAGAAGTACTGAAAATATTGAAGAAGAAGCTTCCAAAGGATAACGAATTGCCCGACAGTACATATGCAGCAAAGAAAGTCGTATGCCCTCTAGGATTGGAGGTGTCGAAGATACATGCATGCCCTAATGACTGCATCCTGTACCGCAGTGCGTACAAGGATCTGAACGCATGCCCGGTATGCGGTGCATTACGGTATAAGATCAGACGAGATGACCCTAGAGATGTTGACGGCGAGCCCCGTGAAGAGGGTTCCTGCGAAGGTGATGTGGTATGCTCCTATAATACCACGGTTGAAACGTCTGTTCAGAAACGGAGATCATGCCAAGTTGATGTGATGGCACAGTGAGGACCATAAGAAAGACGGGAAGCTGAGAGCACCCGCTGACGGGTCGCAGTGGAGAAAAATCGAGAGAAAGTACTGGAATGAGTTTGCAAGTGACCCAAGGAATGTATGGTTTGCTTTAAGCGTGGATGGCATTAATCCTTTCGGGGAGTACAGCAGCAATCATAGCACCTGGCCCGTGACTCTATGTATGTATAACCTTCCTCCTGGGATGTGCATGAAGCGGAAGTTCATTATGATGTCAGTTCTAATCCAAGGCCCTAAGCAACCCGACAACGACATTGGTGTGTATCTAAGGCCATTAGTTGAAGAACTTTTACAGTTGTGGAATGGAAACGGTGTACGTACGTGGGATGAGCACAAACAGGAGGAATTTGACCTAAAGGCGTTGCTGTTACGTGACCATCAACGATTGGCCCGCTCTCAAGAACCTTTCAAGACAGACAAACAAGGGATACCACGCATGCACGCACTTTATTTAGGACACCGAAAGTATATACCTAGGAAGCTGCAGGAAGAATGTGTACCTGGCCCATCGTCGATTTCTTCCGACCAACCATCAATGTCGAAAGAAAGGCAAGCATTTCAAAGGCGAGGCGGATCACCGGAAGAAGCCCGCCATGCGTACCGGTGATCACATACTATCTATGGTCAATGATTTACATGTAATCTTTGGAAAGGGTCCCGGCGGACTAGCTGTTCCGAGTGACGCTGAGGAACACACACCCATGTGGAAGAAGAAATCTATATTTTGGGACCTACCCTACTGGAAAGACCTAGAGGTCCGCTCTTCGATCGACGTGATGGACGTGACGAAGAACCTTGCGTGAACCTGCTAGGCTTCTTGGGTGTGTATGGGAAGACAAAAGATACTGGTGAGGCACGGAGGACCTGCAACATTACACGAAAAAAGACGGCATGCCTCCAAAGCGATATGAAGGTCCTGCTACTATGCTCTTACCAAAGAAGAGAAGGAAATCTTCTTTGAATGCCTGCTTAGTATGAAGGTCCTGACTGGCTTCTGTCGAATATAAAGGGAATAATAAATATGGCAGAGAAAAAGTTTCAGAACCTAAAGTCTCATGACTGCCACATGATTATGACGCAGAATCGCTTCCGGTTGCATTGAGGGGGCTTCTATCGGAAAACGTCCGATTAGCCATTGTGAAGCTATGTGCATTCCTCAATGCAATATCTCAGAAGGTGATTGTCGGTGTCAAAACCGGCGGATCTTGGGTAGGGGGTCCCGATCTGTGCGTCTTAGGCTGATGGTAACAGGAAGCAAGGGACACAATGTTTACCCAGGTTCGGGCCCTCACGATGGAGGTAAAACCCTACTTCCTGCTTGATTAATATTGAAGATATGAGTAGTACAAGAGTAGATCTACCACGAGATCGTAGAGGCTAAACCCTAGGAGCTAGCCTATGATGGTATGACTGTAATTGTGATCGGCCTTCTAAGGACCATCCTCTCCGGTTTATATAGACACCGGAGAGAGCTAGGGTTTACATGGAGTCGGTTACAAGGAAGGAAATATAATATCCGGATCGCCAAGCTTGTCTTCCACGCATGAGAGAGTCCCATCCGGACACGGGCCGAGTCTTATGTCTTGTATCTTCACACTTCAATAGTCCGGACGATGTATGTAGTCCGCTATCCGGATACCCCTAATCCGGGACTCCTCGGTAGCCTCGAACAGGCTTCAATGACGATGAGTCCGTAGCGCATCTTTTCTTCGGCATTGCAAGGCGGGTTCCTTCTCCGAATACTCCAAGGTAATTATCGAACACGTGGGCGATGTCCGGATCTCGCAAGATGATCTTCACACACCATTGTAGGGAACATAGCATAAATTAGATTCTTTGGCAATCCTTGTACGTCGTGCCCTTACATCGTGGCCTGGTCCAACACGAACCGGCGCTTCCTGCTCCCCACTTCGATTTCGCTATGCAGGCGGTTTTATTGGCACGTCATGTCAAAGTAGAGATCGTGTCCCTCTTATTACGGGATCTTTCATCAATATGGGCGTGTGTGACCCCACGGCGACCGTTGGTATGACTCCGTGTATTTTAGATAAGTCTCAAGCAGTCTCGCTGAGGACTCTTGATATTCATCCCCTTTATAAAGGGGTCAAGGCCTACGCCTTTTTTCCACCTCCCTTGCTCCTTCTCGCGCCTCGAGTTCTAACACCCAAGACCCAAGCTCCAACACCCCAGATCGTCCAACATGTCCGGATCTGATGCAAAAGATCGGTGGGTGGCCTCCTCGATCCAAGAGGAGGACATTACGAAGCTTAGGGAGGTCGGATACATGACCGCCGATATTCAGCACAGGCTTCCTACTCCAGGGCAAGTTTTCCCTACGCCGGAGCCCAACGAGAGTGTTGTGTTCGTCCCACACTTCCTCCGAGGCCTGGGCCTCACCCTCGACCCCTTTGTGAGGGGGCTCATGTTCTACTATGGGTTGGATTTTCATGATCTGGCTCCAGACGCTATCCTCCATATCTCGTCATTCATTATTGTGTGCGAGGCTTTGCTCCACGTCACCCCACACTTCGGCTTATGGCTCAAGACCTTCAATGTGACGCCGAGGATGATCGAGGGGCGACATGCAGAGTGCGGAGGTGCCATAATAAGCAGGAGCGCTGATGCCCCATGGCCAGAGGGTTCTTTCCCGGAAGTATCCGATGTATGGCAACGGAGGTGGTTTTATGTTACAGCTCCCAGAGGCACAATGTGGGTAGCTGCCCCCGAGTTCCGCTCGGGCCCTCTATCACAGTTAGCGTCTTGGACCAACGTAGGACGGAATTTTGGGCCCGCTGGTGATGTACCAGAACTGCAGAATCGCATCCGGGAGCTTATTGAGAGGGACATAAATCTTGTCAGCATAATGCAAGTGATGCTAATCTGACGGATGTTGCCGTGCAAACGTCGGCCTCTCCGGATGTGGGAGTTTAATCCGGAGGGTCCATGGACTATTAAGCACTTCTTCGGCCTGAAGCTCGAAGGGATGTGTAAATTATTCTTCGGACCACAAGTAAAGTGAACGGACACCACCGAGGATGCGGGCCTGGGCTACAATCGCCTAGATGCCCAAGTAAGTAACCTTAAAGCTGGACACTTCATTTATATTTATCATAACTATTATTCTGAAAATCCCTCCGTGGCTAGGAATGGCTCAACAAAGCGGAGAGAATCAAGTGTCCGGCGCCACTTCCTAAAGGCTCGCCTGGTCCGACCGTTACCAAGATGCTTGGCCGGGTGCTCAGCAAAATCCCCTCAGGGAAAGGCGAAGGAAAGGGTGGTGAAGCCGAACTTCACTGTCGCATCCAAACCGGGGAATCGTTACCTCCCCTGAGGAGGATAGTCGGGAAGGGGAGGCTAAAGCCTCCTCCCCGCGCGGGAGGAAAAGGGCCGCCTCCGAAGACTTGGAGGCGGAGATGCCCAAGCAAGGGAAGTTATTCATTAATTCGAAGGTATGGTGTTTCTCCGAGATTCATAACCGGGACTTCGTCTTTTGCAGTCCGGCGAGCAGCTCCTCTCAACAGAGTTCGTCTTCGGGGGATCTTCCTCCGGAGATGATGGAGAGTGAGAACCCACCCACCTCTCCGCCTCATGAGTCACGAAGGAGTCCGGATCTGCCGAAGCCGGAAGCGAACACGTCAGTCGCCCTGAGCCCGGAGCGTTTGGCGCCCACGGGGGGTGATGAGAAGGATCCGGCACAGTTCGATGTCCGGCCGAACATACTGACAGGCCTTCTGGAGCGAGCCGCGCTCTCGGAGGAGCACCGCTCTTTAATGAGCACGGTGCTTACGAAGATTTCATCTGCTACAAGCGGTTTGAATGAGGCGTTTACAAGTCTGCTCAAAGGCTTTGAGATATGTAGTGAAAAAATGCACTATTTTTGGTTGTGAAGCACGCGCTAGGTGTGCTCCCTATGGATAGTAGCCCCTGAGACTCTGGTTGCCCGCCAAAGGCGGCAAACGAGGGATCATATAGTAATGGCGGCGCCGTACATGTGCGCAGGTATATAAGGATCCGGCAGCTGACCAGTCTGTTGAAGTTGCCGAACTGAGGAGGCAGATCGGGTCCATTGATGCCGATATCACGCTGATAAACAAACGGCTGGAAGAGTCATAGGGTATGTGCTCTGCTTCCCTTATTATGATGCATAGGAAAATGCGAGAGGGGTATAATATTAATGCAATGTGTTTATACTGCAGATGGTGCTGCTGCCGTGGAGGCCCTGAGGGCGAAACTTGCTCAGGCCAAGGAACAAGCTCGGGCTAGCAATGCGGCTGCCCTAAAGGCGGCCGAAGAATTGAGAGCCGAATAGGCTGCTCATCGCCGAAGCGAGGAAAAGATAGCCGAAATGGCTGGGGAGTTGAAAAATGCCGCCGACCGGTATGTACTCCTTGAAAAGGAGAATAAGGCAAGTTTGGCCGAGCTGGACAAGGCACTTAATGCCGCCAAGGAGATGCGGACCGAGGTCCGGGGTATGCGAGAGGAGCTCCAACAGGCCGACAAAATTGTGGCTGGGGGCTCCTACTACTATGGATGAAGTTTTGGATCAGTATGCTCCTGGTCATTTTGGAGTCCTGCATACGCATATGCGGACTTGGCGAATAGTACGGTATGTTGCTAAGTTCTTCGAGGGTCAAGGTGATAAAGAATTGGAGAAGCTTTTCTGGTCGCAGTTCAATGCTCCCACTCGCCCACTGCCGCTAAATGAGAAGGTGGCTGCTGTGGCGGAGCTCCACAAGCTGTCCGGGCTTGCAATGCGGTCTGTATTAGACCATCTTTGGCCTAAGGGCCTAAGCTGGACAACTACTTCGGTTTGGTGCAGCAATTCCTTGGGGCCGTGGCTCGGACTGACGTCATAAGGAGGTCGGCGTGCATAGAGGGTGCGCGGATGGCTCTTGCCCGCGTTAAAGCCTATTGGACGGATATGAAGGCCACCATTATAGCGACCCAGTATCCGGCGGGAGGCCAATATCCGGCCGAGCACTACTTGGTGCAGGTCACAGAAGGTGCCCGCCTAATAGAGGCACAGTGCTCGAAGAATGTCTTGTTCAAGTGATAAGTCGAATCATTGTAAAAACAATGTTTATTTTGATTATGAGGCTATATTTATACTTTTGCCCGGAAGTATGATTGTGTCCCCTTTGCGGCCGTTTTTATATAGATATGAGTAGTCAGAAAGTTAGCAGTCGTTGGCTTCAACCCCCACGCATACAATGCGGGGGTGTTCGTGAGAAATATGCTTAATCAGACTTGATCCAATGTCTTGGTCCATTAAGGAGGTGATCGCACGTCGAACTAGGCAACCGGACTATATAGCTATAACACTTTCGCTTAGCCATGGGGGTCTAACGGTGGGGCTACTATGTAGCCCCTGGTACATTCGCGTGCATCCGAATATGGGCGCGTATGTACATGGCCGAAAACGCCCTTCGTTATCTTGGAGGAATCCTTAAAGATTCCGGTGAGTCTTCGAGTGGTTGAACAGGTCTCTCATTTGTATCATGACATCGATTTTCGGCTTTCTCTCGAGGTGCTCATCCGGAATAACCAGGGCACAATCGTAGTAGTTCTCCTTTGGCCGCCTTAGCCTATAATAACGGAACATAAGGCGGCAAACCCAGGAGCCAGGCAAACCCAACATTTGACCAAAGACATGATTCGGCGCTGATGCATATAAGGCCAAACTCGTGATGCCGAACACTCCCGAAGGTATTCGGTCTTTGTAAAAGAAAACAGGCTGAAGAAAGCCTGTTATAAACCCTAAAGTTCCAGGTACGTGCGATTAATCTGTCGTGGGGAGATGCTAATAACGGCAGTATCCTCTGTGGGTATGGAACCCATGGGATGGTTAAACAACAAGAGGGAGTAGAAAAGGTTTACACAGGGGCTTAATATAAAAAGAAACCTGTTGAACGGGGCCCTGTTGCACGTCTGCGCCTTTGTCTCCGTTGTGCCGTATCCTGGAGGGGTATCACGCGAACGTTGTCTGTGGAAAAAGAAAACTCGTAGGAGAGAACAACGTAAGTATGCGATTGATAATAAAAGTGTAAGATATTGGCCTGCCAGTAAGGTTGAGCCAGATGTGGGGCTACATTAAATATTTATAGCCCTTGGTATCCGTTATGGGAGTACATATACGGTGCCCTGGTCCAGTTTTATTCGGGCTACCGGACTCGTCTAACCGTGTCTGTGGTCGTAATGACCAGCCATGTTTTTTGATATTGGAGGCCGCTTACAGTCCGGCCGCCAGGGCCGTCGCGTGTTCCTCTACGCGTGAAGAGCGCTCTGTGATTCCGCTAACGGTGATGACACCACGTGCATCGGGCATCTTGAGTGTAAGGTAGCCATAGTGCGGCAATGCGTTGAAGCGGACGAAGGCCGCTCTTCTAAGCAATGCGTGATAGCCGCTTTGGAAGGGTGCGATGGTGAAGAGTAGTTCTTCGCCACGGAGTTACAGGGGAGCGAATGTTACTTCCAAAGACGACGGAGCCCCTGCCGTGGGCTTCAACGCCTGGTATCACCCCTTCAAAGGTGGTGTTGCTTTGGCTAATTATGGATGGGTTTATCCCCATTCTGCGAACAGTGTCCTCGTATATTAAATTGAGATTACTGCCGCCGTCCATGAGGACGCGGGTGAGACGGTATCCGTCGATTATTGGGTCTAGCACCAAGGCCTCTGATCCTCCGCGCCGAATACTAGTTCGGCCGTCCATGTGATCGAAAGTGATCGGACGAGACATCCAGAAGTTAGATGTGGGTACAATGGGCTCTACATCGTGCGCGTCTCTGAGCGCGCGTTTGTGCCTTCTCGTGAATGTGTGAGTCGCGTGGATCATGTTTACTGTTTTAACCTCTGGCGGGAATTTTTTCTGTCCCCCAGTGTTCGGCTGGCGAGGTTCGTCCTCGTCTTCACTTGGTGTTTCCCTCCCCTTGTGTTCGGCATTTAATTTGCCGGCCTGCTTGAAGACCCAGCATTCTCTATGCGTGTGGTTCGCAGGTTTCTCCGGGGTGCCATGAATTTGGCATAGTCTGTCCAGGACTCTGTTCGCAAGGCGGTCCCTCTTCTTGCCTTTAAATGGCTTCTTTTGCTGATCAGGTCGAGAGCCCCTGAATCCGGCATTGACCGTTGTGTTATCCGGGCTCTCTTCCTTGTTTTGGCGTTTGTGTTTATTACGCCGTGGCTTCCCATTGCCATCCCTTATTTCGGATGTGTTGGGGTCGCTGGTGCCTTTACGGGCTAACCAGCTATCTTCACCCGTGCAAAAGCGGGTCATAAGGCCTGTTAAGGCTGCCATTGTCCTTGGCTTTTCTTGGCCGAGGTGCCGGGCGAGCCACTCGTCGCGGATGCTGTGTTTGAATGCTGCTAAGGCTTCAATGTCCGGACAATCGACTATTTGATTCTTTTTAGTGAGGAATCTGTTCCAAAGCTTGCAGGCGGACTCTCCGGGTTGTTGGATTATGTGACTTAGATCGTCTGCATCCGGAGGCTGGACATAAGTCCCTTGAAAGTTGGCCTTGAAAGCGTCCTCGAGTTCCTCCCAACTCCCGATTGAATTTTCGGGGAGGCTTTTCAACCAGTGTCGCGCTGGTCCCTTCAACTTGAGGGGAAGGTATTTGATGGTGTGAAGGTCATCCCCACGAGCCATGTGAATATGCAGGATAAAATCCTCGATCCAGACACCTGGATCTGTTGTTTCGTCGTATGCCTCTATGTTCACAGGTTTAAAGCCTTGTGGGAATTCATGGTCCAGTACTTCTTCGGTGAAGCACAGGGGGTGAGCATCCCCTCTGTATCTGGGCGCGTTGTGGCATGCAATCGGCTTGTTGTTGTGTCCAAAGGCTTATTCCGAACTGGTATTTGTCTTGTCCGGCGTTTGGGTGACCATAGTCCTCGGGGTGTGTCCCTTAGATCCATAGATGGACCTGGCTGCACCGCTTTCTTATCCAGATGCTCACGCATGAGATGGGTAATGCAGTGTCGATGTCAGCTCTGTTGTGGTTGTGAAGCGGTACGTCTGGTCTCCTGGTCGTATTATTCTTTTGTGGAACGGCCTCGTCGTCGAATTCTAGCAGTAGCTTGCATTTTGGATAGCTTTTTGTATGGCGATCGTCTCCATATCTTTCTTCAGTGTCTAGCACTTTATTCCATCTGCGACTGAGCTTTTCTTGTGCGGCTTTAAGCCGTTGTTTTTGCTTCTTTAGACTTCTTGCTGTGGCCATAAGCTTTCGGTGGAGGTTGTCTCGTTCCACTCGTTCGTCCGGAATGGTGAATGCATCGTCGTCCGGACTGTGTTCCTGTTCTCGGGCGGTATCATGAGCTCGTCCCTCCGGATGATTGTGATCGGGTATTTGCTCCGAACTCGGTTTGGCGTGACCTGGCTCGTCCTGCTCCATCGCTAGGTCCATGTGGTCGTTACTGCCTTCGGGGTTTACTGGTAGATCGATCCTTCTTGCGCTCTTGTCGCTATTTTTACTGTTGCTGGACTTTGAGCGGCGTCTGCGCCGCCGTTTTGGCTTTTGCGCGGGTATTTTATCGTCTAGATTATCGTTGTTGTCCTTCTTGGGCGTATCCACCACGTATATATCGTGTGACAAGGAAGTAGTCCCGCGCCCCAGAGATTCTGAAGCTTCTCCTGCATCATCGTCCATACCGTCGATGTCTTCGGAGTCGAAGTCAAGAACGTCGGTTAAATCATCGATCGTGGCAATGAAGTGGGTGGTGGGTGGGCACCGAATTCCTTCGCCGTCGCTTCCCACTCAGCCGGACATAGTTCGCCCAGAGTCTGACAAAGAGAGAGACTTTAATGAGTTCAGCATGTCGCCAAAGGGCGAGCGCTCGAAGATGTCCGCAGCGGTAAACTCCATTACCGGAGCCCAACCTGGCCCGAATGGCTCGAGGGTATGCGGACCGGGACCAACAACCAGATACGAGTCCGGGGGCCCGAGGTTACAGGCCTCAATAGAGGTGAGACATGTGTTCGGCTCCACCGCCGATGAGTATGCGGCCCGTGGGGCGGGTCCACCCTCCGATCCTGGGCAAGCGGCGCAACCTGTTCAATTTAGATCCGGCTACTGCGGAGGATGGTATCCCGAGCATTGTCCGATAGCAGGTCTAGGCTATGCTCGTGTGGATCGTCTGACGCTTCCGACATGTGCCCGAATCCGTCGAAGATCAAGTCCCCGCGAATATCTGCCGCGTGGTTCAAGTTTCCGAATCTGACCTGATGGCCAGGGGTGCGGCTGTCGATCTGCTCCAGATGACCAAGCGAATTGGCCCGTAGTGTGAAGCCGCCGGACATAAAGATCTATCCGGGGAGATAAGTCTCCCCCCTGACCGTGTTGTTGTCGATTGAAGACGCCATCAGGCCTCGAAGCGACGACACAGAGGAACTCTCAATGAAAGCACCAATGTCGGTGTCAAAACCGGCGGATCTCGGGTAGGGGGTCCCGATCTGTGCGTCTTAGGCTCATGGTAACAGGAAGCAAGGGACACAATGTTTACCCAGGTTCGGGCCCTCTCGATGGAGGTAAAACCCTACTTCCTTCTTGATTAATATTGAAGATATGAGTAGTACAAGAGTAGATCTACCACGAGATCGTAGAGGCTAAACCCTAGGAGCTAGCCTATGATGGTATGATTGTAATTGTGATCGGCCTTCTAAGGACCATCATCTCCGGTTTATATAGACACCGGAGAGAGCTAGGGTTTACATGGAGTCGGTTAAAGGAAGGAAATATAATATCCGGATCGCCAAGCTTGTCTTCCACGCAAAGGAGAGTCCCATCCGGACACGGGCCAGAGTCTTGTGTCTTGTATCTTCACGCTTCAATAGTCCGGACGATGTATGTAGTCCGGCTGTCCGGATACCCCCTAATCCAGGACTCCCTCAGTGATCGATCCAGAAATCGTACCAAGGCTAAGGAGTGATGTGGCGCAATGTCTTGTCAGTTTCGAGCTGGTGTTCCCACCATCCTTCTTCAATATCATGACGCACGTCCTAGCTCATCTAGTCGACGAGATTGTCATTCTGGGGCCCATATTTCTACACAATATGTTCCCCTTTGAGAGGTTCATGGGAGTCCTAAAGAAATATGTCCAGAATCAGTAGGTGCTAGGCCAGAAGGAAGCATCTTCATGGGCCATCAAACAGAGAATGTCATTGGGTTTTGTGTTGACTTCATTCCTGGCCTTAAGAAGATAGGTTTCCCTAAATCACGGTATGAGGGGAGACTGACTAGAAAAGGCATGCTTGGAGGGGACTCAATAATATGCAGGGACAAATATTCTTGGTCTCAAGCACACTACTACGATTCTCTGAGAACTCTACCTTGGTGACCCGTATGTCGATGAACACAAGAGCAGTCTGCGCTCCAAACACCCGGAAAGCAAAGGCGACGATCGGATTACATGTGAAAACATCAGGACTTTCAGCAGTTGGTTGGAAACACGTCTCAGAGGTGACAAGACTGTTTGTGATGAGCTGTACTTGTGGTCCAGGGGACCATCTTTGACTGTATTGATTTACAAAGGATACGAGATAAATGGGAATACATTTTACACGATTGAACAAGATCAAAAGAGCACCAACCAAAACAGTGGCGTCCGCTTTGATGCGGCAACCGAGAGGGGAAAGGACACATATTATGGTTACATAGTGGACATATGGGAACTTGACTACAGACATGATTTTAAGGTCCCTTTATTTAAGTGCAAATGGGTCAATCTGATAGGGAGGCGGGGTACAAGTAGACCCACAGACGGAATGACAACAGTGGATCTGAAAATCTTGGGTACACCGTGAACTGCTCGTCCTAGCCAATGATGTGGCACGGGTTATCTATGTGAAGGACATGTCTACCAAACCGAGAAAAAGAAAAGATAAGGAAGCGAATATATCATACGATGAGCCAAAGCGCCACATAGTTCTTTCAGGAAAAAGGGACATCGTGGGAGGGAGGGCAAGGCAGGACATATGTCGAAGATTATGAAAAGTTTCATGAAATTCCTCCCTCCAAAGTCAAGGCTGACCCAAGCATCCCGATAAGCGATGAAGATTATCCATGGTTACTGGCGCAATAAGCAAATGACACAAGCGAAGAAAAAGTGAAGACTTTCTCCATAACTATTATGATGATACCATGCCAGCCTTTGTAGCAGACGAGTATGATACCATTGTCTTTTTTGTACATGCACATGCTATGTGGGTGAAATTATGATACCATGCCAACTTTCAACTTTTTCAGAGTTCATTTGAAATGATTTAATGTCTTATGGTTCAGCCCTCGTAATACCATTAATCCCGGTTAAGCTCCTTGTCAACTATGTTCTCACCAAGAACACTCAAGAGGGCAGCCACGTGGGCCATTGGTCCCGGTTCGTGCTGGACCTTTTGGCCCCGGTTCCACGCACGAACCGGGACCAATGCGCCTCACCCATGGCCCATGACCATTAGTCCCGGTTTGCGCCACAAACCGGGACTAAAGGGCTGGTCCTCGTTGCGGTCAGAGTTTAGTCCCACCTCGCCAACCGAAGGGCGCTCACACCGGTTTATAAGCCCTCCTCTCTCGCCTTGTTGAGCTCCTCTCAAAGTGAAAATAGATGCCCTTATCTGAGAATTTGACCTAAATTCATCTTGAATTTCTCCGAAATTCATAGAAATTTATTATGAATTTAGGTTGAATTTTCTCTATAGGCGCATCTATGCTCATTTTTTTAGTAAAGTTAATCACAAACTTGTTATTCACACAAATTTCAAAGAATTCAAATTTTAACTATTCAAATTTGAAAACTACTGGCACTAACAGAAAGTTTATAATTTTTGTGACTTAAAAGAAAAATAATTAAACATAAACTTTAATAAAATAAATAAAAATAGCAACAATAAGTATTTTGTTGTAAGTAGAAACAAAATAAAATAAATAAAGCAACAAAAAAACAAAAAAACAAAATAATTTTTCTAAAACTAATGGCACTAACAGAAAGTTTATAATTTTGCTGACCTAAAAGCAAAAGGAGTAAAAAATAAAGCAAAAAAAACAAAATAAAATAAATAATGCAAAAAACAAAACAAAAAAACTGTAAAAAACTATTTTTATATTAAATTTAATCAAAAACTTGTGATTCACACAAATTTCAAAGAATTCAAATTTTAACTATTCAAATTTGAAAAGTAATGGCACTAACAGAAAGTTTATAATTTTTTCGACCTAAAAGCAAAAAAGAATTAAAAATAAAGCAAAAACAAAAGAAAATAAATAATGCAAAAACAAAACAAAAAACTCGAAAAAAATAAAAAACTGCCACCTATTGGGCCACCACGGCTGAATCGACTAGAAACCCAACTTTGGGCGGGATTCAGGCCAGAAGAAGGCCGATGGGCCCACATGCAACACAATGTGAGATCGAGAGGAGCTCGAGAGGGTAGCCGGGGTGGGGCTTATAAACCACTCCGAGCCCCTCTCAACTAGCGAGGTGGGACTAAACTTTGGCCGCGACGTGGGCAGCGCAGGGGCCTTTGGTCTCGGTTGGTGGCACCAACCGGGACTAAAGGGGGGCATTGGTACCGGACCGTGCCACGAACCAGGACCAATGGCTTTGCTATATAAGCAAACACTTAGCGTCTTTCAGTCATCTCTGCAGTTGCCCGCGCCGACGATGCCGCCAGGCTGCCCGATTCACACCTCGTCGACGCCGTCGCCGCCCCCGTCACCGCCCGCTCCACGCGCCGTCACCACCCGGGCCGCCAAGCGCCGTCGCCATCGCCGCCACCCAGCGCGTCATGTCACCTCCGTACCGCCCGACACCGTCGCCGCCCGTCGCGCCCAGACGCCGTCGCCACTTATCGCCAGCGCCCGTCGCGGTCACCTCCCGCGCCTCCCGATGTCGCCGCCCAGCGTCGTCGCGCCAAGCGCCGTTGCCGCCAGCGTCGCTCGACGCCATCGCCGCCCGCCGTCGTCCCTGCCCGCGCCACCGCCTCTGCCTCAAGTCGGCCCCGACCTCGCCGTCGCCGACGCCGCTCATAGTGAGCCCCCGCGCCCTGCCCTGCCCCCTGCCGCCACCGCCGCCTATAGTGATGCTTTTTTTGCATATATGTTGATGATATATGTATGTTTTTTTGCATATATGTTGATGTAATGTTTTTTTGCATATATGTTGATGTATGGATATATGCTTTGTATGTATGTTTTTTTGCATATATGTTGATGTATTAGGTTAGTTTCATTTTTAGAAAAGTTTTATATATTTACTGAAGAAGGAATAGAAGGAAGAAGAAGGAAGAAGAAAAGTTTTATATATATGCAAAAGTTACATTTTAGAAAAGTTTTATATATCTAGCTAGGAAAGGAAGAAGAAAAAGAATGAGAGGAAAAAGGAAAATAAGAAGAGGAAGAAAGGAGAAGAAGAGGAGAAATAAATAAGAAGAGAAAAAAATAAGAAAAAGAGGAGGAGGAGAAGAAAGGAATAGAGGAGAAGAAGAATCTATTCTCCTCTATTCCTTTCTTCTTCTCCTATTTTTTTTCTTCTTTTTTTTCTTCGATCTTCTCCTCGATCTATTCCTTTCTTCTTCTCCTCTTTTTATTTCTTCTTCGTTTTCTTATGTTTTATAGGGTCTGTGGTCGTCGATATACCCCTCCCGATAACTTCAACACGAGGGGGGTCGATATACCCCTCCCGATAATATTATTTTCCCATGTACGTATGTCGTGGTTGTCGATATAACCCCTCGATAACTTCAACACGTGGGGGTCGATATACCCCAGTAACATTATTTTCCCGTGTATGTATGTAAATGCGTTGTCGATATTACCCCCTCTTGATTGTGATAACTTGTACGAAAACTCTCGAGGACACCCAAACCCTAGAAAAAACGATGTCGGTCTCCTTCCCCCTCCCGCCGCGCCCCTACCCGACAAACTCTCTCGAGGCCACCCCCTCTCGCTCGACCAAAACTCTCGAGGACAACCAAACCCTAGAAAAAAACGATGCCGGTCTCCTACCCCTCCCGGCGCCCTACCCTTGAAGCGTTGCCGAGGCCACCCCAAACCCGGAATAAGCTCGGTCTACGTTTGCCACTAATATATCCACCTGTTGTCATGTTTGTGTAATAATTGCCATGTTGTAATATTTGCAGAAACAATGAGCACATACGAGACGAGGAAGTAGAAGAGGTGTTGGGGGAAATAATCTTAGCCGGAGGTGATATCTTCTCGTATCTTAACGACAATGATGGTATGGAAGAACAGGGTGAAGAAGCAGGCTATGGTGAGCGAAGAATGGAGGAGGAAAGACATGATTATGATGGCTACCGACCCAATGGCGGAGCAAGAAGGAGACCGTGATGGCGGCTCCGGTGACCGAACCGAGTCCGGCCGGTATATATATTAGTTAATCCTGTGCTGACTAGCTAATTGATGCATTCATTGTTTTGGTATATATGTACACATATTAATTAACTCTCTTTTTTCTTCTTTTTTCTAGCCCTTCGGATCGAGCACAACTTCGGTAAAGAGACGAGGCCCGAAGAAAAAGTTGCGCTCGGATGAAAGGTTTGAGATCACAGCAATCGCGCTTGACGGCCAAACCGATTGAACCCATCCGGACAAAGGGACGCATTTGTTGCTCGGTCACGGGGGTTCTTGTTAGGGACAAGATCCCGATCAGCATCCACCAATGGTATAAGCCTAAGAATGAAGACCACGAGGTGTCTTATGTCAATGATATGCAGAAAGATGATCTTTCATCGAGTGAAGGCAAATTTCACCCTACCGCCAGAGGAGGATCCGGAGAAGCCAGTTAAAGAGCAATTAATCAAGTCTCATGCTCTTAAGAAGATGGCGGGCCTATTCAGGAGGTGGAAGAATGAGCTGAAAAAGTTTGTCGACAAAGAAGAGACACCAAAATTCATTGGCAAATATGAGAAGATCAGAGATCACTGGCCCGCATTTGTGGCCCACAAGACATCGAAAAAGAGTAAGAAGATGTCGGCGACAAACAAGCAAAATGTTGCGAAGAAGAAGCTTCACCATCGCACGCGGGTCGTGGCTACCTCAAAGCCCGGCCTAAGTGGGGCAAGGCTGAGAATGATCCGCTTGATAAAGGGATCGAACCAGACAATGAATCGGCAGACCGTTGCGGACTTGGTTCTTCGGGCTGGCGGAACCTTGACCCTATGTCGAGGAAGTGCCGTTGGACGGACGAGCAATTGAAAATACCAGTCAAGAGGCTTCAGCACTATATCGATGCAGCGCAGGAAGGGACGTTCGTTCCAGACAGAGAGAACGACGAGCTCACAATGGCCCTCGGGAATCCTGAGCACCCTGGATGGACACGAGGCACGCCAGAGCTCCGTTAAAGTGGCGAGTTGGGTTTCCGGACGCAGGCGGTTACAAATGCCAGGAGAGGAGGAAGAATGTGCAGCAGACCGAACTGCAGGCGCTGCACGCAAGGATACAAGCGATAGAAGAACGACAAGCAAATCGTAGCAAACGAACTGCCGAAGCTACCCCGCCATCTCAGCGGAGAAGCAGCGTGGCTTCCACCGAGCTGCTTCAGCCGGAGCATGTCTTGACGGCTCCTGCTAGCTACCCCGTGGATGCTATCATGGTGTCTCAAAATTGCCACCTTATGACGCAATGGCAGAACTTAAAAGTCAAGGCGGTCGGTTTCGTTTCGACCTTGAACTCCGGCGCGCAACTTTTCACCGTCGTCCGATTCGGAAGGATATGCTAGGGTGACGGTGGGCCGAAATAACGGAGGGATTTGAGGACCTCGGCTTGACCACCCTACCGGTGAAGGGGAGACTTGGTTGGGTTCTGCTCTGAAGACTCCATGCCTATGGCGGAAGGAGTTCATCAACCTTCCGAACTGGACGCCTCCGCCTCCTCCTCCTCCTCCTCCGGCGAGTCAGGGCACTCCGCCTCCTCCACCGCCTCCTCCTCCGGCGAGTGACGATCAGGGCACTCAGCCTCCTTCTCCGGCGCGTGGCGGCACTCCGCCTCCTTCTCCGCCTGCACCGGTGCGCCCGAGCAGCCAACTGCCTCCTCCTTCTCCGCCTCGCCAGCAAGGGCCGAAGGGACCCGCCGCCGCCCCGGCTGCTCCAGCGCATCGTAGTCCTTCTCCGCCTCGTAAGCAAGCACGAAAGAAGACAGCTGACGCAGCCACTCAATGCCTCCGTCTAGTAGTACAACCCAGGCGGGAGGCAATACAGATACGGTCCATCTCTCAAGCCTCTAGAGAAGTTACCGTACGAGAGGATCGAGGAGGAAAACGCGAAGATCGTGCAGACCGAAGTGAAGGACTTCTTTGAAGGGTTGAAAGCAAAGAGACATCCACCTCCGGAGGAGAAGGTAGATCCGGTGAAAGCAAAGCGCACTATCGATGCCCTGAGGAAACCACCAAAGTCTCCGCCAAAAACCAACTATGAGCGCATTACTGAAAAGACATATCTCGAAGCTAACCGTCGGGAAGTACTGTCAGTGATCAAAGGTTAAAAGAACGAGAAGCTGGAAAAAAGATTGCCCAGCTCGGCGGACAAGCAAAGCAATCGTGCCCCCCGCTCAATGTGTCTACCGACATCGTCGCTAATGCTCCGGGGACGGTGCCCGGTTATAACAATCTTGGAGATTACCTGCCTGACGATGTACATTTTGATTTCTTGGAGGTGGACGAACACAGATACGAGTACGGGAAGCCTCTCATCAAAGATGAAAAATCTTTAACAACGATGATGCGAAGATTCCATAATTGGTACATGAAAACCTGCAGAGAGTCTGGGGGGACGAATACTTTGTATGTGAGAATTAAAGAGGAGCACAACCTCGTTGGAACTGATCTGTTGCCTGTTCCATTTGAGGAGTTCTTTGAGTTCTTCAATCAAAAGGCCCTCGATAAATTAACGGTCTTTTGCTACTGTCTGTAAATACTATTTCTGTCATTAAGTCTCTATATATAGCTCGGCTCTTTCATTGCATGTATTTATAATTAATTATCCTCACTATATTATGCAGATTGAAGATCGTCGGGTGGAAAAAACAAGAAATGTATGATATTTGGTTCATTAACACAAATATCATAGATGAATTTCAGGTTAAAAAGAAGGCCGCAGAGGCCGAGGCCAACTTGCTATAATCGTTGATCAAAAATTAAAACAAAGATTTAATACTCTTTCCTTACAACTTCAAGTGAGTGTTACTGTCGTGTGCATATTCGGTTTCCCTTATTACTCGAGCGAGGTTATAGTAATGTAATTGATGAGTTATGCATGCGCAAGCAAGTAGCTTCCGCTATGTTCTTCTGGAGATTAAGCTTGAGCAGGGATTAGTAACCGTCTTAGACTCAAGACGAAAAGATCCCGAAACCTACGCGGACATGACTAAATTGCTCAACAAGTAAATTTAATCGATCATTATCACCATATCGGCAACTTTTTGTTCATTTCCTGATATCTCAAGTAATAATAATTATTTTCTTTGTCTTGCAGGGTTTGGAAATAGTTCACCACAGAAGCTCCGGGACTGCCGAAGGAGCTACGATATACATACTCGAAAGTAAGTACTACTAGCTAGCTAGTTGCGCGCATCTCCCATTGATTGTATAGCTATACTTTCATCAATGCCATTTATAATGCTTCATTATCAGTTAGATTGACCTCTGTTTCCCGTAAAGTGCTTGTGGCACGAAGAAGGGAATAATTTCTGTGGATACTACGTGTGCGAGTTCATCTACAACGCGACTTTGAAAAATAAGCGGGGCTACTCTAAAAGACAATATGAAGTGCGTAAGCAATAATATTCACAATTTCATTTTATTACACCATCATTTCTGTTGAGTTTCATTCATATATGTATTAACCCCCTTCTTCAAATTAGACGTGGCAGATGCGGAATGAACTCCTAGAACAAGATCGCATGAAAGCAATTCAAGAGGAATTCGGGATTCTTTCTTGACCACGTCATCAATAAAGCGGAGAATACCATGTGAAAGTTGATTTCAAATGCTAGGGGTTGTAAGAGATCTTACATATTGTATATGTATGTAGCCGATGGCGTCGGATAGATAATCTGAAAACTTGTTGTTCACCAATCTCTCGGAGAAGGAGAGGTCGATCGATCACTTCTCTCGGCATGCATGACGAACTTCTGTACTTAATGGTTTCCTTCATTTTCTTACCAGCTAGCGTGTCGAGGGCCTCTCTATGTACAGTACGTAGCGTCGACCAAGCACGAATATAAGAGAGGACACTTCTCTCTATTAATTAGCTAGCTAACACAATATATGAAACAGCTAAATTAACCCCCCAAAACCCCCAACACCCCCCCCCCCTCTCCTTTCAAAAAAAACAAAAACCCCAACCACTGAAATACTGACGCGTGACTGCCTTTTGATCCCGGTTGGTGCCACGGCGGGACCAAAGGTCCTCTCCGCCTGGGCTCGGCGCAGACCGCCACGTGGAGGTTTGATCTGTCCCGGTTCGTGTTAGAACCCACTAAAAATCTAGGGCATTAGTAATTTTTTAGTAGGTTCAAGAACCGGGACAAAAGGCCCTCACCAACCGGGACTAATAGGGGTTTTTCTACTAGTGCATATAAACGTACTATTTTTAAGATGGACATTTTTTTTTGTCTACGTGCGCATTGGTAGAAAAAACGGCAATGGGGGAAGTACTGCAGCCGGCATGTATATATATCTCAGGGTTGGGTTAGTTCATCTCTCGGTCCAGTCTCCAGTCATTCATCAAAACTGAAAAAGCAATGCAAATTGAGAGGATGACCTTGTCATGGTGCTCCGTACTTCTGCAAGTACTTTTTCTAGCAGGGCTGGCAAATGCTGTGGCACAAGTCGATCCCGAAGACATTAAGATGACCATAAAGGTATGTATCCATCTCCATTTCCGTATGGTCAGTCGATTCTATAACATGTACAGCTAAGCATCTCTTGTTCCTTAGAGAATATACCATTGTCTCTTTATATGCATGCTACAGAGCAGAAATGGTGAAGTAGTTGACTGCGTTGACATATACAAGCAACCGAGCCTCAACAACCCTTTGCTGAAGGACTTGAAGCACCAGGTTGATTACCCTTAAATTATGCAAATAAGCTACTGTACTAAATTTTGGTCCGCGTTTATTGGCCGTATCCAATTGTGCACGCATACACATGACGCACCTTTATCTCTTGAAACAAGTAACACCGTGCATAAATTTAACACTTAATTACAAACACATCTAGTATGATCTATGTGCTTGAATGCAGATAATGAGTGATATAGCCCGCACCGTGGCTAAGCAACGAGATGAGGAGACGCACGCGGCAGCAGTGGAGCAGGAATGGCACAAAACCACAAGGCAATGCCCCACGGGGAGCATCCCTATCCTGAGGACGGACGATGCCGCTCCTGACCTCGGCCCTCTTTACCCAGTTCTGGACGACAGCGTCGGTGATGCCAACAGCCCCAGATATGAGGTCTCTCTCTCTTTCTCCGTCTAATTTTCAATCTCTCTGTGTGTCTAGGAAAATACACTTACTCCATTTGATTTTGATGTGGGCCCAGTTCGCTGCAGCGATTGCTGCTAACGGGCCGTACAGCGGGGCGTATGTGCTGCTGCCAGCGTGGAAGGCGATGCGCGTCCACGACTCAGAATACACCGCGACGTATCTCCTCCTGGCGGGCACCGCGAACCCTGATTTCGACCCTAAACCGGGTATATTGCCGCCAGACGTCACCAATCAAATAGGCGTCGGCCTCTTTGTACGTACACGTCAGCACCTTGATATACAGTACATGGTACATAACCTAAAGTAGCATGTTACTATGATACATAACCATTTTCCTATAAATATATATATTACTAACATATATTTACGTGTTTTGCATGCAGGGTTATCCTTTTCCCCCTGGCGTAGACAATAATCCTCTGTTGAACATATTCTATACGGTGAGTAGAGTAGGGGTACAGTGCATGCGCGTACTCTTGAACCATTATATAGCTATCCGAATCTGATCTTTGTATGATGTACCTAGCCCGATGGCGGCAAGACCCTGTGCTATAATTTGAACTGTGGAGGGTTTGTTCAAACAAACAGTGCCGTCGCCCTCGGTGCTAGCGTCGTCAAGGCTGCATCCAGTGTAAATGATACAGCACCGTCCTACCTAGTTAGCATACACAAGGTATGTACATATATACGATCTATATGCAAGCTTGTATCTTTTGTGATAACTGTTGTTTATAGATTAGATAATGAATAGTCATATTATTATTTATTGAACAAGGACTATGATAGGTTCGATTAACCATTTCATGATCAACTGTGCAGGACCCTGCCGGGCCTTGGCACGTGCTGGTGAACGATGCGGACCTTGGCTACTACCCTCGGACGCTTTTTCCTTGGTTGTTTCCGGAGGCCGTCGCCAACACGGTGGGTGGCACGGTGCTCAACACATGGCCCGACGGCAAGCACACCGACACCATCATGGGCAATGGGCGCAGGCCACCCGGCGACGACAAACCTGCTGTCGCTAAGGGCTATGTAGCTGTTGACCTCGCCGGAAACCCCTTCCCCGACACTCTCGACAACACCGTTCACACCGTGCCCAACTGCTACGACCTCAAGATACTCGGCCAATCCAAGGAAACCCCAGGCAGCAGCGTTGCATTCGGAGGATCCGGCGGACCGGACTGTGCACCGCAGCTTGCCTAGCCGTTAGGTGCATGACATCAATAGTTCAATAAGAAAAGAAGAAAGTTGGTACCAGCAATGAAAATACAAATCGTGCATGCATTTATAGAAAAATAAATAAGAGAAAATATATACATGTGAAAAACCAGTTTTCAAAATCAGCAATAATGAAACTATCACTTCGTCATCGGTACAATCCCCTAGACACATTAGTGGCCCAATTTTGTCTATACCACTTCGCAAAGAAGGGTAGGATGGGAAATCCAGTGCGCACGACGTACACAGCCGTACGGTGCCTTGTATGCCCGTACGTGCCAACTGTACGTCATGTCAAATCTCGGGCGGTCCACGTGCAAACCTAACCCTAACCAGCGCCGCCCGCATGCATTACTCCGGCGCAGACTGCACAGCAAGCCATTAGCCGGCGCAGCAAAGAGTCCCATCGACCGTCGTAGTGGGGCGCGGTGTCGGTTCATGTGCGGCGTCGATTCACACGATTGACCGCCTGCTCACGCCGACCTCTCGCCTGCGCTGGCCATCGGGGGCGCCATTAATCGCCGCCACCCACCCCGCCCAGCGGACGCCACCATAAAATCCCTCCCGAGCTCCGGCCCTCGCAGCACCCGCGCCTCCCCTCGCCTTCCTTCACCGACGACTCCCCTCTCGTGCCTCTTTCTCTCTCCCTCTCTCGCCGGTGATGGCGCGCCCCAACTTGACGCTGGAGGAGGCGGAGGAGCTCGCCCACTTCATCATCCCCGCTGTGCCCGACGTGCGGCCGCCGTTGAGGTGGCGGCTGAGTGTCGACGGAGTGCCGGTGGCGCTGGTGCCCGAGGTCGGCACCCACCTCTTCGCGCGCGTCATCGGCCTCTATCAGGCGCGGCTGTTGCTGAGGAGTTGCAGGACCCCCGGTACGCCCCAACAACCCTGACTGGGCAGACATGCTCGCCGACGATCGCGAGCAGCACCTACATGTGTATGCTGGCCCGCGGCCGCCGGTGAAGCACAACCGCGCCCGACGGCACCAACTTTGGGACGGCTGGAGTTTCGAGGAAGTCGTCGCCTCGTACCACGCGCAGGCGGCCGCCGGTACCCTGCCCACCCCGACCAGCGCCGGCTACGGGTTGTTCTGCCGCGGCGGCGCGCGCTCCACCCGCGTGGCCTACGGTGACGGTGCACGTGCTCCCCGCGTTGACGCAGGCGGTGACCGCGGCAAGCGCGACTCTGTCCGTCTCGGCAGTGGTGATCGCCGCTCTAGGGAGTTCCGAGGAGCACTGAACGGCGTCGGGTCCAACCGCGCCCCTCAGCCCGAGCCGGAGCTGGAGCCAGAGCCGAGCCGCCTCTGGTGGCGGAGTACAGGCGGCTAGCGGCGGTGGTCGGCGAACCGGATGGCATGTCGGGCTACCTGACGGCGATCCACGAGTCGGAGAATGCATCGGTGCCGCCCCCGCTCTCCCAAGAATACATGCAGCTCGCCCCGGAGGACCTGCCGGACTTCCCTGGGTACCACGCCGCGGCGGCGGACTCCATGGCGGCGCCCGTGGTGCCCGTCGACAGCAGCGGCAGCAGCGACGACGGGGAGGAGCTCCTGTTCGACGAAGCGGACTTCGGCGGCGTCGAAGAAGAGTAGTTTAGTGTTTTTTTTTTCGTTTTCGTAATGTCATTTAGTGAAGTTGAAGTATTTTGGTTCGAATTTCATTCTAGTATAATGTAAAATATATCTAAAGACTTGAATGAAATATCGCGTGTTTGAATGAATGACGTTAAATATTTGTTTAAATTGTTTCACCGATTTGGAATTTTTCTTATTTTAAATGAAAATGATGGAAAATAGAAATGAAAAAAATGAAACAAATTAAAGAAATGAAAGATTGAATAAAATTTAAAATTTTAAAATTATTAAAGTAAAGAAACAAAACCAAAAGAAAAAAATAAAAAATATAAATGAAATTAGGAACCAAAAAAATGCAAATATTAAAAATTTAAAAAGGTCGCCGGCCCGGAGCCAACGGTGCGGCGGTGATAGTGTAGGCTAGGCTGTTCTTTTTGTTCATACGAGTATGCTGTGTACGGCATCGGCTGCTATTTAAGCCGGTGCGTCCGAACTCCGCTAGGCGAGGTGAGACTAAAGTTATATGACGGCTCGGCGCTGCGCCATCGCTAGCTGTCTTTTGGGCCGCCTATGCCTGGCCGCCTAGATCAGCGGAACGGGGGCGTTCGTTGCCGCCCAGGCGGGAGCAAATTTCTTTTTTTGACATTCGAAATAATGAAATATAACAACTACAGTGAAAGAGTTTTTTGTTCATATTAGAGCGGACGCAATGTCTCTCAAATTGATTTATTTGGTTTAAAAATATTCCAGTAAAAGAATTATAGATTTATATTAGAACCATTTTTTAATGTAATGAGTTTTTTTATGTACACGTGACCTATAAAAGGTTGAAAAGATTAAAAAACATTCTTCTTAGCAAACGAATTATACTCCTTTTTATCATTTGGAATATAAGTGTCCAATATATTTATATAATTTTTTGTTGCTAACAACTTATTTATTTGACAATATATTTATAGTATGTTTTTAAATAAATTTAAATATTGGCTTCCGAGAACATGCACACGTTGCATCACGTCCTGAGAGTGTTTCACGATTTCATGGCCGGGAGAACCCTAGAAAATCCATGGAGCGTAGAAAAGCCATGAAACTTAGCATGCTTGATTGTCATGATGGTACAAGGCTATGAAAAAAATGGGTCCATTTGAAGGATGTCGAAAAAAAATGTCCTTCGGGACGGGGCCTTCGCTCCTACCCGAACGGCGTGCGCAGAACAATTTCATCTTTGGGTCATCTTCATAATGACCCCAAATTTTGCAAGACGGTGGGCATGCCCATCCTAGGATCCCACACAAAATCTCATGGACATCCGAGAACATACACACGTTGCATAACGGCCGGGGAGTGTTTTACGGTTTCACAGCCGGGAAAACCCTAGAAAACTCATGGAGCGTCGAAAGCCTTGAAACTAGGAATGCTTGCTTGTAAAGATGGTACAAGGCTATGAAAAATTGGGTCCATTTGAAGGATGTCGAAAAAACTCGTCCTTCGGGGCGGGGCCTTCGCTCCCACCCGAACGGCGTGCGCAGAACAAGGTCATTTTTGGGTCATCCTCAGAGTGACCCCAAATTTTGCAAGAGGGTGGGCATGTTCACCCTAGGACCGCACACAAAATTTCATGGACTTCCGACAACATATACACACCGCGTCACGTCCGGGGAGTGTTTTATGGTTTCACGGCCGGAAAAATCCTAGAAAATTCATGGAATGTCGAAAAGCCAGGAAACTTGGCATGCTTGCTTGTCATGATGGTGCAAGGCTATGAAAAAAATTGATCCCATTTGAAGGATGTAAAAAAAAGTCCTTCGGGACGGGGCCTTCGCTCCTACCTGAACGGCGTGCGCAGAACAAGGTCATTTTTGGGTCATCTTTAGAATCACCCTAAATTTTGCAAGAGGGTGGACATGCCCACCCTAGGATCCCACACAAAATTTCATGGACTTCCGACAACATACGCATGTTGCATCCCGTCTGGGGTGTGTTTTACGGTTTCACGGCCGGGAAAACCGTAGAAAATTCATGTAGCATCGAAAAGACACGAAACTTGGCATGCTTGCTTCTCATGATGATACAAGGCTATGAAAAAGAATTGGATCCATTTGAAGGATGTCAAAGAAAACGTCCTTCTGGACGGGGCCCTCGCTCCTACCCGAACGGCGTGCGTAGAACAAGGTCATTTTTGGGTCATCTCTAGAATGACCCCAAATTTTGCAAGAGGGGGGCATGCCCACCCTAGGACCCCACGTAAAATTTCATGGACTTTCGACAACATACGCATGTCGCGTCATGTCCGAATAGTATGTTATGGTTTTTTCTCCGGATAGCCGTAGTAAATTCATACAATGTCGAACAACTACGAAACTTGGCTTGCATGCTTGTCATAATGGTACAAGGTTATGAAAAAAATTGGGTCCATTTGAAAGATGTCAAAAAGAAAATGTCCCTCGAGACGGGCCCTTCGCTCACCTTAGATTGAAGGACTGAAAGTCGTAGGCGGATGAAGCTATTTAAACCCATCATTCAGCGCCAGTATTGGCAATGTGGGACTAAAAATAAATCACCGTGGGTGGCTGCCGCCGCTAGCGGCGCGTAATTGGCGGGCCATGTACGTCGGTCGCCATACAATGGCCCGTGCGCGCCGTGGGCCGGCCTGTGCGCGCCTCGTGTGGCGGCCGAATGCTAACAATGTTTTCTAAACGTTTTTAGTACCGCATTGTTTATGGAGACGCCTGTTTAGTGGTTTAAATAGTCACATAAGATTATAACGGTCAGTTATTATTAAATTATACTAGCAGAGTGCCCGTGCGTTGCTACGGGCTATGATATATATAAATGAATTGAACAAATGATTAGGGTCGTCTCCAAGTCCGACGCTCATTTCTCTCTTGTACGCCTGACCATGTTCGGACATGAAACAGTTCTCAAAATTCAACCGTCTGGACAGTCCATCCTACCCCAAATCCAGACCATATGTGTGAGAGGAATATGGTGGTCCGCCATTGTTATATTCAACACACTGGCCCAACACAAAAAAAAAAAAACCATCCCACGATGGGCCCTTCTCTTTTTTAGTGGACCCTCCTCTTCTTGCTTAGTATCCCGCTGTAGCGGGACATTGCTCGCTAGAACCCTCTCCTTTAAAACCAAACGATGCCCATATCATCTTCCCCATGACACCCTATCTCCTTCACGCCATATTTCCCCATGGACCGCCAAGGAGGAGTATGCAACCGCCTTGAACCCCCCTGCCCCTATTCGTGTCGATCCACCGCCGCATGTTAGGTATATATGCATATATCGGTTGTAGAAATGCATGTTAAATGCATTTTTAAATGTTATAAATAATTCCAAAAAAATTATCGTCTACATCTGCAAAAATATGTGCGTGACACAAACTTTTGTAAAAATACATCATTTTATTTTGCCTCCACAAAAAAGACAAATTTCAATGGTTGAAAATAGTGTTCCATGAGACAGGTTTTTTGTCCTTTTTGCACACGAAAAAAGATCCTTCAAAACTTTTGGCGCACACATAGAATGTGAAGCTGTACATGTGTAACAATTTTCAGTTTTTTTTAAACTTAAAAAGGTGTCTTTCGAAGTGGGTGCCATTCGTTCTCAGCGTGCCGACCGGCAGCCCCCGGGTAAACTACCATGTCCCCAAGCTTCCCCTCTCCTTCTTTTCTCTCCTCCCCATGCACCATAGCCTCTCGCCGCTGCTGTCGGGCATGCACCATTGACGATCTCGAGTTCTCAACTTGGCGTTGGCAGCGTTCTAGCTGCGGGTTTCGCTGCCATGGCAGCGACCGTTTTAGCACAACACACATGCAGGCCATCAACTGGGGAAAACGGTTGATTGGGTGTGAACTTCGGATCGTGCGAGAATCGCTCAGCCGTGATTTCCGCGTGAGATTTAATAGCCTCTGCCTATAATCACGCACCATGATCCTACGCTGCCGTTTTCTTTGTTGAAGCATATGTTCAGGTCCACCTGCCGCCATGTGATTCTCTGTCTCCCATTGCTCTCTCCATAACAACCTTTCCTTATCGTCTGCGTCTTTATCGCGAGTAAAGGATTAGCAAGGTCAGCTCAGGAGTTAGTTGGGTTACTGGCCGCACCTGCCTGTGTATATCTTGTATAAATGTATACCTCTGTAGCTGAATATGACTGCTTTCAGTAGTGTTGGTGTGTTCACTTTCTGCACTTCTATTCATCGAATAGGAAATAGGAAGTACAAGAGAAACATGGCTTGATCCGAAAATCACGACACCATTGGACAACAAACTGAATGTCATGTTTTTTTCATGGTTAATCCGCTAATTATAGCAAGGCCCGAACACAAAAAAAACATGGGCTCATGAAAAAAACTGCTACAGAAGGTTCATGGCTAACAGCCGCGCACTTGCCGCGGCACATCACCGACCTCATCGCTGGCGCTCCCGCATGTCCACCACCTCACCACAGCACCCGCACACGCAGCCCACCTCGCTGCCTCAAAGACGTTGACGCCCGGTGGTGGTTGGCGGTCCAAATGGTGGCTCGATGAGGGACCGAACCAACCCGGACCGTGTCGCCTTGGTAGCGCCGGGCCGAGTTCCGTGGTGGTCACCGGGGACCGATGGTGAAGACGGCGGGCAGGGCGAAGGGCAGCTTCTTGGAGCTCTACCAATACCCACGCCTTTCTTCACCAGCGTTAAGTCCTCGATGCCCTAGCCGGTGATGGCCAGGTACTACGACGCCAGACGTCTGCGGCGATGAAGCTCGCCGTTGACTGTTACGCGGCCGTACCGTTAGGTTTTCTTTCCTTCTTACCTACATAGGACATAGGAGTATTGACCGATTAAAGGAAATAAATAGGACCTGTTAGTACATATAGCAAAAATGCCCGTGCGATGCAACGGACCTATCAAACTTGTTTTACGTGATCTCGGTTTATGTAATCAATTAATTATGTGATCTCTGTTGTATGTTCTTTCTCTATTCCAAAATTCCACTCACGCGAATAAGAAGTATTTCACTGTCTTATGCAAGTAGTTCAGTGCATACATATGCTACTTGTTCGTAATTGCAACCTGAATAGAGTAAAAAATCGGTTCGGTGCATGGATGGATTGATGGGAACACACTGTCTAATGAAAAGGATAAGAATCACATTGGCATGCATAGGTGATTTGAAATTTTAAAAATATAGCATCTACATTCAAGCATCATGAGGAACAATTCAGAGAAAAAATTGATCCAGTCAAGTGTATCTTTGGATATTTCATTATCCACTTAGGCCATATTAGTATTACTTCCACGTGGTGCACATCATCCTGATGCATGGGTGTGCCTCGGCCCTTACATTGCAAATGTTATTATTGCAGGAAGAGCACACATTCATAAGCTAACGGTTTCACAATGCGTTCTTGCTGATAGTAATTGAACCAAATGAAACGATGGACAAGCAGATTGATTAAGGAACTCTAGGTAATACTTCATGCCGTAAGCATTGGCTCAAAAAGTCAATTTGTAAGTAAAAAAAAGGCCTAGAAGAATAGTTTTACCTAAATAAAGTTTACTGCTGCACATGAGCAGATCCACACAAAGCAGAGGGGACGTGGAGCAGGCCGTAAGCAGGGAAGGAGCAGTAGAAGATTTACACCACCGTCTCCACTGGATATGGTGTCTCCGCCAGATCTGTGGAGGCGTCGCGGCTCCGCCTCGGATGGTGCTCATGGCTATGGTGAAGAGGAGGGGTGACGCATGGGCGAAGAGGCAGGCTGTGCTTGTGGCCAAAAAAGTGGGTCGTTCGAGCTGCGGGAGGGAGGAGGGGATCGCCGGGAGGCGGCGAGATCGGTGGGCGGCGGTGGCGGCGAGTAGGGAAGTCGAGGTAGGACGCTGTGTTTTTTACGGAATTGCTTGTAAAAATAACGTATGCATTTGACGACTTAGCGAGCGGATCCTTAAAAAGACATAGCGAGCAGATTCCTTAAAACTGGTAGGAATGGATACGATTGATGACGTTGATAAATAGTGGTGAATGTTGGCCTAATTTACTATCATCATGCATGGAAACGAATCATCAAGAAAAAAAATACTTCCTGTTACTACACTCATAGGAAGCTTCCTATTCTCTGCTACCAAACAGTTTCTGCCCAAACAAGAAAGGAAAGTTATGGACATGATTCGGAAGGAAACAAACATTATGAAGATTAATTAATTTAGATTTTATCTTTAGAGATTGATTGTGATTGATTCTTTTACATAAAGACATTACCAAATAATTTGCGTCAGTATGGAAAGTTCTGATCTGTTCACTTTTTTTCGTTGTGTGAGAGGGTGAAGTGAAAATAAACCGATGAAGCGGGGGAGGCGACGAAAAAAATCTACGATGGTTAACCTACGAAAAAAACCGGACAAAAGTGGTGGGAGGTGGGACTAAAAAAAACCTGGAAGTGAGACTACCAACTGCTCCCTTAGGAGTAGAGATTACACGTATACGGATCCAGATGGTGTCGTGGTTTTGTCATGACAGATGTCCTAGTGCGAGGACTAATGTGAGTCCATCGGAACAGTGATTTGCTTGTCGGGGTTGAGCGGGACGAGAGACATGGGCTTAGCCAGGTTCGGACCCTCACGATGGAGGTAAAGGCCTACTCCTGCTTTTCTGCTTATTGCTTGAGTATCGATTACAAGAGAGTGGATTCGCTTAACCTAGCTATCGATTGATTGTCACCTGATCTATCTGTGCCGTGGACTCGCCTTTATATATAGGTCGAGGCCTCCGGATTACAAGAGTCCGGGCCGTGTTATGACCCGTAACCGAGTCTAATTCTAATCCGCCTTCTGGTTTCGGGTTCTAAGCCGGCCCATCTTGTGAGCCGCCCTTCTAGCCCTGCGTCTTAATCACTCTGGCCCATATGAAGTTTGACTCAAAGAGTCGACAGTATCATGACCCGACCCTTATACGACGGGTTATATCATAACCCGACCCCAACATTAAGCCCCAGATTGATTTGAACTTGTTCATGTGAATCTTCAACTCATTAGTCTGGCGAGTCTTCCTTCTGAGTCTTATAATCCCAGTTTGAAAAATCTTCACAACCCGCTCCGCAAATTTGGGGAAACCCTTATGGCGTCATAGTGAATCTTGTACGCATTCACTTATCCCGAAAACCGAGGCATCTTTCTGTTCCATAAGTTACCGCGCCTCCTCGATTTTCATGCCTGCCATGTGCTGTTGCCTCCCCCTATAAATATACAAGGGGGTCCATTTTTCACTTTACCTCGTCTCCTCCGCTTCTTCTTCTTCCTCTCGAAGCCCTCTGCAAATGGAGCTCCGCCGCGCCCATCAAACTTCACGAGTCGCCTTGCACGGGAAACAACACCACCCCGTCTTCGTCGGAGTTCAGCAGCGCGCCTCCGCCCTCGGCCATCACAGTCAGGTACTTGAAATCTCCCTTTCTCAGATTCAGACTATCTCGTCGGAGTTCATAGAGTTTGTCGGTGTTCGTCCGCTCTTCCCCATAGTTCCTGAGTAGATCTTGTATTCTTTCTGATATACGCATAGAAATGCCGCGGTGATAGATTCAATACTAGTCTTGCCTCTAATTAGTCCATACGTCCACTAGCCTCCATGAGCAGTTCATCAGTACTTCCGCCATCACCATTAGGTTTAGCAATTATTTTTGTTTTTTGAACTGCCCGTAGATCCACAATTGTAATTGTTCTAGTTTGAAACTTGTTTGCTCCATACTTAGGAGAAAAATTCAGCAATCCCGAACTTAACTGACCCGCCTTTGTATCTTGGGCGGCTTACTAGCATATTTGTAACTTTGACAATTTTTCAGAGACTGCATCTATTGCTAGACCGATTCATCGTTCAGGGTGACTTACCATTATGTCGTCTTATTTATATGATTGCGGTGACGAGTCATTATTTTATAAATAACCCGCCAATCATATTTCCGCACTCTTCCATCGTATTTAGGTGGCTCAATATGTCGAAAACCACTATTTGCAATTGGGTGCCTTCCCAAGTCACGGAGCTCATCCTTAAAGATTATAAAGATCAAGGTCTCTTGGCGGCTCAAGAAGAAATTGGCTGGCGAGCTGGCCAAGGGGATGATGTTCCTAAACGCGGCAAAGGAGAAGTTATGGTTTTTACTGACCATATCCTTAGAGGCTTCACTCCACCCGGATCCAAATTCTTTCAGGACGTCTTGAGCTACTTTAACCTTCATCCTCAAGACTTGGGCCCAAACTACATATCCAACATCTGCAACTTCTAGATTCTGTGCAAGGCATATTTGCAAATGGAGCCCACTGTCTCGCTCTTTAAGGAGTTCTTCTACATGAACCGCCAAACCGAATGTGCAGATGGCACGAGCCTAGAACTCAGTGGGGTTTCAATCCAAAGACGTCAAGATGGTTGTTTCCCTTTTGGTAATCTACCAAGTCATCCTAAGGGATGGATTAGGACTTGGTTTTACTGCAAAAACACTACCCCGACCAATGAGAATCCTCTGTCGGGTTATAGAGGTGGTCGCCTTCCTATGGACTTGGAACTCCAAGTAAAATTATTCCAGAAGAGCATGCTGAATCCGCCCCTATTTATCCAAAATTAAGAGCCCTACTCGTCAACGGCTTAACTGTGGTTGATCTAACCCGGTGCTGGGTTGCATGGAGAATCCTTCCCTTAAGCCGCCGATCCGGCTTAATGTGTGAGTATCCGGGCGACTCATCTGACCCTCAACGGTATACCACTGATAACTTTACCACTGAGGAGATCAATAAAACTGTTAAGAGTCTGCTCGGCGAGACTCAGGAAAGCTGTAACAAGATGGGTCTATTACCGTTCTACAAGCTTAACCTGGCCCACCTGTAAGTATTCATTTATATCTAGCTTATAAACCTTTATCTTACTTTGGACTTTAGCTTTCTAACCCTTCTTAATTATGTAGCCCGGCTCTGCCTTCTAGAAAAAGAAAAAGAAAACTCAAGCAGTCAAAAAGACTGGACCGGCTCAGAAGAAGAACAAACCCACTGCTATGATTGATCCGGCTGCCGTGGGCGAGTCAGCTGAAGCTGATGATCCATCAGAGGTAGAACTCGATTCTCTTGGCCGCCTCTTTATCAATTTAGCTGACACCTCTTGTTCTCAGGATGAGGTAGCAACAAGCCGGGCCGATGACATTGAGGTAATTTCTATCTCTTCCGGCTCAGACTCCTTGCCTCCAAAGAAGAAAAGGCGGGTTATCCGAAAAGTAAGCTTTTTCTCATCCAGATGCTCACTTAGACCTGTACTTCATTTTGAAGAAAACTCATCATCAGTTAAGGCGCCAAACTCGGAGTGGCGCTTCTGGAGATCTGGTGGCCGGGTTAACTCATGAACCATCCACTCGCAAGCAGCATACTGCGGTGCCACATAGTCTGACTCCTTCTTTACCCAAAGCCGACCTTCTTAGGCAACCACTTAATCCGTCTGATTCCAATTACCAGGAGTCACCACCGTCTTCGGAAGACTCATCCTCTACATAGCTGCCGGCCTTGGTTATAAACTCTGGGTAAAGAACTGTGCTTTCTGTTTGATGGCTTAACTTATTATTATGTGTTTTTGAATATATTATGTTGATCACATGGCCAAAGCCAAGAGTAAGAAAAGGAAACGTGACGCGTCGCAGGCGCACGCGTCCAAGGAGACGGACCTGCGCGTCATAAAGGCTGAGTAGGCCAAGGTCTGGATCAACCTCGACTCCGACGAGGACTAAGCTCCTCTGGCTCCTTCGCCGCGTCATCACCGCCGCACCGTCGATTTTAGTAGTCTAGGCTTGGGTGCGCTGCACGGCCCGCAGACCCCCCTATGTAGTATGATGAACAATGTAGTATGATGATTAGCTATATGTATGATGAATATCGTTGCAAGTTTCTCCCGCAAATGTTTTTTTTCTTCAAATTTTACAGTTTCATATACAGGGTCTGATCTGCAGCGCACGAATTCGCCCCGCAAATCTGATCTTCAGCGAACGATAAACACGTTTTGCGGGTCGGCATTTTACGTGGTTTTCTAGAGATGCTCTAAATCCCCACCCGCCCCACCCACCGTCGTTGCCATGAGCAGCGTAGCTGGGCAATTCAATTAGATCCGTGATGACATTGTTGACTCGAGTGTGTTGCTACGCATGGAGTCTGGGAGCGAACCTTCCTCGCTGGAGAGCACTAATGAGGAGGTTGAGCCCGTCCATGGCACCACCATCGTCCGTCTCGCACGGAACGGGCGCCATCCCAGTGGCCAACCGCGACATCGCCATCGACGAGGTCGTCCCTCACGTTGCCTGCCTCACCACCGATCGTTGTCGTCGAGGAGGCCCTTGAGGTCGCCCACCCTGCAACCAGCCGCTCCTCCACCATATTGCCCACCGCCTGTTCGACGGGGTTCCCAAGCCGCGATGCGTCCGCATCGGTGTCGGCTCTCACCTCGTCCGCAGCGCCAGCTTCTTCCACGACCGCAAATGATGTCGTCCCCGAGCTTACTGCACCTGTGGTCAGTGATGAGGCCCTCATTGTCGAAGCCACTGCTATCACCACAGGGACGCCTACCAGGTGCTCGACGGGTGGCCTCGACCACAACACCGCAAGAGACGACTCCATGGCGTTGCGCCTGCTTCCTCCAAGTGTGCCTACACTCTTCACCATGCCACCGCTGTCACTTCGGTTGTTTTTCGCCATCGAACTGGACGTAAAGGCGCCCACAAGGTGTTCGCCTAAGTGTTTCACCGACGACACCATTCTGTTCACGTACATGTCACACCGAACGCATCGGGCAACAAGGAAAAACGCCACGGCCAATTCCATGGCCCTCGTTCAAGTGCCATTCAGGAGCAGCTATAGAGATATGTTCAGCTGCTCAAGTGCAGGGGTGGGTGCGGTTTGAAAAGGGTCGCCGATGGGAACTTATTCTCTGGAAGAATTGGTTCCCTGCTACTACATCATCAAGGGTGCTGCAATTAAGGGATGAGAACTAATTCTCTGGAAGAATTGGTTCCCTGCTACTACATCATCAAGGGTGCTGCAATTAAGGGCTGATCCACGTCGACAACTAATCAGTGAAGGCTGTGAGGAAGTGTTATTGTTGCAGCCCAAGCTCCCATGGCCTCTACTTCTAATCAGCAGACTGGTGGCAATCACTAGGATTAATCTAGGTGTCAGTTTCATACATGGCTTGTGCATGCATTTGGGTAGTGACATCATAAACAACGTGGAGGTTTGCTTGGAATATCTGTACCCACAAGTGCTCTGTTTTTCAGGCTTCAGTGGGTCTCAAGTTTTATGTAGATTTCAGGAGCTATTTGAGAACAGTACTGAGTATTTGACAACAACACTAAATCCTATAGCGGGGTTTGTCTCAGTTCTGCGTATTCATGCCGTGGAAACAACAGTACTATACAATTTGACTGCGCTGCTCCAGTGGGAGACCATTTGGTTTTTCAGGATGGGCACCTTACAGCCTGAACTCTTGTTGTGCATTCTTGGGCAGAAAAATGGTGGGAAGGCTGCTGCGCATATGACATGGAATTTTGGTGGTTTGCATTTGCTGTCCTCACCCAGTGCTCTGTTTTTGCATCTTTTGGTGGGCTCCGCGATCAGTGTAGTTGTGGTTTGCTCTCAAAGATCGCTAGTGCACTTGCGAACCGGCTTTTCTTGGTAAGTGCCTCTTCCTTGGGATCTGGATGATTTCGCTGTTGTTACCAGCGGTGTATGGGCATTGGAACTTCCTCATTCGAAGATCGTCAAATGGCTTTTTGTGTACCTCGTTGTTGAGCAGACTGTATCCATTACAAAGGCTGGAAGCATTGCGTCCTTGAAGTTCTTTTGTGACAATTGCTGCAGTTTACAAGCAGAACACAAAATAATGAAGATAAAGAAACCACCAAACATCCTGGCAATTCATCTGAAGCACTTCAAGTGCAACAATTTGTCTTCGGGTGGTGAGCACAATATCCTGTTTTGGCGGTTCCTTCAGAATGGTCTTCCAAAAGTATTCCCTGCTTCTATATCATCAATCGAGCTGCAACTAAGGGGTAAACTCTCAGGCCATCCGAGTAGCATTGCAGAGAATGATATGTGCACTCATGACACCATGTAGTGCATGGATGATATTTTTCCGAGGCTTAAGAGAGGTTGCCTTGATAATCAATGCATGGAGCACGCACATTCAAAATTTGACGCTCTTGCTTGTCCTGAACGACACAAAACTGGAATTTGTTGGTACATCCCGTTGGGGAGCTTGTTTCTTTGAAGTTGATTCAAGGTGGAGTTCCCTTTCTTGGAAGTAATACTTATAATGGTCGTCACATGGAACAATTATGGACTCCTGGAGGCAACACTTCATCAGCATGGCCTTCTGCATCATTGGAAGAAATTGCTATCTACCAATGAATATTGATTGGTGGTCAGAATTCAGTGGACGCAACTGAGCTCCCGTCTAGCTACGAGCCAATCCCTTTTCAAGGAGGGAGGTGTATTATGGTTCCCACCTACATCGACCACCATTACTACCTCAACGCCTTCCTCGACAAGATTCACTTCGTCCACGCCTACTACCAAGTTCAAGCCTGCACCGGCCACAACCAGCACCTCGACTTCGTTTAAGCCACCTCAGCTACCGCTATTACCAAGAAGGCTACCATTGCGACCCTGGCGGTACAAGGAAGCATCGCTCTCCAATGTCGGCTCGGGGAGCGAGTTTCAAGGAGGGAGAAATGTCACGGGAACAAGAAGCACTCTAGGTGAAGCCCAAGGACGACCCGCTCAGCCCAAGCGAGAGAAGTAGCCCAACCCAAAGAACATTGGAGCTGACTAGGTCCAGTAACAGAAGATATATGTACCAGTCATCTTGGAGAGGATTGATGAACATAGTAGCGAAATTCAACTTGCTAAACTGTGTGTTTCTCTGAATCAATTCTCAGCTCATACTTGCATTATTTAGTGCACCTGAATAGGCAATAGGCATCAAGTTAATTTTGCTCTCAGTCACGCCCCCACAAGATACTTGGTACATGTTTCTCAAGAGTATCCCCGTGTAAGCACGTTAGAGCGAAATGCAAGCAATGTGAGAGAAATAGTCAGCACCATGCTACCAACTAATGCAAAACGTTGTCGCCCAATTCTGCATGCTCAACTGGATTCACCTACATTGTTGGCCGGTTGATTATCTGGTTGCCATGTTTTGCGTATAATGTCCAGAGATTTAGTTACCAGTCAAACTAATGACACCATTTGCAGCATTTGCTCACAGTTCACAGACCTACCGGCACGAAGTTGTCAACGCTGAGTGAAGAAGCACAGCGCAATGCAAGCAAACCAACCTACTCACTTGCACCACAGTCTTTTTCCATGCCTGAAGCAGTTAGGTTACCAATGGGGTTCTAATTCTGATGTTAAGGTCATCTGCTTGTCTCAGCTGACTTGTTGTTTTTTTTCATACAGAAAGGAGGCCTGGGGATTGTGATTACACTGTTGATTGCCTCACCAGATGTTCTGTAAACAAGGGAATAAGGGGAAAGAAGACTGAAGATTATTCATTATTCCAATCAAAACGCATGGAGAACCGGCTGTTATTTCTCAGGTTATTCCAATCAAAGGAGCCAACAGCTCGGAAAGTGCAACTTATTACATGCCTCAAAGTTTAGACCAAAGCTAAGGTACCCACACCCAATCGTGCATAGCTGATAATTCTAAGCACCAATCAGCATATCAGTACTGCTCTGGGCCTCTGCTTGTTCGACTGGCTTGCGGTATCCTCCACTCTTGATCCTCTTGAAGGACTGGATCGGAGACAACAGTAGTTCCAGCGGCGTGACGGGGCTCAGCAGCGATGAGTACTTGCAGGTCTTCCCAGGGCTATTGGGAGGTGTGCAGCGGTCAGGAGGCATCATACCTGCAATCTCTCCCCCCATCCCTAGTGACATTTTGGAGAGTGAGTCGAGGCTCAAGATACCTGCAGTATCTTTGCCATCAATCACCCCACAGTCAATAGGAAAGGGGAGGTGAGAATCAGCGCTAGCTATCTTTTGTTAAACCAGCTTCAGCTCTTCTAAGGGGGACTCTTTGAATAGGATCATCCACTTTTTGAGAGCCAAATGAATCTGCCACCATATCTGCTTCAGGTCAGACCACAACACATTATTAAAAACCATAGAATTTCTGAACTTCCAAATGCACCACATAACACAGGCACAAACAGAGTTCAAGACCATCTTTTTCTTTTGAGCTGGCCAGAATCTAGCAATTGATAAGTAGTTGTTGCCCAGATCACAAGAGAGAACATTAGATATCTCAAGCCAGATTTGCTTAGCAACAACACAGTCAAACAGAGTTCACCAGATAACCTGTTATCTTCTAACCTTTTATCACATTTCAAAGTGGTTGGTTTCCTTCCTCTAATCCTGAATTGAAAATGAATAAATAGATCAATGGACTAAGCAGCGCTCAGATGAACTACCTAAGGCCTGTAGAAGTTTGAGAAAACAACATGAGGAAATTCGAAGAAGAGCTTGCAAGGTTTTCTAAAGATGGGGTTCCTCTATTGGATCCGGAAGAAGATGAGCAACATGAACTTTCTTGTTACGGAATGATGGGGTAACACATCCGATACCTAGTGTGAAACGCGAGGGTTAAGCGTATGCTTTCGTAGCAGGGACGCATTCGTGTTAAATAGGCACAGGAGATTACAAGCGTAGGAGTTGGAGGAGGTTAGGATCGATCTCTTATCTACAGGATGACTACAACGACATATGAGATCGATCCTACCGGCCCCATCTTCCTAACGTGATACACACGCATGCACATATCGTGATATACGCGGTTTATACATACACCACGTATATACACAGAATACAATGTTTAACACTCCCCCTCAATCACAACTATCCAAGTTGAGATTGCGTCTAAAGGCTTCAAGCTGTTTAAGAGTAAGAGGCTTAGTGAATCCATCTGCAACTTGATCTCCAGTAGGTATGAACCTAATATTCAGCAACTTATCTGCCACCCTTTCGCGAACAAAATGATAATCTATTTCAATATGTTTAGTCCTGGCATGAAAAATAGGATTAGCAGACAAATATGTGGCACCAAGATTATCACACCAAAGTGATGCAGCCTTTGGATGATAAACACCCAATTCTGTCAGCAGGTTCTAAACCCAAATAATCTCTGCAGTGGCATTGGCTAGAGCCTTATACTCAGCCTCTGTGCTTGACCTGGAAACAGTGGGTTGCTTGCGAGCACACCAAGATATCAAATTACCTCCAAGAAATACTGCAAAGCCTCCTGTTGATCTTACATCATCGGGACAGCCTGCCCAATCTGCACCTGAGAAAGCACTTACTAGCATTGAATCTGACTTACCAAGTTTGAGACCATGACCCTTGGTTCCTTGAAGATATCGAAGTATCCTCTTGACTGCTGTCCAATGCACACTAGTAGGAGCAATGTAAGAACTGACAAACTTTGTTTACCGAATAAGAAATATCTGGTCTAGTCAAAGTCAAGTATTGAAGTGCTCCTACAATGCTCCTATACCTGGTTACGTCCTCTGCTCCAAGTGCTTCTCCATCATACAAAGACAGTTTTTCAGAAGTAGACAAAGGCGTGGATGAAGGCTTACAACCTTTCATGCCTACTTTCTGGAGTATTTCTTGCACATATTTTCCTTGTGACAGCACAATCCCTTCTTTAACAGGTTTTACCTCGATTCCAAGAAAGAAGTGAAGACTTCCAAGCTCCTTAAGCGCAAACTCTTTGCCCAAGTCCTTGAGAAGGGCTTCAACAGCATTAGGTGAAGAGCTTGTAACCACAATATCATCAACATAAATGAGCATAAAAATGGTAATCCTATGCCGATGATAAAAGAATAGTGAGGTGTCCCCCTTTGAAGGAGAGAACCCTAGAGATTGTAGTTTTGACGACAGTCGAGAATACCAAGCTCTAGGTGCCTGTTTTAATCCATACAGTGCCTTATCAAGTTTGCAAACATGGCGTGGAAATTTTGAGCTTTCATACCTAGGAGGTTGTTTCATGAACACTTCCTCTTCCAGAACACCGTGCAAGAACGCGTTCTTCACATCTAGTTGTCGAATGCACCAGTTTTTAGACACTGCAATTGAGAGGATTAATCTGATAGTGGCTGCTTTGACTACAGGACTAAACGTGTCCTCGTAGTCAATTCCATACCTTTGCTTAAATCCTTTTGCAACCAAGCGTGCCTTATACCTGTCAACAGTACCGTCAGATTTCTGCTTGACCTTGTAGACCCACTTGCAGTCAATGACATTCCTCCCCTTGACTGGAGGCACCAAACGCCATGTTTTGTTTTTCATAAGAGCATCATATTCCTCATCCATGGCCTCCTTCCACCGACGTTCTCCAAGGGCTTCTCCCAAATTTTGCGGTTCACCTGTGGCACAAAAAGAACCCCAACGGACACAACCATCGTTATAAAGCTTAGGCTTGATAATACCACTCTGTGACCTGGTATGAGACCGTGGAGGAGGAGGCGGAGCTGGACGTGAGACATGCTGTTGGAGACGATTTGAAGAAGAAGAAACATCAGATCCAGAATCCACAGAAAATCCAGGCGAGAACTCCTGTTGGAGCTCCTGTGTTTGCTCAGCGAGATCAGCTTCGACGCACGCGCCAGCCTCTCCGGAACTGCCACTTGTCGCCGCCAGCGACGCGTCAGGCAACGAGGCGGAAGCGCCCAATCCAGCGGGCGCGCTCGTTCCCGAGGAAGACCGACCGAGGGGGGACCCGCCTGATCCCGTCGCAGGCGCGGCCCGTGGCCGACCAGCGTCATGCGGGGGGGACCCACCTGGTCCCGTGACAGACGCGCCCCGCGGGTTCGCAGACGCGGCTCGTGGTTGGTCGACGCCATGCAGTGGGGACCCACCTGATCCCGTGACAGACTGCGGCGCGGATCCCGCAAGCGATCCACCTGACGCGCCTGCTCCAGCCGATCCCGAGGAGATCCCGCCCTGAGCTGCTCCGGGATCAGCAGGCGGATCTTCTGCGGCTGGAAAGGAGGATTCCGTGGCTTGCATAAAATCATGGGAATTTTCTTCCATGTTTGCACTGTTTTCCTGCACACTTTCATCAGAGTTTTGATCAAAGGAATTATGGGGCATTGACACATGATCATCAGCATCTTCTACGCCCCCGAGAACAAAGTTGGGTGATGGTAGAAGATGGGAGGGAAGAAGAACAAGTTCTTTACGAAGTTGTGCGCCGGCATTAGGGTGAAGTTTGGCAAAAGGAAAAATGAGCTCATCGAAAACCACATCACGGGAGACATAGATACGACCCGTGGCAACATCCAAACACTTGTAGCCTTTGTGAAGACTACTGTACCCAAGAAACACACACTGTTTCGAGCGAAACTCAAGCTTATGTTTATTGAATGGGCGAAGGTTGGGCCAGACGGCACAACCAAATATGCGGAGAAAAGTGTAGTTTGGTTTAGTGCCAAAAAGACGCTCAAGGGGGGTCTGATTATTGATGACTTTACTAGGAACACGATTTATGAGGTACACCGCCGTGAGAAATGCCTCGTCCCAAAATTTGAGAGACATATAGGCATGAGCAAGAAGGGAGAGACCAACCTCCACGATATGGCGGTGTTTGCGTTCAGCAGATCCGTTTTGCTGATGAGCATGTGGACAGGAGACATGGTGAGTAATACCTATGCGCTCAAAAAAAGAATGAAGTTTTTGGTATTCACCTCCCCAGTCCGTTTGCATGGCAAGAATTTTGCGGTCAAAAAGACGTTCAACATGTTGCTGAAAGATATTAAACTTTGCAAACACATCAGACTTATTCTTAAGCAAATTGATCCAACTGAACTTACTAAAATCATCAATAAAAGTGACATAATATTTTTGTCTGCCAATAGAAACGGGTCCAGGACCCCAAACATCTGAAAAACTAGCTCTAAAGGAGCCTTTGATTCACTAGTAGAGCGAGAATATGGAAGTTGATGGCTCTTGGCCATCTGACATGAATCACACACAAGAAGATGATCTTGCTTATTTGATACTGGAAGACTAAAATCTCGAAGAATTTTCTGGACCACCGGAAAGGCAGGATGCCCTAGGCGTTTGTGCCATCTTGAAGTGGATGGCTTGACCACACTGAGAGCTTGTCGAGGAGGGACATCATGGCGGCCAGAGACAGGAAACAGGCGACCCCTAGTCCTGTTTTGAAGAACGGTTCTCCGAGTGGCCCGATCCTTAACAAAAAAAATTTCGGGGTAAACTTCCAAGAAGGCATTGTTATCTTTGATAAGTTTATAGGCAGAAAGTAGGCTTTGATCGGCTTGAGGAGCATGGATGATATTATTTAGATGCAAGGAGCCGTGAGGGGTAGTAAGGACTGAATGACCAATGTGGGCAATGTCCATACCTTGACCACTCGCAGTGTGGATTTGCTCCGTGCCGGTGTAGCGGTCGTGAACCGCAAGTTTCTCCAGTTCTCCCGTCACGTGATCAGTTGCACCAGTGTCAAGATACCAATTGGTATCAACTCCATAGGCGTGGGCAGCGTTGGCCGAGCGGTGTCCTCCACCACCACCGCGACCTCCGCCACCACCGCCTCCTGCGGGGTTGCGGACGTTGTTGTTGAAGTTGCGATCGTATCGTTTCTTGCAGCGCCATGCACCATGTCCTTCTTGCTTGCAAATCTGGCACTTCTCGCGTTCGCGGTCACCACCTCCTTGCCGCGGGCCACCTCCAAAGCCGCCGCCACCGTGGTTGTCAGGGTAGTGGGCGCCCGCGTTGTTGTTGATGTAGCCGCTGGAGCCACCATCGCTGCCGCCGCCTTGAGTTGCCGCTGCCTCCACCCCTTGCCGCCAGATTGCGGAGTGGAGAGCGGTGTTTTGGGCGGCGATGGGCTTCACCGACAAAGCAGATAGAAGAGCTCGCCGAGGCCGATCGGCTGCTCGGTGGCGGTGCGGGTGGAGATGGCCGAGACGGCGCGTAGTAGTCGGGTCGTGGAGGAGGCCTTGTAGGATGTGATCGACGATGTCGTCTTCATCCGTGGCTTGCCTGCAGCTGCCACTCGTCGGCAATGCTCACCATCTTGGTGTAGTAGGCAGCAGCAGACATATCCCCTTTGCGCGGTGCTCGGCGGTCGAGCGGAGCTGGATAACCCTAGCACTTGATCGCGAGGAGAAGCTCTGCAGCAGGGCGTTCCAGATCGATGCGGCGGTGGTGTGGGAGCTGACCTGCAGTAAGACCTCACGGGAAAGCGATGAGATCAAAAACGTAAGGATCTGCTGGTCTTGAGTAACCCACACAGCATGCTCAGGATTCGGCGAGGACGTGGTCTCCTTCTTGCCAGCGACGTCCTTCTCGGTGTAGAGCACGGCGGCTGGCTCCTTGATTGAGCCGTCCAGGTAGCCCATCAGCCCTGCCCCCTTGATGTGTGGCAAGACCTGCGCCTTCCACACCAGGAAGTCCTCCCGGGTCAGTTTCTCGGTGATGGTGTGACCAAGGGAGGCGATGGAGGGTGTGGCCATGGCTACGGCTGAGGAGGAGCTCGACATCTAGATGCGATGGAAAAGGTAGGCTCTGTATACCATGTGAAACGCGAGGGTTAAGCGTATGCTTTCGTAGCAGGGACGCATTCGTGTTAAATAGGCACAGGAGATTACAAGCTTAGGAATTGGAGGAGGTTAGGATCGATCTCTTATCTACAGGATGACTACAACGACATATGAGATCGATCCTACCGGCCCCATCTTCCTAACGTGATACACACGCATGCACATATCGTGATATACGCGGTTTATACATACACCACGTATATACACAGAATACAATGTTTAACACCTAGAATGATGTTATCCTTTGCGGTGCTTGCTCCTTGGAAAACTTGCAACATGAACTTTCTTGTTACGGAATGTTGAAAGTATTAAGCATTGTAGCGTTCTTGTGTTCCTGACAACAAGCCTTTGCGGTGCTGCATATCAAACTGTGGGTTCTAGGAAGTGTTCTTTTTCTGCGGAATATATTTGCAGGAGAACAAGTTCGTGATCTTCTGCTTGGGCGCCTAGTAAAGACAAATACATAACACGAACTGTTCTGCTCAATTGGATGACCCATTGGCTCGCTGACTCTAGTGCTAATGACTAGATGTTCATCAGTTGCGTCGGTTCAAAGAATTCATTTGTCACGTCAAGTTCCAACCTTTTTGTGTTCCATCAGTGGGTGCCTGTTCATAAACAAGTTGATGCTCCTGAATCTGTGGAGGTGTTTGTAATGATCACTGCCATTTTTTAGATTTGTGCACACTTTCTAGTTTTTCTTCAGAGGCTTTTCTAGTTTACATGTACAGATTCAGTGGAATTAGAGGTGTCAGCTAGTAATTCCAACCACCGGAGTTATTAGAACATGAAGTGAGATAAGGACGACTAGAACTAGAAGTGACCATGTCTTCATTACAACTGAAGTCGCAAATGTTCAGGCATACATACCATCAGGTTTCCAAAGTACCGTACTAATTTAAACGAGGCACAAAGCCCTTACAACTGAAGTGTCAAACCGGTCATCGAGTTTCAGTAGTTATATTGCACATCCAGGCTGTCAATTGGTGTTGGCCCCGAAGACGCACGCAATGCCAATGTACACCATGTAGGCACTCAACACAGACGAGATGGCCATCCCGGTGCGGTCAGCATCGCAGCCATCGTGCCCTGTGGCCAGCAGTGCGCCTTCCCCATCCGAAGTGACACGGCAAGCATAAGGCTCCAGAAGAAGCACACGGTAAGTCCCAGCTGCGACACAGCAGCGATGAAGACGAAAACTCGGCGCATCACCGGCGCCGCCGCGGCCACCGTCTCCTCCTTCTCAGAAGCGCCGAGCAGCGACGCGAGGTACTGCGTGATGGCGATGGCCAGGCCCACACCTACCACCGCGTACAGCCGCGCAATGTCATCGGGAGTGACACGGCAGGTTGATGTCGATGCACTATGCAAGAGGGACTTGTTTGGCACCATGGTAATCCCCAGAAAGGCAAGCAGCAGCCCCAAGCCCACCGTGGCGGCCGTGACGTTGAAAAGCTTGCTGATAGACTTGAGATCATTTCCTGTAAGTACAAGGTGAGTACTCCATTAAGCAGGTGCAACAATACGCATATGAAACATTTAGAATCTGAATGGATATTGGCATCCTAGGATGAAATTTTGCAGGGAAGGCCGTGATGAGTATGCATTTGACATACCTAGGAGACCGGGCAGTGCACGCGTCCCATGGTTGGCCGGAGGCTGCTCTAGGTCCCGAGCCACAGTCTTCTTCTCCTGCGTGGACTCACCAGGGCGGCGGGGGTCCTGAACCACAACCGACAGCAGCACGTCATACAGTGCTAAAGAACTTGGACAAAAAAAGTCAATGGTTTTGAATTTGACGTTGCGATGATGAGGACAAACTGCCTCCGGTTTGGACAGTGAGAAACTCACTTATTGCTTAGGTGCAAACTAATAAATACAGTAGATAAAACCAGACAAGGCAATGGATTGTGCTTCAGAGAGGATAGAATTGTGGGCACACCTTAAATACTTTTTTTAGCGGGCACACGTTACATGCTGATAATAACGTTAGATAAGCAGCGTTGCATAACGGTGTTAAGACAAACTTGACACGTACAGTGTGACTTACTAACAAGTACTCCTACGTGCGTGCCAAGGAGAGAAAAGAGAGAGCATTCACACGTACCACCTCCAAGATCTTCTTTCCCTCGTCCCCTCCTGCGCTGCCGCTCGCCTTGTCCTCCTGCTTCTCAGAACCCTCCGGCTTGTGCTCCTCCTGTTGTAGCGAGAAGAACAGAGCTATGTCAGAAGTGCTAATTAAGAAACTTGTGGAATCAGACCTGAAACAAAGTAACAAGCATAACAGTAACTCCTTTTCAGCAAAATGCTAGAGTTTTTGTGGTACATAGCCAACCCAGCAGCGGAAATAGAAGAAGCAGAAAGAGGGATACAGAAGTTCTGTAGACAAATGTTCAGAATAAGGTTGTAGCCTATTGGTTGAGCTTTTGTTTGTCTTTGTCCTACTTTTTGACGAAACGCAGCCAAGATGCATCATGGCTGCATCTCCTACTATGGCCGGATCCTGGCTAGGACTGAAGAAGTGCTCAAGAGGGGCTATGAGCGAGTGATTCTATAGATTCATCTGTTTGGCTGCAGCTCCCCTTGTTTAGTTTTTTACTGGATAACATTTCATTTAAAGAGTAGTGGCAGAGGCCCTGTGGGATCGGTCTGTTGCTTTTGCTGGGGCAGCGCTTGTGCTGTTTTCTCCCCCCGCCTTCTTGTAAACATACTGAACCTTGTTTGGTTTCTTTTGGCAATCCAATTGGAACCGGGGCTTTGAGCCCTTTTCCTCTAAAAAGATGCATCATGGCCGAGAGAGACACGGAAAGAACTCTAAGAAGTTCGAAAACAGAGAAAGAGAAAGGAAAAGAAAATATCATAGGAAGTAACTACAAATGCACTCGTGTATTCACGGCTGAGCAACTACCCTAGCCACATGACCCCTTTGATTCCAGCTTGTAACCAGGAGTGCAGCTGCAGCTCATCAAATATGGCACTGCAAATGCCCAGGAAATCAGTTGGCCCTCAGGTCGAAAATTCTGTTAGCTCATACACAGTGAGGTGAAGTCCTTCCTTGGCTGAAAAGGAATTCCATCCATGGACTGCAACCACCAGTTTAGTCAGAGAATCAGTGTCATAGGCCGGCCTAAGGTGGAATGGGTAATTCGTCTTGCTGTGCTTGAAAAGCGTTGGGTGTGCAAAGGCGAGAAGCCGAGAACCATTCCAATTCCATCCAGCCAATGATCATGCCAAAAGGATGGCCTTGACCTCCAATCTGCCAGCACGTTGAAGCACAAAAGATGGCCTTGATCTCCTTATCAATTGGCAGGGGAAGCCCTTGCCAAGGTTTGTCCGTCCGGGCAGCTGGAGTTCTGCCAAAGCCACCTCAACTTGAGTGCATTGCTTTGGCGGTGAAGATCATGGATGCCAAGCCCAGCAGTGCAAGAGGGACCAATTTACTAACCACTTTCCTCCAGTGACCGAGTCAGCGAGCCAGCCCAAATAAAAGCCCATCTTAATCTATCAATTTGCTTCAACACCCATTTAGGTTGTTCAGCAGCAAGCAACTGGAACATGGGCATAGCAGACAGGACGAATCTGACCAGGACAATACTGAATAGGGATGATCTTGCTCGAAAATATTGAACGGAACCATGGTGCGGTCGAACCTACGCTCAGCACCACATATCGGCTGTCAGCTCTCACAGAGATCTGTGCATGGCGGGAATTGTAAAGCATGGCGCGAAGCATCAAACGGCGATTATCAAACCTACAGGTCTTAATAAAAGCCTACAGTAGGGGTATAAAATATAGTCTTGCTTCGGATGGCATGAAGCCTGTCTCCATGACCGAACAGAACACTGTACACATTGTTTATAGCCTCGATACGTGTAGCACCAAGACAAGTTTCTGCCTCCCAAAAAATCCTGATGATTTAGCATCCAAGTGTTGAGGCGGTCTGAAAATAAAGTCTGTATGTTGGTCTTAGCATCTCACAATTATTGGGGCCCTGGCAGGGATCCCATATTTGTCCTTCAATATTTTTTGGCTGATAAAATTCATCAATGTACTTTGTAGTGAATGGTACATTTGCTAGAAATACAAGATTTTGGTTTTCTATGTAGTCCACATAGAAATCTATTTCATCATGAAACTTTACAAAAAAGTAGCATTTTCAGAAAATTCTAAACCTAAAAAACTATGTTCCCGACCTGCCTCGGAAGTGAGGAAAGTTGTCCCCATGCAGCTGCACTGTTCACAATTATTTAATGCACGTCAATTCTGCCTCCAGGACATGCATGCCAACATAAAATTCAGGTTTTCTTCGTTTTGCAAAAATTCACGAAACAATTCACACATGTAGTAATCTGAATGTTCAGAACAGAACTGACAAATTTTGATAAAATATTCAAATGAATGTGAGCTGTGCAAGAAAATGAAGTTTGGCTGTGTTTCTACACATTTGAGTGACTGTTTGATCCTTGCTGCTTGATTTATTTTTGTACAGCATGCAAATATCAATATTATTTTATGAAACTTTTGCAAGGGTAAATTACATCCAAATCTGCATGCATATATTTTTGGATGATTTTGTGTTGCTACAGATTTTGAAAATTATTTTAACACATCAGGAGCAACTGGTGACCAAGAGCCAAATGGCTGCCAACATGCATGAACAGAATAATAGTTTTTGAACTCTAGGATTTGGGCTCATGTGCTACAGTGGATTGGTAAGTGTGCAGGTCCACCACGTTTTAAAAAAAAGAGCCTATGCAGGAGTATGGGCAACCTGTTGGAGACATGGATTAAGAATTTTTGAATGTTGACAGGGCCCGGATCCACATGAAAATTGTACTAGATCAGACCGTGCCGAGAATAGGTTCGGGTGAACCATGGTTCTGAAACTCCTCTCTCTGATCTTGCTAGCTCTTGAGCATGTTAGTTTTCAGACCCGTGGCATTACCAAATAACTACAGAATTTGAGAGACGGCGGAGATTTCAGAAAGCAAAGGCTGGGTGAAGATGATCGATCCATGAGAAGCGCAATGTTTCACAATCTGACGGCCCAACGGTGCCAACAGCCCATTAGTTTGATTAAGAGCGACATCCATGAGACGGCCGAGGCAGTCCACCACCAGGACAAAAAAGAAGAGGGAAGAAGGGGTCTCCTTGCCGCAGTCCCCTGCGGTGCAAAATCTGATTTGTGAGTCCAGAATTGACCGAATAGCGCTGAAATCCATTCCCACCAACAAAACCCAAAAGCTCTATTCCATCAGCCGTGTGAAAAATTCCCAAGATACCGAACCAAATGCCTTTGCTAGATCCAGCTAGCTTGAACATAATGTAAGCGATTTAGACTCCTTACATTATCGAATAGCCCCGTCACTCTGTTTGTGCATCTGACAGAGAAAGCGTTCCCCACACTGTCATCAGTCCAAGTGACCAGCAAATCACCACGAGGCACTGGTTCCATCAGATGGGGGAAAAAGGAAACCAGTGACGAGGACGAGCAGCCACAATGGCGGACACGGGGGCGAGACACTCATATACTAACTCATTTCCGTTGTTGAAGAAATCACATACCCCAAGAGCCACGATTTCATCCTCCTTGTCTTTTCCCGCGCTGCCGCTCGTCTTCGGCTCCTCACCCTCCTTCTGCTTCATCAAACCAAGCTCCGTTTGGGAGCTCGCTCCTACAAGACAATAGCCCTATGATTAGTGCCTGGAAGGTGGAAATGCATCAAATAGCCTGCACTATACATACTAGGAACACGGCTGCTGCTGCCTTGTCCCTCCATGCTGGCTTGAGGTGTTCCCTTAATTTGCAAGTTGGAGAAGAAACAAGGGGAGAAGAAAGAGGGGGCGCTTACGGTGGCCTGGGCAAGTACAATACAGGATACATGGGCTAGTTGATATGATATGGCGCAGAGGTGCATGCGTGAAGTACTGTGCTGTAACAGTAAAATCTCATAGCAATAGTACTGTAACTCCTACACAGCATTGGTACGCGCATGAGATGGGATGAGAGAGAGAGAGAAAGGTACGCGCAGCCGGACGGGCCAGGGGCGGTAGGCTGCTGCTGTTGCTTCATTGCACACACCGGCCGTATCTTCTCAGTAATGGACTTTGATCTCCCCCCTCTCTCTCAACCGCGCTCTCTCTCTCTCTCTCTCTCTCTCTAGCTAGGATTCTGACCAAAGTAGGAGCATGATTACCCTACAGAAGGTCTTCTCTCTCGCTCCATACTCCACCCATGGACCTATCTGTCCCTGCAAATCATAGGTTCTTCCTGTTGAAGGCCCTGTTCCCTTGTCTCTCTCTCTCTGCCCTCCTCTCTGTCTGCATTGAATGTTTAGGAGCCTGCAAGAGCTCTCGCGGAAAACCATCAAGCGCGTCTCCTTTTGTGCTGTAGTGCTGATAGGTAGGAGAGGAGCGGAGAATAACTCCTGTAGTCACATGGAATGCTGCGTGACCGGAGGCAGGCAAAACGGTCACACTGCAAGCACAACATAAGTACTGGTAGGTAGTTCATAAAGAGAAGTACCAACAGAACAAGATAGGTGGCCAAAGGTTCGCTCTGCCCGATCCAACATTTTTTAAATTGATCATGGCCCCAAGGGTTTAGAGCTGTAGATTTTGGCAGGGAAAACTAAGTATGGCTTCAGCAATCCCTGTTAAACATATATCACGCCTTATCATGTTAGAGTAGTTAGGAGATTCCAGGTTGTTAGCTTGTTTATCTTTTCACATCTGTTTATTCTCCTCTATCTCTCCATGTATCTCTCTGGTTGTTGAACAACAGTAATCTTGTATGCCTCTGCAAGAGCAGGCCTCGCCTAATCATCGATATATAACATGCGGGCTCCCATGTTACGGGAGTTGAGACGCTTCCACAATTTCCACATGGTATACAGAGCAGGCCTCTTCCATAGCATCTAGCTCATCTTCCTCCATCTTTTCGACCTCCGATCCACCAGGCCCTAGCCACGTCCTCCTCCACCGCAGTCACCTCATCTGGCCTCAACTACAACACATCAGAACCCCTTAGCCGGACGAACTACGTTCTCCGGCCCAAAACAATCACTACCAAAGATAAAGATGGCAAGGAGCAGGTAGTCCCCAATCTTGCCCATAACCCCTGGTTAGTTCAAGATCAGCAAATCGTAGCATATCTTCTTCGTAATCTGTCCAAGGAGGTGCTCGTTCAAGTGGCATCGCTTGAATCATCACATGCGATCTGGACTGTGTTGGCAAATATGTTTTCTGCAGTCTCCCTGTCTCGCGTGAATAACATCAGATCGGCCCTCACAAATGCCCAGAAAGGATCCCAGTCGGCCTCCACCTACTTCGGGCAGATGCGCGCCCTCTCCGACGAGCTTGTGGCGGCAGGCAAACCGCTCGGGGAGGAAGAGCTCATCTCCTTCATCGTCGTCGGGCTGGATATGGAGTATCAGCCAATCATCTATGCACTTGACGTCCGCACCGAGCCCATCACCATTGATGCACTCTTCTCGATGATGGCAAACTTCGATCAACACGTCGAGATGTTCAGCGGCGCTGTTGGCTTTAAGTCATCGGCGAACGCTGCCTCCAGGGGTCGCTCTGGCGGTGGCAAAGGCGGCTATCACAACCAGAAGAACGGGGGTCACGGCGGCGGCTATTCTGGTGGCGACGGCCAAAACCCTAGCGGCGGCTACCCTGGCGCGGGTAGTGGTGGCTACAATCACGACGGCGGCGGCGGCTACAACAACCACGACAATGGCGGTGGTCAAGGCACTGTCCACCGTGGCGGCGGCGGGGGCTACTACAACAACAACGACCCTCCGCGCCACTTCTACAACAACAATCAAGGTGGCCACTTCGCTGGGTATGAGGAGTATGAAAACAAATGCCAAATCTGCAAGAAAACTAACCATATTGCAAAAGAGTGTAAGTGGCGCTATGCAGAGGACAACTCTCGAAGGAGGCGTGTTGCAGCTGCGGCAGATGCCTCATACGGGGTTGATTCAAACTGGTATCTTGACTCTGGCTCAAATGAGAACATCACTTCTGAGCTTGAGAAGATGACCATGCACGAGAAGTATCATGGCGAAGATCAAGTCCACACCGCCGAAAACGGTCCAGGTATGATGATAAGTCATGTTGGCGAGTCTATTATTCAAACCCCACACCGTGATATCCTTGTAGATGATGTTCTGCATATTCCCAATGCATCCAAAAATCTTCTGTCAGTTCATCGTATTACTCTTGATAATGGTGTTTTCATAGAGTTTCACCCCTTCTTTTTTTTGATCAAGGATCAGGTCACGAGGAGGGTGCTTTATCGTGGTAGATGTGTGCAAGGCCTCTATCCATTGATCCCCAAAGTTTCCAAGTTCAATAAACAAGCCTATGGAGTCTTCAAAGTGTCTTCAGAACGATGGCATAATCGTTTAGGCCACCCATCTTTCTCCGTTGTTTATCAGATTCTTAGCAAAAATAAGCTCGCATTTGTTGACGAGCAAGATCGTGAAACTATTTGTGACTCTTGCCAAAGAGCAAAAAGCCACCAGTTACCATATCCTATTTCTACCAGTGTGTCCACAAAACCTTTGCAGCTTGTGTTTTCAGATGTATGGGGACCGGCCCCCTCCTCTGTTGGCCGACACACCTATTATGTGAGTTTCATCGATGATTTTAGCAAGTATACCTAGATATACCTTCTTAAAAGATGCTCCGACGTTTTTCAAGTTCTTCTTAACTTTCAAGCTCTTGTAGAACGACAATTTAATTGCAAAATACTTGCCATGCAGTCGGATTGGGGAGGTGAGTATGAGATACTCAACTCCTTTTTCCAACGGATAGAAATCTCTCATCATGTTTCTTGCCCTCACGCTCACCAACAAAACGGTTCAGCGGAGCGCAAGCACAGGCACATTGTTGACATTGGTCTCTCCCTCCTTGCTGCCGCATCCATGCCACTAAAGTTTTGGGATGAGGCTTTCCTCACCGCGGTACACCTCATAAATATTTTACCTAGCCGTGTCATTAATCACAAAACACCCACTGAACGTCTACTCCATATCAAACCCGACTAGTCATCTCTTCATGTGTTTGGTTGCACATGTTGGCCCAACCTTCGACCCTATAATAACAGAAAGCTCATGTTTCGCTCGACACAATGTGTCTTTATAGGCTACAGTGCACAACACAAAGGCGTCAAGTGTCTTGATGTAGCCACGGGACGTGTGTATATCTCCCGAGATGTCGTCTTTGATGAAACAGTTTTTCCCTTTGCCAAACTTCATCCAAATGTAGGCGCATTACTTCGCAAAGAAATTCTTCTTTTTCCCTCCGCTTTATCCGACGTTGATCATGGGGGAGAGAATAATAGTACTGATCAACTTTCACCTAATTATCATATTATGCGTGAGATTACTGCTGCAGATTTCAGTTCAGATGGAGAAAATCGCAATCAAAACGGACGTGATTTCATGTGCCCCCTGGCCGGAGACACAGACGCAAACCGAGGAGGATCCCTGCAGCAGGAGCCGATATCCTCTCCGGAATCTGGGCGGGCAGCACCTGGTCGCGCCTCGGGCCCCGAGCGCCTCGAGCGGGCGCGCGATCGGGAAAGCGATGTTGCCGCTTCGCCAACCGGCCGACGACGTGGCGGACGGTTACCCAGGCGGCCGAGCTCGCTTCAAGGTTGGCCTGCGTGGCGGATTCTCCAGGCCCGCCACTCCGCCCGGCTGCATGCGCCAGATTCGCCCGATCCCGCCACTTCGCACTGGACGCTGTCGCTAACAAAGCGCGACACAATCCTCCTCGGGATCTGAGTCGCCAACACCTGAGGCTGATACGGCTGTCGGATCTCCTGTGGCTCCACCCCCTGTGGCTCCTCCTATGGCGCCGCGCACAAGACTACAAAAGGGAGTCACTACTCGCTTAAATTACAAAAAATTCTCTAAGCTTGGTATGTCTTGTACAACTGGTGAACCTAACAACTTAATTACAGCACTTGATGATCCTAGGTGGAAGGCAGCCATGGAAGATGAAATCATGGCATTGCGCAAAAACAAAACATGGCACCTAGTGCCCCCTCGACCAGGCAGAAATCTAATTGATTGTAAGTGGGTCTACAGAATCAAGAAGAAATCTGACGGTACCATAAATAGATACAAGGCAAGACTTGTAGCCAAGGGGTTCAAGCAAAGGTATGGCATAGATTATGAGGACAGGTTTAGTCATGTTGTTAAAGCTGCAACAATCCATCTTGTGTTATCAATAGCCGTGTCCAGGGGATGGAGTCTAAGGCAGCTAGATGTACAGAACGCGTTCCTTCATGGTGTTCTGGAAGAAGAAGTGTACATGAAACAACCTCCTGGGTTTGAAGATAAAGATGCACCATCTTATGTCTGTAAGCTTGATAAGGCCCTGTATGGTTTGAAGCAGGCACCCAGGGCATGGTATTCACGGTTAAGTATGAAACTTCAGTCACTTGGTTTTGTTCCATCAAAATCTGACACCTCCTTGTTCATTTATAACAAGCATAAAACATCCATATTTGTTTTAATATATGTTGATGACATCATTGTCACTAGTTCTTCTGATGGAGCCGTGACAGCATTGCTTAAGGATTTAGGCTTTGAGTTTGCTCTCAAGGATTTGGGAGATCTGCATTTTTTCTTAGGTATTGAAGTTAAGAAACATGGTAATTAATGGTATTCATCTATCTCAAGCAAAGTATGCCACTGAACTGCTAAATAGAATTGGTATGCAGAATTGTAAATCTTCACCAACACCCTTGTCCAGTTCAGAACCCTTATCCTTGACAGGAGGAGAGCCTCCACATCAAGAGGACATCACTGGTTACAGAAGTCTAGTTGGTGGACTTCAGTACTTGACCCTCACTCGACCTGACATTTCTTTTGTAGTCAATGACGTGTGTCAGTATCTTCATGCACCTACCACAGCTCACTAGACAACTGCAAAACGAATTCTCAGGTATATAAGAAACACTATACACTTGGGCCTCACACTCAGCAAGTCATCTTCAACAATTGTTACTGCCTTCTTAGATGCAGACTGGGCTGGTTGTTTGGATGACAGAAGGTCAACAGGTGGTTTTGCTATCTTTTATGGATCTAATTTAATATCATGGTGTGCAACAAAGCAAGCCGCTGTTTCCAGGTCAAGTACAGAAGCAGAATATAAAGCATTAGCAAATGCAACGGCAGAAATCATTTGGGTTCAGCCATGCTCAGAGAACCTAGAGTGGTTCAGACTCAGCCTCCTTGTTTATGGTGTGATAATCTTGGTGCCACATATTTATCTGCTAATCCAGTTTTTCATGCCAGGACAAAGCACATTGAAATAGAATTTCATTTTCTAAGAGAACGTGTTGCCAACAAACAACTTGAGATCAGATTTATACCTTCCAAAAATTAGCTTGCAGATGGATTCACAAAGGCGTTGCCAGCCAGAAGTTTTGAAGAGTTTAAGCGTAATTTCAACTTGTCATAGTTGTGATTATGGGGGAGTGTTAAACATATCACTAGTAGAAAAAGTCCCATCTGTCCCCGTTCATAAGGCCCATTTGTCCCGGTTCCCGAACCGGGACTAAACGGTCGGTATTAAAGCCCAGTAACATTAGTCCCGGTTCTTATACCAACCGGGACAGATGATGGCGCCCACGTGGTCAGCCGGCTTGCCCGGGGGGCGCTTTGTCCCGCGCTTTGGTAGAACCACCCGGGACCCATACGCGTCCACGCGTTAGCCGTTCAGGGGCTAGGGTTTTTGTTTTTTTTTTTTGAAGGTGGGGGGTTGGGGTTTTTGGGAGTTTTGTAGGGTTAATTTGGAGGTTTCATATATTGTGTTAGCTAGCTAATGTAGAGAGAAGTGTCCTCTCTTATCTCCGTGCTTGGTCGATGCTACGACTATAATGACATAGAGAGGACTCGACACGCTAGCTAGTAAGCAAATGAAGGAAACCATACTGTAAGATCAAATCATGAACATATACAGAGAGAGAAGTGATCGACCTCTCCTTCTCCGAGAGATTGGTCGAACAACAACTTTTGGTATATCTATCTGACGCTACTGGCTACATATATACAATATAAGATCTCTTACAGTCCCCTAGCATATGAACTCAAGTTCCACATGGTATTCTCCAGCTTTACTGATGACGTGGTCAAGAAAGAATCCTGCCAATTCCTCTTGAATTGCTTTTATGCGATCTTGTGGTAGGAGTTCATCCCGCATCTGCCACGTCTAATTTGAAGAAGGGGGTCAATACATATATATGAATGAAACTCAACACAAATTATGGTAATAAAATGAAATTGTGAATATTATTGCTTACTCACTTCATATTGTATTTTAGAGTAGCCCCGCTTATTCTTGGTCGTCGCGTTGTAGATGAACTCGCAAACGTAGTATCCACAATAATCATTCCCGGGTTCTTGCCACAAGCACTTTACGAGAAATAGAGGTCAATCAAACTGATAATGAAGCATTATAAACTGCATTGATGAAAGTAGCTAGAATCAACGAGAGATGCACGGAACTAGCTAGCTAGTAGTACTTACTTTCTGGTATGTCCATCGCAGCTCCCTCGGCAGTCCCGGAGCTTGTGCGGTGAATACTTTCCAAACCTTGCGAGACAAAGAAAACAATTACTTGACATCAGGAAATGAACAAAGTTGCCGATATGGTGCGATAATGATCGATTGAACTTACTTCTCGAGCATTTTAGTCATGTCCACATAGTCCTCGAGATCTTTCCGTCTCGAGTCTAAGACGGTTACTAGTCCCTGCTCAAGCTTAATCTCTAGGAGAATATAGTGGAACTTGCGACGCATGCATAACTCATCAATTACATTAAGGGAAACCAAATATGCACAAGATAGTAACTCATCAATTACATTACTATAACCTCGAGTATTTTATCTTTGTTTTGATTTATTACCAACGATCGTAGCATGTTGGCCTCGGTTTCTTTGGCATTAAATTTAACCGTAAATTCGTCTATGAGATTTGTGTTAACGAACCGAATATCATAGATTTATGCTTTTCTACATTCGACGATCTTCAATCTGCATACTATAGTGAGGGTAATTATATATGCATGCAATGAGCTGAGCTATATATGGAGACTTAATGACAGAAGTAGTACTTACAGACAGTAGCAAGTGACCGTTAATTTATCGAGGGCCTTTTGATTGAAAAACTGGAAGAACTCCTCAAATGGAATGCATAACGTATCAATTCCAACGAGCTCGTGCTCCTCTTTAACTCTTAGCGTCAAAGTATCCCTCCCAGACTCTCTACAGGTGTCCATGTACCAATCATGGATTCTTCGCATCATCGTTGGTAGAGGAGGACTTCCATCTTTGACGAGAGGCTTCCTGTACTGGTATTTGTGTTCTTCCACCTCCAAGAAATCATAATGTGCATCGTCGGGCAGGTAATCTCCAAGATTGGTACCGGGCAAAACCCACGGATGATTAGCAACGATATCGCTAGACACCTTGAGCGGGGGGACCGATTGGTTCGCTTGTTCGCCGAGCTGGGCAATTTTTGTCCCAGCTCGTCGTTCTGCTAACCTTCGATCACTTCAAGTACTTCCCGACCGCTCCGCTTCCGGATATATCCTTTCAATAATGCGCTCATAGTTGGTTCTCAGCAAAGACGGTGGTGGTTTCGTCAGGGCATCGATAGTGCACTTTGCTTTCATCGGATCTACCTTCTCCTTCGGAGGTGGATGTTTCTTAGCTCTTTGCGTTTCAAAGAAGTCCCTCACATGGGCTTGAAAGATCTCCGCGTTTTCCTTCTCGATCATCTCGTATGGTAACTTCTCTAGAGGCTTGAGAGATGGAACGAATCTGTATTGCCTCCCGCCTCTGGCTGTACTGCTAGACGGCGGAGCAGACGGAGCGCCTGTCTTCTTTCCTTGCTTACGAGGCGGAGAAGAAGGACCATGACGCGTCGGAGCAACCGGAGCGGCGGCAGGTCTCTTCCGCCCTTGCTGATGGGGCGGAGGAGGAGGCTGATGTCTACTACGCAACCTTCTCCTTGTAGACGTTGTTGGGCCTCTGTGTGCAGAGAGGTTTGTAGGACAAGAGTAAAATTTCTCAAGTGGATGACCTAAGGTTTATCAATCCGTGGGAGGCGAGGGATGAAGATGGTCTCTCTCGAACAACCCCGCAACCAAATAACAAAGAGTCTCTTGTGTCCCAACACACCCAATACAATGGTAAATTGTATAGGTGCACTAGTTCGCAAAAAGAGATGGTGATACAAGTGCAATATGGATGATAGATATAGGTTTTAGTAATCTGAAAATATAAAAACAGAAAGGTAACAAGTGGTAAAAGTGAGCGTAAATGGTATTGCAATGCTAGGAAACAAGGCCTAGGGTTCATACTTTCACTAGTGCAAGTTCTCTCAACAATAATAACATAACTGGATCATATAACTATCCCTCAACATGCAACAAAGAGTCACTCCAAAGTCACTAATAGCGGAGAACAAACGAAGAGATTATTGTAGGGTACGAAACCACCTCAAAGTTATCCTTTCTGATCAAGCTATTCAAGAGTCCGTAGTAAAATAACTCGAAGCTATTCTTTCTGTTCGATCTATCATAGAGTTCATACTAGAATAACACCTTAAGACACAAATCAACCAAAACCCTAATGTCACCTAGATACTCCAATGTCACCTCAAGTATCTGTGGGTATGATTATACGATATGCATCACACAATCTCAGATTCATCTATTCGACCAACACAAAGTGCTTCAAAGAGTGCCCCAGAGTTTCTACCGGAAAGTCAAGACAAAAACGTGTGCCAACCCCTATGCATAAGTTCGCAAGGTCACTGAAACCACAAGTTGATCACCAAAACATACATCAAGTAGATCACGTGAATATCCCATTGTCACCATGTATAAGCACATGCAAGACATACATCAAGTGTTCTCAAATCCTTAAAGACTCAATCCTATAAGATAACTTCAAAGGGAAAACTCAATCCATTACAAGAGAGTAGAGGGGGAGAAACATCATGAGATCCAACTATAGTAGCACAGCTCGTGATACATGAAGATCGTGCCAAATCAAGAACACGAGAGAGAGAGAGAGAGATCAAACACATAGCTACTGGTAAATACCCTCAGCCCCGAGGGTGAACTACTCCCTCTTCGTCATGGAGAGCGCCAGGATGATGAAGATGGCCACCGGTGAGGGATCCCCCCTCCGACAGGGTGCCGGAACAGGGTCCCGATTGGTTTTTGGTGGCTACAGAGGCTTGCGGCGGCGTAACTCCCGATCTATTGTGCTTCTCGATATTTTTAGGGTATATGGACATATATAGGCGAACGAAGTCGATCTGGGGAGCCACGAGGGGCCCACGAGGGTGGTGGGCGCGCCTCCCTGCCTCGTGGCTTCCTCGAAGCTTCCCTGACGTCTACTCCAAGTCTCCTGGATTGCTTCCGTTCCAAAAATAACTCTCCCGAAGGTTTCATTCCATTTGATATTCCTTTTCTTCGAAACACTGAAATAGGCAAGAAAACAACAATTTGGGCTAGGCCTCCGATTAATAAGTTAGTCCCAAAAATAATATAAAAGTGTTTAGTAAAGCCCATAAACATCCAAAACAGATAATATAATAGCATGAATACTTCATAAATTATAGACACGTTGGAGACGTATCAGCATCCCCAAGCTTAATTCCTGCTCGTCCTCGAGTAGGTAAATGATAAAAGAAATAATTTATGAAGTGTGAATGCTAGCAGGTGCACAAGTTTGATCAATGATAATTTCAATCACCTATTCTAGCATCATTATATGTCATAATAGCAGCTCATCTCATAAAACTTCTCACGATCAAGTAACAAGCTATTCACATGTTAAAGCATAGACCATAAACTTTCTTGAAAACTAGCAAACTATGTTCTCAGTCATCAAACAATTGCAATTCATCTTATTTTCAGGAAGGGTCTATGTAAGAGCTTTGATTTAGCAAATCCCACATACTCAACTATCATATAGGCTTCCATGATTGCTACCACTCAAAGCATATTTTTAGAACAAATAGCATCCATCGAACACAGAGAAAGATAGGGGCTTAATGTTTCGCCTCCCAACTTACTTATCATAAAGATAATTGTCAACAATAATAATTCATGATCAAATATATTTGAATGGCCATATATGCTTGGATCTTCCATCACATGATGCTTGCCAACTAAAGAGTAGGTTGGAATGAGAAGGAATACTACTGAATCTTTCATAAAAGTAAAAGATAGGCCCTTCGCAGAGGGAAGCAGGGATTTGCAGAGGTGCCAGAGCTCAAAGCTTTTAAAACATAGATGGAAATAATTTTGAGAGGTATGCTTTCATTGTCAACATAACAACCAAGAGTTCCCAACATCTTCCATGCTACACACATTATAGGCGGTTCCCAAACAGAATGGTAAAGTTTATACTGCCCCTCCACCAACAATCACACTCCACGGCTTGTCCGAAACAACGGGTGACGTCCAACTATCAACAATCCTGGGGGAGTTTTGTTTAATTTTTTTGCAATTTTGTTTTTGATCTTTTGATCATAGGACTGGGCATCCCAGTTACCAGCCATTTTTCTCGTGAATGATGAGCGGAGTCCACTCATCGTGAGAATAACCCACCTAGCATGGAAGATACTGATAGCCCCTAGTCTCTACATGAGCGATTCGGGCATACAAAACAGATTATTATTTGAAGGTTTAGAGTTTGGCACATGCAAATTTACTTGGAACAACAGGTAAATACCGCATATAGGTAGATATGGTCGACACTCACGGAAGAAACTTGGTTCAAGGAATTTGGATGCACAAGCAGCATTCCCGCTTAGTACAGATATTTAGGCTAGCAATAGATTCTAAATAGCAAGCACCACATGTTGAAGGATCCATAACAATATAAGTTCTATACAAATATACCCAAGCGCAACTCATTATGTTGTCTTCCTTGTCCAATTTCAACTAATTTGCTCAGGTTTGAAAATAAGTAATGGGGCTCACAATCATAGAAGATGTCCAAGATAGTATATTTATATGTGAAATCTCTCTTCCTTCAATATTCTTTCATGAATTGTTCAAGTGACCAATACAATGTTTGCTAACCTTCAATAAATTTACCACCTCTACTTCTTAGATGTGAAGTCATTACTCCCCATGGGATAAGCAGATGAAACATATATAATTTCAGATTTATGATATTCAAATCATTCAACCATTTACTCATAGGATATAAGTGAAGCACACGAGTAAATGACAAACTACTCCAAAAAGATATAAGTGAAGATCAATGAGTAGTTAAATAATTGTGTAGCTATGTGAAGACTCTCTCTCATTTAATAATTTCAGATCTTGGTATTTTATTCAAACAGCAAGCAAAACAAAACAAAATAAAATGACGCTCCAAGCAAAACACATATCATGTGGTGAATAAAATATAGCTCCAAGTAAAGTTGCCGATGAACGAAGGCGAAGAGGGGATGCCATCCGGGGCATCCCCAAGCTTAGGCTCTTGGTTGTACTTGAATATTACCTTGGGGTGCCTTGGTAATCCCCATGTTTAGGCTCTTGCCACTCCTTATTCCTATTCCATCGAATCTTTACCCAAAACTTGAAAACTTCACAACACAGAAATCAACAGAAAACTCACAAGCTCCGTTAGTATAAGAAAATAAATCACAACTTAGTTACTGTTGTGAACTCATTCTAAATTCATATTGGTGTAATATCTACTGTATTACAACTTATCTATGGTTCGTACACTCCGATACTACTCATAGATTCGTCAAAATAAGCAAACAACACAGTGAAAACAGAATCTGTCAAAAACAGAACAGTCTGTAGTAATCTGTATCAAACGCATACTTATGGAACTCCAAAAATTCTAAAATAAACTTCTGATGTGAGGAATTTATCTATTAATCATCTGAAAAATTAATCAACTAAATAGCACTCTCCAGTAAAAAGTTGTAGGTAATCTCGTGAGTGCTAGAGTTTCTGTTTTTTACAGCAAGATCAAAAAGACTTCACCCAAGTCTTCCCAAAGGTTCTACTTGGCACAAACACTAATTAAAACATAAAATCACATCTAAACAGATGCTAGATGAATTAATTATTACTAAACAGGATCAAAAAGCAAAGAATAAAAATAAAATTGGGTTGCCTCCCAACAAGCGCTAACGTTTAACGCCCCTAGCTAGGCATGATGATTTCAATAATGCTCACATAAAACATAAGAACTGAAACATAAAGAGAGCATCATGAAGAATATGACTAGCACATTTAAGTCTAACCACTTCCTATTCATAGGGGTTTTGTGAGCAAACAACTTATGGGAACAATAAGCAACTGGCATAGGAACGCAAAGCAGGCATAACTTTAAAACTTTAAGCACATTGAGAGGGAACTTGACACTACTAGGGAAGCCTATACACAGAATCTTACCAGCAGCGCGCTTTAAAATCAGCTGCTGCTGTTATGTAGTAGTAGCGCGCGCTCTCAAAACTCGCTGCTGAAACAAGTTTATCAGTAGCGCGCACACTCTAAGACGCGCTACTACTAAAATTCCCACGACGCCGCCAATGAGGAAGCTTATAGCAAAGACCGCGTTAACAAAGAGCGCCATTTCACGGGTAGTAGTAGTAGCGCATTTACGCAATAATCGCTACTACTAAGGTTACTACAAAAATGTAGTCCCACCTCGCTCCGTGAAGAGAGTTTGTACCACCTTAAATATGTTACTTCTACAACTTTCACAAGCACTTGGTCTCCATTGAACTCTATGTGTAGGATCTGTGGCCGCAATAGGAATCCTCGCCTGTTCATAAACCAACCGTCGAGGATTCCTATTGACAAATCAGATTGTACACAAAAACACAATTGATGATCAATGTTTCTCGACGAAGGCGCCATCGACAGGTCGCTTTAGCAAAGAGCCCATTTTGCTATAGCGCCATCGCTAAGCCATTCCATCTCCCCCACTAACCTATCCGATCCAGATCACACTCACACACACACTCGATCTCCCTCAACCCCAGCCACCGGTCCTCCCCGTCGCCCCTCCTCCGATCTGCCGCCATGTCACCTCATCCTCCTCACTGGACTCGTGACCGGCCTCCTCCTCCGTCTCCTCCCACCACTCACTCACCGGGCCGACCCCTCCTCGCCTCCTCCTTCCTCCTCCATCCTCCCTCCACTCGGCCGGCCAGCCCCACCTCGCACCGCCTTCCTCCTCCATCCTACTCTCTTCTCCCTCCTCGAGTCGCCCCTCCTTCTCCCTCCTCCCTGCTACATTTTGATTTAGTAGGCTACACTAGTAGAAAAAGGGGCTATCGTTGAGGCCTGTTTTGCCCATTAGTCCCGGTTCAATCCAGAACCGGGACTAATGTGAGCATTTATCCCGGTTCGTGAGCCTGGGGCCGGGCCGGGCCACGGGCCATTGGTCCCGGCTCGTCGGGACCTTTTGGTCCCAAGTTGGTGGGAAGAACCGGGACCATTGGCCTCGCCTCCTGGCCCACAATCATTGGTCTCGGTTGGCGGCTTGAACCGGGACCAAAGGCACCCTTTAGTCCCGGGTTCGTCCCCACCAACCGGGACTAAAGGGTTGGTCCTCGTTGCGCCCAGAGTTTAGTCCCACCTCGCCAATCAAGGGGAATCAAACCAGTTTATAAGCACCTCCTTTCTGCCATGTTGAGTTTTTCTCAAAATGAAAATAGATGCCCTTATACAGAATTTAACCTAAATTCATACTGAATTTCTCTGAAGTTAGTAGAAATTTATTATGAATTTAGGTTGAATTTTCTATAAGCATCTATGTTCATTTATGAGTAGTTTTTTATATAGATTTTTTCTTTTCTCGCTATATTTATTTTTTCTTTTTGCTTTTCTCAAGTGGCTGAGGCAAACAAGGTAATGGTTTTATGTATTGTCCATGCCCTATATGTGGGAATACGAAGTCTTACTCCCGACCTAAAATCCTTCACACCCACCTTGTAGCGACCCGACCTCGTGACGGTCAAGCTTCTCGTGTTTCGTGCCATCCTCGATCAAGATGTTGGCACACACAAGACATCAATGTATATATCAAAGTGCAATCACATGCATAAATAACGTAAAACTGATATATACCTCATAATACTCAGCGGAAACAATCAAACGGGTGTGGAGTCCCATCAACGCCATCGGCAGGTTGAGTGTAGACCGTAACTCAGATCGTAACTCTTACTCGTCGAGGAAATATACGCAACATGATACGTTGCAGCCGTGTAGGTCAGTACATTGAATGTACCGGCAAGATCACAATATGAGAAAACAGATGATAAAACTATACTATATGCAATATGGCTTTATGGCTCTGTATATGAGTTTTGTTTGCGTAAAAGCTGATTTTATTTTACCTACATCAAAGGAATAGAATGAAGTCTGTACTAAGGAGTTTTCTATCATGACATGGTTCCGCCAACCGATGTCTCTCATAGCCCAAAATCATCATATGTTGCCCACAATTAAGTTATCAATCCGGTGTTGAGAGTTCCGAGATAGATCCAAGTCCAGATGCTCAAATTGTCCGTGAATCGGGACACGGCTAATCGATTAGGGTTATAACCCTCTCGCAGAGGTTTGTACACTTTACCCGCAAGATTCGATCCCTCTCTTTACGTTCTCGCACTTCAGGGTGTTTGAGAACAAGATGACCAAAACATGGTCTTAGAAGAGTTCCTCGACCACCGTCCAAGTGCCCATCCAATCCTACCGTAGTTCTACATCTGCTAGCACCGTCCCAGCCCAGATTCACCACTAAGGTCAACCAAGCCAGAGCCCATAATGACTTGCGGTTGCACGGGTAAGCTTCCGGGCATGAAGTATTCTTCCGTCCTCTTTGAGTCTGGGTGAAGCTTTCCAGAAGATGTCATGGCGCTTTCTCCATGCATCCCGCCAACCACCGGGTTTCTCCAGGTGCCCGTCAACCGCCCTTCACCCAAAGAGTGTGTATTGAATTCTTGTCTCGAGTCTTGAAGTCTTGAGGCCTTGAAGATGCAAATCCTTGCAGCTTTCATCGAGGGTGTTGTCGCCTTTGACGTAGATCCTTCATTCTCGCTCACACCACTCCACGAGCACTCATACCAAACCCCGTCTACTATAGCGTAGCATTAAAATAAATAACGCCCCGGCTTGGTAACAGGTGATGGGTTCCTACCTCATGCATACTACTCAACTACAAGGATTCAATAACACTATCGAGGGGTGGTTGCAAGGATGCCACTAAATGCAATAAAAACATAGGTATGAAAGCAATGATCAAAGTGAACTTGAACTTGCCTTGTTGACGATCTTCGAAAACTAGGGATTCGTAGTAGCAAACTTCGCACTCGGAAAATTCTACCGAGACAAACAATTAATCACAATAAGCACATAGCATAGGACCACATAATGTAATAGCATAGTAATAGCAACATGACACATCAAAACAACCAAATCAAACCCAATGGAAAACTCAAAGAAAATCAACTCAAGTTTCCTACTTCAAACAACAACTAGAATAGTTTTTATAACAAAAATTTCTAACATAACCTAATCAAGGTTTTAGGTTAACTTAATGTAAAAGAGTTCACTAAGCAACTGGGAGCAAAAAAGAATTAATTAAAAATCTATTATGAAACTCCTATTAGGCCTAATCCAATTTCTATTAAGAAAAATAAAATAAAACTTTTATTTATTATAAATAAATGTTCATCCTATAAAGTGACAGAAACTAACCTAGAATAATCAAACACAAGTTAAAAATAAATTTATTTACTAATTAAAATAATAGGAAAACAAAGTAGCTAGTTATTTAATTAGGATTAACAAGATTCTGCTTAAAACTATTTTTTTATTAATCCTAAAATGCCCAAATTAATTCCTACGGTTAGGTAATGTCAAAACAAAGTTGTGACAAAAGAATCACTAAAAAATAATTTTCCTAACTCACTTTATAGCAGATTTACTATTCTGTCTAAATCTAAAATAAAGCATTTCTAAATAATTTTAACATAGCTAATTATATATATTCTACAGAAACTTTAGAAAATTTGCAAACCAACAAAAAAGAATCAACTAAAATAATAAACAGAATAAAAGATATGAATCTTTCAAAATGCGTAAACTATTCTGTTAAAACAGAAAAACACAAATAAAAGAAAAGGCCTAATGGGCTCAACTAACGACCTGTCGTAATATAACTAAAATGGGCCTAGGTTTAAACGAATCGGGCCGGCTCTAATAATAAAAACCCTAACTTAACTAACCGGAACGAACCGGGGTAAAAAGCCGGTTTTATTTAAAGAGGATATTTCTTCTGGGGATCTAATCCTAGCCGTCTAAGCGAGATCAGACGGAGGGGTGAAGTCCGGTGGCTCACGGAGTTCGACGGGCGGGCGGCTCCTGGCGGGCGAAAAGGGCGTCTCCGGTGGTCGGGAGGTCGGCGGGTGCTCGGTGCCAGTGACGGGCTCGGGGTGGGTCTGGTGGAGTTGGTGGAGCTCGGGGTGGGCTAGGGCGACGGCGGCGAGGTAATGGCGGCGGCGGGCGGCTCGGGTCTCGGCGCGAGGAGGGAGAGAGGATCCGGCGAGGGGCGAGGGGAGAATGGGGTGCTTGAGGAGGGAGCTTATAGAGGCGGGGCCTCGGCGTTACAGGTAACGGGGGCGATCGGGAGGTGATCGGGATCCCGGATCCTTCGGGATCCGGCGATCCGCGGCGGCGCGGCGAGGTGGCGTGGGCGAGGAGGAAGATGGGGGTGGGGTCCGCTGTCGGTGAGAGAGAGGGAGGCGAGGCGGCTGCCACCGGGCGTAGGGAGTTCGGGTGCGGGGAGGCCTGGTCGGTATTGGCCGGCTCGGCTGGCCAGGCTGGCCGGGCTGGCCATTGGGTAGGTGCGGTCTGGCTGGGCTCAGGGTGGTTCAGCGCCTGGGGTTTCTATTTTTTTTAATTTTTTGAATAAAACAAAAACAGAAATAAAACAATAACTATAAATATTTTATATAGGACATATATATACCAAAATGATCAGGGAATATTCCTATCATTTGAACATTTTTCCAAAGGCAAAATCCAAACTTTATAAAAATTCATTTTTTCAAATTCAAGTAAAATTCAGATTTGAATCCAAAACTTTTGGCATTGTTTCCTCTGATATTTTTGGAGTGTCATGTTTGCTCCTCTCATACTTTTGATCAAGTATTTATCAGGTTTAGTTTTTTTGAAATGTTTCCCACTTGCCAAAGTTTTGAATTCAAATTCAAAACTCAAAATTTGAAAAGAAGGTTTCAAGGCATTTTCAAATGATTTTCAATTTGATACTTTTAACTTCCAACTCATATTTCATATAATTGAAGAAGTCATTTTATCTTCCCTCATGAAAATCATTGAGTTGCATAAAGTTTTGAATTTGAAATATTCCCAAATGAAATTCAAATCTTTTTTCCAAAACTCTTTTCATTTCAACATGGAAGAAGTCATGTCAACTTCACTCTAGGGTTTGGTGTTGCAATGAACTTGAGTTCATTGGGATCCAAAAAGGCAAAATGGAAGGTTTGGGAAAGTCATTTCATTCCCTCTCATTCAACTTTCAAAAGTTTCAAATTCCACTCAATTTCACTCAATCAATCAGACAAACAATCAGACAACAACCATAGTTATTTATTTAATATAACATTCCAAAATTTAGAATTTTGGGATGTTACAAACCTACCACACTTAAAATGAATCTCGTCCTCGAGATTCGAAGAGGCTAGCAAGAAAAGGTTAGGGGTTGGGGGTCTTCTAGCAAATGTTTTGGTCGGAAAGGTCAGGGGTGCTACCACACTTAGAAGCATGGTTATGTTCCGACAAAACTCATGTACTTCATCCTTAGGGTTGGCGGTTTCGATCTTCTCATGTCTTCGGTATGAATCCTTCTTGATACTCTTCCGGTAGGGCATAACCCTTTCCACAATATCATGTGTCATTTCATCATGGTAAGGTTCTTCCGAGACTGGGTCTTCATCTCTGACGGGTCTGTCGCCAATACTAAACAACTATCGAAATACTCATGGTGGTCTACCATTCATGGTTTCTCCTGCAGAAAACGGGTCTGGGTTGAACCTTACCGTATAACCTACGATTGGCAACGGTTGCCTGTAATGGGGTTCCATCGTCCTACCATTTTATGGTTTTATGGCTTATCGCGTCGACACTCTTCTAAGGTTTTCAAGGCTCTCACGATTTTCTATCAACATATGATAGTTCATGATAGAAGTCTTCGGTATGGGGGCCAATCCATCCCGTACTTGAATCATTACCACATACGTAAATAGTGAATCACGTATTCTAACACTTGGGCATACCACAAGCATTGCAGAAATTTCTCTTGTTCTCGAACTGGTTTCGAGTAAATCCATGGTTTCGCAAGCTGAACAAACATCTATCGTTACTTCCACCACTCTCGTGTTTTTATGTAACCTCCCACGTAAACGTATGCTGATTGGATCACTGCTTCTTCCAAATTTATTCCTTTATCAAGGTTACATCTGTTCCTTTTCAAAATCCTGGGCCCGTGGGTTATGGGCCCACTTCAACACTAGTGCAGCTTTAACTCATCCTTGGAGTAACTCTCTTGTTCCCTATTACACCTCCTTTAAATCCATGAGTACTGCTTTCTTCATACCATCATATCAAAAGCAAAACTCCAACCTTTTTTTTCCTTCGAACTACAGTCCGTGGAATATATATTTTCCTATTCATTAGTCTAGTCTTCTTCACGAGGTACTACCACCCTTAAAATGAAATTCACAACTCCATCCATAGACCATATTTCTCATATCCTCGAAAATGGTCAAAATCTTTGTTCATAGAGTAACAACTCAAAAATCCATGTATGAAATCATGACACATTAACTTTATCGATTCATGCATTCATTACAATATCCTAGACTTTCATTACATAAATTCAACTCCATATCCTTATGGAAACAATTGCTTCCTACTACACTTATTACCAATATCAAAATAGAACTACTCGGCTCCGACTTTCATCTTGCTCGGCACATTTAGTAGCATAATGTCCTGCTTCCTTGCAGCGAAAAAACAAATAACTTTCGATAAGTCTTTGGGCTTCTTGGAGATGGTGTCTACTCTTTGGGTTCTTGGCTTCTTCTCCCGGACATTTACTAGCGTGAATGACCTAAATCCTTGCACCTGTAACAAGTGATGTGACTCAGGTCCTTCTCTGCAGAAATTGGGTTGTTCTGGGGATGCCTTCGTTTTCTCTTCCTGGATTTCTCCGTAATGACCAGAGCTTCTATTTCCTGAGGGTCAAACTTCACTTCTGCTGTCGGGAAATATCCCAGATACTCTTTTCTTTCCTTGGTGCAATACTGTGAAAAATGTCCTTCTTCTCCACATGAATAGCAGGCATTGGAGTAAAATCTATTGAGGCCTTCTCTATCAGGGTCTTCAATAACTTCCTTCATTACAGGTTCTTTTGAATTTTCCCTGAGGGCTTCTTTCATGGCTTCCTTCAGCTGCTTGGTAATTTTCTGTACCTTGGGGTAAATTTGGCACTGAGCCGGGAAATGAGTAACTCCTTCACACAGGAAACAAGTAACCTGCCCAGTCGGGCATTCTTCCTCTGGGTGATTTTCCTCACAATAAGGGCATCCATCCTTGTGTTCCTCCTGGGTGTGTCCTATTTCTCCGCAAATCTTGCAGGCACAAGGTTTCTTCTTCGGGTTATCGTAGTGCTTCCGGATAAGACGGGACCTCAAGAGAGTCTTCTTGAATTCTTCCCAAGTTCTTGCTCCATTAAATCCTTGTATGGCTTGATGCATTTTCCACCAGGTTGCAGCACTCTCGGTAAAATACTGAAGAGCATATTGAACCTCATACTTCCTTGCAATCATTTTCTTCTCGAAGTGATCCTCCATGTTTTGAATCCATAGCTCGAGACTCCAACCGAGTCATCGGTTCGTAGAATACCAGTCCTTCTTCATTCATCATCTATGGCTCCAAGGGTTTTAGGGTGAGATAAGAGAGAGTTGGATAGAGAGAGATACACACAATACAAACAATAGTTTTGAAGAAACGAAGTTTTACTTTGTGGCTGTCGGAAAACATCAAACAAATGACAGCTCACACATCGTCGCATCTAACGTAAGTGTGTATGAGGTTTGGTCTTCTAAAGGTCAAATATTTCTTCAGGAACTTCAAATCTTCGTAGTCTTCAACTGTTGTAGCTTCTAATACATGGTGAAATCCTCTTTACTCAAGGGGTCATCGATTCTCCGATATCAAATCCTTCTTGGAAGCGTCTTGATTGATCCTCCGGTGATCAAAGGATAAGGGTATATTCTAACTATTTGAGGTGAGAGGGTCTATTTGATAAATTCAGAAAAGATGAGAAATAAGAGTCTTTTTGTAAATAAAGTTTTTGAGATATCCTGTCCTAAGGGCTTTTCCGGTTTCTAGGGTCACGTCCTACAGTCAACATGTGCTCTGATACCATCTCTCAGAGCGACCCGACCTCGGGGTCAAGCCTCGTGTTTCGTACCATCCTCGGATCAAGTATCTTTGGCACACACAGTACATCAATGTATATATCAAAGTGCAATCACATGCATAAATAACGTAAAACTGATATATACCTCATAATACTCAGCGGAAACAATCAAACGGGTGTGGAGTCCCATCAACGCCATCGGCAGGTTGAGTGTAGACCGTAACCTGTATCGTAACTCTTACTCGTCGAGGAAATATCTGCAACATGATACGTTGCAGCCGTGTAGGTCAAGACATTGAATGTACTGCAAGAAGATCACAATATGAGAAAACAGATGATAAAACTATACTATATGCAATATGGCTTTATGGCTCAGTATATGAGTTTTGTTTTATGTAAAAGCTGATTTTATTTTACCTACATCAAAGGAATAGAATGAAGTCTGTACTAAGGAGTTTTCTATCATGACATGGTTCCGCCAACCGATGCCTCATAGCCCAAAATCATCATATGTTGCCCACAATTAAGTTATCAATCCGGTGTTGAGAGTTCCGAGATAGATCCAAGTCCAGATGCTCAAATTGTCCGTAATCGGGACACGGCTAATCGATTAGGTTATAACCCTCTGCAGAGGTTTGTACACTTTACCCGCAAGATTCGATCCCTCTCTTTACGTTCTCGCACTTCAGGTGTTTGAGAACAAGATGATCAAACATGGTCTTCCGAAGAGTTCCTCGACCAATCGTCCGGTGCCCATCCAATCCTACCAGTAGTTCTACATCCGCTAGCACCGCCCCAGCCAGATTCACCACTAAGGTCAACCAAGCCAGAGCCCATAATGACTTGCGGTTGCACGGGTAAGCTTCCGGCATGAAGTATTCTTCCGTCTCTTTGAGTCTGGGTGAAGCTTTCGCAAGATGTCATGGCGCTTCTCCATGCATCCCGCCAACCACCGGTTTCTCCGAGTGCCTGGCCAACCGTCCTTCACCCAGTAGTGTGTATTGAATTCTTGTCTCGAGTCTTGAAGTCTTGAGGCCTTGAAGATGCAGATCCTTGCAGCTTTCATCGTGGTGTTGTCGTCTTTGACGTAGATCCTTCATTCTCACACCACTCCCGAGCACTCATACCAAACCCGTCTACTATAGCGTAGCATTAAAATAAATAACGCCCCGGCTTGGTAACAGGGTGATGGGTTCCTACCTCATGCATACTACTCAACTACAAGGATTCAATAACACTCTTCGAGGGGTGGTTGCAAGGATGCCACTAAATGCAATAAAAACATAGGTATGAAAGCAATGGTCAAAGTGAACTTGCCTTGTTGACGATCTTCGAAAACTAGGGATTCGTAGTAGCAAACTTCGCACTCCGGAAAATTCTACCGAGACAAACAATTAATCACAATAAGCACATAGCATAGGACCACATAACAGAATAGCATAGTAATAGCAACATGACACATCAAAACAACCAAATCAAAACCCAATGGAAAACTCAAAGAAAATCAACTCAAGTTTCCTACTTCAAACAACAACTAGAATAGTTTTTTATAACAAAAAATTTCTAACATAACCTAATCAAGGTTTTAGGTTAACTTAACAGAAAAGAGTTCACTAAGCAACTGGGAGCAAAAAGAATTAACTAAAAATCTATTATGAAACTCCTATTAGGCCTAATCCAATTTCTATTAAGAAAAATAAAATAAAACTTTTATTTATTATAAATAAATGTTCATCCTATAAAGTGACAGAAACTAACCTAGAATAATCAAACACAAGTTAAAAATAAATTTATTTACTAATTAAAATAATAGGAAAACAGTGAGCTAGTTATTTAATTAGGATTAACAAGATTCTGCTTAAAACTTTTTTTTATTAATCCTAAAATGCCCAAATTAATTCCTACGGTTAGGTAATGTCAAAACAAAGTTGTGACAAAAAGAATCACTAAAAAATAATTTTCCTAACTCACTTTATAGCAGATTTACTATTCTGTCTAAATCTAAAATAAAGCATTTCTAAATAATTTTAACATAGCTAATTATATATATTCTACAGAAACTTTAGAAAATTTGCAAACCAACAAAAAAAGAATCAACTAAAAATAATAAACAGAATAAAAGATATGAATCTTTCAAAACAGAAACTATTCTGTTAAAACAGAAAAACACAAATAAAAGAAAAAGGCCTAATGGGCCTAACTAACGCACTGTGCGTAATATAACTAAAATGGGCCTAGGTTTAAACGAATCGGGCCGGCTCTAATAATAAAAACCCTAACTTAACTAACCGGAACGAACCGGGGTAAAAAGCCGGTTTTATTTAAAAGAGGATACCCCTTCGGGGGATCTAATCCTAGCCGTCTAAGCGAGATCGGACGGAGGGGGTGAAGTCCGGTGGCTCACCGGAGTTCGACGGCGCGGGCGGCTCGGGCGGGCGAAAAGGCTGCATGCGTCTCCGGTGGTCGGGAGGTCGGCGGGTGCTCCAGTGGTGCGGACGGGCTCGGGTGGGTCTGGTGGAGTTGGTGGAGCTCGGTGGGCTAGGGGCGAGGCGTGGCGAGGTAATGGCAAGGCTGGCGGCTCGGGTTCCCATGAAGCGTGAGGAGGGAGAGAGGATCCGGGCGAGGGGCGAGGGGAGAATGGGTGCTGAGGAGGGGCTTATATAGGCGGGGCCTCGGCTGCAACGGGGCGATCGGGAGGGAATCGGGATCCCGGATCCTTCGGGATCCGGCGATCCGCGGCGGCGCGGCGAGGTGGCGTGGGCGAGGAGGAAGAAGGGGGTGGGGTCCATTGTGAGAGAGAGAGAGGAGGCGAGGCGAGCGGGCGATCAAGGCGGAGGGAGTTCGGGTGCGGGGAGGCCTGGTCAAGGCTGGGCTGCCTTTGGCTGGAGCTGGCTGGGCCGGTGGTGGGCAAGCGCCGGTGTTGGCTGGGCACAGTGGTGGCTGGCGCCTGGGGTTTTCTATTTTTTTTTAAACTTTTTTTTGAATAAAACAAAAACAGAAATAAAACAATAACTATAAATATTTTATATAGGACATATATATACCAAAATGATGAGGGGAATATTCCCTATCATTTGAACATTTTTCAAAAGGCAAAATCCAAACTTTCTAAAAATTCATTTTTTTCAAATTTAAATAAAATTCAGATTTGAATCCAAAACTTTTGGCATTGTTTCCTCTGATATTTTTGGAGTGTCATGTTTGCTCCTCTCATACTTTTGATCAAGTATTTATCAGGTTTAGTTTTTTTTGAAATGTTTCCCACTTGCCAAAGTTTTGAATTCAAATTCAAAACTCAAAATTTGAAAGAAGGTTTCAAGGCATTTTCAAATGATTTTCAATTTGATACTTTTTAACTTCCAACTCATATTTCATATAATTGAAGAAGTCATTTTATCTTCCCTCATGAAAATCATTGAGTTGCATAAAGTTTTGAATTTGAAATATTCCCAAATGAAATTCAAATCTTTTTCCAAAACCCTTTTCATTTCAACATGGAAGAAGTCATGTCAACTTCACTCTAGGGTTTGGTGTTGCAATGAACTTGAGTTCATTGGGATCCAAAAAGGCAAAATGGAAGGTTTGGGAAAGTCATTTCATTCCTTCTCATTCAACTTTCAAAAGTTTCAAATTCCACTCAATTTCACTCAATCAATCAGACAAACAATCAGACAACAACCATAGTTATTTATTTAATATAACATTCCAAAATTTAGAATTTTGGGATGTTACACACCTGCTTTACAAGGGTTTCATGCCACACTATAATGTTTGGACGAGGCACGGAGAAATAGGGGTTATGATGGAAGACGGCGAGGAAGAAGAGTACGGTGACAACTATGTGCCCCGAATATGGTGATGCTATCTGAACATCAAGTTGCACTGCATTTACGTGCACGATGGTGTCAGAACGGGCTTAAGTTGCTGAAGATCAAGATGAACCAGACGATGTGCCCCATGATGATGATCTCCGCTGGTCATTGTCGATGCAAGGACACAATGCGAAAGTCAAAAGGAGAAGCTGAAGTTCGATCGCATGTTAGAGGATCACAAAAAGGGTTGTACCCCAATTGCGAAGATGGCAACACAAAGCTCGGTATCAGACTCAATTGCTGCAAAGGGAAGGCAGAGAATGCTGTGCCTTCGATAAAGGATTTGAGAAGCTACTGAAAATAATGAAGAAGAAGCTTCCAAAGGATAACGAATTGCCCGACAAAGACATACGCAGCAAAGAAGGTCGTATGCCCTCTAGGATTGGAGGTGGAGAAGATACATGCATGCCCTAATGATCGCATCCTCTACCGTGGTGCCTACAAGGATCTGAACGCATGCCCGGTATGCGGTGCATTGCGATATAAGATCGCATTTATATGACCTCGGTGATGTTGACGGCGAGCCTCCTGTGAAGAGGGTTCCTGCGAAGGTGATGTGGTATGCTCCTATAATACCACGGTTGAAACATCTGTTCAGAAACGGAGAGCATGCCAAGTTGATGCGATGGCACAGTGAGGACCGTAAGAAAGACGGGAAGTTGAGAGCACCCGCTGACGGGTCGCAGTGGAGAAAACTATGCGAACTTTTTCAGAGTTCATTTGAAAACTATGAATTTGAAAACCTCGCCAACCGAAGGGCGCCACACCGTTTATAATTAAGCCCGTCCCTCTACGCCTTGTTGAGCTCACAAACTTGTGATTCACACACATTTCAAAGAATTCAAATTTTATAAAACTAATGGCACAAACAGAAAGTTTATAATTGTTCTAAAACAAATGGCACTAACAGAAAGTTTATAATTTTGCTGACCTAAAAGCAAAAAGAATTAAAAAGTAAAGCAAAAAACCAAAAGAAAATAAATAATGCAGGAAACAAAACAAAAAACTTGAAAAAAAAATAATAATAGCAACAATAAGCATTTTGTTGTAAGTAGAAACAAAATAAAATAAATAAAGCAACAAAGAAAACAAAAAAGTGTTTTTGAATTTTAAAACTAATGGCACAAATGTAAAAGTTTATATTTTTTCTAAAACTAAAAGCACTAACAGAAAGTTTATAATTTTAGCGACCTAAAAGCAAAAAGAATTAAAAATAAAGCAAAACCAAAAGAAAATAAATAATGCAGAAAACAAAACAAAAAACTTGAAAAAATAAAATAGCAACAATAAGTATTTTGTTGTAAGTAGAAACAAAATAAAATAAATAAAGCAACAAAGAAAACAAAAAAGTGTTTTCAAATTTTAAAACTAATGGCACTAATAGAAAGTTTATATTTTTTCTAAAACTAAAAGCAAAAATAAATAAAATATAAAGCAAAAAAAGTGCCAGCTACTAGGCCCCCACGGCCTGAATACGACTAGAAACCCTACATGGGCCAGGATTCAGGCCCGCAGAGGCCCAATAGGCCCACTGTGCAAAAGAGGCATGATTAGGCCCGAAAGCCTGCATTGGAGAGGAGCTCGAAGGGGACGACACCGCCGCTTATAAACCAGTGCCGGGCGCCTTCAACTAGCGTAGGTGGGACTAAACATTTGGGTTCGAAGACAGTTTTTGGTCGGCTGGTGGCACCAACCAGGACTAAGGGGGTTTAGTCGGTTGGCACGACCCGGACTAATGCCCCCTTTAGTCCCGTTGGTGCCACCAACCGGGACCAAAGGCCGCCGCTTCCCACCCTTTTGGGCTGTTGAAATTTGTTTGGTCCCAAGCAGGCACCAACCGACTAGCAGCATTAGTCCCGGTCGCGCTACGAACCGACCAATGCTGTTTCTATATAAGCAAGACTTGTGAAATTTCAGATTCATCGCCCATTTGCCTCTAACCTCCCCGGACGCCGCCTCGGACGCTGCCGCTGTCCGCTTCACGCCTTGTTGCCACCATCGCCGCCGCTCACGCTTGTCGCCGCTGCCGCTTCACGCTATGCCGGGCCGCTTATCTCGCTCATTGCCGCTGCCAGACCGTGATCTCGCCCCTAACGCTGCCAGCCTGCCTCGTCGTCGGTTCGCCCGTCCGCCTGTTGCCGCGCCCTCGTCGGCCGCCTCTGCCTCCGCGACCTCGAGAGGGTCATGAGGGGTCGAGGGTCGCCGAGGCTTGGCCGAGGGTCGCCGAGGCCGGGTCGAGGTTTCGAGGCACAAGGGTTTGAGGGTTCGAGGGTTCTAGGGTCGAGGGTTCGAGGGTTCTAGGGTTCGAGGGTTCTAGGATCCGAAGGAAGAAGGAAGAAGAAGAAGAAAAAGAATGAGAGGAAAAAGAAGAAAAAGAAGAGGAGAAGAAGAAAGGAATAGAGGAGAAGAAGAAAAATAGAATTTTTTCTATTTTTCTTCTTCTCCTCCGTTACATTTCGCTAATGATGAAGACATGGTTTTGTTGAATCCTTTGACACTAGGCAACCTCCCGACCCTCGGGCGATCTTCGACCCCTTGACCTCGACCGCCGGCGATCCACGCACCTCTACTCCTACTTGTGGGACATAGATGTACTGTTCAACGCCGACCCCTCCCGATAGCTTCAACACGTGGGGTCGATTACGCACCCTCCTAGCTTGAAGCTGCCTCGAGGCCACCCCTCAACCCTTGAAGCGTTGTCGAGGCCACCCCAAACCCTAGAGAAGCAGGCCGAGGCCACTAATATGATTCCTTATTGTGATTAGCTAGCTAGTTCTACGCTGGCACTAATATATCCATATCTGTCATGTTTGAATAATAATTGCCATGTTGTAAATATTTGTAGAAACTATGGACACCCCAGGAGACGAAGCACAAGAAGCGTTGTTGAGGGACATAATCGCATTACGGAAGTGATGCCGCCTCCTCGATGCTGTTTCTCAACGCCGATAACGATGGTCCGGAAGGAGAGGGTGAAGAAGCAGCTGGCTATGATTTACATGGCTCTGGCGACCCAATGCCGGTGCAAGAAGTAGACCGTGAGGACGGCTTGCCCGTGATCACCAAACCGAGTCCGCCAGGTATATATATTAGTTAAGCCTGTAGCGACTTGCTCTCGCCTTTGTTTTGGTATATATATATGTACACATATTAATTAACTCTCGTCTTTGTTCTTTTTTCTAGTTTCTCCGGATCGAGCACAACTTCGTAAAGAGACGAGGCCCAAGAAAAGTTGAGCTCGGATGAAAAGTTTGAGATCATACAAATCGCAAGGCGACGGCCAACCGATTGAACCCTACCGGACAAAGAAGGCATTTGTTGCTCAAAGCGGGGTTCTCGTTAGGGACAAGATCCCGATCAGCATCCACCAATGGTATAAGCCTAAGAACGAAGACCCCGAGGTGTCTTATGTCAATGATATGCAGAAAAATGGTCTTTGACCGAGCTGAAGTCAAATTTTACCCTACCGCCAGAGGATGATCCGGAGAAGCCAGTAATAGAGCCATTAATCAAGTCTTTTGCTCTTAAGAAGATGGCGAGAACTATTCAGGAATTGGAAGAAAGACCTCAATATTTATGTCGAAAATAATGAGACACCAGAATTCACGGGCAAATATGAGAAGATCAGAGATGATCGCCCGCATTTGTGGCCTACAAGACATCGGAAAAGAGTAAAAAGATGTCAGCGACAAACAAGAGAAATGCTGCGAAGAAGAAGCTTCATCATCGTGACGGGTCGTGGCTACCTCATAGCCCGGCCTAAGTGGGCCAAGGCTGAGAATGATCTGCTTGATAAAGGGATCGAACCCGAGACAATGAATCGCTGCACTGCTGCCGGACTTGGTTCTTCGGGCCATGGATCCTTGGACCCTATAACGGGAAGTGCATTTGACGGACGAACAATTGGACATACCGGTCAAGAGGCTTAAGCATTATATCGAAGCAGCGCAGCAAGGGAAGTTCGCTCCGCACAGGAGAAGGACGAGCTCACAATGGCCCTCGGGAATCCTCGAGCACTCGGACGGACACGCAGGCACGCCAGCTCCCTTTCGTGGGAAGGCTGGATTTCGACGCAGGGGGTTACAAAACCCATGAGAGGAGGAAGAAATCGAGCAGAGCCTAATGCAGCGCTGCACTTAAAGGGTAATGGGGCTAGAGGAACGAGAAGAGGAACGAGAAGCAGCCGATCACAACAACGACTCCGCCAAGCTTTCCCCGGTTACCCCGCCATCTCGGCCGGAGAAGCAGCGTGGCTTCCACCGAGTCGCTTCACCAGAGCAGCATGCCTTGACGGCTCCTCGCCAGCTATCCCGTGGATGCTATCACGGATGCTGAAAGTTGCCACCTTATGGCGCAATGGAGCAATTTAAAGGTCAAGGCGGTTGTTGGCTCAGTTTATCCCACTAAACCCGACTCAACTTTTCACCGCCGCCGATTCCGTATGATATGCTAAGGTGATGGTCGATGAAATAACGGAGGGATTTGAGGAGCTCCGCTTGACTACCCTACCGGTGAAGGGAGTATCGGCTGGGTTCTCGCTCAAGACTCCATGCCTATGGCGGAAGGATCTCATCAACCTTCCGAACTGACGCCTCCTCCTCCTCCTCCTCCGGCGAGTCAGGGCACTCCGCCTCCTCCTCCGGTGAGTCAGGGCACTCCGCCTCCCCCACCACCTCCTCCTCCGGCGAGTGATGATCAGGGCACTCGGCCGGCTCCTTCTCCGGCGCGTGGCGGCACTCGCTCCTTCTCCGCCTGCACCGCGCGCGTCCGGCAGCCAGCCTCCTCCTTCTCCGCCTGCCTGCCAGGGGCGGAAGAGACCCGCCGCCGCCCGGGCTGCTCCGGCGTGTCGTAGTCCTTCTCCTCCGCCTCGTAAGCAAGGAAAGAAGACATCCGCTCCGTCTGCTCTGCCACGGCGTCTAGCAAGACAGCCAAAGGCGGGAGGAGATACAGATTCGGTCCTTCTCTCAAGACTCTGCAGAAGTTACTGCACGAGAGGAGCGAGGAGGAAAAACGCGAAGATCGCGCAGCATCAAGTGGATGACTGGTTTCAAGGGTTGAAAGCAAAGAGACATCCACCTCCGGAGGAGAAGGTAGATCCGGCCAAAGCCGGTTAAGATTTCAAGCTTCCCTCGACAAAACCACCCAAGTCTCCGCCGAAGGCAACTATGAGCGCATTATTGGAAAGGCATTTGCCGAGGCGGAGAGATCGGGAAATCTTGTCGCTGATCAAAGGATGAAAGAACGACGAGTTGGAAACAAATTGCCCAGCTCGGCGTAACAAGCCGAAGGAATCGTGCCCCCGCTCAAGGTGCACTAAGCGACATCGTCGATCCGAGGATGGTGCGGTTATGGCAATCCTGAAGATTACTTGCCCGACGATGTACAATTTGATTTCTTGGAGGTGCGAGATACAAAGATACGAGTACGGGAAGCCTCTCGTCAAAGATGAAAGCTCTCTAACAACGATGATGCGAAGGTTGCATGATTGGTACATGAAAACCTGCAAAGAGTCTAAGGGAGGAGTACTTTGTATGTGAGAGTTAAAAGGAGCATGACCTCCTTGGAATTGAACTGTTGCCTATTCCATTTGAGGAGTTCTATCAGTTTTTCAATCAATTGGCCCTCGATAAAGCAACGGTCACCTACTACTGTCTGTAAGTAGTACTACTTCTGTCATTAAGTATCTCTATATAACTCAGCCCTTTCATTGCATGTATTTATAAATATCCTCACTATATTATGCAGATTGAAGATCGCTGAATTGAAGAAAAGACAAGTGGGTGATATTGGGTTCATTAACACATATCTCATAGATGCAACTGAGGTTGAATTTCGTACAAAGATACCGAGGCCAACTTGCTACAATCGTTGGTAATAAATGAACACAAAGATATAATACTCTTTCCTTACAACTTCAAGTGAGTGTTACTGTCTTGTGGCATATTCGGTTTCCTTATTAGTCCAGGTTATAGTAATGTAATATTGATGAGTTATGCATGTGTGCGCAGCTACCACTATATTCTCCTAGAGATTAAGCTTGAGAAGGAGTAGTAACTATCTTTGACTCCAAGCGAAAAGATCCCAAGGAGTATCACGGACATGACTGAAATGCTCGAGAAGTAAGTTAAATCGATCATTATCCACCATATCAAGAACTTTGTTCATTTCTGATATCAAGTAATTGTTTTCTTTGTATGGCAGGGCTTGGGAAAATTCACCAAAAAGCTCCGGGACTACCGAAGAAGCTGCAATTTAGACAATTCAAAGTAAGTACTATATAGTAGCATATTCCACGCGCATCTCCTAGTGATTCAAGCGCTAGTTTCATCAATACCATTTAGCATGTGCTTGCTATATATAATTATCAGTTTGATTGACCTCTGTTTCTTGTAAAGTGGTTGTGGCAGGAACAAGGGAATGATTTACGTGGATACTACGCTTATGAGTCCATCCGCCACACGACCTCGTGAGAGGGGCTACTCAGACAAACAATATGAAGTGCGTAAATAAAAATATTCACAATTTTATTTTATTACCATCATTTGTGTTGAGTTTCATTCATTCATTCATATATATGTATTGACCCCTTTCTTAAAATTAGATGTCTGGAAGCGGGATGAACTCCTAGCACCAGATCGCATGCGAGCAATTCAAGAGGAATTGGCGGCATTCTTTCTTGACCACGTGATCGCTGAAGACGGAGAATACTATGTGGACCACGCGTCCGTATTGTAAAAGATAACTATTGTATATATGTAGCCGGTAGTGTCGGATAGATATACGAGAACTTGTTGTTCGACCAATCTCGGAGAAGGAGAGGTGGTCGATATCACTTCTCTCTGTATGCATATATGTTCATGACGATCTTCTGCTTGTTTAATTACTAGCTAGCTAGCATGTCTAGTTAGTCCTCTCTATATGTATGTATAGTACGAAGGCCGACCAAGCACGGACAAAAGAAAGGACACTTTTCTCTAAAATTAGCTAGCTATAGCACAATATATGAAACACCTAAATTACCCCCCCAAAACCCCCCAACCCCCCCCCCCCTTTAAAAAAAAAACAAAAACCAGAGCCAAAGAAATGGTGACGCGTGGATGCCTATTGGTCCCGGTTGGTGCCCTCAAGGGACCAAAGGCCCTCCCGCTGGGCTCGGCCGGACAGGCCACGTGGAGGCTGATCTGTCCCGGTTCGGATAGAACCGAGACTAAAGGGCGAGGGTATTAGTACCGACCCTTTAGTCCCGGTTCATGAACCGGGACTAAAGGCCCTTATGAACCGGGACTATAGGCCCTTTTTCTACTAGTGCTAGTTCATATGCAACATTCTGATTTAGTTGATATGATTCAGTTGATTTAGTAGGCTAGTTGATTTAGTTGATTTAGTAGGCTAGTTGATTTAGTTGATTTAGTAGGCTAGTTGATTTAGTTGATTTAGAACATTTTGATTTAGTTGATTTAGTATGCTAGTGGATTTAGTATGCTAGTTCATTTAGTTGATTTAGTATGCACCATTTTATTGTTATTTTTTCGGCAATAGGTGCCACCGAAATGCTTTGGTACGTGGTACCTTGTCATCTAATATGTTATTAGATCTTAGGATTATAATTGTCCATAAAATTGCTTCTCGCGGAAGAACCAAAAATATTACATGCTACTGTTTTTATTTCCTGTGAAGCGAATCATTAATCCTTTGCTCATATTGCTTTAGGAAAATGGTGTCACCACCACCACCACTATGTCGACTGTGCAAGTCAAGGCGCCAAAGAAATTTCTGCAACCGGCAAGCTGTTCGGCATCTACTTCCAGCCGAAGTTTTCGTCATGCGGTAAGAAATTAGATAAAATGTAACAACTATTTTATTTTTAGTGTTGGCATTACTGCATTGTGTCATTTTTCTTTTCTTACACAGATCGTCCCATGCAATGTGAGGTTCACATTCAACAAGCCGACAGGAGACACTGTGACATTTGAGGCTCCTGGGGGGCCGTACACTATGGAGGTCGAGAAAGGACGCAATATGTCGCAGATTGGAGGAGATGGATGGGCCCGTTTCCTCGACTGCATGCGTCTTACTGGTGGTGAGAAGAAAGACCCAAGCTGGCTGTCATTTATCTCAACCTGGTGGAAGATGATGAAGATGACGAAGATGATGAAGATGACGAAGATGATGTAGATGAAGAAGATGATGAAGATAATGAGGACCCACTCGATGAAGATGATGAGAACCCACTTCATGAAGCCATCGTAGTTCAAAGAATGAGGCTGAGCGAGGAGGAGGTGTGCAACCTATGGGACATAATTCCACCACGTCTTTGACTTTGTCGGGGTACCATTCGTGACTACCGACAAGTACCATGGTCGATCGACATGATATGGTATGTTTTACTTACAAATGCAAATTATCTGATTATATGCTTAGTGTAGAGTCCAATGATATGTTGTGTGGAATCTAGTCGATGATATGCTTTACTGTAGAGTCTGATCACATGCTTATTAGTGTAGAATCCAAGGAACTATTAATAGTGTAGATAATCCATATATACTTATTAGTAGAATTCATGATTAATTAGTACAAATGCGTGCAATCGTGTGTCTTTTGATAGTGTAGAAATCTAGACTTAATAGAAATATATTTGCAAGAGTATGTGTGAGGCTATTTATTAATTGATATTTTTTTCTTATTCAGAAATTGCCAAAGAACCTATCTATGAGTTGTGGTATCGAGCCTGATGAAGAAGGCTCAGCTGGACTACGCCTTACCGCAAGGGGCCTGGCCTCCACCTGTACTTACCGCATGGACACATGACGGGCCGCACACACTTAAACTCGGTTGGGTGGAACAGATTCCTCGTTGGCAAGAATCTTTGTGTTGGACAGGCCATCCTAATTACTATCAGAACACCCACCGCCTGTGCTTGAGGATGATGATCGTCAGAGATATCATCTAGAACTACATATGTGTGTGTGGCTATATCATCTAGAACTACATATGATGATCGTCTGCCGATATCATGTAGAACTACATATGATGATCGCCGTCGATATCATCTAGATCTAAATATGATGATCGCCGCCGATGTCACCTTGTACCGCTTGAGGATGCATGTTGAGTATATATGAAATTGTTATCTAGTATTTTCTGTTCTATTGTCGTGGTTTTAGTTCAAATTTGAACTAAACCCACGACGAGTAATTTGGAACCGAGGAATTTGAACTAAAACCACGACGAGTAATTTGGAACCGAGGGAGTACTACCTAGTACCTATAATGCTTTATGAAATTGATATCTAGTAGTACCTAGTATCTGGAAATTGCAGTTTATTGAAGCTGGAATGGGGAAATGGTGAAAGATATAACAGTAGCGCGGGATCAGGAAATCGCTACAGCTAACTAATAGTAGCGCTGTTCAAAATGCGGCGCCGATATAGTCAATAGTAGTAGCATCGGTACAGAACGGCCATTACTACTAATGATTATTTGGTAGCGGGTGCTCAAGGCCGATAGCCTCAAAACCCGCGCTACTGCTAGGGTTTTCCCTAGTAGTGTGATATTATTGCAATTCCTACAAGCATATGTTCCTCCCTCATAATAATTTTCGGTAGCATCATGAATGAATTCAACAATATAACCAGCACCTAAAGCATTCTTTTCATGATCTACTTGCATAGAAAATTTACTACTCTCCACATAAGCAAAATTCTTCTCATTCAGGATAGTGGGAGTATCATAAGAGACTCGAATACAATAAATTGTTTCCACATTAAAAGAGTAATGTTCAGAAAAAGGGTAATCATAATCATGACAAGTTTTATAAATATGATCATCACTACTTTTTATAGCATAAGTTTCATCACAATAATCATCATAAGTAGCAACTTTGTTCTCATCATAATCGATTGAAACCTCTTCCAAGATAGTGGAATCATCACTAAATAAAGTCATGACCTATCCAAATCCACTTTCATATTCATCACAATAAGATTCAAAATCCTCCAAAATAGTGGGATCATTACTTCCAAAGTTGACACTCTTCCAAACCCACTTTCAACAATATAATCATCATAAGTAGGAGGCATGCTATCATCATAACAACTTTGCATATCAAAACTTGGGAGGCTAAAAATATCATCTTCATTAAACGTAGCATACCCAAGCTTGAGACAAACATTAATTGCAGCAAATATATTCTCAAACATGTCATTCTCATAAAAAATAGCATCCCCAAGCTTGGGCCTTTTCATATCATAAGCATAATCACTCTCATCATTAATAGTATGGATAGCACCAATAGTATAGCAATTATCATCATCAAAATGAGTAATAGGGGCAACATCATTTGGGAGGGATACCTTTCTACCTTTGCTTCTCCATCTTTTTCTTTTTCTTCTTCACATCATGTGTGGGTTTAACCTCTTTTTTGAGCTCCTTATTAATGAGATTGGTTGAATAGAAGGCTCCTCCTCAATTTTGATTCATCATAAGAAATAATAGGAGGATATTAAAGTCTCTTCCCTTTCATTAGTATTCTCTTCATCTTCTATTTGCTTTTATTTTCTTTATGTAATTGGCAATATAAGGATTTTCAATGCAATTCACTGCACAATACATATAAATTTCCTCTAGATCAATATCAAGAAATTTCTTAAGGTTAAATTTTGAATATGCTTAGTTAAACGTTTCATTTCTTCATGACCCAAAAGCAAACTAAGCTCATTATGATGTGCAAGGGAAATAAAGTCATCACAATTTTTGGACACGATTCGATCATGAAACAATTTGCATCGGAGATTCAAATGACCACGTTCATTGTAAAGTTCACAAGTACGGTAAAGAAATTTTAAATTTTCAGCACTCACATCTAGCCTTTCTTGCAACCATTTACTTTCTAAATACTTATGCCTCTTGCAAAATCTATCTTCTCTATTTGGTGTGTACTTGCAAACTCTATGCACTCCACAAAAATTGACATGCTTATAAGAGACAGTTTCATCATGACTAGTGCAATCATCATTAGTACTATGGATATTCAAATAGTTCATACTAACAACATTGCAATCATGCTCATCATTCAAAGATTTAGTGCCAAACATTTTATAGACTTCTTCTTCTAGCACTTGAGCACAATTTTCCTTTCCATCATTCTCACGAAAGATATTAAAAAGATGAAGCGTATGAGGCAAACTCAATTCCATTTTTTGTAGTTTTCTTTTATAGACTAAACTAGTGATAAAACAAGAAACAAAAAGATTCGATTGCAAGATATAAAGATATACCTTCAAGCACTCACCTCCCCGACAACGGCACCAGAAAAGAGCTTGATGTCTACTACGCAACCTTCTTCTTGTAGACGTTGTTGGGCCTCCAAGTGCAGAGGTTTGTAGGACAGTAGCAAATTTCCTCAAGTGGATGACCTAAGGTTTATCAATCCGTGGGAGGCGTAGGATGAAGATGGTCTCTCTCAAACAACCCTACAACCAAATAACAAAGAGTCTCTTGTGTCCCCAACACACCCAATACAATGGTAAATTGTATAGGTGCACTCACTACAGGAATCAGCTACTTTGCCGTATGCCACGGCGGACGGCAAAGGCATGAATGGCGGACGGCAAACATGGACGGCAAAGTAAGATCCAAGAATAACTACTTTTGTCCCGCTTTATGCGGCCGAATGACAAAAGGTCCTTTGCCATCCGCAACGGATGGCAAAGAAAGCAGATGGCAAAAATTTCTCTGTTAGTACGTTAGGTGGCTAACGGCAGCCCTTTGCCGTCCGCCGCATGGTGTCAGCATGACGTCACCACTCTTTGCCGCCCCGCCATTGTAGGCAAATCGCCAAATGGGTCAGCTCCTAGGAAGCACAGCTTGGCTGCCACACAGTCTTGCTTGCCGTCTGCACATGACGGCAAAGAGGCCGTTGCGGTCGGTGGCAGACGGCAAAGAGCGTGTATATTGGCTCTTTTTTTTGTTTTTTCTGAATCCAACAATTTTCACAGCAAATATATATGACATATATAGATATATTTCACAGGGCTATTTAACAGCAAACATATCACATATATATCCAGCACATAATTAAGTTTCATCCATTCATACATAAGCAAGTTCCATCCATATACATATTACAATACAAAGTTTGATCAATATAGCAAGTTCCATCATAGCAAGCTAGATACAATGCAAAGTTTCATCAAAGAAAAAACAAGCACTCCATCATAGCAAGCTAGCTTTCTGAAGTGAATGAAATCTGCAAAATGGCAAATAAGAAAGTTAGAAATAGGTGACTAGAAGAAGAAGACTAGAACAAGAAGTATATGTCATTTATGAGCTAACTTAGGTGAAATGGATGAGCTAACTAAGTTGAAATGGGTCGTTTATGAGGTAAGTAAGGTGAAATGGATCGTTTTTTAGCTAATTAAGGTGAAATGGATCGTTTTTTAGCTAACTAAGGTGAAATGGATCATTTAAGAGCTAATTTAGGTGAAATGGATCATTTATGAGCTAATCTAGGTAAAATGGGTCATTTTAGAGCCAACTTGGGTAAAATGCATCATTTTAGAGCTAACCTAGGTAAGATGGATGGTTTTGGAGGTTAGTAAGCTTATTAAGTCATTTTGGAGGAAAAGAAGCTAACTCTAAGTCATTATGGTAAGCATATTGGAGGAAATAAAGCTAAGTCTAGGTCTTTATGCATTTGTTAAGAAAAACACTAGAGACACTTACCGTGATCATGGAGGTGTTGTAGCGGGTGGCTCGTGTCATTAGTGGAGAAGGATCGTATGATGCTTGTCCGGAGTTACGCTGCACCAAAGATCATTTCCAATGTCTCGTTAGCATGATGACACTCAAATGTTAAGACTAGCCAGTAATGTCCATTCAAATTAAATCGACCGTGGTCCTGTGGAGCAACCATCGGCATCGGCGGAGCGGTCTGACCGGACTTCTCGCATACAGCATCGCACATTTGGTTTTGACGACTCAATCATACTAGTTAGTAATGAGACAAACACTACATGAATGTTATGGCTAATGTGTAGAAAAAACTTACCACAAGGAGCTCGTACATGGCCCTTGCCTGCATGTCATTCCGTGCCCTCTCCTCCTCCAACATCTTTGTCGTACTCTCCTCCAACTCCCGCTGCCTCTCCGCCGCCTCCACAAGAAGTTTCTCCGTTCTATCTCTCTCACTTTGTATAGCAGCATGCAACACCACTCCTCGTTACCATTTGTAATCATTAATGGAAGCGCACACAATGTAATGGAGAAAGATAGCTGAGTACGTATAACTAACCTTGAAGGCGAGTTGGACTGGCCGTTCACGAGGCCTTATCTCAGGAGCGGAGCTCGACTGGCGCGCCTTGATCTCCGGGAGAGTGCTAGGATAACGGATAAGTCCATCTCCCATGGCTATGGAGCCATGGGACCTCCCGCCACCAGATATCATCAGCAGCTCGGTATCAATGGGACCCTGGCTCGGGTTAAAGTCCTCCCCTTTCCTCGCCTTCCCCTCATCTCTATATTTCACGAGCTTGTCGTGGGAGGAGATGTTGGTGAAGTTTTTTGGATCATCGAGGTCAGACGCAGAGAATGCCTTGACTTTCTTGTAAGAGCCAGTGTGGGCCATGGCATACAGGTCGTACACCTCTGGCACCTTATCCGCCTTATTGTAGCATGTCTGAAAGAGAGAAACAAAGAAAATTAGTAATTAAAGGGCTGAAAGCTAGCATGACGAACGAATTGCATGATTCATGAAGCAAACCACATACCCAGTTCCGCCCGTACTGATATAAGTTGGAGCTTCCTTGATGGTGTGGCACACCTTCCATTTGGGCATGTTTGTCCTTGGCCTCGTTGTGGAGGGCTCGCCATTCTTTTGAGCACCACTCATTGACTAACACCTCCCAACAATCCATCCGATCCGCACACCATCTCGGAGGGGCCTAAGTTAGGAAATAGAAACTTGAGCGCCACGACTATGAATTACTAAATGAAGGAAGTAAAGTACAAGGCCTTAAGAATTACCTTCATGTACTCATCCTTACTCAAGAACTTCTCATGACGCCGGCTTGGTCTTCTTGATACCACGCCACGGCGTAGTAGTCTCGAACGGCCTACACCCGAGCCTCGTCCGTAAGTTACGTAGTAGGCGCTATGCACGTTCTCGATAACATTTGCAGCCTCCTCCTCGTATCCCTACTCACACCTGTAGAATGTCTGCAATCAAATGAGACAATATTGATTAGTACAATTAATAACTAGCTAGTTGAAGATTTTTAATTGTGTAAAGGAGAAATTACTCAGAACTTTCTGATCACCACGTCTGCCCTCGTCTTGCACAAGACACCGTCGATAATCTCACCCGACGGGCCGAGGCAGCCAAGTAGTGCTCCCAACTCAATCGAAGCTCTGGAAGCCGACCCTCACCAGGCAACGTAACAAACCCCGGGAAGTTTTGCCGACAAAGAACTCCAAGGACGGAGTTGGGCCGGCGGACACTATGATGGTGGTCCCAACCCCTGCAGCATGACAAGGCCAACGCATTAGATATTTGAAGAAACGTGAATGCGTATGGGTACAAAAAGATTAAATGCACTTACCTCTCCCCATAAGGGAAAATCAACCACCTCTCGCTTTCATGGTCGCCGCACGTCCGGAGCCGTGGTTGCACCATCTTGGTAGACGGTGCCCCTTCCTCGTCAATATTAGTCGGCTCCCGCCATCATCAGATGGCCACTCGGCCCCTCAGCTCATCCGGCCAGTACCCCATCCAGGGCGTGTGTTCCTCCGGGGTCTCGTGGGCGAATCAACTCTCAGAGTTCGAAGGCCCGTGGACCGGAGGCTCGTGGACCGGAGGCTCGTGGACCGGAGTCTGTGTAGCCTCCTCCTCGGACGAGTCCACCCTAGCAGTCACGTGCTCGGGTGAAACAGCTGGGGGTGGCGGCGAGGAAGGCGCCCTCGCAGTCACCCTACCTCCTCTCCCGCGACCACGTGCTCCAGCTGCTCTCTTCTTCTTACCTCGTCCCCTGCTCGGCACCGCGGTCGACGAAGAAGGGCCCGACGGTGTCGCCATACTGTCCAGCAACGCTCGGCGGAGAGGTGCATGTGGAATGGAAGACCTCATCGCACGCGCCAACGAAAAAGGGTTCTTGGAGCGCTCCCGACCAGCGCCCACCATCTTTCAACACCTGCCATGACAAAGAGTAAACGAAATTAGTACAACGGCAAAAAAGTACCGACATGAATAATAATATGTATATCACTTAAGTGTATCATCATCAAGTACAATAATAATCTCGATCAATATCATCAATAAATGCATAATCATCATCATCACTATAATCAATGACGGGCTCACGGGGTCAGGGGGTCGGGGTGTCGGGGTGTGGTGTCGGGGTCGGGGTGTCGGGGTCAGGGGGTCGGGGTGTCGTGTCGGGGTCGGGGTGTGGTGTCGGGGTGTCTGGGTCAGGGGGTCAGGGTGTCGGGGTGTTTTTTCTACTTCTTTTACTTCTTTTCTTTTCTTGTTTTCTTCTTTTCTTCTTCTTCTACTTCTTCTACTTCTTTTCTTCTTCTTCTTCTTTTTTCATCCTTTTTCTACTTATTTTACTTCTTTTCTTTTCTTCTTTTCTTCTTCTTCTACTTCTTCTACTTCTTTTCTTCTTCTTCTTTTTCATCTTTTTCTACTTCTTTACTTCTTTTCTTTTCTTCTTTTCTTCATCTTCTACTTCTTCTACTTCTTTTCTTCATCTTCTTTTTCATCTTTTTCTACTTCTTTTTACTTCTTTTTTCTTCTTTTCTTCTTCTTCTACTTCTTCTACTTCTTTTCTTCTTCTTCTTTTTTCATCTTTTTTCTACTTCTTTTACTTCTTTTCTTTCTTCTTTCCTTCTTCTTCTACTTCTTCTACTTCTTTTCTTCTTCTTCTTTTTCATCTTTTTCTTCTTTTACTTCTTTTCTTTTCTTCTTTTCTTCTTCTTCTACTTCTTCTACTTCTTTTCTTCTTCTTCTTTTTCATCTTTTTCTACTTCTTTTACTTCTTTTCTTTTCTTCTTTTACTTCTTTTCATTTCTTCTTTTCTTCTTCTTATTTTTTCATCTTTTTCTACTTCTTATACTTCTTTTCTTTTCTTCTTCTACTTCTTCTACTTCTTTTCTTCCTCTTCTTCTTTTCTTCTACATATTCTTTTTTCTTGTACTTCTTTTCTTCTTTTCTTCTTCTTCTTTTTTCACCCTTTTTCATCTAAAACCCATGCACTAAATCTAACACTAACACATATATATGTAGCACTAAATCTAACACTAACACTAACACATATCTAGCACTAAATCTAACACTAACAATTAAACAGCAAAAAAAAGAAAAAACAGAAAAAAAGAATACTCACCGGAGCCGGGGGCGACGCTGGCGCCGGGGTGGTGGGCGGGTGAGGGGGCGGCGGGGCTCCGGGGCAGTGGGACGGTCGGGCGGGTTGGGGAGGGGGCGATGGGCGGCGCGGGCATGGATGGGCGGGGCCAGGTGGGAGGGGAGGCGGTGGGCGGCGTCACCGGGCGGGGGCGGTGGCGGGTGGGCGGCGGGGCGAGGGCGATGACGGGCGGCCAGGCGGGCGCCGGATGGTAGGGCGTCGTGGTGGGGAGGGGCGGTGGGGGCGGGCGAGGGGCGGGGCGGGGCGGCGGGTGGTGGTGGCGGGGCGGGACGGGCGGGTGCAGCGCGGTGGGTGTGGATCGATGTGGGCGTCGGGGAGGAGAGAGGGAGAAACAGTGAGAGTAACGGGGGGCTCGGCCGTTAGTTAGGTTAGCCTTTGCCGTTCGCCGTGCCTTTCCCGTCAGCTTTTGTGCTATCTTCGCCGTCTGCTGCGGACGGCAAAGAAGGGGGACGTTAAGTTTTCTCATAGCGGGTGCCACCTCCTCTTTGCCGTCTACCAGCGGACAGCAAGATTCTTTGCCGTCCGCTAGCTGACGGCAAAGAGATGGCTGATGGCAAAGACCTTCTTTACCGTCTGCTTTTCGGTAGCTGATGGCAAAGAGTATCTTTGCCGTCCGCTAGCGGACGACAAAGATCTGGCAGATGGCAAAGTAGCTGATTCCAGTAGTGACTAGTTCGGCGAAGAGATGGTGATACAAGTGCAATATGGATGACAAATATAGGTTTTTGTAATCTGAAAAATATAAAAACAGCAAGGTAACATGTGGTAAAAGTGAGCGTAAATGGTATTGCAATGCTAGGAAACAAGGCCTAGAGTTCATACTTTCACTAGTGCAAGTTCTCTCGACAATAATAACATAACTGGATCATATAACTATCCCTCAACATGCAACAAAGAGTCACACCAAAGTCACTAATAGCGGAGAACAAACGAAGAGATTATTGTAGGGTACGAAACCACCTCAAAGTTATCCTTTCTGATCGAGCTATTCAAGAGTCCGTAGTAAAATAACACGAAGCTATTCTTTCCGTTATGTCTATCATAGAGTTCATACTGGAATAACACCTTAAGACACAAATCAACCGAAACCCTAATGTCACCGAGATACTCCAATGCCACCTCAATTATCCGTGGGTATGATTATACGATATGCATCACACAATCTCAGATTCATCTATTCGACCAACACAAAGAAATTCAAAGAGTTCCCCAAAGTTTCTACCGGAAAGTCAAGACAAAAACGTGTGCCAACCCCTATGCATAAGTTCACAAGGTCACTGAACCCGCAAGTTGTCACCAAAACATACATCAAGTAGATACATGAATATCCCATTGTCACCACAGATAAGCACATGCAAGACATACATCAAGTGTTCTCAAATCCTTAAAGACTTAATCCGATAAGATAACTTCAAAGGGAAAACTCAATCCACTACAAGAGAGTAGAGGGGGAGAAACATCATAAGATCCAACTATAGTAGCAAAGCTCGCGATACATCAAGATCGTGCCAAATCAAGAACACAAGAGAGAGAGATCAAACACATAGCTACTGGTACATACCCTCAGCCCCGAGGGTGAACTACTCCCTCCTCGTCATGGAGAGCGTCGGGATGATGAAGATGGCCACCGGTGAGGGATCCCTCCCTCGGCGAGTGCCGAACAGGTTCCGATTGGTTTTTGGTGGCTACAGAGGCTTGCGGCGCGTAACTCCCGATCTATTGTGCTTCCGATGTTTTTAGGGTATATGGACATATATAGGCGAAAGAAGTCGGGTCAGGAGCTGGCCAGGGCCCACGAGGGTGGGGGCGCCCTGTGGTGTAATACACGCCTCGCCTCGTGGGCTTCCTTGAAGCTTCCCCGACGCCTACTCCAAGACTCTGGATTGCTTCCTGCTCCAAACATAACTCTCCGAAGGTTTCATTTCGCTTTGGATTACATTTTGATATTCCTTTTCTTGAACACCTAAATAGGCAAGAAAACAACAATTTGGGTTGGGCCTCCAGTTAATAGGTTAGTCCCAAAAATAATATAAAAGTGTTTAATTAAGCCCATAAACATCCAAAATAGATAATATAATAGCATGAATACTTCATATATTATAGATACGTTGGAGACGTATCAAAGGCGGACTGCTCGGAGGCGCCGGCGCAGGCTGAGAAGGAGCCGGAGTGCCTCGAAGCGTCGTACAAGGAGGCGGAGTGCCCTGATCACTCGCCGGAGGAGGAGGTGGAGGAGGAGGCGGAGTGCCCTGACTCGCCGGAGGAGGAGGTGGAGGCGTCCAGTTCGGAAGGTTGATGAACTCCTTCCGCCATAGGCATGGAGTCTTCAGAGCAGAACCCAGCCGAGTATCCCTGTCACCAGTAGGGTGGTCAAGCTCGAGGTCCTCAAATCCCTCCGTTATTTCATCCACCATCACCCTAGCATATCCTTCTGGAATCGGCCGACAGTGAAAAGTTGCGCCGGGTTTAGGAGGTGCAACAGAGCCAACATCCTCCTTGACTTTGCTGCCATTGCTTCATAAGGTGGCAATGTTGAGACTCCTTGATACCATCCACATGATAGCTAGCAGGAGCCGTGAAGATAGGCTCCTCAAGCAACTCGGTGGAAGCCACGCTGCTTCTCCACTGAGATGGCGGGGTAGCTTCGGGGGTATCTTCGGCAGGTCGCTTGCTGTGAACTGCTTCTCGTTCCTTTAGCGCTTGTACCCTTGCGTGCATCGCCTGCAGTTGGGTCAGATCCGCTTTCTTCTTCCTTTCCCTGCATTTGTAACCGCCTGCGTCGGGAAACCCAACCTTCCATGAAACGGAGCCTGGCGTGCCTCGTGTCCGTCTAGGGTGCTCAGGATTCCCGAGCACCTGTGTGATCTCCTCGTTCTCTCTGTCGGGAACGAACCTCCCATCCAGCGCTACGGTGATATACTCCTGAAGCCTCATGACGTGTATTCTCAGTTGCTTGTTCGTCCAAACGCACTTCCCTATTTCAGGGACCAACGATCCCCCAACCCCGAAGAACCAAGTCCTTGAACAGTCTGGCTAGTGCAACGTCTCTGGTTCGACCCCTTCATCAAGCAGGTCATTCTCAGCCTTGTCCCACAATGGCCGGGCTCTGAGATAGCCACCTGACCCCGTGCGATGCTGATGCTTCTTCTTTGCAGCATTTTTCTTGTTTGTCACTGACATCTTCGTACTCTTTCTCCAATTTCTTGTGGGCGACAAATGCGTCCCAGTGATCTCCGATCTTCTCAAATTGGCCGGTGAATTCTGGAGTCTTGTCTTTGTCGACAGACGTTGATTTCAGCTCATTCTTCCACCTCCTGAATAGATTAACCATCTTCTTAAGAGCATGAGCCTTGACCAATGGCTCTATAACTGGCTTCTCCAGATCCTCCTCTGGCGGTAGGGTGAAATTTGCCTTCAGCGGTCCAAAGATCAGCTTTCTCCATATCATTGACATAAGACACCTCAGGGTCTTCGTTCTTAAGCTTATACCATTGGTGGATGCTGATCGGGATCATGTACCTAACAAGAACCCCGCACTGAGCAGAAAATTCTTCCTTGGTCCGAAGGGGTGCAATCGGTTGGCCATCGAGCGCGATTTCTGTGATCGTGAACCTTTCATCCGAGCGCAAATTTTTCTTCGGTCTCGCCTGCTATCAAGTTTGGCACGATCCGGAGGGCTAGAAAAGAAGAAAGAAGAGAGTTAATATGTGTACATACCAAAACAATTAATGCATCAATTAGCTATAGTCAGCACGGGCTTAAGTAATATATATACCTCGCCGGACTCCGTTCGGTCACCGGAGCCGTCATCACGGTGTCCTTCTTCCACCGGCATTCTCTCACCCGAGCCATCATAATCATGTCCTTCTTCCTCCTCCATTGTTTGATCACCATAGCCTGCTTCTTCACCCTGTCCTTCCAGACCATCGGTGTCGTTGAGATACGACAAGACATCAGCTCTGGCTGCGATTATGTCCCCCAACACCTGTTCTGCGTCCTCGTCTCAGTCGTGCTCCATAGTTTCCGCAAATATTACAACATGGCAATTATTATACAAAACATGACAGATGGATATATTATGCAAACATAGACCTAGCTAGCTAAACACAACAAGGAATCATATTAGTGGCATCGACGCTTCTCTAGGGTTTGGAGTGGCCTCGACAACGCTTCTAGGGTTCGGGGTGGCCTCGATGACAACGCTCTTTTAACTTGGTAAATTTGGGTGGCCTCGGCAGCGCTTCTAGGGTTTGGGTCAACTTGTGCACATCCATAATGGGGGCATTCTTGATAAATCTGGACCCTCGACCCTAGACCGCTCGGTGATCCACGACCCTCTATACCCTAGTTCCCGACCCTCGATCCCCTCATGTCACGTTTGTCTAGTGTCAAAGGATTCAACAAAACCATGTCTTCATCATTAGGTGAAAGTAACAGGCGCATTATGGTACGAAGGTCTCCAAAATTATTTTGGAACAGAGTCCCAGATAGGATAATTCGCTTTTTGGTACAAAGTTCAGCAAGAGCCTTCCGAATATCGCTATTTGGAAGGCCTTTGCTGCAATTTGTACAAAAAGACGAACTATCCTATCTGGGACTCCCTTCCAAAATAACTTTGGAAAACTTTGTACCATCATGCCCCGGTTACTTCCGGCTAATGATGAAGCCATGGATTTCTTCAATACTTTGACACTAGGCAACCTCTCGACCCCTTGGCGATCCTCGACCCTAGACCCTCGAACCCTCGGCCCCTCGACGACCCTTGAACCCTCGACCCTCGACCCCTCGGCAACCCTCGACCCCTCGGTGACCCTCGACCCTCGCACCCTCGGCGACCCCCTCCCCCCTCCTCATGTCGAAGTTATCAGGGAGGGGTATATCGACCCCCCCCCCCCATGTTGAAGTTATCAGGGAGGTGGTATATCGACAACGACATACCCGATAAAAAATAAGAAGAGGAAGAAGAAGAAAAAAAAGAGGAGAAGAAGAAAGGAATAGAGGAGAATATCGAACAAGAAAAAAAGAGCAGAAGAAGAAAGGAATAGAGGAGAAGAAGAAAAATGTACTAAATCAGAGAACATATATAGATAAAACTTTTGTAAAAATCTAACTTTTGCATATATGAACATATATACCAGAGAACATACATACATATATACATTTTTATAAAAATGCAAAAAACAAATCATCATATATCTCAACAAAAAATCTGGAATAAAAACAGGACATATTATCATATATACACACATACATATAATCACACATATACATATAATCTGAAAAAAAACATCATATATATGAAAAAATAGAGAGGAAGGCCGACGGCCAGACCGAACGTGGCGGCGGCGTGTGGTCGGGCAGGGCTCGGGTCAAGGCGTGTCACAGTCAGGGCGCCTGAGGCAAGGGCGATCGGGCAGGGACACGGGCCGAGGCAGTGCGTCCGGGTAGGGCAAGGGAGCGGGCGACGTCGACGAGGAGTTGGCGGCGGGCCGGCGACGGCGAGCACGGGCAGCCTGGCGGCATCAGCGAGCACGGGCAGCAAGAGCGAAGGGCGGCGACGGTGAGCACGGGCAGCCTAGCGGTGTTGGCGAGCATGGGCAGCAAGGGCGCAGGGCGGCGTCGGCGAGCACAGGCAGCCTGGCGGCGTCGATGAGTTCAGTGTCGTCGGGGGGAAAATGGTCGATGAAACTGAAAAATTTACAAGTCCTGCTTATATACACAGCGCATTGGTCCAGGTTCGTGGCAGCAACCGGGACCAATGCCCCCCTTTAGTCCCGGTTGGTGCCACCAACCGGGACCAAAGGTCTCTTTTCAGCAGCCCAAAGGGCGGGAAGCAGAGGCCTTTGGTCCTGGTTGGTGCCACCAACCGGGACTAAAGGGGTGCATTGGTACAGGTTCATGGCACCAACCGGACCAATGCCCGCACCAACCGGGACCAAAGGCCTTGTGCTGCCCGCGTCGGGGCCAAAAGTTTAGTCCCACCTCTCTAGTTGAAAGAGCTCAAGAGTGGTTTATAAGCGCTATTGCGCCCACCCTCTCGAGCTCCTCTCAACTCCAGGCTTTCGAGCCTAATCTGCCACTATGTGCGAGTGGGCCTATTGGGCCTGCTGCGGGCCTGAATCCTGGCACATGGTTGGGTTTCTAGTCGTATTCAAGGCGTGGTGGCCCAGTAGGTGGCACTTTTTTTATTTTTTTGTTTTCTTTGTTGCTTTATTTATTTTATTTTGTTTCTACTTACAACAAAATACTTACTGTTGCTATTTTTATTTATTTTATTAAAGTTTACTTATTTTACTTTATTAAAGTTTATTTTGTTTCTACTTATTTATTTTATTAAATTTTATTTATTTTACTTAATTAAAGTTTATTTTGTTTCTACTTATTTATTTTATTAAAGGTTATTTTATTTTATTTTATTTTGTTTCTACTTATTTATTTTATTAAATTTTATTTAATTTTATTTTGTTTCTACTTATTTATTAATGTTTATTTTGATTCTACTTATTTATTAAAGTTTATTTTGTTTCTACTTATTTATTTTATTTTACTTTTTGCTTTTTTTTATTTTTTTTTATGAAAATTCGTTTTTCCTTTTAATGTTTTTAACAGAAAATACTTTGATAATTTTAGTTGCATAAATTCTATATAATTTTAGTTTCAATAATACTACAGGTTTATAAAAGCTTTTTAGTTGATTCCTTTAGTACCGGTTCTTAGGCTGTTACAAAGGCATTTCATTTAGTACCGGTTCTAAGGCTCCCCACGAGCACCTTTAGTATCGGTTCGTGGCATGAACCGGTAATAGAGGTTTTTAGTTGATTCTTTCTGCAGCTGTTTTTTAATCCCACCTCACCAAGCGAGAGGCACTCGCAGCGGTTTATAAGACCTGAGTGCAGAGATGATGAAGGAGAGGCGCATTTCTCACCTGCACGTTGCTTAACTTCAGGCCTTGAGGAAGTGGTGTAGGCTGCACAAAGCTATCAGGGTTTCGGACGAAAACTATACATAGCTCCGTGCAGTGTACACTATTTCCTCAAGGCCCGGTTAAGCAACGTAACGTGTGAGCATTGCACCTCTCTTTTATTTTTAATAACTTATTACAACTTTGGACTTCTTGTGTGTTCAAAATGTACCATTCAAAGCCACATCATCAATTTTCAACCCTTTCCGACTTCATTTGTTATTTTTCATGCATTTACTGATTCGTTTGAGCTATAAGACCCTGAAATTGAAAAGCACTGCGAAATGAAATCTGAAAAAGGTTGAAACTTGGCTTGGTATCATCATTTCACCCACATAGCATGTGCAAAAAAGTTGAGAGGGTTACGTCAAAAAGTGGATGCACTTCGTGTACGAACGGACAATCTCTTTCGAAGTATCAGAGTTTCATACGGAAACTCATTTTTTACAAAGGGATTTCATTTTTTTCACTTATTTGAACTCCAGACTTTTTCTGTATTCAAAATGCACCATTCAAAGCCACATCATCAATTTTCAACCCTTTCTGACTTCATTTGTTATTTTTCATGCATTTACTGAATTTTTTGAGCTATAAGACCCTGAAATTGAAAAGCATTTCAAATGAACTATGAAAAAGTTGAAAGTTGGCATTGTATCATCATTTCACCCACATAGCATGTGCTAAAAAGTTGAGAGGGTTACGTAAAAAACTGGATGCACTTCGTGTACAAAACGGATAATCTGTTTCGAGATATCAGGGTTTCATACGGAAACTCGTCTGTAACAACAGGCATTTCATTTCTTCACATGTAACTGCAGTGATATTCTAGATCAAAGGCATCATCATAATAGTTGTGGAGAGAATGTCTTCACTTGTTGTTTGCATGTGTCCTTTGCTTATTACTGTAGTAACCATGGATATTCTTCATCGCTTAACAGGGTGCTTGGGTCAGCCTTGACTTTGAAGGGAGGAATTTCATGAAACTTTTCATAATCTTCAGACATGACTGTCTTGTCCTCCAATCCCATGATGTCTCTTTTTCCTGAAAGAACTATCTGGCGCTTTGGCTCATCGTATGATGTATTCGCTTCCTTATCTTTTCTTTTTCTCGGTTTGGTAGACATGTCCTTCACATAGAAAACCTGCGCCACATCATTGGCTAGGACGGACAGTTCGTCTGTGTACCCAAGATTGTTCAGATCCACTATTGTCATTCCATACTGTGGGTCTACCTGTACCCCGCCTCCTGACAGATTGACCCATTTGCACTTAAACAAAGGGACCTTAAAATCATGTCCGTAGTCAAGTTCCTATATGTCCACTATGTAACCATAATATGTGTCATTTCCCCTATTGGTTGTTGCATCAAAGCGGACAACTCTGTTTTGGTTGGTGCTCTTTTGATCTTGGGCGATCGTGTAAAATGTATTCCCATTTATCTCGTATCCTTTGTAAGTCAATACAGTCGAAGATGGTCCCCTGGACAACGAGTACAACTCATCAGAAACAACGTTATCACCTCTGAGACGTGTTTCCAACCAACTGTTGAAAGTCCTGATATGTTCACATGTAATCCAGTCGTCACACTGCTCCGGGTGTTTGGAGCGCAGACTGTTGTTGTGTTCATCGATGATACGTCTCCGTCGTATCTATAATTTTTGACTGTGCCAATATTATTCAACTTTCATATACTTTTGGCAACTTTTTATATTATTTTTGGGACTAACATATTGATCCAGTGCCCAATGCCAGTTCCTGTCTGTTGCATGTTTTATGTTTCGCAGAAAACCCATATCAAACGTAATCCAAATGGGATAAAAACAGACGGAGAATTATTTAGGAATATTTGGGATTTTCCGGAGGAAGAATCAACGCGAAACGGTGTCTGGGGTGGCCACGAGATAGGGGGGCGCGCCCTCCCCCCTGGGCGTGCCCTGGACTCTCGTGGGCCACCCGTAAGGCGGTTGACGGATCTCCAGATATAAAGGAAAATCTGGGCAAAAGATTCACCCCAATCGGAGTTACGGATCTCCAGATATAAAGGAAACGGTGAAGGGGCAGAAACAGAGAACGCAGAATCAGAGAGATAGATCCAATCTCGGAGGGGATCTCGCCCCTCCCAAGCCATGGGAGCCAAGGACCAGAGGGGAAACCCTTCTCCCATCTATGGAGGAGGTCAAGGAAGAACAAGAAGATGGGCCCCTCTCTCCCCCTTGCTTCCGGTGGTGCCGGAGCGCTGCCGGGGGCCATCATCATCACCGCGATCTTCACCAACACCTCCGCCATCTTCACCAACATCTCCATCACCTTCCCCATCTATATCCAGCAGTCCACTCTCCATAACCAGCTGTACCCTCTACTTGAACATGGTGCTTTATGCTTCATATTATTATCCAATGATGTGTTGCCATCCTATGATGTCTGAGTAGATTTTCGTTGTCCTATTGGTAGTTGATGAATTGCTATGATTGATTTAATTCGCTTGTGCTTATGTTGCTGTCCTATTGTGCCCTCTGTGTCGCGCAAGCGTGAGGGATTCCCGTTGTAGGGTGTTGCAATACGTTCATGATTCTTTTATGGTGGGTTGCTTGAGTGACAGAAGCATAAACCCGAGTAAGGTGATTTTTGCGTATGGGAAAAAAGGGACTTGATACTTTAATGCTATGGTTGGGTTTTACCTTAATGAATCATTAGTAGTTGCGGACGCTTGCTAGAGTTCCAATCATAAGTGCATATGATCCAAGAAGAGAAAGTATGTTAGCTTATGCCTCTCCCACATAAAACTTGCTATCGGTCTAGTAACATAGTCAATTGCTTAGGGACAATTCTACAACTCCTACCACCACTTTCCCACACTCGTTATATTTACTTTATTTGCATCTTTATCTAAACAGCCCCTAGCTTTTATTTACATGCTCTTTATTATCTTGCAAACCTATCCTTTCACACCTACAAAGTACTTCTAGTTTCATTCTTGTTCTAGGTAAAGTGAACGTCAAGCGTGCGTAGAGTTGTATCGGTGGTCGATAGAACTTGAGGGAATATTTATTCTACCTTTAGGTCCTCGTTGGGTTCGACACTCTTACTTATCGAAAACTGTTGCGATCCCCTACACTTGTGGGTTATCAACACCTTTTTCTGGTGCCGTTGCCGGGGAGTCATAGCGTGGGGTGAATATTCTCGTGTGTGCTTGTTTGCTTTATCACTAAGTAATTTTTATTTTCTGTTCTTAGTTGTTTTCTATCTTTAGTTATGGGTAGGAAACGTAAAATACCAAAAAAATTAGTTGTACCTACTGCACCAATGGTTGAAGAACCACTCAAAATCTATCACACTAAAGCTTTTTACTTGGATCATCTTCGATCCCTTTGTGCTCGTGCTGAAACCCCAACTAGCTTAGTTATGTGCGACACCGTATATCTGAAAAAGGGAAACTATTATGGGATCAAATTCAACGTTTGCAATGCTATGCTTGGACTTTATGTGAATTATATGATGTTACTTGTTGTTCTGAAAACCCTAAGAAACACCTTCCCTACCAATGCTTGTTTAGTGATAATGGAATCGTATCTTCATATGCTAAGGGTGTTTATAATTACCATGATGTTCAACAAATTGAAGAATTTGTTGCTTTTAAGGGTGCACATGAAATTGCTTCCTTGATTGAAAAGTATGATGCTACTCTCTACAAATCTGAAAATTTTGCCATACTTGAATATTGCTATGATAATTATGCTTATAATGCCTATGTTAAACTATATATTGAGGCCTACCCCACTGTCCAAGAACAGACTAATATTTTGTAGGAAGCTATGGAAGAAGGAATTGATGAAACTATGAGCTCATTGGATGAAAAAGATGATGAGGAGAGCGAAGAACAAAAGGAGGAAGAGAGGATTAGCTACCCGTGCCCACCTTCTAATGAGAGTAACCCTCCAACTCATACATTATTTAATTCCCCTTCGTGCTTACCGAAGGATGATTGTTATGATGATTGCTATGATCCCTTGAATTTGTTTGAAATATCCCTTTTTGATGATGCTTGCTATGCTTGTGGCCAAGATGCCAATATGAATTATGCTTATGGAGATTAACTTGCTATAGTTCCTTATGTTAAACATGAAATTGTTGCTATTGCACCCACGCATGATAGTCCTATTATCTTTCTGAATTCTCCCTACTACACTATGTCGGAGAAGTTTGTGCTTATTAAGGATTATATTGATGGGTTGCCTTTTACCATTGCACATGATGATTTTGATGAATATAATATGCATGTGCTTGCTGCTCCTACTTGCAATTATTATGAGAGAGGAACTTTATCTCCACCTCTCTATGTTTCCAATACGATAGAATTGCAAGAAACTGTTTATACTATGCATTGGCCTTTACTTCACTAGTGCAGAACCGGCCTTTAGTCCCGGTTCATGACGGCCTTTAGTGCCGGTTCGACAACCGGCACTAAAGAGTGGGGACTAAAGGTCCCCCCCTTTAGTACCGGTTCGTCACGAACCGGCGCTAAAGTGCAAACACGTGGCACGAGCCAGCCCAGTGTGCGTGAGTTTAGTACCGTTGGTAACACCAACCGGTACTAAATGTTTGGGTGTTTTTAGTTTTTCCTTTAGTTTTGTGTTTTCAATTTAATTTAGTGAATGTTTTACATTATAATGAGTTAAATCATTAGGTGAAAGTACCGCGGATTAGTTTCGACTGAAGGATCTAGCTAGCTATAAGTGATCAAGTATATGCCATATCGATATTATACTTGATCACCTTTAGGTGATCAAGTATAATATATATGGATATGGCATATATATACTTGATCACTTAGGTAGGATCCATCCAGCTGAAACTAATCTGTGGTTTCTTTCATTAAATGATATAATAACTCATCATCATCATCATCATATTAATATAAAAACTCTTGCATCATATCATCAACATGAGTATATGTATACTCTAGCTAGCTAGCTAAAAATCATCGTAGTCGTCATTATCACTATTTAATCATCATAGTCATTACCGCTATCTAATCACCATACCAACAAGAGCTTAAAGAAGAAACATTCACTTGTACGAAGCAAAAATATCATCGAAGTTCAACATTATTGTCATGATATTATAAGCGTTCATATATATATATATATATATATATATATATATATATATATATATATATATATATATATATATATATATATATATATATATAACACCACAAAAGCAAATCACTATTTGAGATTAAGTTCGTAAGCGAAGAACACGGACATGAAAGGACAAGTACTAAGAGCAGCATGAACTAGCTAAATCACGCTCGCTAGCTACTCTCTCTCTCTAGTAAAATAGCATAGAACATGTATAGCTCTCATGATTCATCATCTTTGGAGCATGCAGATGAACCTGTCTCCTAATCATGGGCTGCGCTTCTCATTGCTGCCCCCTAATACTTCTCTGCGATCGTTAACAATTTTCCTGCAATCTTTCACTATTAAGCATTCATCGCTTCTAGAAATCCTGAATGCATTCATGTGCAATGCAGGATATCTTGGCCGTAAGCTAACAATTGACACGCGACCTTTAGTCTCGATCCCCTGAGGCACAACTGTCATCGGGAGTCCCTGTTGAATAACATCGTATAGTACATAATTAATATACTTAGCAATGAAAGTTTAGCAAAAAAATTATGTATGCAAAGATGCACTGAGGACAAATAGTAAAAATCTTACCATCATTCCTAAATAGATGTGACCGTAGTTCAATACCATCACTATTGGTCATACGTTTTGAGTACTAACATTTCTAAGTGCAGGAAGAAAATTTGTCTTGACAAGATGAAGATCCTCAAGCCATGAAACATAATGACTTATCTCCTCGCAGTTTAGTTCAGCTCCGGACAGTAGTAGGTCATGTCCACCAAGCTACCGGACATGTTTGCTTGAATGGAAATAAGCTGTCAATAGAAATTAGTTGTCAATTATTTTGAATAAGCAATATCAAAGACAAAAATATAGTTGAGAAGAACTCACATAATGGTAGAACCGAGGCGTCGCACATCGACCCATATGTCTCTATTACCTTCAATATCATGTTCCCATTTAATATCAAAGGTGATAACCATACTGTGCTCAAATGCATAAGCCTTTCATAGTGCTTGCCAAGTTTTGCATTCGCAATAGGTGTACGTGTGTGCATTGTATACTTTGACGTTGAAAGTATAACCCTGCTCAGTTTTCAGGTAAACTCTCTTTACCTCCATAGTTTCCATATCCTTGAAATCTATCTTATTCAAGACAAAAATTCTTGCATGGCAGGGGATGCGCTAGTAGAATAGTGAAAATTAAAAATTATAAGTCAGGCAAATGAAGCATATATAAGTCATGCTTAATTACAAAAACAGACTTGTCGTTGTGACTTCATCAGATCGAATTGAAGGTCTCATCCAGCTTGATGCTGAATTGCACATCATCAACAAGGAAATTTCTGTCAGACTTGGTCAGCTCTGGTCTTCACAAAGATTCGCACATAATGAAATTTTTTCCGTCATCAGACGACATTTCCTATGTTCATATTAGGCGAAACATTGAACACTTACTAAAAATAAACTAGTTCTATTATAATTCAACTAGTTCAACTAAACATTTACTAAAAATAAACTAGTTATATTAATTCAATTAGTTCAACTAAGCATTTACTAAAAATAAACTAGTTCTATTATAATTCAACTAGTTCAACTAAACATTTACTAAAAATAAACTAGTTATATTAATTCAATTAGTTCAACTAAGCATTTACTAAAAATAAACTAGTTCTATTAATTCAACTAGTTCAACTAAACATTTACTAAAAATAAACTATTTATATTAGTTCAATTAGTTCAACTAAGCATTTACTAAAAATAAACTAGTTCTATTAATTCAATTAGTTCAACTAAGCATTTACTAAAAATAAACTAGTTCTATTAATTCAACTAATTCAACTAAACATTTACTAAAAATAAACTAGTTATATTAATTAATTCATCTAAACAATAGAAAACAGAAAATAAGTAAAAAAATATGTGTGTGTGTATGTGTATGCCTGTGTGTGTAGTGTGTGTGTGTGTATGTGTGTATGCGTGTGTGCGTGTATGTGTGTGTGTAGTGTAGTGTGTGTGTGTGTGTAGTGTGTGTGTGTGTGTGCATGTATGTGTGTGTGTGTGTGTGTGTGCATGTGTGTATGCGTGTGTGTATGGAGCGGGCACATACTGGTGGCGGGGCGGCGACGGGCGGCGGGGGCGGGACTATGACGAGGCATTAGACGGGGACGGCGACGAGACGACCAAGGCGGGGGGTGACGACAGGGGACGACGACGACGGGGCGGCGGGGCGAGGCAAGGGGACGGCGGCGTCGGCAAAGCGGCAACGGGCGGCTGGGCGCCCGTCGGCGTCGGAGATCGAGATGTCGCGCGAGAGAAAATTGGAACGAAGTCGACGATAACTGAATTTTCGTAAGTGCAGTATTTATAGGAGGGGCCTCTAGTACCGGTTGGAGCCACCAACCGGTAGTAAAGGTCACTTTTGGCCAGGCGAAGCGGCGGGAAACTAGGACATTTAGTACCGGCTCGTGGCCCCAACTGGTACTAAAGGGCAACACATTAGTACCGGTTGGAGCCACCAACGGTACATAACTGGTCTTATTTGCCACCCGCAGTGCTCTACTTTTTAGTCCCACCTCGCCCGGCGAAGGCAGCCGTGACTGGTTTATAAACCCAGCCATGCTGCCATTTTGAACTCCTCTATATAGGACGCTTCGGGCCTAACTAGGCGTTGCCTCGTGAGCCTCTGGCCCTTACAGGTCTCAGTATTTTCACACCCTAGGTGCAGCGAGGCCCACTGCATGGCGCCTAACATTTTATATAATTTTTTCCTGCATTATTTATTTTCTTCTATTTATTTTTAGTAATTTTTTATATAGTTTTTATTTTCTACTTTATTTTTTGTTCTATTTATTTCTGAGTAGTTTATTTTGCTGTATTTAGTTTCTTTGTGAATATTTTTGCTTTATATAGTTTTTTCTTTTCTCGCATTATTTAATTTCTGCAATTTATTTTGAGTAAAATTTTTATATAGTTTTTCTTTTCTGCTTTATTTTTTTCTTCTATTTATTTACGAGTAGTTTTTTGCTGTATTTAGTTTCTTTGTGAATATTTTTGCTTTATATAGTTTTTTTCCTTTCTGCATTATTAAATTTCTGCTATTTATTTTTGAGTAATTTTTTTATATATTTTTTTCTTTTCTGCTTTTTCAGAGTTCATTTTGCTGTGATTTACTGTTTCACGGTCATTTAGCTCTCTAAACAAATTGGTAAATGACTGAAAAATAGAAGTGCCCGTGTAACTGATGAGTTATCGTCCAAAACCCTGATACTCCGAAAGAGATTGTCCAGTTTGTACACGAAGTTCGTCCAGTTTCTGCCGTGGCCCTCTCCACTCTTTCGCGCATGCTATGCGGGTGAAATGACGATCATTTAGCTCTGATGTAAACAAATCGGTGACTGAATAACAGCAAATGATGTCGAACGTGTTGGAAATTGATGGCGCCGCTTGAATCTTGCATAATGCCAGCTCAAAAAAAGTCTGGAGTTCAAATAAGTTAAAAAAATGAAGTGCCCGTGTAACTGATGAGTTCTCGTTCGAAACCGGTGAAGACTCATATTGTGTCCACAAATTATACACATAGAGTTCAATTAATGAAGACCAAATGCTTGTGATAGTTTGAAAAATAACATATTTAAATTGTGCATCTGAACGCAGAAAAAATACATTGATCAAGACAGCCTTTTCAGCCAAAACGCTCTTTGCTACGTGAGAAGTACATATAAAAATTACATTTATCACCAATGATCTTTTTGTATAGAATCTAAATCGTCAACGAGGAATCTACCACCGATTTAAGAACCGGCGAAGACTCCTATTGCAGCCACAGATCCTACACATAGAGTTCAATGAAGACCAAATGATTGTGATAATTTGAGAAGTAACATAATTAAGGTGGTCAAATTCTTGTTAGGGGAGCGAGGTGGGACTAAAAATAGCGCCTGCCACAACCTCTTTAATCTTGGTTCGTACCACGAACCGGTACTAAAGGTGCTGTCTTAATGCCCGGCAAGCACCTTTAGTACCGGTTCGTGGCACGAACCGGTAATAAAGATTTGCAATGAACCGGTACTAAAGGTCTCCTCCCGCCTAGTCATTTGAACCGGCACTAATGGACGCATTAGTGCCGGCTCATATGCAAACCGGTACTAATGTTTCTCATATTTGACCCTTTTTCTACTAGTGCTTTGTGTGCATGAATTGTTCTTTTATGACATGCCGATGCATAGGAAGAGAGTTAGACTTCGTTGTTGAATGATATATGTTACTTTGTGCTCACTACTAAATCACAAATCATTGTTAATTAAAATTGGCTTAGATATACCTTGGGATCCGGGTGGATTCATTACTTGAGCACTATATGCCTAGCTTAATGGCTTTAAAGAAAGCGCTGCCAGGGAGACAACCCGGAAGTTTTAGAGAGTCCTTTATTTCTGTTGAGTGCTTTCATATAGTTTAAAAACAAAAAAGTAATAAAGAGGGGAACCTAAAATCTTTTCAAAAAGGAAAGTGAAAGTGAGAGAGATAAGCATTGTTGAAGTGGGAGAGCTCCTTGAACTTTGTTCATGCTCACGGAAACTTTGTGAATCTTGATTACAGAAACTTTCCATCAAATATAATTATCCCCTTGTACAATTCCATTGTATTATAAAAATAATGTGCCAAGGTTTGCCTTTAGGATGTTTACAATGCTTGTTGGTTTGTTCGGTGCAGGACAGAAACTTTGGCTGTAGTGCGTGATTTTACATTTTTAACTGGAACGTCAAATGGTTCTGATTCCTTTTGCACTGTCTTTATATACAACTTGTTTATTTTTCCTAATTTTGGTAGAATGTTTGGGGTACCCGAAGTATGGTGGATGTTCAGATTGCTACAGACTGTTCTGTTTTTGACAGATTCTGTTTTTGATGCATAGTTTGCTTGTTTTGATGAATCTATTAATTTATATCAGTGGATTAAGCCATGAAAAAGCTATATTACAGTAGACACAATGCAAAACAAAATATGAATTGGTTTGCAACAGTACTTAGAGTGGTGATTTGCTTTATTATACTAACGGATCTTACCGAGTTTTCTGTTGAAGTTTTGTGTGGATGAAGTGTCTAAACGAGGAGGTCTCGATATGAGGAAAAGGAAGAGAGGCAAGAGCTCAAGCTTGGGGATTCCCGAGGCACCCCAAGTAAATATTCAAGGAGACTCAAGCGTCTAAGCTTGGGGATGCCCTGGAAGGCATCCCCTCTTTCTTCAACAAGTATCGGTATGTTTTCGTATTCGTTTTGTTTATGCATTATGTGCAAGTCTTGGAGCATCTTTTGCATTTAATTTTCACTTTTATTTTAGGCACCATGCTGGTATGAGATAGTCCTTGTTTGATTTATAGAATTCTCATTGCACTTCACTTAAATCTTTTGAGTATGACTTTATAGAATGCTTCATGTGCTTCACTTATATCATTTGAAGTTTGGATTGCCTGTTTCTCTTCACATATACAACCACCATTTGTAGAATGCTCTTTTGCTTCACTTATATTTGTTAGAGCGTGCGCATATCTTTTGTAGAAAGAATTAAACTCTCTTGCTTCACTTATATCTATTTAGAGAGATGACATGAATTGGTCATTCACATGGTTAGTCATAAAATCCTACATAAAACTTGTAGATCACTTGAATATGATATGTTTGATTCCTTGCAATAGTTTTGCGATATAAAGGTGGTGATATCAGTCGTGCTAGTTGAGTAATTGTGAAATTGAGAAATACTTGTGTTGAGGTTTGCAAGTCCCGTAGCATGCACGTATGGTGAACCATTATGTAACGAAGTTGGAGCATGAGGTGTTTTTTCATTGTCTTCCTTATGAGTGGCAGTCGGGTATGAGCGATGGTCTTTTCCTACTAGTCTATCCCTCTTGGGGCATGCGTAGTAGTACTTTGCTTAGAGGGATAAGTAAATTTTTGCAATAAGTATATGAGTTCTTTATGACTAATGTGAGTCCATGGACATACGCACACTCATCCTTCCACTTAGCTAGCCTCTATTTTACCGCGCAATTTTCGCCGGTAGCATAAACCCATCATTTATCCTCCTCAAAACAGCCACCATACCTACCTATATGGCATTTCCATCGCCATTCCGAGATATATTGCCATGCAACTTTCCACCATTCCGTTTATTATGACACGTTTCATCATTGTCATATAGCTCTTTGCATGATCATGTAGTTGACATCATATTTGTGGCAAGGCCACCTTCATAATTTTCATACATGTCACTCTTGATTCATTGCGTATCCCGGTACACCGCTGGATGCATTCATATGGTCATATTTTGTTCTAGCTTTGAGTTGTAATATTGAGTTGTAAGTAAATAAAAGTGTGATGATCATCATTATTAGAGCATTGCCCCAGTGAGGAAAGGATGAAGGATACTATGATTCCCCCACAAGTTGGGATGAGACTCCGGACTTTATGAAAAATAAAAGAGGCCAAAGAAGACCAAATAAAAAAAAGAGGCCAAAGAAGCCCACCAAAAAATAAAAAGAAAAAAGAATAAAAAGAAGAAAAAAAGAAAATAAAAAAATGAGAGCAAAAGAGAGAAGCACTACTAGAAAAAGGCCTGCTAGTGGCGCTTTGTTTTGCTACTAATGGTGCACTACAGGTGCGCCACTAGCATCACGCCATTAGAACTTTTTACTAATGGCGCACCACTGGTGCGCCATTCATATACCAGATACTAATGGCGCACCTGTAGTGCGCCATTAGTATGCCTAGAGGTGCGCCATTACTATCTGACTTAGTAATGGCACACCACATAGAAGTGCACCATTAGTAATAATTTTTTTTCAAAAGAATTTTCATTTTTTTAAATTTTTTTCTTAATCTTGGAATCTTGGGTCAATATGCTTAATCTCAGGTCAAATCACACTCCATGGTCAAACTTCCCGAAAGGTCACCCATCCTCACACTACTCCAGCCCAAGCACACTTAACTTCGAGTTCTATCCAACCCCAAAGACCAAATTTCACTTCACAGGCACTTGTTGATATATCTAGCATATCAATCCTATTAAACCTTGTTGATGTTTAGGACTTTGTTCATGTTCATTAGTGTGATGAAATTTTGAAAAAATATTTCAAACTTCCGTTCATATTACGTATCATATTTTGAAAACAAATCCCGAAATAAAATTCGAAACTAAATTTTATTTTCTGTTACTAGTGGCGCACCTAGCAAACGGTGCGCCACTAGTAAGTTTGAAATTTTTGGAATTTTTTTGCCTCTAGATCTTAAAAGCCCCGTAAATTTTTTCTGTTAGGTTTTTGAGGATCTTGAAAATGTTTAACGGGGTTCCCCCGGTTAAATTCGTATGTAACTTTTTGAGTAGATGATTTTTCATATAGAAAACTTTTTAATCCGAGTTCGTATGCAAAAGTTATGCCCATTTTACAAATTCCAGAGAGATTTTGCAAATAAAGTCGAAATTCATATATGTAAATTTTCCCAACAACTAGACCACATTTCACATGGGAAACTTATTTTCTTTTATTTTTTTTTGACATTTCCATCATTTTCTTTTAATTTTTTTAAAACTGAAAAGGCGGTCCACAGGGGGGGTGCATTCGGTGGGATTTTGGGTCAAAGTTAGTAATGGCGCACCGTTGGTGGGGTGCGCGATTTGTTGTTAAACTAGTAATGGCGCACCACATCCACGGTGAACTAGTAATGGCGCACCACACCCACAGTCTTAAAAAGTTAGTAATGGCGCACCGTGGGTGTGGGGCGCCAGTACTAGTGTTACTAGTAATGGCGCAGCACACCCACGGGGCGCCCTTACTAAGTGTGTACTACCTTTGAAAAAAAAATTTAAAAAATAGATGCTAGTAGTGGCACACTGAGTGTGTGGTGCGCCATTAGGAGTTAAACTAGTAATGGCGCACTATCCCCTGGTGCGCCATTACTAGTTTTGTAAAAAAAAATTGTTACTAATGGCGCACCGTGTATGTGGTGCGCCATTAGTATTTGGAGTTTAATGGCGCACCAATAGGTGGTGCGCCATTGGTATATACTAATGGCGCACCACACATGTGTATGTGGTGCGCCATTAGTATTTGGAGTTTAATGGCGCACCGATATGTGGTGCGCCATTGGTATATACTATTGGCGCACCACACATGTGGTGCGCCATTAGTGTCCATTTCATCTATAGACGTTTTCCTAGTAGTGAAGGGGCAATGTTACTATCCTTTTACCACACTTGTGCTTCAGAGTAGCACCATGTTCTTCATAGAGAGAGCCTCCTATGCTTTCACTTTCATATACTAGTGGGAATTTTCATTATAGAACTTGGCTTGTATATTCCGATGATGGGCTTCCTCAAACGGCCAAGGTCTTCATGAGCAAGCAAGTTGGATGCACACCCACTTAGTTTCCAGTTTGAGCTTTTATACACTTATAGCTATTAGTGCATCCGTTGCATGGCAATCCCTACTCACTCACATTGATATCTATTGACGGGCATCTCCATAGCCCATTGATACGCCTAGTTGATGTGAGACTATCCTCTCCCTTTTTGTCCTCATAACCACCACCATACACCACCATAGTGCTATGTCCATGGCTTGCGCTCATGTATTGCGTCAGAGTTGAAAAAGCTGAAGCGCGTTAAAAAGTATGAACCAATTGCTTGGCTCGTCATCGGGGTTGTGCATGATTTGTATGCTTTGTGTGATGAAGATGGAGCATAGCCAGACTATATGATTTTGTAGGGATGAGCTTTCTTTGGCTATGTTATTTCGATAAGACATAATTGCTTGGTTGGTATGCTTGAAGTATTATTGTTTTTATGTCAAATGATAGACTATTGCTTTGAATAACTTGTGTCTTAATATTCATGCCATGATTAGACATATGATCAAGATTATGCTAGGTAGCATTCCACATCAAAATTATCTTTTTTATCATTTACCTACTCGAGGACGAGCAGGAATTAAGCTTGGGGATGCTGATACGTCTCCGTCGTATCTATAATTTTTGATTGTTCCATGCCAATATTATTCAACTTCTATATACTTTTGGCAAATTTTTATACTATTTTGTGGGACTAACATATTGATCCGATTGCCCGAGTGCCGGTTCTTGTCTGCATTGCATGTTTAATGTTTCACGAAAACCCATATCAAACAGAATCCAAAGCGGGATAAAAATGGGCGGAGAATTATTTTGGAATATTTGGGATTTGCGGAGGAAGAATCACCACGCAAGCTTGATGTCCGGGTGGCCCACGAGATAGAGCGCGCCCTCCCCTGGGCGCCTTGGACTCTCGTGGGCCACCCGTAAAGGCGGTTGACGCTCTTCTTTTGCGCAAGAAAGCTATTTTACAAGAAAAATCTGGGCGAAAGATTCACCCCAATCGGAGTTACGGATCTCGGATATAAAGGAAGCGGTGAAGGGCAGAAAGCAGAGAATGCAGAAGCAGAGATAGATCCACTCTCGGAGGGGCTCTCGCCCCTCCCAAGCCATGGGAGCCAAGGACCAGAGGGGAAACCCTTCTCCCATCTAGGGAGGAGATCAAGGAAGAAGAAGAAAAAGGGGCCCTCTCTCCCCCTTGCTTCCGGTGGCGCCGGAGCGCTGCCGGGGGCCATCATCATCACCGTGATGTTCACCAACACCTCCGCCATCTTCACCAATATCTCCATCACCTTCCCCCATCTATATCCAGCGGCCCACTCTCCCGCAACCCGCTGTACCCTCTACTTGGACATGGTGCTTTATGATTCATATTATTATCCAATGATGTGTTGCCATCCTATGCTGTCTGAGTAGATTTTCATTGTCCTATTGGTAGTTGATGAATTGCTATGATTGATTTAATTCGCTTGTGCTTATGTTGTTGTCCTATTGTGCCCTCCGTGTCGCGCAAGCATGAGGGATTCCTGCTGTAGGGTGTTGCAATACGTTGATGATTCGCTTATAGTAGCGTGCGTAGAGTTGTATCGGTGGCCGATAGAACTTGAGGGAATATTTATTCTATCATTAGCTCCTCGTTGGGTTCGACACTCTTACTTATCGAAAACTGTTGCGATCCCCTACACTTGTGGGTTATCAATCGACATACAGGGTCACCAAGGTAGAGTTCTATAGAACTGTGTAGTGTGCTTGAGACCAAGAATGCCCGTCCCTACATATTATTGAGTCCCCTCCAAGAGTGCCTCGTCCAGTCAGTCTCCCCTCATACCGCGATTGAGGGAGACCATTCTTCTTAAGGCCAGGAATCAAGTCAACACAAAACCTAATGACATCCTTTGTTTGATGGACCATGGAGATGCTTCCTTCTGGCCTAGCGCGGTCACAGACATATTTATTTAGGACTCCCATGAACCTCTTAAAGGGAACATATTGTGTAGAAATACAGGGCCCAGAATGACAATCTCGTTGACTAGGTGAACTAGGACATGCGTCATGATATTGAAGAAGGATGGTGGGAACACCAGCTCGAAACTGACAAGACATTGCACCACATCACTCCTTAGCCTTGGTAGGATTTCTGGATCGATCACCTTCTGAGAGATTGCATTGAGGAATGCACATAGCTTCACAATGGCTGATCGAACGTTTTCCGGTAGAAGCCCCCTCAATGCAACCGGAAGCAGTTGCGTCATAATCACGTGGCAGTCATGAGACTTTAGGTTCTGAAACTTTTTCTCAGCCATATTTATTATTCCCTTTATATTTGACGAGAAGCCAGACGGGACCTTCATCTATCGAGCGAGGCATTCAAAGAAGATTTCCTTCTCTTCTTTGGTAAGAGCGTGGTAGCGGGACCTTCATACTGCTTTGGAGGCATGCCGTCTTTTTCGTGCAAAAGTTGCAGGTCCTCTCGTGCCTCCAGTGTATCTTTTGTCTTCCCATACATGCCCAAGAAGCCTAGCAGGTTCACGCAAAGGTTCTTCGGCACGTGCATCACGTCGATTGAAGAGTAGACCTCTAGGTCTTTCCAGTAGGGTAGGTCCCAAAATATAGATTTCTTCTTCCACATGGGTGCGCGTCCCTCAGCGTCATTCGGAACAGATAGTCTGCCGGGACCCTTTCCAAAGATTACGTGTAAATCATTGACCATAGCAAGTACGTGATCACCGGTACACATGGCGGGCTTCTTCCGGTGATCTGCCTCGCGCTTGAAATGCTTGCCTTTCTTTCGACATTGATGGTTTGTCGGAAGAAATAGACGATGCCCCAAGTACACATTCTTCCTGCATTTGTCTAGGTATATACTTTCGGTGTAAGTTAAATAGTGCGTGCATGCGTGGTATCCCTTGTTTGCCTGTCCTGAAAGGTTACTGAAAGCAGGCCAATAATTGATGGTTACAAACAGCAATACATGCAGGTTAAATTCCTCCTGTTTGTGCTCATCCCACACACGTACACCGTTTCCGTTCAACAGCTTTAAAAGTTCTTGAACTAATGGCCTTAGGTACACATCAAGGTTATTGCCGGGTTTCTTAGGGCCTTGAATGAGAACTGGCATCATAATGAACTTCCGCTTCATGCACATCCAAGTAGGAAGGCTATACATACATAGAGTCACGGGCCAGGTGCTGTGATTGCCGCTCTTTTCCCCGAAATGATTAATGCCATCCGCGTTTAAACCAAACCATATGTTCCTTGGGTCACCTGCAAACTCAGCCCAGTACTTTCTCTCGATTTTTCTCCACTGCGACCTGTCAGTGGGTGCTCTCAACTTCCCGTCGTTCTTACAGTCCTCACTGTGCCATCACATGAACTTGGCATGCTCTTTGTTTCTGAACAGTTGTTTCAATCGTGGAATTATAGGGGCATACCACATCACCTTCGCAGGAACGCTCTTCCTGGGTGGCTCGCCGTCAACATCACCAGTCATCTCGTCTGATCTTATACCGCAATGCACCGCATACCGGGCATGCGTTCAAACCCTCGTCACGCACCACGGTAGAGGATGCAGTCGATAGGGCATGCATGTATCTTCTGCACCTCCAATCCTAGAGGGCATACGACCTTCTTTGCAGCGTACATCTTGTCGGGCATTCGTTATCTGTGGAAGCTTCTTCTTCAATATTTTCGGTAGCTTCTCAAATCCTTTGTCAGCACAACATTCTCTCGCCTTCCAACTGCAGCAATTCCAGACGGTACCGAGCTTTGTGTTGCCATCTTCGCAATTGGGTACAACCCTTTTTTGTGATCCTCTAACATGCGATCAAACTTCAGCTTCTCCTTTTCACTTTCGCACTGTCCCCTTGCATCAATAATGACCCGGCGGTGATCATCATCGGGCACATTGCCTGGTTCCTCTTGATCTTCAGCTTCCCCCCATTGCAGCATCACTGTATGTAGGGGGCAGATAGTTGTCATCATCCTCTTCTTCTTTGCTGTCTTCCATCATAACCCCTATTTCTCCATGCTTGGTCCAAACATTGTAGCATGAAATCCTTATAAAGCAGGTGGGTGTGAAGGATCTTCGAGTCAGAGTAAGACTTCGTATTCCCACAGCTAGGGCATGCAAAGCACATAAAACCATTTTGCTTGATTGCCTCAGCCACTGCGAGGAAATTATGCATTCCCTTAATGTACTCGGAGGTGGTTCTGTCACCGTACATCCATTGTTGGTTCATCTGCGTGCATTATATATAATTAAGTGTGTCAAAAACCATTACAGAACATCATGAATAGATAAGTGACCAAATTAATAGAAGTTCATCATCACATTAAAACCAAAGTACATACATAGTTCTTATTGAACAACATATAGCTCTCCAGAGCATCTAATTAAACCATACATTGAAACTATGTAAAACATTTCAATGCAACAACAAATGCGATCATAATTGCAACCAAGGTAAAAATTGAGCCAACGACATAATGATACCAAGCCTCGGTATGAATCGCATATTTTCTTCTCCTCCGCAATTTTTTTATTTTTTCCTTCAAGTAATTGTTTTCTTTTCAACTAAATTTAACCTCTCGACAATAGGGTCGGTTGGAATTTCCGGTTCACATACCTCCTAGATAAATAAAATCTATGCCACATTGGTCGGCATAATTGTCATAAACAATAAATGAACCAAATAGTTATAAAAGACAATATATACCACATCCGAATCATAGACAGGGCGAGGGCCGACGGGGGCGGATACCAAAACCATCGCACTTATAGTAACAACCAATAATAAAAGTAAGAAAAATTATACAAGTATCTATCTAATCATACAAGTAAGAATTTTTTTCTTTCAGAAAGAAGATAAGAATTAACAAGAGGATCACCACGGTGGTGCAGGCAACGAGATCGACACTGGCGATCGACACCGGTGAAGACGGGGACGGGACGTGACGGTCCGGTAAACTAGACAAATCTTGAGGAAATGGAGCTTGGAGGTCGATCTTCGAGAGGAGAAAGCTTCACTAGCGTGGCTCGGGAATTTCATCGAACACCTCATGTGCATAGGAGGTGAGCTAGAGCACCACAAAGCTCTACCCTCGTCGGCCAGCAAAAACAGAGCAGTGTGGAGTGCTCTGCTCGCCGGCGAGGGGGTATATATAGGCAACTCATTGGTCCCGTTTCGTGGCTGGAACCGGGACAAAAGGCCCCCCTTTAGTCCCGGTTCTAGCCACGAACAGGGACCAATGGTTGTGGGCCAGCAGCAGGCGAGGACCAAGGACCATTGGTCCTGGTTTGTGCCAGGAACCGAGACAAATGGGTCCAGACGAACCGGGACAGATGGCCCACGTGGCCCGACCAGCCATCTGGGCTCATGAACTGGGACATATGTAACCATTGGTCCCGGTTCGTAGCTGAACTGGGACTAATGGGCTGGCCAGGCCCGAACCAAAGCCATGTTTTCTACTAGTGCATATCACACCTTATCATGTTAGTGTAGTTAGGAGAATCCAGGTTGTTAGCTTGTTTACCTTTTCATTTGTTTATTCTCCTCTATCTCTTCATGTATCCCTCTGGTTCTTGAAGAACTGTAATCTTGTATGCCTCTGTGAGAGCCGGCCTTGCCTAATCAATATATAACACGCGGGCTCCCATGTTACGGGAGTTGAGACGCTTCCACAATTTCCACAATCCCGACTTGACAGATCTCTCTCTTTCTCTCTTACTTCCCTTTGAAGTTTCCTCACATTATTAACAAGTAAGTTTGACAACTACTCCGTCTGTGAAGAAATATTAGGACGTACATCTAACAATTTCAAAAAACATCTGTAAGGGCCCATGTGGGTTAAATGGCAATGGACGTGGTGAGATATTTTGTCCCATACCATTAGTTGGAGAGGAGTTCGATCTCTTATAAGGGTTTCTTTTTCACATGCTATTGATGTTTGAGAAGAGAAGTGGTTCCTCTACGCTCCTCGAGCCGATCAAAGTCAAACCAATGCGCTTATTTTTGTCGGTCAGGAACAGAGAATCTTTTACAGATGGACCACAATCTGAGATGTCAGATCGTGGGTTGTTACTGACTCAGACGTGTGTCCAGCCCGCATCTCTCCACGCGGCCGCGCCTATATGTGTGAGGCGTTTGCCAATCCTAGCCATTACGAGAATCAGATCACATCTGCCTCACGCACACGTCATTCCATTACTGTTGCAGCGATCCCATCCCGTCCGCCGCGTACACGACAGATGGGAGAGCAAAACTCCGAAACCCTGCCTCTCCGGGAATAAAGGCCCTCAACGCAGCCGCTGTCTGATGCTCCATCTTTAGTCCCGGTTGGTAACACAACCGGGACTACAGTAAATGTTTGATTTTTTTTGACTTTTTTTCACGATTTTCAAATTTCCGAATTATTTTACAATTTAATCTCTAATCACCCCTCATCACTACTCAGTTTAATCTATAATCTCTATTCTCTAATCACCCCTCATCATTCCAAATCGTCTAACTTCCCGGCCGGTCACCCATCCTGTCACTACTCCAGCCTGGGCACGCTTAACTTTCGAGTCTATTCCGCCAAGTTTCCAAGTCTGCACTTGTTTTCCTGATAATAGTAAGATGTTAATCCTATTAACCCTCAGGAGTTTAGCTTTAGCATGAAGTCACACGTTTCACTGTTTGAGTTTGAAACTATTATTCTAAAAAAACAATAATTATTTAGTAACACTAATATTTCTTGAATAAGTAGTTTGACTAGATTTGACCAAAATTCAAAAAACCAAAATAATTATTTAGTGACACTAATATTCTTGAATAATTATTTAGTAACACTAATACTTCTTGAATAAGTAGTTTGACCAGATTTAACCAAAATTCAAAAAATGAAATTTGAGCATAACTTTTTTCCTTTTAGAATTTGAGGATTCTAAAAATTTTCAAAACAGCCTACGATAGTCAAAATCGAATGCGGATTTTTGTGCTGAACATTTTGATATATCATACGTTTTTTCCGACATCGTATGCAAAAGCTATAGCCCTTTTACTTTGGCATAACACTTTTTTTGCAAAACATGTCCAAACTTAAGTTTTTTAATTTTCCTAACTAGTAGATAAAGTAATATAACTACATCTCGAAGGATTTTAATTTTTGAAGTTTTTATCATTTTCTTTTTTTTTGCAAAACTGAAATGGCGATACACCGGGGGGTAGAGTTTGAGACACAAACCCCTTTAGTCCCAGTTTGAGACACGCACCTGGAGCAAAGGGCGTCGCAACCTTTAGTCCCAGTTCTTGTCTCAAACCAGGACTAAAGGTCTAATCTTTAGTCCCGGTTTGAGATACGAACGGGGACTAAAGGGCATCGCGCCCTTTAGTCCCGGTTCGTGTCTCAAACCGGTACTAAAGGTCCCATTTGAACCGGGACTAATGCCTTCCCGCCGCTCTAGCCGCTCGAACCGGGACTAATGCTCACATTATTCCCGGTTCGTAATGCAACCGAGACTAATGTGTACATTGAGCTATGACCAAAGCCCTATTTTCTACTAGTGCCTGTAGGCGATATGCCCTAGAGGCAATAGTAAATGTTATTATTTATCTCCATCTATGTAATTATGTTTATATTCTGTGCTATAATTGTTATGGTCCTCGAGTCTACAATAACCACGGTGAAATGTATTCCTAGTCATGCCTCTAAGACTAGCTCAAGTGTTGCATGATGATTATGTTTTCCTGATCATGGGCATGTCTATGCCAGCAACTTTGAGGACACAATGTTAGAAGAACACTTGTGTTGAATCAACCCGATTGATGTTATGCTATGAGATATATTCGTCACAAGTTAATGTTTACATAATTTCTTAGACCATGAGAGTGTCGAGTTCCTTCATGTTTGTTTCATGAACTTTGGGGTTTGTTAAACGTCATCCATTACTAGGTGGCTATTACGGCGGCTTACAGGTTCATGGAAAAGTATGACAAGGGACTTGATAGCTTAAGATTGGCATTTTCTCCTCCGACGATGAAGAGATATTATTTGGGCCCTCTCGGTGTTACGGTATCCATTATAGTCTGGCCAGACACAACGTGATTTGATCACAAGGATGCCGGAACATGGAAACGAGAAAAGAGAACAAAACCAGTAACGAGGAAACTGGCATAGTGGACAAAGTTGTTGATCCATGGCGAAACAACACGAATAGCCCACGGCAACTACAGGTTCACTCTATTATTGATTCTTGTGGGTGTAGGAACCAATATGGGTGTCCACGGTTCCGTTATTGATCGTTGGTCAGAAAGAGTTTCAGTCATGTCTATACTTCATTGAACCTATAGTGTCACACACTTAAGGGTAATCTATCTGCTAAGTAATAGATAGGGAGTCAGAGAAATTTTTCAAAAAAAATCGGAGACGGAAGGAAAATTTTCAGGGAGAAAACCGGAAAGGTTTTGGAGTCATTGGAAGTGTCTCGGAGATAAAAACATCATATCAAAATTTTCCGGAATGCGTCTAGAATTATTTTAGCAGGTGCCGGATATGTTATGGACCTTCGGGAATTTTTCTAGATTTAACGGTCGTGGAAAAATCTTGTCCCAGTCTGAGGGGACAAGATCCATGAATCATGGGATGATGTAAGCAACACTATTGCCATGTTCGATGGCTTTATTTGAAAGCCACCTATTGGGGATTCGTGGCTAAAGTTGTTCAGCATGTTTTGGGGAGGTGGGGGCCCCTTTGTGGCAGCCCAAACCGTCCATGGTTTGTGGGCCCCACCGAAGGGGTTTCCTCCCTCTTTTGGTGGCTTTTGGATGGAAAATATAGAAGGACCTTTTGGTATTTTCAAGTGCCCTCTACCCCTCGCCTCCCACTATAAATAGAGGTGGAGTGAGCTCACAGTTTAACTCAATCTCTCTCAAACACAAGGCATGCATGTGCTGCCATCTCTCTCTCCCTCACACGAAATAGTTTCCTAGAGCCCGGAGGCTGTCTAGTCTTCGATAGGTCCTAGTTCTGGATGGCGAAGCCCTGCAGGATAGCTGACACCTTATGTGTGCAACCCAGTAGAGAGATCATAGTTTTGATCCTAGTTCGAGAGTTAGGACAAGGTTCTGTCTGAGGATCTGAACATGTGCCTCCTGAAGGGCTATCCGGGGGACTGATCGAGTTTCTGTCCGAGGGCCTCCCGAAGGGCTGTCCAAGGGACCTCTTGAGGGACTTTCTAAGGGAGAACATCCTCGCGGTTGGGAGGTTGTAAAATCCTAGCTACAGGGATCTGCACCGACGATCTCCTTCTGGTGTGCTTTGAGTCGGTAACGATGAGATCAAACGTTGTATGCATCTTCAAAATGGTCTTGGGCTGGTGCGTAAGTCAATTTTTTTTGTTTCCTACTGTATTACCCTGCAGTCCCTTCCACAAGAATGATTTCTCCTGATCAGGAGAAGGTGTTTAGGGAAGCCACCGTGGTATTCCTCGGAGCAGTTCTAAATGTGATCGGATATAAGTTGGTGCTACTTGTGAGTTGCGTTGGGATTTCCCCGAAGAGGAGAGAATGATGCAGTAGAGTAGAGATAAGTATTTCCCTCAATTAAGAACAAGGTTATCAATCCGGTGGAAGAACCAGGCAACACCTCGTGAGCAGTACCTACTCACAATATAACAAATACTTGCACCCAACGCAAACAAGGGGTTGTCAATCCCTTGGCGGTTAATTGCAAGGATCAAATCTCATAGTGATAGATATACAAATAAAAGCAAAAAATAAAATAAAGTAAATAAAATTGCAGCAAGGTAATTTTGGAATTTAATAGATGGTAAAGATAGAACCGGTGGCCATAGTTTTCACTATAGGCTTCTCTCTTGAACATAGCATATGGTCGGTGAACAAATTACTGTTGGGCAATTGCTAGAAAAGCGAATAATCATGACGATATCCAAGGCAATGATCATATATATAGGCATCATGTCCAAGACAAGTAGACCGACTCCTGCCTGCAACTACTACTATTACTTCACACATCGATCACTATCCAGCATATGCATCTAGAGTATTAAGTTCATAAAGAACGGAGTAACACCTTAAGCAAGATGACATGATGTAGACAAAGTAAACTCAAGCAATATGAATAAACCCGATCGTTTTATCCTTAATGGCAACAATACAAATACGTGTCTTATCCCTTTCTATCACTGGGATGTAGATCACCACAAGATTGAACCCATCACAAAGCACCTCTCCCATGGCAAGATAAATCAATCTAGTTGGCCAAACCAAATCAATAGATCTAAGAGAAATACAAAGCTATAATAATAATGCATAAAAGAGTTCAGAGAAGACTCAAATAATATTCATGGATAATCTGATCATAAACGCACTATCCGTCGGATCCCAACAAACACACTTCAAAAGGATTACATCGAATAGATCTCCAAGAACATCGAGGAGAGCACTGTATTGAAGATCAAAGAGAGAGAATAAGTCATCTAGCTACTAGATGGACCCGTAGGTCTATGGTAAACTACTCAGACATCATCGGAGTGGAGGCAAGGTCGATGTAGAATCCCTCCGTGATCGATTCCTCCTCCGACAAAGTGCTAGAAAAGGCCTCCAGATGGGATCTCACGAGAACAGAAACTTGTGGCAGTGGAAAAAGTGTTTTGGGTGGCTCTCTGTTGGTTTCTCGATTTTTGAGAATTTATACAAACGAAATTAGGTCAAACGGAGCGAAGGTGCCCCCACAAGGCACTAGGGTGCGCCATGGTGGCTTGTGGCCACCTCCTTCACCTTTTGACTCTCTCCTGAAGCTTCTAGGGTCTCTTGTGTCCAGAAAAAAAATCGTCAAAAAATTTCATGGCATTTGGACTTTGTTTGGTACTGATTTCCTGGAAAACCAAAATTAGGCAAAAAAAAAGACCAACTGGCACTTAGCACTGAGTTACTAGGTTAGTCCCAAAAATGATATATAATGACATATAATTGCATATAAAACATCCAATATTGATATATAATAGCATGGAACAATTAAAAATTACAGATACGTTGGAGACGTATCAGTTGGTTGACGCATATTTACATGTGCGGGTTGCCAATTACTTGTGGCAGGCGCTCGAATCTAAATTCGAGGCCACCAATGCTAGGAGCGAGATATATGTCATCAAGCACTTCTATGATTACAAAATGGTCGAGAATCATTTTGTATTGGAACAGGCTCTCTTGAGATAATATGCATCGCTAAGGAGCTTGAGCTTCTTAAGTGCGATTTATCAGGCAAAATTATCGCGGGATGTATAATCGCTAAGCTCCCTAATTCATGGAGAAACTTTGCTACCACTCTGAAACATTAGAGACGTGAATTCTTAGTAGAGGAAGTTATCGGCCATCTGAGTGTTGAACAGAATACTAGGGCAAAGGACTCGCACGGAAAAGGGGCCAAAGGAACTTCTGTCGCCAATATGGTGCATCAGAGGAACTTCAATTCCCACAAGCCCAAGGGAAAGAATTCTATCCAAGAGAATACCGACTTTCAGAGAAAGGTAAGAAGACCTTCCAGAAGAACAAGTAGGGAGATGGCTGCTTCACTTGTGGTTCGGAGGAACATTGGGCCAACAAGTGCCCAAACAAGTACAAGAAGCCAGCGGACGACTCCATGTCTGCCAACATGATTATGAGCAACAATGAGAACGATGCATCTGGGTACGGTAATTTATTTACTATGTTTTCAGTTTGTCAATCCACCGAATGGTGGGTGGACACAAGTGCAAGTAGTCATGTGTGTGTTGACATTTCATTGTTTTCTTCTAACCAGGTCACAGGCCACTGGTCCGTATTGATGGGTGACGGTGTCTTGGCCTAGGGGGTACTCACCATGTCGCTTCCCGACCAGCTGGATCGGGCTGAGGACCCCCATGGCGGTTCACTTATGGGCCACTTCGGGCAGCCCATGCCGCATACAAGGAGGATTCCACAAAGACTTGGCTCACAAGACAAGGAATCCTCTAAACCCTAGGCCTACGGTGCATATATAAACCGAGGCCAGGCTAGTCAATGGACAATCTCATATTCATTACTACAATCTCGTGGTAGATACATGTACTCTGTACTATACCCATATGAATACAATCAAAAGCAGCATGTAGGGTATTATCTCTTCGAGAGAGCCCGAAACTGGGTAAAATCCAGTGTCCATGTTACCATCACACCAAGACGCTTAGCTTAGTACCCCTACTACAAGATATGCCAGATATTTAAACGACATTGATGCTTTCATTGAGAGCCTGCTGGGTGAGTGTCACAGATCGATGGATAATCAGGTGATATTTTTCTGGTCAGATTTGTTTTGTACTAGTTTGTTTTTGTGTGAATCATCACTGTTTTCCGAGCTTTGTTCGCAGATTAGATTGAGATCATGGTCTAAAAATTTCGCTACCAGCAGTTGCACTGGTATCCGGCGTTCTACCTCAGTTTCGGTATTGGTAGACCGCGTCGTCTAATCGAAGATTGATTGGCAGCTGGCCTCGTTGTCGTATGTAGCACTAGATCGCAGAGCCAAGCAGAAATCCTCGTACGGGCAGCGGCCATCCAGAGCCGCCGGATGACCTTGAAGTTTTTGGATTTAACCGCCTGATGATCCTTCGCGAGAAGTACTAGTAGTACTAGTTGGGGTCGATGATCAACAAAGGGCAGCTGCCGTCTAGGGAGATTTTCTTCCCTTTTGTATTTTTCCTTCTATATGCTATTTTTTTACTCTGTGCAATGGGTGTCGCTATTGTCCTCTAGTAGCAGTATTTTTTGCTGCTTCCATACACCGAAGTGCTAATGCAGTCATTGCTTAGCTTTGCAGCACGTTCTACAAGATTTAGTTGATAAAAACTAGTAGCTATTCAACTAGTAATACTTCACGCTCTTGGTACTAGTAGGTACTCGTACAGTACAAATAGGCCTCTTTTATTCGCGTCGGTCTTCTCTACGGTCACCATCAACAAAAAGAGATATCCTACAGACACTTGTATGTGTTGTCGGTCCGGCCAGCCTCTCGCTGTCGCCTGGGCAGGCCGATCTTCATCGACAACGCCATGCCATGATGCCATCGCGCCACAATCTATTTAGATGTGCCGCCCTAGGCAGACGTTTATAGGGACAAGTCCCCGGCGGCAACACCAAATCCACAAATGAAGCACCCGTGTGCATGGATTCCAAAGGGCATCACCACATAAAGCTGCCCAAGCTAAGTACTAAACTTGATTTTGTTTTTTGTACTTGTACTTTCTCCTGTACTAGAAGTTGAGACCAATTTAGTTTTAGTACTAGTTCTGTTACTTGCTAATTGGCCTGCCATGCTAGTCCCAAAAATAATATAAAAGAGCATATTAAAGCCCATTAAACATCCAAAACAAATAATATAATAGCATGGAACAATAAAAAATTATAGATACGTTGTAGACGTATGAAGCATCCCGAAGGTTAATTCCTGCTTGTCCTCGAGTAGGTAAATGATAAAAACAGAATTTTTGATGTGGAATGCTACCTAACATAATTGTCAATGTAATTTTCTTTATTGTGGCATGGATGTTCAGATCCGAAAGATTCAAAACAAAAGTTTAATATTGACATAAAAATAATAATACTTCAAGCATACTAACAAAGTAATCATGTCTTCTTAAAATAATATGGCCAAAGAAAGCTATACCTACAAAATCATATAGTCTGGCTATGCTTTATCTTCATCACACAAAATATTTAAATCATGCACAACCCCGATGACAAGCCAAGCAATTGTTTCATACTTTTGTTGTTCTCAAACTTTTTAATCTTCACGCAATACATGTGTGTGAGCCATGGACATAGCACTATAGGTGGAATAGAATATGGTGGTTGTGGATAAGACAAAAAGGAGAAGATAGTCTCACATCAACTAGGCGTATCAACGGGCTATGGAGATGCCCATCAATAGATATCAATGTGAGTGAGTAGGGATTGCCATGCAACGGATGCACTAGAGCTATAAGTGTATGAAAGCTCAACAAAAGAAACTAAGTGGGTGTGCATCCAACTCGCTTGCTCACGAAGACCTAGGGCAATTTGAGGAAGGTATATGGTGGGTGTATGATACTGGCAAAAGTTGCGCGGTACTAGAGAGGCTAACAATGATGGAAGGGTGAGAGTGCGTATAATCCATGGACTCAACATTAGTCATAAAGAACTCACATACTTATTGCAAAAATTTGTTAGATATTGAAACAAAGTACTACGCGCATGATCCAAGGGGGATAGATTGGTAGGAAAAGACCATCGCTCGTCCCCGACCGCCACTCATAAGGAAGACAATCAAAAAAATAAATCATGCTCCGACTTCATCACATAACGGTTCACCATACATGCATGCTACGGGAATCACAAACTTTAACACAAATATCTCTCAAATTCACAATTAATCTATTAGCATGACTCTAATATCACCATCCTCATATCTTAAAACAATCATAAAGAATCAAACTTCTCATAGTATTCAATGCACTTTATATGAAAGTTTTTATTATACCCATCTTGGATGCCCATCATACTAGGACTAGTTTTATAGCCAAAGTAAATTACCATGCTGTTCTAACACAAGTAGAAAAAGGGTCTAATGTGAAACTCATTAGTCCCGGTTTGCAATTGAACCGGCACTAATGTGACCATTAGTGCCGGTTCCAACGGCCAGACGGGCGACGCTCATTAGTACCGGTTCGTGGCGAACCTTTAATACTGGTTCATGCCACGAACTGGTACTAAAGAGGTGGTGGCCTTTAGTACGGGTTGGTGGCTCCAACCGGTACTAAAGGGGAGGTTCTTAGTACCGGTTGGAGCCACCAACCGGTACTAAAGGTGGTGCGCTGCCACCAAGATGCATAATATTTAGTCCCACCTCGCTAGTTGAGAGGAGCTCGCACCGGTTTATAAGCCTCGCCGTGGCTACCGTGTCGAGCTCCTCTCTAAGCAGGCCTTTGTGGGCCTATTGCAAGTCTTCTTCCTGTAGGGCCTACTGGGCCGTACGGGCTTGCATCCTGGACCAACTAGAGATTGGGTTTCTAGTCGTATGCAGGCCGTGCCGGCCCAGTAGGCGGGGTGTTTTGTTGCTTTATTTCAAAAATAAAAATAAAAAAAATCCTTACCAACCGAGACTAAAGGTCCCCCCGACCACGGCGCGCCTCATGCCACGTGGTGGGCCTTTGGTCCTGGTTCGTGTTGAATCGGGACTAAAGGGGGGGACCTTTAGTCCCCACTCTTTAGTACCGTTACAGAACCGATACTAAAGGTCCTTACGAACCGGTACTACAAGTAGTTTTTCTACTAGTGTAAAATATTCTCAAAATAATATAAGTGAAGCATGAGAGATCAATAATTTTTATAAAATAAAACCACCATCGTGCTCTAAAAAGATATAAGTGAAACACTAGAGCAAAATTATCCAGCTCAAAAGATATAGGTGAAGCACATAGAGTATTCTAATAAATTCCGATTCATGTGTGTCTCTCCCAAAAGGTGTGTACAGAAAGGATGATTGTGGTAAACTAAAAAGCAAAGACTCAAATCACACACGACGCTCCAAGCAAAACACATATCATGTGGTGAATAAAAATATAGCCTCAAGTAAAGTTACAGCTAGATGAAGACGAAATAGGGGATGCCTTCCGGGGCATCCCCAAGCTTATGCTTTTGGTTGTACTTGAATTTTACCTTGTGGTGCTTTGGGCATCCCCAAGTTTAGGCTCTTTCCACTCCTTATTCCAAAATCCATGAAATCTTTACCCAAAAACATGAAAATTTCACAACACAAAACTTCAACTGAAAATCTCATTAGCTTTGCTAGTATAAGAAAATAAACCACCACTTTAAGTTACTGTAATGAACTCATTTTTTATTTATATTGGTGTTAAACCTACTGTATTCCAACTTCTCTATGGTTCATACCCCCTGATACTACTCACAGATTCATCAAAATAAGCAAACAACACACGAAAAATAGAATCTGTCAAAAACAGAACAGTCTGTAGCAATCTGTATCATTCGAATACTTCTGTAACTCCAAAATTATGAAATAAATTGGTGGACGTTAGGAATTTGTCTATTAATCATCTTCAAAAAGAATCAACCTAAAATCACTCTCCAGTAAAAAATGACAGCTAATCTCGTGAGCGCAAAAGTTTCTGTTTTTTACAGCAAGATCACAAAGACTTCACCCAAGTCTTCCCAAAGTTCTACTTGGCACAAACACTAATTAAAACATAAAACCACATCTAACCAGAGGCTAGATTAATTATTTATTACTAAACAGGAGAAAAAAGCAAAGAACAAAAATAAAATTGGGTTGCCTCCCAATAAGCGCTATCGTTTAACGCCCCTAGCTAGGCATTGATAATTTTAAGAATGCTCACATCAAAGACAAGAATTAAAGCACAAAGAGAGCATCATAGAACACATGATAAACACATCTAAATCTAACATACGTCCTATGCATAGGCATTTTATAAGCAAACAAATTATCATAGCAAGCAAAAATTAGCATATGCAAGGAAGAAGAAAGAGACGACAACAATCTCAACATGACGAGAGGTAATTTAGTAAGATAAAAATTTCTACAACCATATTTTCCTCTCTCATAATAATTACATGTAGGATCATAGGCAAATTCAACAAAATAGCTATCACATAACATATTCTCAACACGATCCACATGCATGCAAAGTTGACACTCTTCCAAAATAGTGGGATTATCATTAACTAAAGTCATGACCTCTCCAAACCCACTTTTATCAAAAATACCATAAGATTGAACATTCTCCAAATATGTGGGATCTAAAGTTGACACTGTTGGGGAACGTAGTAGTTTCAAAAAAATTCCTACGCACACGCAAGATCATGGTGATGTATAGCAACGAGAGGTGAGAGTGTCTTCCACACACCCTCGTAAACCGTAAGCGGATGCGTTATGACAACGCGGTTGATGTAGTCGTACGCTTCACGATCGACCGATCCTTAGTACAGAACATACGTCACCTCCGCGATCTGCACACGTTCGGCTCGATGACGTCCCACAAACTCACAATCCAGCAGAGTGTCGAGGGAGAGCTTCATCAGCACGACGGCGTGATGACTGTTATGATGAAGCTACCGGTGCAGGGCTTTGCCTAAGCACTACAACGATATGACCGAAGTGGATTATGGTGGAGGGGGCCATGGAGGGGGCCACCGCACACGGCTAAAATATCAATGATCAACTTGTGTGTACTCATGGGGTTCCTCCCCCCCCCTATATAAAGGAGTGGAGGAGGGGGAGGGCCGTCCCCTTCATGGCGCGCCTTGGAGGAGTCCTACTCCCACCCGGAGTAGGATTCCCCCCTTCCATGCAGTAGGAGTAGGAGAGAAGGAAGGAGGAGAGATGGAGAAGGAAAAAGGGGGGCACCGCCCACCCTTCCTAGTCCAATTCGGAATAGAGGGGAAGGGGCGAGCGGCCTGCCCTGGTCGCCCGTTCCTCTCTCCACCAAGGCCCATGAGGCCCATTAAACTCCCTGGGGAGGTTCCGGTAACCCCCTGGTACTCCTGTATATGCCCGAACTGTCTCGGAACCATTTCGATGTCCAAACATAGTCATCCAATATATCGATCTTTATGTATTGACCATTTTGAGACTCCTTGTCATGTCCGTGATCAAATCCAGGACTCCGAACTACCTTCGGTACATCAAAACACATAAACTCATAATACCGATCGTCACCGAACGTTAAGCATGCGGACCATACGGGTTCGAGAACTATGTAGACATGACCGAGACTCATCTCCGGTCAATAACCAATAACGGAACCTGGATGCTCATATTGGTTCCTACATATTCTACGAAGATCTTTATCGGTCAAAACCGCATAATAACATACGTTGTTCCCTTTGTCATCGATATGTTACTTTCCCGAGATTCGATCATCGGTACCTCAATACCTAGTTCAATCTCGTTACCGGTAAGTCTCTTTACTCGTTCCGTAATGCATCATTCCGTAACTAACTCATTAGTCACATTGCTTGCAAGGGTTATAGTGATGTGCATTACCGAGAGGGCCTAGAGATACCTCTCTGACAATCGGAGTGACAAATCCTAATCTCGATCTATGCCAACTCAACAAGTACCATCGGAGACACCTGTAGAGCACCTTTATAATCACCAAGTTACGTTGTGACGTTTGGTAGCACACAAAGTGTTCCTCCGGTATTCGGGAGTTGCATAATCTCATAGTCATAGGAACATGTATAAGTCATGAAGAAAACAATAGCAACATACTAAATGATCAAGTGCTAAGCTAACGGAATGGGTCAAGTCAATCACATCATTCTCTAATGATGTGATCCCGTTAATCAAATGACAACTCATGTCTATGGCTAGGAAACTTAACCATCTTTGATTCAACGAGCTAGTCAAGTAGAGGCATACTAGTGGCACTCTATTTGTCTATATATTCACACATGTACTAAGTTTCCGGTTAATACAATTCTAGTATGAATAATAAAAATTTATCATGATATAAGGAAATATAAATAACAACTTTATTATTGCCTCTAGGGCATATTTCCTTGATCTCCCACTTGCACTAGAGTCAATAATCTAGATTGCATTAATGATTCTAACACCCATGGAGTCTTGGTGCTGATCATGTTTTTCTAGTGAGAGAGGCTTAGTCAACGGGTCTGCAACATTCAGATCTGTATGTACCTTGCAAATCTCTATGTCTCCCTTCTTGACTTGATCGCGGATGGAATTGAAGCGTCTCTTGATGTGCTTGGTCTTCTCTTGTGAAATCTGGATTCCTTTGCTAAGGCAATTGCACCAGCATTATCACAAAAGATTTTCATTGGACCCGATGCACTAGGTATGACACCTAGATCGGATATGCGCTCCTTCATCCAGACTCCTTCATTTGCTACTTCCGAAGCAGCTATGTACTCCGCTTCACATGTAGATCCCGCCACGACGCTTTGCTTAGAGCTGCACCAACTGACAACTCCACCGTTCAATATAAATATGTATCCGGTTTGTGACTTAGAGTCATCCGGATAAGTGTCAAAGCTTGCATCAATGTAACCATTTACGACTAGCTCTTTTTCACCTCCATAAACGAGAAACATATCCTTAGTCCTTTTCAGGTATTTCAGGATGTTCTTGACCGCTGTCCAGTGATCCACTCCTGGATTACTTTGGTACCTCCTTGTTAGACTTATAGAAAGGCACACATCAGGTCTGGTACACAGCATTGCATACATGATAGAGGCAATGGCTGAAGCATAGGGAAGACCTTTCATTTTCTCTCTATCTTTTGTAGTGGTCGGGCATTGAGTCTGACTCAACTTCACACCTTGTAACACAGGCAAGAACCCTTTCTTTGCTTGATCCACTTCGAACTTTTTCAAAATTTTATCAAGGTATGTGCTTTGTGAAAGTCCAATTAAACGTCTTGATCTATCTCTATAGATCTTGATGCCTAATATATAAGCAGCTTCACCGAGGTCTTTCATTGAAAAACTCTTATTCAAGTATCCTTTTATGCAATCCAGAAATTCTATATCATTCCAATCAACAATATATCATCCACATATAATATTAGAAATGCTACAGAGCTCCCACTCACTTTCTTGTAAATAAAGGCTTCTCCAAAAGTCTGTATAAAATCATATGCTTTGACCACACGATCAAAATGTTTATTCCAACTCCGAGATGCTTGCACCAGTCCATAAATGGATCGCTGGAGCTTGCACACTTTGTTAGCATCCTTTGGATCGATAAAACCTTCAGGTTGCATCATATACAACTCTTCTTCCAGAAACCCATTCTGGAATGTTGTCTTTACATTCATTTGCCAAATTTCATAATCATAAAATGCGGCAATTGCTAACATGATTCGGACGGACTTAAGCATCGCTATTGGTGAGAAGTTCTCATCGTAGTCAACTCCTTGAACTTGTCGAAAACCTTTCGCAACAAGTCGAGCTTTGGAGACAATAACATTACCGTCAGCGTCAGTCTTCTTCTTGAAGATCCATTTACTCTCGATGGCTTGCTGATCATCGGGCAAGTTAACCAAAGTCCACACTTTGTTCTCATACAAGGATCCCATCTTAGATTCCATGGCCTCAAGCCATTTCGCGGAATCTAGGCTCATCATCGCTTCCTCATAGTTTTTAGGTTCGTCATGGTCAAGTAACATGACCTCCAAAACAGGATTACCGTACCACTCTGGTGTGGATCTTACTCTGGTTGACCTACAAGGTTCGGTAGTAACTTGATCTGCATGATCATCATCATTAGCTTCCTCACTGTCGGTGTCAAAACCTCCGGATCTCGGGTAGGGAGTCCCGAACTGTGCGTCTAATGCTAATGATAACAGGAGGCGGGGGACACAATGTTTACGCAGGTTCGGGCCCTCTCTATGAAGGTAATACCCTACTTCCTTCTTGATTGATCTTGATGAATATAAGTATCACAAGAGTTGATCTACCACGAGATCGTAATGGCTAAACCCTAGAAGTCTATCCTATAAGGATATGATTGTTGTCCTATGGACTAAACCCTCCAGTTTATATAAACATCGGAGGGGGCTAGGGTTACACAAAGTCGGTTACAGAGAAAGGAATCTACATATCCAAATCGCCAAGCTTGCCTTCCATGCAAAGGAGAATCCCATCCGAACACGGGACGAAGTCTACTATCTTGTGTCTTCATAGTCCAATAGTCCGGCAACAGTACATAGTTCGACTGTCCGAGGACCCCCTAATCTAGGACTCCCTTAGTAGCCCCCGGACCAGGCTTCAATGACGACGAGTCCGGCGCGCAGATTATCTTCGGCATTGCAAGGCGGGTTCCTTCTTTGAATACTTCAAAGTACCTGACTTAAAGAGCAGTGTTCGGCCCTTCATTTAATGATGCATTCATCGGCTTCTGCACCTTCATGATTTCAGCTTCCACGTGTCGAGCGAATACGAGAGGCCGGGGCATTTTTGCATTTACCACCCTGACCGTATGAGAAATTTGTCTATTAAAGAGACGGGGATCTTCAGATCTAATCCACACCATCTCCCCCAAACGACGAATCATCAGAGCTTGCTCCCCAAAACCATCCCAACATGGCTAGCGCTCCCAACTCTTCCTCACGCCCTCACGGCCCCAAGCAGGGTGATTGGGAAAAGTGTTCCGTATGCCATGGCCAACTGGTGAAGCTGCAGACCCAGGGATTCCTTCCGCCCGCAGATCTAGTCCCTGTCCGAGCCGGAGTGGCTTCTTTCAACAACGGGGAACATGCGGAGAGGTTCCTCAACCCATCAAGGGGAGAACGAGTACACTTTGTTCCCTATTTGCTGAGAGGCATTGGATTTCCAATCCATCCGCTCCTTCGAGGGCTTCTGGAGTATTATGCCCTCCAACTGCACAAATTCACGCCTGCCTCCATCCTGCATATTGCGGGTTATGTTGCTCTTTGCAAGCTATTTCTGGGTTGCAAGGCTCATTTTGAGCTATGGAAGAAGCTGTTTTGCCTCGTCCCTCGTAATCCAGAGGGAGCCATTTTCCAAGTGGGCGGAGCCAAGATATGGCGCATCACCGGGACCAGATACCTATCCGGCACACCAAAGAAGGCATCCGAAGAATGGCCCTCCGAATGGTTCTATATTGAAGACGTCTCCCTTCCTGACCCAATCCGGAGGGGTCTTCCCAAATATTCAAATACTCCATTGAAGAAGTGCCTCAACTAGCATCCTCGGAGCCCTAGGGAGTGTCGGTGTCAAAACCGGCGGATCTCGGATAGGGGGTCCCGAACTGTGCGTCTAAGGCTAATGGTAATAGGAGGCTGGGGACACGATGTTTACCCAGGTTCGGGCCCTCTCAATGGAGGTGATACCCTACTTCCTACTTGATTGATCTTGATGATATGAGTATTACAAGAGTTGATCTACCACGAGATCGTAGAGGCTAAACCCTAGAAGCTAGCCTATGATTATGATTGTTGTTGTCCTATGGACTAAACCCTCCGGTTTATATAGACACCTGAGGGGGCTAGGGTTACACAGAGTCGGTTACATAGAAGGGGATCTACATATCCGAATCGCCAAGCTTGCCTTCCACGCAAAGGAGAGTCACATACGGACACGGGACGAAGTCTTCAATCTTGTATCTTCATAGTCCAACAGTCCGGCCAAAGTATATAGTCCGGCTGTCAAGGGACCCTTAATCCCGGACTCCTCGGTAGCCCCGAACTAGGCTTCAACGACGATGAGTCCGTGCGCAGATTGTCTTCGGCATTGCAAGGCGGGTTCTTCTCCAAATTATCCAGAGTACCTATTGTAATGAGTAGTGTCCGGCTTCCCATCAATGTTGCACTCCTCGGCTTCTGTGCTGCAATAATGGCCATCTCCAGGTGTCGAGCGAATGCGAGAAGTCGGGGCATTGTTACATTTGCCACCCTAAGCATGTAAGTAAATCGCCTATTTAAAGAGACGGGGATCCTCAGATCCAAATCACACCATCCTTCCCCAGTGAGCATCCACCAGAGCGCGCCTGGAAGAAACCATTCCAACATGGCCGGCCGTCGCACCTCCTCCTCTCGCTCCCGTAGCACTAAGACAGGCGACTGGGAGAAGTGTTCTATTCCCCATAGCCAATTGGTAGAGTTACAGACCCAGGGGTTTCTCCTGCCCGCATACATGGTCCCCGTCCGAGCCGGACTAGCCACCTATAATGACAGCGAGTAAGCGGAGAGTTTTCCCAACCCATCCAAGGGGGAGCGGGTATGCCTTGTCCCTTTTTTGCTGAGGGGACTCGGATTTCCAATCCATCCGTTCCTCCGCGGGCTCCTGGAGTTCTATGGCCTCCAGCTGCATAACTTCAGCCCTGCCTCCATTTTACATATCGCCGGCTACGTCGCCTTCTGCGACCTGTTTCTGGGCTGCGAAGCTCATTTCGATCTATGGAAGAGGTTATTTTGCCTCGTACCCCGTACTCAGGAGGGGTCAATATATCAAGTGGGCGGATCCAAAATATGGCGCATCGCCGAGACCGGATACTTGTCCGGTACTCCAAAGAAGACATCCAAGGCGGCCTTCGAGTGGTTTCATATGGAGGGCGTCCCCTTAGGACCCTATTCGGATAGGCCTTCCTGAGTTTACCAATGCCCCGTTGGAGAAACGCCACAGCTGGCGCCCCCAGAGCCCTCAGGAGGAAGATAATAGAGAGGTCCTTTTCCTGATGGACATGATAAAAATGCTGGCAAAATCAGGACTGACAACTATTGAAGTTATGTCAATATGCATAATGCGGGGGGTACAGCCACTTCAGTATCGGGGGAAACCCATGTGGCACTTCAATGGAGAAGACGACGCCACCCGCTGCGGCCGTAAAGGTCCGGACTCTGCCGCCGCTCTGGCGAAAATATTGTCCGACTTGTTCAAAGGAGAGGAAGAGGAGTTCATCCGCATTAAACCTCGGGATGGATTCTCCATGTAAAACCCCCCAAGCTGGGTGAGCTGCTACCTTTTATTCAATTCTTTTCCCACATTCCTTATCTCAAATACTTACCTTGCCAATTCATAGCAGGAACTACGAAAAGCTATGAGGGAGGTCCACAGCCCGTCTCCACATCCAGAGGACTCCGACAGGGCCCTCGACCCTGGACTTGAAGAAGATCCGGACATATTTGTAGAGCTCGTCGACAGGAAATTTTATCAGCTAAGTTGTGATGGTGCCCTGGTGGTCATCATAGCTGATTATCCTGGCCTACTCCCTGCATCACACGTAAGTAAAACCAGAGTCCCATTTTACAAGAAGGATACATTCCCTGCACCTTACCCGCCACACCTGAATTGCGTTTTACAGGGAAGGTCATCGGAACGCCGCGCCGAACCTGCGGTGACTCATCAACAAGGAGCACCGAGGCTAGGCCGGCTTAAAAGGAAGGTAGTCAGGACTGAGACACCGTCACGGAGGTATGATTAAAAACCTCATGTGCAATTATCGTCCTTAAAATATAACAATGTTCACGGCCCCCCAACAGAAAAAGCGCTCGCCGGACTATATCCGGAGAGCTTGCGGGTCATGCCTCCACCAGCCGGACTCCAAGGCCGGACTCAAGGGCGGAGATTAACGCGGGGACAACGCCAGATGGTCCTCCTACAGAGGATGCAGATAGATTATCCGCTATAAACTCCGAATTGGAGAGCGCCAGGAATCACAGGCGCCGACGGGCCACACTACGCGACCCTAATTTCTCTGGAGAGGCGTTCAATGCCTTCAACTTAGGGGACGCGTACATCCGAGCTGCTCAAGATGGCCTAGCCAGAGCTACGGACCAGTATGTAAGGGATATACAGGTAAGAAGATTTGATCAGTATGTATATCAGTAGCCCATGAGACTGAAACAGTTGGCACAACTGATTTAAGGATCAATTATATGCATAGGTTCTTACAGAGAAGAATACCCGGCTATCTAAAGAGCTGGAAGAGTGCAAAGCTCAGCTACGGGTCGCAGTCGCCGAAATGGAGGAGTCCAAGAAGGCCTCGTCTGGTAATTCTTTTCTTGATCAAAAGGAACGTACTGACATATACCATTTAGTATTCGGCATGCCTACAAATCTAACAATAGATTCTGCAGATAATCCCAGAGGGAATCCGGAGATCGTATCGGAGGATGATCCTCATGCTCAATGACATCTAAAGGCTGGCGAGCGCGTGCTTACAAAAGTTATACAGGGAGAAGAATGATCTCCAGGACGCGAAGACCCGGCTGGACGTTGAATTAAAGGATGTCCGGGGCCAGCTTGCTGACTCCGTGAAGGAGAATAAGCGGCTTCGACGCGGAATTTTTAGTAAGTGCTTGAACGAACCTTTAAATAGTTCGGCGAGGAATCGTACTAACAAAATTATACCTGTAGGTATGCTGACAGGTCGTCCCAAAGAGGAGATGCCCGGATCTGTAGGCGATCTTCTCCAAGAACTCTCATAGTTGCACGAGCAAATTCGGCAGGTGATGCAAGGTATTGCCGAGGCCTTGTGGCCGTCCGCATCCCTGCTCGGAGGCATGGGAGAGGTTGTAGAGATGCTCAAGGGAGCACAGCGGCGCTTAAGATTATGGAAGATATTGGCCTGCCGACAAGGTGCAAGAGAAGCCTGCGCCATGGTGAAGACGCGATACACCAAGGCTGACCCAAACCATATGGCCGAGGTCGGACCTGTAGGACCAGATGGGCAAGAGATCCTCGTCAGTCTGGTATATGACCAGGTAGCGTTAGCCGCAAAGTATTCCCAACAGGATTGTAGGCTAGACAGCCTGTTGGATGGTATAGAAGAAGAATTCAGTCAGTCTAAGTGACTTTATACTTCAAAGGACATATTTTGTCCCTAGCTGGATTGTAAATCATTTGTCTTGGCCGACCTTTTCGCTTCAACCTCTGGACCCGACAGTCCGAAGCGTATCCGAATATCCGCTCAGTTATGTAAAAATCAGGGCACGCATGGAAACCAGGCGTAGGGGTCATAAGTGCTTGAACAGACAAGTACCCAACTAGCTACGTTATATTACATGTGTAGTAAGAAACATCTTCCAGGGAGAATAGTTCCGTTAAGGGTTCCTTTCCCTGGGTGTGCATGCATTAATGTGCATGTCCGAACTGCGAAAAATGACACAAGATATAAACATCTGGTGCATGTTTTGTAATAAGTAAAAGACATCTTTTGTTCACCGACCAAATATTCCCTTAAGAACGCTAGCTTTTGGCTGCACCCAGTCTGAGGTACACATCCGGCTGACCCGGTAGTAACAATCGCAGAGGTGCTCCCCTTATGCCCTAGTCGAATTAACGGGAACGTAGGGCATAAACACAAGAGCCAGGCAACCCAGCTTGGCCAAAACTGAAGTCATATCGATGCATATAATGGTGAAAAGGGCACATATGGAGAAATGACACATATGTGGTGGGCGTATAGCCCAGAAGATAATTATGTTAAGCTCCTGTATAAGAAGCCCCCAAGTATATTGAGCGCGCATAGCACGGCAGGAGTGTGTGGTCAAAGCATACTTGAAGCTTTTAAGGCTATATATATGAAAAGGAGAGAGAAGATATATGTAAAAAGGAAAACGGAGGTGAGGAGACAAACACAGAGTTCGACACTAGGCGTAGAATCTTCGGAGTCTGGCCGCGTTCCATGGGTTCGGCTCGATTCGATTATCTGATGCAGTACGCAGATGGTATGCTCCTCCGGTGAGAACTTTATCAGTGATGAAGGGACCCTCCCACTTGGGCTTGAGCTTGTCCTTTTTCTTCTCCGGTAGGCATAGAACGAGTTCGCTACCGTTATAGGTTTTGGCCCGTACTTCTCTGCTTTGATACCTTCGAGCCTGCTGCTGAGAAAATGCGGAACGGGCCTTCATGACGTCCCGCTCCTCCTCCAGGGCATGTAAACTATCCTGCCGATCTAGCTCGGCTTCTCTCTCTTCGTACATGCGCACTCTAGGTGAGTCATGAATGATATCGCAGGGTAGTACTACCTCTGCGCCGTACACCATAAAGAATGGTGTGTATCCGGTGGTGCGATTGGGCGTGGTCCGCAGCCCCCATAGTACGGAGTCGAGATCCTCGACCCAGTGCGAGTCTGATTCCTTCAAGGGTCGCACTAGTCTTGGTTTGATGCCGCTCATAATAAGACCATTTGCTCGTTCGACTTGACCATTTGTTTGGGGGTGATAGACAGAGGCATAATCTAGCTTAATGCCCATCTTGCCGCACCAAGTTTTCACCTCGTCGGCTGTATAGTTGGAGCCGTTATCAGTGATGATGTTGTGGGGGACACCGTAATGGTGTACGACTCCGGATATGAAGTCTATCACTAGTCCTGATTCGGCCGTTTTAACTGGCTTGGCCTCTATCCATTTGGTGAATTTATCTACCATCACTACAAAAATAATACACTTCCGTGATGATACGTGTTTGTCACAGTAGGTCGCGTTTTCTGCCATGCATGTACATCCATGACGATTTTATGACAGAATCAAGATAGTCATACCTGTGCTGTCGTAGAAGTGTTCCATGACATTACCAAAAATATCATCATGGAAGTGTCCACTTCCATGATGATAAATCGCGCGTCATAGAAGTGCATTCGTCAAGGGTGACCGACTTGTGGCATCCACCGTAACGGGACGCCGTTAACCGCCGTTAACCTATAGGGTCCGTTTTTGGATCCGATAACCCGCTAACAGCCACGACCAATGCCGATTTTCCACGTGTAAAATTCTCATTGGTTGACGGATCCACGCGTCAGCTCCGCGTTGGCACAGGTGTCACTCATCCAACGGTCCAGATGGGCCTATGATGTTGACACGTGGACCGGCCCAAAAGTGGCCCATAAAGTTTAAATGGGCCAGCCCAACCAAAGGCCCATAAGATTTAGCACACCATCATGGGCCGGCCCAGCTAAAGGCCCACAAGATTTTGCAGACCATAATGGGCCGGCCCAGCTAAAGGCCCACAAACTTTTTGGGACCATAATGGGCCGGCCCAGCTAAAGGCCCACACGACTTTGGAGACCATAATGGGCCGGCCCAGCTAAAGGCCCACTAGATTTTGCGGACCACAATGGGCCGGCCCAGCTAAAGGCCCACAAGATTCTGTAGACCATAATGGGCCGGCCTAGCTAAAGGCCCAACATTCTCTGTCAAATCGTCCCGTCAACGACCTGTCCTAAACTTGTCATCAACGCGGCCCATGGTTACTTCTGGCCCGCTAACAGTCCGCTAAGTAATTGGGCCGAATTATGGCCCGGTGTATTTCCGGCCTGTTAAAGGTCCTGCTTCAGTTGGGCCCATTTACATGCCATCAAAACTTTCGGCCCATAAACGACCGTGAAGGATTTGGGTTATATTGGCCATGTCTGACATTCGGCCTGTTAGAGGCCCACTATAGATTTGGGCCACTTCGGCTGTTGTCATTTTCGGCCGTTAACGCCGAGACGAAAACAATGGGCCATATGTGGCCTAACGTCATATCGGGCCCATTAACAGCCCATATAAAAATAGCGATAACCTAGCACGACCTAAGTCCCACATTAAAGGCCCCGTATTAGATCGGCGCATTCTGACTTTACGTCAAGAATTTCGCTGTCAAAGATCTCGCATCATAAATGGGCCACCATTTCGACTGCTAAGACCGATGGGTTATTTGGCACAATTAGGGCCCAATCTCACTTTCGGTCTATTAAAGGCCCATGTTTTTATGGGCTCGAGATATTTACACTGTAAGCGGCCTATTTTTACTTAGGGCCCAAATTATGTTTAGGCACATTAAAGGCCCACTATGGGCACAGGAGCCTACAGAAAAATATGAAAGCTTATGCTGATTTAGTGGGCTACATGCGATTCGGCCCGTGTCGTTTTTAGCCCAATTGGAATGGGCCCGACGAATGTTGGCATGTTGGGCTCCTACGACGCTTTTGGCCGAATACATTACTAAGATAAACCTACACTATACAAAAATAGCGTCGTAATTACTGCAGCCTGTGGAAGCATCGTAAATGTTGTATCACAACAAAATAAATTCCAACCATACAACAAAAGGACTGTTGGCATAAAGTTTATAGTCCTTCCAGATAAAAGCACCATCAGATGTATAGAAGCACAGATCATTTGACCTGAGTGCTAATGTTTGGTGTAGAATACGATGGAGCGGCACAATCTCCACCTTTTTCCGCCATTGCTCTTGAACAACGAAGCGAATATACGATAGTACGGTTTCAAAACCATTCATATCTTGGCGACATTTGTCAACCACTATTCTTGTTTCGAAGCAGCGTCCATTAGGGATTGGACTTGTGTCGAGCACGGATATATCACTACATCTAGCGGGAAGATTTTGTTCAAGATGGCGATTTAGGCGAGTTTACCTTGACAACCAACCCAGAATTACGCAGGAAGGTGCTTTTTGCCTTTGTTAGTGGAGAGATCTTGGCCTTGCGGCAAGAGGTGACATTGTGCCGGTGGTAGCCTCGTCAACTTCAGGTGGTTGTGGCTGTTCAATCATTTGTTCCATAGCTTCCTAAAAGTTTGAACTTGTAGATTAGTGTACTAGATAAGTCATTAATGAGAAAAAAACAAACAAAGTAGGTTAAATGTTTATACATAACTTATTTTGGTGAACTAGTGTAATACATTAGCATGTATTGTAGTGCCAACTACATAATAAAATCACTTCTGAAACATATGTCCATGTAGAATGCCTACTGTATTGCCTATTTCCTCACATTCATTGACATGTAAGGATAAAGAGACATGGTTTAAAGTAGGATGAACATAGTATGACATCATTCATATCATGGGCAAACAGATATAAAACAAACATGCTATTTTATCATTGTGTGCGCATGTGAACATAACACCTAGATTACGAGATCAAGACCAAAAGAATATCCTTCATCTCTTTTAAACCATGTAAGGTGAAATGATACATTAAGACAAGCTGTGTATAAAAGTGAGCAGAGAATCTGACATTGGCTGCAAACCAAGTAGTTAAATGAACACATCACATTACCAATCAGTTCAAGGCGGGAGGAGTAAGGACTTACAACAATGGCTTGAGGTGTGCTCATGCCCTTCATCTTGCTGGTGTGGCATTCCTTGAAGATTCGCACTACGTTCGATTCGGGTTCTTTTGGTCATACGGGCTTTCCTCTGTATTTGAAACAAGTCAATATAGATACGATAATATGGCACAAAAGAAGAAGAAAGTAGCAGCTATTTACAAGAGCCTCGCGATGTGCAATATAGCTATAAGATCCGTTGTCTGTTGGAATTTCACTTTAGAGCGGTTGGTTTTGTTCTTCAAACAGTTAGCCTAGAAGAAGATACACTTGTAAGGCACATACATAAATACAAGTTCAATATGTGGTGCGATCAAATACATATAGCCTACGATACTTTTGATCGGACCGGTGTTTAACGAGGGCTGTCGGTCTTCATCTGTAATATATTCCACTATAGATGTTTAGGCGATTTCATTGTTAGCCTTGCCTTCAAAGTGAGATTTTCTAAGGTGGTATCGATCTTTGTCATGCAGAGCGGTGAAAAACATGAGTGCATGCTTGTTTAGTTGCATCATCTTTCGGACCCTACTTGAACCTCATCTGTTGAAAAAAGAATGTGAGTCTTATTAGGAGGAAGCTAGAAAGTATGGGACAGAGCAAGACAATATTACTAATTACGATGAATAACATTACTTACGAATAAATGGTCAAGGAAGGTGTTAAAGCGGGTATTGTATTTCTCATTCTGTCTTTGGATCCACGTTGGGAGGATACGTGCATGACACCTAACGACAACGGCTGCCTCGATACTAACTTGGGCGACTCAGCAGCATCACGTGGCCTTTTAAGCCTGCCTCAAAATGGATCTCCATTCTTCCTCCTTTAGATTTTGTTAATCATCAAGCATTATCCACGATGTGCATTTCCGCTTGCGCCCGTGGTGCTAGTTCAACAACGAATATGGAAAGTGTTAGTGTACATCAAGCTGTGAGAGTACATATAAAGGAGCATGCAAGCGCAACTTGACTCGGTCAGTACCGTCTTGGTGTTGATGCTCATGAGGTTCGGCTGATCTTGCCAAGTCTTGTTGTGTCCAAAGCGATTCCGGAAGTAGTGTTAGGTGTGAAGGCAGCTTGGGATTTGGCGATTCGGAACAAGCGAGCGAGTAACTTCGTTGAGATCTTTGAAATGCAGTTGAAGCGGATGCTGCGGTGGTGGAAGCAGGTGATACTGTGTTTGTAGATTTAGCCGGTGGACTTGGACCTTCTACTGCATTATAAGTACCAGCAGAATCTCGACGGCAGATCCTTTTCCGTTTCACCCGACGAGTAGCATCACTCCCTACTATATTATTTTCCTTGCTCTTTTTTGACTTTGCCATGTCAAGTTGTACCCACAACACAAAAGAATAAAATCACTCTTCAGAACTCATTGATGCATCATACAGACAAGCAATACTTTGATCTAAGACAACCGTATGAGGATGGAATATGTAAGAAAAACAGGACAGCATGACATATTCACAACTACGATGTGCAAACTAAGCAAAAGGATTTTCAAGAAAATAGAAGTAATGCAAGCTAGACACCATATGAAAGATGCAACCAATATTACTCTGCCAAGTTAAAAGTGTCTTGTCATAAGTGGCAATTCGAAAAATTAGAAGCGATACAACATAGAAATCAATGCAAGATGCAACAACTATCAAACTGCCATGTTAAAAGCGTCCAATGATGAGTGGTGATGCGGGATACACAACAGAAAGTACTTTGATGTAAGAACATGGTATGATAGATAGATGCGTGTATTCTAGACACAGAGAAAGCCATGTCATATGCACATGTATAACGTATAAACTCAGCAGGTGCAATTTAATCAAAATAGAAGAAATACAGGCTAGACAACATATGCAACATGAAACCAATTATCACCTTTGTCAACTTAGAGCAAGGACCTGCGATGGTGGAGTACGGAGATGAACTCATCATGTAGACTTGGGACTTCAACTTCATTAGCGATGGCGATCGCAAATCTAGAGAGTCTCTGTTTGCGTCCGATTGCGGAGGACCACAAACATCCCTAACTTACTCTTTTCCTTCCTATTTTCTGATATTGCCTTATGAAGTCAAAACCACAAGAAGATGAATAAAATTAGCTCTAATAACTGGTTGATGCATGATACAAATGAACACTACTTTGATGTAAGGCAAGCGCAGGATAGGAGGATGGAATATATACAAAAAAAGATAGCGTTTCATATTCACACGTACGATAGGAGGATGGAATATGTATGAAAACCGATGGCGGAAGGCATTTCAACAAAAGTAGAAGAAATGAAAGCTAGGCACCATATGAACATGCAACCAATATCACTCAATCAGGTAAAAAGTGTCTCGTCATAAGTGCCATTTCAAGAAATTAGAAGCAATACAAGCTAGAAGACAATGCAAGATGCAACCTACATCACAGTCCCAAGTTATATGTGTCTTATGGGTAAGTGATCGTTGCAGGTATAAGTTGTAAGCTACGCAGATGCAATTCAACATAATCGAAGCAATACAAACTAGACATCATACGGAAAACGCAACCACATATAACAGCCCAAGTAAGAGCAAGCACCGTGATGGTGGAGTAGGGGAGATGTGCTCATCATGTACACGTATGTTCTAGAAACAGGAACACATGTCATATTCACAGGCATTATGTGTAAAGTAAGCAGATGCAATTCAAGTTAGAAGCAATACAAGCTAGACATCATATTCAACATGCAACCACATATAATAGTGCCAAGTTAGAGCAAGCACCTATGATGGTGGAGTAGGGGAGATGTGCTCATCATCTACACAGCTACGTTGACTGTCCAACCTTGTGATGTCTTGCGAATCTTGTTGGGAGGATGGCGGAGTAGAATCTGTAGAGACCCCCTATTTGAGTTGCTCCGAAGGACCACCATCATCCATTGACGGATTAATTTCCATCAGCTGTAATGATTTTGCACTGTGAAGTCAAACCGATAAGAAAAAGGAATAAAATTCGCTCTTTAGAACTCATTCATGCATGATACTAACGAACACTACTCGGATGAAAGGCAAACACATGATGCGATGATGGAATATGTATGAAAAACAGGATGGTATGACTTATTCACACCTATGATGTGGTAACTAAGGTAAGGCATTTCAACAAATTAGAAGCACTGCAAGCTAGACACCATATGAAAGATGCAACCAATATCACTCTACCAAGTTCAAACTATATGGCGTTTCAACAAATTAGAAGCAGTACATGCTAGAAATCATATGCAAGACACAACCAATATAACAGTGGCGACTTAAATGTGCCTTATCATAAGTGACTGATGCGGGATATGCAAGAACAATAGTCTGATGTAGAAACAGGAACACATGCCATATTCACAGGCATTATGTGTAAAGTAAGCTGATGCAATTCAACAAAGTTAGAAGCAATACAAGATAGACATCATACGCAACATGCAACCACATATAATAGTGCCAAGTTAGAGCAAGCACCTATGATGGTGGAGTAGGGGAGATGTGCTCATCATCTACACAGCTACGTTGACTGTCCAGCCTTGTGTTGTCTTGCAAATCTTGTTGGGAGGATGGCGGAGTAGAATCTGTAGAGAACCTCTGTTTCTGTTGCTCGGAAGGAGCACCATCATCCAATGCCTTGCCAATTTCCTTCAGCTTTATTGATTTTGCATTGTGAGGTCATACCGACAAGAAAAAGGAATATAATTCTCTCTTCAGAACTCATTGATGCATGAATCTTGTGAACACTACTCTAATGAAAGGCAAAGTCATGATACGAGGATGGAATATATGCGGAAAAATGGGCGTCTTGACATATTCACACCTATGATGTGGTAACTAAGCGAAGGCACTTCAACAAATTAGAAACACTACAAGACACCATATGGAAGGTGCAATCAATATCACTCTGCCAAGTTAAAGCTGTCTGCGTCATAGGTGTATGCGTTCATCAAACTAGAAGCAATACATGCTAGAAATCATATTCAAGACGCAAACCAATATCACACTGCCAACTTAAAGGTGTCCCATCATAAGTGACTGATGTAGGATACACAAAAAGAGTAGTTTCATGTAAGAACATGGTGTGATAGACAGATATAGTATGTACCAAAAACAGGAAAGCGTGTCATATTCACATGTATCATGTGTAAGCTAAGCAGATGCAGTTTGCACTAATTAGGAGCAATACGAGCTAGACACCATATGCAACATGCAACCAGATATCACACTGCCAAGTTAGAGCAAGCACCTTGGATGGTGGAGTAGGGGAGCAGAGACTTGGACCGTGTAATGCACTATCAGTACAAGGAGAATCGGTACAAATGCTCCGTTTATGTTGCTGCAGAGGACCACCATCATGGCCTTCATTACTCTTTTCCTTCCTCTTTCTTGATTTTCCCTTGTCAAGTCAAACCCACAAGAAAAAGGAATAAAATTTGCTCTTCAGAACTCATTGATGCATGATACTGATGAACACTACTTTCATGTAAGGCAGCCACATGATAGGAGGATGGAATATGTATGAAAAAGCAGACGGCGTGACATATTGACATGTATGATGTATAAAGTGTAAACTAAGCACAAGGTACTTGAACTTGTTAGAATCAATGCAAGCTAGAAACCATATGAAAGATGAAACCAATATCACTCTGCCAAATTAAAAGGGTGCCCTAACAAATGTATTTGACCAAATTACAAGCAATACATGGCAACAGGCTAGAAATAATATGCAATATGAAACGAATAAAGGTGACTCATCGTAAGGGATTGATGCAGGATACATAAGAGAGGTAGTTTCATGTAAGAACAAGGTTAACACATAGATGTAGTGTGTACCAAAAATAGGAAGGCATGTCATATTCACAGGTATAGTGTGTAAACTAAGAAGATGCAATTTACCCTAATTAGAAGCATTACAAGCTAGACACCGTATGCAACATGCAACTACAGGTCACACTCGAAGTTAGAGCAACCTGTGATGGTGGTGTAGGGGAAGTGCGGTCTTCAAGTCTAGAGCTACGTTTAATATCTTCATTTAGGCTTGTTGTTTCTTGAGAATCATGTGGATAGGATGAAATTGCATTCTTTATAAGAGTATTGCGTCTCATATTAACCCACGCGCCTAACTATCTCATCATAACCGATAGATGCAGGATACACAAGAACAGTAGTTTGATGTAAGAACATGGTGTGATAGGCAGATGTAGTATGTACCAAAAACAGGAAGGCGTGTCATATTCACATGTATAATGTGTAAGCTAAGGAGATGCAATTTAACAAATTAGGAGTAATACAAGCTAGGCACCATATGCAACATGCAACCAGATATCACACTGCCATGTTAGAGCAAGCACCTTGGGTTGTGGAGTAGGGGGGATGAGATTTGGAACTAGCACGGCAGATCGAGTAGTGGAGAATCTGCAGAGATCATCTGTTTCGGTTGCTCCAGAGGACCACCATAATTCCGTGCCTTCGTCCTTTAAGATTTTGCCTTGTCAAGTAAACACACAAGAAAAAGGAATGAAATTCGCACTTCCAAATTTGTGGATGCATGATACTGACGAACACAACCTTTATGTATGGCAACCACATTGTAGGAGGATGGAATATGTATGAAAAACGCTAAGCCGAAGGCATTTCAAGAAATTGGAAGCAATGCAATCTAGACACCATATGAAAGATCCAAACAAGATCACTCTACCAAGTTAGATGTATCTCATTATAAGTGGCACTTCAACCAATTAGAGGCAATACATGTTTGCAATGATACGCAAGATGCAACCAATATTACACTGTCAACTTGAAGGTGTATCGTCAGAAGTGAATGATGAAGGATACACAAGAAAAGTAGTTTGATGTAAGAACATGGTTAATAGAAAGACGTAGTATGTACCAAAAACAGGAAGGCATGTCATATTCACAGGTGTAATGTGTTAACTAAGCAGATGCAATTTACCCTAATTAGAAGCATTACAAGGTAGACACCATATGCAACATGCAATCACATATCACACTGCCAAGTAAGAGCAAGCACCTGCGATGGTGGTGTGGAAATTACGGTGATCAACTAGAGAGCTACGTTGACTATCTTCATTTAGCCTTGCTGTTTCTTGAGAGTCATGTGGGAGGACGACTTCGCACTCTTTAAGCAGTAGAGGCGTCTCGAGTAACCCACTCGGGTATTTGTATCATCATAAGTGATTGATTTAGGGATACAAAGAGCATTAGTTTGATGTACGAACATGGTTAATAGACATATGTAGTATGTATCAAAAACAGGAAGGCATGCCATTATCAATGGTATAATGTGTAAAGTAAGTAGATGCAATTTAACCAAATTGGAAGCAATACAAGCTAGACACCATATGCAACATGCAACCACATTTGACGGCGTGAAGTTAAAGAAAGCACATGGGATGGTTGTGCGTGGAAATTGAGATCATCAACTGTAGAGCTATGTTTCTTGTCTCCAGCTAGCGACCTTTGCACCCATTAGAGCTACCGAAAGCGCTAGTGCTTATCTTGAATTACTGCTGGGAGCGACTTACATCTTTTCTTTTCTGCATTCATCAACACTCACGTCGAAAGTCTGAAATACCCATGCATAAAACACAATAGTGTGAGTATGGGTGAAGTGTGTGCACAATTAGTACAATGTAAAGGTAGCGAGATAGCGGTGGGTGAGAAATAAAATGATGGGAGACATATGATAACTCTACAACATGCATGCCACACTAAATTACTATAGGATTCTATGAAAGTAACGATGTTGAAAGCAAATAGGTCACCCATTTTTTCTCGCACCGTCGATGTACAAAGAATGGGAAGATCGCCTTCATCTACCTCCGGCCGATCGGTGTTGATGGTCTTCCTCGAAACGCCAGCGACCATCGGCCCACTATTCCTCCCCTGCCTGCACCCTCCCCTCGACCTCACCGCATCGCCATGCTTGGCACCGCCCCCCGGCCATCCATTCAAGCCCCGCCGACCTCCAGATTGGGCGCAAGCAGCTCCTGCGCCCCACACCCCTATGATAGACACTGATGCACCGCTTCCCCGGGGAACAGGCGGACTAGGTGCTCCGCGCACCTAAGCGGGTGCTGCTTCTTTTAATTGCGGTTCGACCGACCAATTGAAATCCAAGCAGGCTCTTGACCTCTAGCAAAGGTGAAATAGTAAAGGAGGAAACCTTGTGCATTTAGTATCACGAAGAAGATCACGAAGAAGCACTCAACTAGTTTCTTTAGGTAGGATGAATACGGTATGAGTAGAGCGTAAGATTTGCACGAATAAGGGAAGAGGAGTACCTCTTTCATCGGCGATGTGTGTCCTCATACATTTTTCCAACGATCTCTTGTGGTTATTGGAAATGAGAAGTTGTGGAGGGCAGTGGAGCCTTGGACGAACCCATGGCCAAGTTGTTGAGTGTAGTGCGGTGGCCGTCTGCCGTGGCGGGGAACCAGATCCGAGGCGGCCCGACGACAGCGTAGAAAGGTGAATAGCTCCGGTCACGGTGGGCGGTTATGACAGTCACGGCAGCAGCGATGAGGTGCATGACGGCGTGGTCGGAGTGGTTACGATACAGCCAGACGTCGGCGTCGGCGTCGTGGAGGCAGCTTTGCCTCGGCTTCAGTACTAAGGCCTTGAGGCGTTGCGGTTGCGATTCTGCGTTGAGCGGCGGCGTCGTGAGTGCGAGCTCGGCGTGATGGAGGAGGCGGCGGTGGATTGGCGACTAAGGGGTGGAGGGCGGAGGAGGCTGGGGTTTCAAGGTGGTGGAGAGGGTGTTTGGCGCCCATGGAGTATGAATGGGGAAGCGGAGGAAGCGGGGAACTAAGGGGAACAATGTTTTGGTTTGAGGCAGCGCTTGTTTGAAATTTGGGGAAAGTTACAAACTTTGCCCCCATCTAAAATTTCGGACATATTGCGGGTTGGGGGTAGGACACTAATCTCAGGTGTCCCAAATGTGGGCGGGATAGATTTCGGCCGAGCACATGGGTGTTTAGGTGCCCAGGCGTATGAATGCTTCTCGGAGGCGGTTGAGACTGGCGTCTTGGTGAAGTTACAAACCTACCCCGGTTTAGACCTTTGGACATCGGGCCGATAGGCTACGGGCGAGTCGGGATAGTAATTTCCTACCACCAAACATTAGTCTCAAGGCGGTTTGGTGACCATAGGCCTATTTGGCGCCGTTCAATATTTGGTTGCGAAGCATTAACGTTTCGGTTCTCTTGAATTGAACTTTCGTGATTTGTCAAACTTCACAAATCTTTACTCTTGAAAATCCTAAAGCTACGATTATTTTGGAATGGAGGGGTACATTTGAATATACATTGTACACGAGTATATATTAAAAAAAATGCAACTTACCTCAGTTCATGCATGGTTCCAGATATAGTCTCCTTGGTTGCAAAAAAAAGTTAGATATGCATATGAATATATATAGCATGTTCAAACTCACAACAAAGATTGATGCCCCTGTTTACATCTGTTTTACAAAACCCATTATCTTGGGTTCAAATAGATGAATGCACTTCCTATGAATTCAAATCTTCGAAACCCCCTTTATGTTGAATTCGACATGTATTCTATTTCATAGCTAGCAATTTGGAATGTATCCATGCAAGTGACAAATGTATAAAGTGCTTCACACTAACATGGAGTGCACAAATTAATGTTTATATATGAATTGCAAAAGCATCCATTGCCTGTATTTCAAACCGCTCTAACTCTATGGATCGATAATATGAAATAAACACATGCACATGCTAGAATTCAATAGAGTATGGGTGTCTGATAGACCAATTTTTGTCCATACGCAATTTGCAAAATTCATGATCTCATCCAAAAATAATAATGCCATTTATATTTTAATTTAATGCATATAACCGCCTTTTACATGTAGATGCACTATGCCTCGGCCCGTTCTCACAAACACGTTATATATATCTCTATCTAATGCATAAGTGCACACACTTTATATGCATCGGCATTTCTCTTTCACACATGCTCACAATCTCTCTCGGGGTGTCGGGGTGTCTCACGCACATGCTCTCTGTTTCTCTCTCTCTTTAAAGCTACTATGTACCACTCTTTTCACTAATCTCAGTTGGAAAACACTATTTCTCTCACATGCATATATACACATGCACGGTCTCTACTAGCCCTCTATGTCAAAATATATGTGCCTACGTGTCTCCACTTACGCACATTATCTTTTAGGCCTCTCTCACACATTGCCCTCCCAGACACACCTCCACTACTAGGGAAAAGCCCTAGCAGCAGCAGCTGGGTTTTAGGCCTATCGAAGCGCCGGGTGTGAGCGCCATCGATAAGGCGCCATGTTAAAAGCTTAGCGATAGCATGCCTAGACCCATGCTCTTTGCTAAATTGATTCTTAATGTGACGCTTCTCCGTGAGGAGGCGCCATCGGTAATTAGTAGTAGCGCTTCTCCTTGCCCGGCGCTACTACTATTTTTAGTATTTTATTTCTTTTTTATTTGATGTTGTTTTCATACAACTTTACACAAGTTTTCATTCAACCGAATTTAGAGTTTGTTTTACATCATAATGAGTTATTACATCACGGGGTGAAAAGAGCCGTGGACTAGTTTCAAGTGGATGTCCATCCACTTGAAACTAATCATGATTCTTTCACCCAATGATATAATAATATCATCATCATCATATCATTAACAACTTATCATCATAATACATCATTGTCATATAACACCTCCTCAAGATCATCGTTTTCATCAATGATATCACATAGCAAATTGGTCACTAGTCGTAATCACAAGTACTCCTCATTATCAACTCTAACACATTACCACATAATAAACATATTGTACCTCATAGGACCTACTATATTCTCTTAGAACCTACTACATTTTCTAAAGTAAAATAGAAAAAAAACAAGATAGCCCCTGACGCTCCATTATGGAGAATGGAGATTATCCTGTCTCCAATTCTTGCCTTTCGCTGAATGTTACTTCCAAGAACCTCCTTGCGATTGTCCAAACATTTTTTCCATTCTTTGATGAGCATGTGTTCACCAGTTTTAGAAATCCGATATGCACAGGTGAGCTCCCTAGATTTACAGCGGTAAGATGTTCAGAAGCTGTAAGGTGACCATTCAGATACATCGGATGAGGCACACAATCCGTCGGGAGTTTACATTTGAAAACATAGTAATAACTTCATAGTTAGCAATGATGTACTAGTTTTAGAAGTATGTAAAGATGCACGGATGTCGTAATAGTAAAAATCTTACCAGGGTATCTCGAGAGAAGTTCTTGTGGTTCAACACGTGCACTAGTGGCACGTATTCACCATAATTTGGAGGAGTTCGATAATAGTTATTGTAATCCTCAAGAAGAGTACAAAATGCGATCAGATGATTTTTCTCCTTATAAGTTAATTGAGACCATCGGTGTAGTGGGTTTTGTCAACCATCTTCCATACAGATCTTTGAAGAATCAAAATAAGCTGCCAATGGAAATAAGCTGTCAACTATTTTGAAATAAACAATATAAATTAGTTAATAACTATGTTTGAGAAACTCACATAGCGGTACAATCGGAAGCGTATCAACAAGGACCCAAATGTCCATATTGTCTTGCTTTCGATGTCGGGATCACCAAGATCCATGGTGACAATCATACCTTCATAAAACCGTACATTTTGCAAAGTGCTTCCCAATTTTGGCAACCAAAATGGGTTACGCTCTGAGCATTGCTGATTTACTTCAAAATTCATATCTTGATGGGTCCTTAGGTGTATTTTCTTTGTTTCAAAATTTTCATGGTCTTCAAAACCATCCTCTCCAAGACATAAGCGTCTTGCATGGCATGGGATAAGCAAGTCGAATTGTAAAATATGAAAATTAGACGTTGAAATAGTTGAACTCATGCTTAATTACGAAAAAAACACTTGTTGTTGTTGTGTACCATTTCAACATCGAAGGTCTCCTCGAGCTTAATCTTTGAAGCGCCGATCTTAAATCGACCGGCTATGAACTGTCGCACTTTATACCTTGATCGTCATGGCACCAATTTGCACTCCCACAGGAGGTATGCGTCGTCAAAAGTACAACATTTCCCTACGTTCATAATTCAAAGATTAAACTTGTACATATTCTAGCACAAGTCATGCCAGAATTCACGGAAAAATCCGGCATGACCTTTGCTAAAAAGGACATATCGAGCGCTGAAATTTGCGAAAGCGGAAATTAATCAACACTCCGACAAAACATAGGCCACTTGGAGGTGTAACTTTGAACATGACCGCCACTTGGGCGACCACATATCCTATATGAGCAACACAAATATACATGGAGATTTGGCAGGTCTCACCTCAAGGTCGGAGGGTCGGTGGCCTTGAGACTGACGGGGATGATGGAGGCTCCTTGATTTCTGCAAAGCAAAAACCCTATAAGTTATCACTAATACATCCCGAATAATTGCTTAAATAGTTCAACTAGTTCAACTAGTTCTATTAATTCAACTAGTTCTTTCTAAATATAAACTTACTATAAATAGAAAAAAACTAGTTCTTTCTAAAAATAGAGCAGTTCAACTAGTTATATTAATTTACTTACTAAACTAGTTCAACTAGTTTATTAATTTAGTTACTAAAAATACATTAGTTCTATTAATTCAACTAGTTGAACTAGTTTATTAATTTACTTACTAAACTAGTTAAACTAAAACTAAACTAGTTCAACTAAAACTAAACTAGTTCAACTACTAAAAATCATTATCTATGAACCTAAATTAAAATCTACTACTACTAAAACATCTAGTAGTAACTAATTAAGCAGAGAGAAAGGGGGTGGGGAGGGTGGGGGGCTTCTGAGAGAGGGGAGGCAGTGGCGGGGAGGTGCTCAGCTGACGGAGGTAGGTGCGGCGAGGGCGGGCTCGGGATCGGGAGGCCAGCGGTGCTTGGGCGAGCTCGAGGTAGTGGCCCGAGGTCGGCTGACAGTGGTCGAGAGCGGGCTGTGGTGAGGTTGAGGGCGGAAGGGCGGTGAGGGCAGGCCTGGTGGCAGCTGACGGAGGAGTAGGGGAAAGGGGTGAATGGAGGACTTAGCCAAATTTTGGCAGGCGGGTGGTTAATTCAGAAGTAGCGATGGCAGCGTTAAAGCGCTCTTGCTCACGTTAGCTACAGCGATTACGGTATACGCGCTCTGCTAGTCCTTTCTCTTTTCCTTTTTCATTTATTTTCTTCACATTTTATTTTCTTTCCTTTCACCTTATTCTATTTCTTTCATTTTCAATTACCTTTCTATTTGCTTTCCATTTAATTTTATATCATTTAGCAGTAGCGTGTTTAGAAGAAAACGCGCTGCTACAAAGTAAGTAGCGGTAGCACTGTTCTATATGGATCGCTACTACTATGTGTAGCCTATCGGCCAAGCCGTGGGAATTATAGTGGTAGCGCTTGTTTCCGGACATGCGCTACTGCTAACTTTTGAGCTATAGCGCGCTTTTCGTGAACGCGCTACTACAAATTAGCAGTAGCGTCCTATTTTAACCGGCGCTCTCTTAGAGGTTGGCAGATATGATTTCATCATATCATTCGGTAGGATATCCCTAGCTGTTAGGCTGGATGTTAATACGAGGCAAAGTTTTACCCTAGTTCGGAACCTTGTAGTTGAAGAAAGAGCCTCTCCTGGTACTGTATATTAGTGATATGGGCGTGTACAAAGTACACGTGAATACCATGCATTGTGCGTGTGTGTATACTATCGACGAACTAGCCCCCAAGCTTCTGTAACATACTGGGGGCCTAGGGTTACAAATCATATATAGTCGGCTTATCACCAGTGGGGATAGAGTCCTCCGCGACTCTGGTAGCTTCGTGTTGTATGCCGAGTCCTCCGCATGGGTCTTCCTATAACGCATCTCGGTCCATCCTACATGTGGCGCAGGATGGAACCGACCCATGAGTCTTCATGTTGACCCACCACAACTAGAAATGATGTGCCCACCACACCACACACGCAATCGGACACTAAGGAAATAAGCATATACAATAGTACAACGGTATCTAGCTCACGATACGTCTCCATATTTTGTTGATGGCACTTTCGGACTTTGCATTTGATGCGTGCTCCGTATTTTGTTGGCGACACTTACGGTCATTGTATTTGAAACGAAAGCACGATATGGCCACTGAACTTCAGAATCACCACATACATTTTGTCGTGCTAACCAATATGTGGTTGGATGGTTAGGAGGACAATGGTTTCTCGAGCCCACCAAGGTTAAAGTCCCGGTGCTCGCATTTATCTTGTGTTAATTTCAGTATTTTCGGCGATATGCGCTCAGGTGGGTGGAAGCGTTCCACTTTCGACTACCGAGCACCTATGGTGACTTCGTAAAATATCAAGATCATATATGCTGGCCTACTCTCTCGAAGGTGCTCATAGGGGTAGGGTCCGCGTGTGTGCGCTTATAGCGGTGAGTGCTTGCGCGTATATATGAGCCCTTGCATCTGTACCATGTTAAACAAATACATGTCATGATTATACGGTCACTGGCTCACTCGTACAACTCCGTATGTTGTTGATGACACAATCAATTGACCAGTCAAACGTTCCATGCGGCGCAACTAGTGTTGCACCATCGGGGTGCGTAACCGTGGGGGCCACCTGTCGGCCCGTATATGAAAGAAAGAAAATGGTAGTTTGAGTGCATCTTTGTGTTAATAAAATAGGAGTACATTTTAGGGTGATCATACGGTCAACTGGCTCACCATACAGCTCCGTAATTTGTTGATAACATGATCAATTGACCGATTAAGCGGTCCCACATTCAAGATGAGCACATTACCACAGGGCCCACCCGTCATCACGTGTATGAAGGACAGAAATGGTAATAAATTAGTGGTCAGTGGGTATTCAAAGTCGTGAGTCCTCTGGTTGGGGGTGGGGGCGTTGATTGGGCGGTGGGGTGAGGATCGTCGGAGAAAAAGCTCAGTCGGGGAGGAGGGCTAGAGGATGGCCGGTCTGCGGCAGGGGACAAAGCGGTGGGGAGTGGTTCGGGAAGGGCGGAAGCGGCGTAGCGGCGCTGGGCGGTTTCTGGCGGCCGCTGAGCGGTTCAGCCGATGGTATTTGGCGGCTCGTGGGGTGGAGTTTGATGATAAGCTGGAGGCCCTTGATTTCGTATCCAACGGCTGGAAAATCTAATGACGAGAGATTAAAAAGTCGATCGGTGACGTGTAGCCTCACCCATGCATTACACATGCACGCACACAAGACACGCACCCATGCAGGCATGCAACACTGACACATACACATAATGTACACAAGCACGCATGCTGACGTGCAACACTGACACATACACATGCACTCACAAACACACGGACGTACGCACCCATGCATGCAACACTAAAACGTACCCTTGCACACACGCAACACTCGCACGCCTGCATGCACACAACACACGACGCAAGACACACGCTCAATCTATACGCGCATGCACCCTTTGTTAAGGACATGGATTGTTACGGGTATTAATCAATCTTATCTGTGATAAGCGAGAACATTGATGTTTGCAGCCGGTCTTTATGAATCACAACGTATCGAACGGGCTATCAACATAGTGAGGCTTACCTACATGAAAAAGATGACGTCACACTCGATGAACAATCATCGGTTTATGAAATGCCGCTTCGACCGCCTGGCCCACCAAAGGTTCCTCTGCTATCGCTACTGCGTTGTGTCACCGACATGCGAGCCATGTACCCAAAGAGCCCTGCGTCGGTGGAAGAACGTAGCGGTGTCCTTGGTCGAGTCGGTGCCACTCATTGCCCGCTGAACGCGCCTCCTTCCCGCATTCAAACGCCTCCATGAAACCTGCCCGTGTGGAAGCCGAGAAACCCACTGCGGACACACGTTCGTTCATGGCCGGGACGGCATTAAGCGCAACACCGGCTGAGCTCCTCCTTCCGCCATCTATTTAATCTCCTATTTAAGCGAGGCCAAACACGGCCAAGAATCGCACACCTCTGCCGCTCCCCTATCTCCTCCTTCACGGTTCGTCCCACTCTTACAATGGCTTACTGAAGTAGTTATTCCGCATCCAAGCCGGCTGGGTAGCCCGCGGAAGCGACCTATGTAGCTTCGCTGATCCACCTCCTTCCCTCACCCGGCCGGAGCAGTTTGTCGCCCCAAGCGTAGCAGCGGTTCTACAACTTGCCTCTCCAGGCCAGCTCGATGAGGAGCGGCGCACGGGAATCGTTGCTGCCGTCCACGCCGCCGCCTCATACCGCATCTCCCATGCTGGCGGCCGCGCCATGCAAGCAGCGACAGAAGCCGGGTGCGCGGAGAGCGACGAGTCGGCGGCCAACGCCTCCGCGTCCGCCGCCATTATCGAGGAGAAGTAGAACACGGGAGGCCGCCGCCGCTTCGGTCCCATGAAGGCCGCCGCTGCTTGGGTCCCATGAAGGCCACCGCGGAGGCGACGCCGGCGTACACAGCAGGTGTCTTGCCGGATCCTTTTGTTGTGAGGACCTTTGTCGACCCTGCATGGGCTCCATGGAAGAGGGGAATGTTAGGATGAACTCGAGCCGGTGCTAGCCATGGCGAAGTAGTGGCCGGTGATGAACTCGAGTCAGTGTCCCCCACCATCATCTTCGGCATCAGCCAATGATATCAGTTGGGCAGTGGGGAAGTGAGCCGTCCTTTGCGCTGAAGCATATACCTTCGGGGCTCCCGGCAGTCCAGTGGTTGTGCTGCCGGACATGAGGAACACAAATCGATCGGCGGACGACCATTTAGGCCCGGTATTATATACCTGTGCTGTCCAAAACTAGCACCGCATAGTTCATTTGACTGTAATGAAATCCATCATGTTTGTATGAAAATCCGGTATTTTATATGATTTCTGTCGTTGTTATATGAAATATCAGTTTGTCTACGTGTTTGCGTGAATTTCGTCCGGTTGGTTGAGTTGCTGTCATAATGTGTGTGGCTACGGTTGGATGGCGTAATTTGCGGGTCGCCGGTCGGTCTGCGGGCGGCTCGGGCGGCGTTGTGGGACAAAAAAACACAGCTCGTGCGAGCTCATCTCCAACGTGCGCGCTGGAGGATGCATGAGCACCCGAGCCATTCCTCGTTCATCGGTGGCAAAGGCACCGGTGGAAAAAAGGGTTGCCAATATTTTGGCTACCGGGGAAGATCCAAACAACCCCTCCCAATGATTCAAATCCCTCGTTAAGCGTGGAATTTTGCCATGTGTTGTTTTCATGGACTAGCAAGATGCCCGTGCATTGCACGGAACATCAAAATGCATTTTTCTACAAACTCCCGCATGCATGCAAGGGATAATTAATGTCCTTCTTTGCTACTACCACGAGGCAAACACCATTAATATTGCATCGATTAGTGTTAGTGGCCTTGTATATCTGAAAATCGTAATTTTGATAGTGGCCCCTTGTATATAAAAATGGAGGGAGAAAGATGTGAGATAAGGTGAGGAGGAGTGGGGCATTGTGGTGTTGGTGGTGGATCTGGGGCGGAGGCATGGGGATGGACGGCACATTATGTCTAGGTTTGTATCTCTCTCACACACACCCACGTAGGTGGGGGCGTGCATGAAAGAGAAGAGGTGCACGCCTGGCGCACGTACTCCGTCTCTTTCCCAACCACACCCACGCGGGTACACGGTGGAGCTCATTTCTGTACGAAAAGGCAGCCCACGTGGTAATTTGACACGTGTACTTTTTGTCCTCTTGTTGGAGGGAGGATCGTCTACCAGGGGTGAACAAACAAATTAGGACTTGACGTGTTATGTTAAAAATGAGGCAAACCATGTGGGGCCTACCTTAGAGGCAAGGATCTATACACTGGAGTACTTTTGATGAGTCCCATCAACTCGCAGAACAAGGAGAAGCTTGGTTAGTATGCCGTCTCCCCCGCCCACAGGCGCGGTGGCTCGTAGGATGAGGTGAAGCTTGCTTACAAGTAGTAGTACTACTGTACGCCTTACGACCGCTCCCACTACTCGAATCTGGCACTTTGCCATCTGCCATGGCAGATGGCAAAGGCATGGTCGGCGGATGGCAAAGGCTTTGCCATACGCGGCCAGATAACAAGCAGTTTATGCGAAACCACGCGGTAAAGGCTTCTTTGCCGTCTGGCGGCTGATGGCAAGAGCACGTGACTTTGCCATCGGTGGCAGATGGCAAAGCCTCTTAACGAGGTTAGCCCGTTAGAAGGCTAACGGCATACTTTGCCGTCTGCCATGACAGATGGCAAAGGCTGCGGGCTCTTTGCCATCTGCCCTTGAGATGGCAAAGGCTGTATGCGTCGCCAAACAGATGGCAAAGAGCTTTGCCATCTGGCGGATAGATGGCAAATAACCCAAATAAGCCAGCCCAAATTTTACATGTAGATGACACATGGCCTCTTTGCCATACGCCGGTGATGGCAAAGCTCTTACCATCTGCCGGTAGGATGGCAAAGTGACTATATTGCCCCATTTAATTTTGTTTTTCTTATATCAATTCATTTTCACAGAAAATCAAACACAAATATATTTATATGACCAATATAGCATATTCAACACATATTACCAATAGTCATGAACACATATATATCCAACACATGTTACCAATAGTAGCAAGTTTCATCAGTACATGTACATAGTTTCATCAATATTACACAGTTTCATCCATAGGTAGCAAGTTTCACACGGTAAAAACAAAAACTAAATACAAGCACTCCATCAACCCAAGCTTACGTGATCTTAAGCAAATCTGTAAAATGGGAAAGAAGAAAGTTAGAAGAACTAGAAGAAAATACAAATTATGGACACGAGACACGAGCAATGCAATTAAGTTATCTTAAGGCGAAAATCTTAAGAAATTTACACAAGGAAAGCAATTACGTATCCATTTAAGAAGAGCGAAGGAATGCAATTACATGCAGTTAACTTGTGTGGAAATTTGATTATTACCAGGAACCTCGTTGAGTACATCAAACGCCTCCTTGGATGCAGGGCCACGACAAGGTCTTTTACATTCGGAAAAAAGAGCATTCAATGGGACAAGATAAATATATTTTTCTGAACCAAAGTCCACGAGCCAATCACGCCAGAGGCAAAATAAGGAAAACAAAACTCAGTAGAAGGTGACACATGGCGCTTTATGCAGACAGGACATCGAACACAGTTCACTTTAAGTACCCTAAATGTTTAATGCGGTTGACCTATGCCACGAAACAATTGACTATTTTATGCTACAAAATGACCTGCCTGCCCGAATGTAGGGACACCACTTATGCTACAAAAACTGACCTGCCCGAGCGGAGGGACATCACAAAGAAGAATGTAAAGAATCACTCCCTACACTCCAAACATCATCCTCTTGGCCATAGTTTCTCGAGCCATGTAATAAGGACTTCCAACAATCTCAGTGAACCGTTCACCTACACCTCACAAACAAATAGCACATTAGGCAAACATTACAAAGTAAAAAAATATATAGCATAAGACAGGCTACTGTATCAGCTTAGCTTTGTCCTCTGACCATATCATCGACAAGTGGCAGACGGGTCAAAATGGAAAGCTTCAACTATAGCCATATAGGATATTAGGATTGACTCTACTTGGAGTGAAAAACAAAACAAACAGGCCAAAATCAATTGCTTTTCGGTGCAACCGTTTCTTTCCGGTTTGCAAACAAGAAATTCTACGGTTTGAGGTCGGTGCATCCACTTCATGCATATGGCAGATCTGATATTGTATAGGAAAGAACAAATGTAAACACGTTATTCACTAAATAGACAAAAAGTGAAGTTGCAGCAATTTAAGTACTACCAAGTTAAATGTGATCCTGGATAATCTAACGGTAGCGAATGAACAATGAAAATGCAGAAATTAATTGCTTCATAGATTAGATCATAACCTATTCAATGGAATATAGCCAACAAATATTTCTACCATGAATCACAGAATGAATGTGTCCCAGCATACTGTTAGGACAGTGTTAACCAAATGGCAAATGAAGGAATCCAGGGGCCATTCTTACCTACACGACCCTGACGATGGTTTTGGTGACCACAGTGGTGGCGCGTTCCGTGTAGTGCCCCCTCACAACGATCCGGTCGAAGAGCTCCCCACCCTCGCAAAGCGAGGGCCTCCCTGGTGGTATAGTCCATGCAGAGGTAGGTCACCCCAAACACCCCGCAGTAAACCTCCCGACGGCGACGATGTTGTTTTCAAACAACTCCCTAGTAAGATGAGAAGATACATCATTATGCGGGAATTGTTTTGCGTAATTTGACAAGTTTGCACTTGGTAGGAAGTTGCATTAGTACTTACATGTTGCAAAATGGAATGGAAGGAAAAATATGTCACCAAGAGCTTGGAAGCAATTGTACTAATTATGGTATGGCCCTTACTCTAAGAAGCATAAGCAGCTTCTCTAGAACAATAGGAATGCTAGCTACAAAACGTTGATGAATTACTCATTGGCACGGTCTCTATTTTAACATCAGGTATCCTAGCCTTATTTCTAAAGAGTCATGTTTATCTTGATTTTCAGATATTTATTTTCAGAATCCATGGCCAATAAAAAAATGCGGTAAATTGGTCATGTTTATTTTCTTTGTGAAGGAAATAGACACATGAGTACCAAAATGCACCAAATAGTATGCAGGCAGTGCATTTCTAATAATATTAATAATCTATGAATATGTAACATTTATCCTATGTTGTCTTTTGATAATTTCTTCTCCCTGAAATTTAGCTGCAGACTTATGACTTGGCACTATTAATTCAGTAGGAGAATGCGAACTTTGCGGAGATTGTTCAGTACATAAAAATATAAGTGAAGCCCAGAAGCAAGTGGTTGAAAGCAAGATGAGGGTGCTCTCTTACTATCCATTGGTAACACTACTCTTTAAGTCTGTTTAAACTGGCTTTTAGGAGAGCACGGAAGCACCATAAAGATTTCTTCCAAGGGATAAAGCACCGGAAGGGTAAACTGTTGATTTCTGAAAATGGTGCAAGGTATGACATTTTAACTAATTACTATGTGGAATTGCAAAGACAACTCACAATAGTTCTTGGCGAAAACCATTCGAATTTAAATTATTTGGTACTGTTAGGAATAAGTACACAACTTTTCTCTGCTTTGGATGCGCTAATCTGAGTTTAGTAAGGTATGGCATTTAATTTGTCTTTGAAAATTCTATTTGAATAAAATCCATGCACGCATAAATAATAAGTACCCTATTATTCATCTACAAATTAAGGAATGGACGGAAACAATTTTGTACACGACGAAGGAAAAGCACCATGATTTCTCTTCATATTACACAATGGATGTGAAGCAAACTTCTACCGAAAATAATTTAGTGGATCATTAAGATACCCGCATGTTTCTCTCACTTGAACAACAGAAGCATTTTCACTATTGAGAAGGAAATCGATCACGCAAGGCATGAGATTTGTTATAAATAAAAAATACAAAATAAATGCCAAGGAGTGATCCCTGGGTAGTATTTTAATTTTGGGAAAAGCTTATCTGAACCTAAGCTGCATTTGATACTTGGTAGTGACAGCACTTCACTCCAATATGTGATAAAAATAGGCACACTTCTATCTTATGTGATTTACTCGACAAAATTGAAAGATCGCTAGTGTTGTTACATTCATTATTTATAAAATAGAAACCATAAAATCCTCTATACACCTAATGATTATGGTCAGTTCAGTTATGAAGATATTTGTAGCAATGAAGCAGCTAGTAGCACCGATGGCGGCAGCGATAGCTAGTAGTATCGACCAAGTAGCTGACAACAACTAGTAACACAAGCGGTAGTAGCTAGCTAGTAGTAGCACGCTAGCAGCTAACAACAAGCAGCAGCTAATAGCACCAGCCACCAGCGGTAAAGCCAACAGCAATGACGTAACAACATCATCTAGCGGTAGCAAACCCGACCAGCGAAATAAAGCGGCGGCCAAGAAGCAACAACACTAGCGATCAACACTACACTACACGATGGCTGAGGCGAACTTGACCAGAGGAGGAGGCACCAATTTGGGAGGGACGGGCTCACACCTGAAGAGAAGAAGAGCACGGGGTGTCAAATCCACGGTGGGATGAGGTCGGGACCAGCGGCGGTGCAAAAGGGAGGAGCACGAGACGCAAGAAGATCCTGACGGGGTGAGGAAGAGGGGAGGAGAAGCTTCAGATCCGATGCAGCAGACGTCAGCAGCCGGCACGAGATCCATGGTTTGAGCTCACGAGGTGAGATCCATGGCGCCGTGTGAGGGAGGAGCGAAGGCGGGCGCCGTGGCCGGGCTCGGTGGAGGCGGGCTGTGGTGGCGGGGGAGGGCCATGAGGCCTGTGGCGGTGGCCGGGAGGAGGCAGCTGGGAGGCGGCACCGCTGCCTGGAACAGTGGAGGGGCCAGGCGCGAGGCGGGCTGCAGTGTGAGGAGGCGGGAAATCTGCGGTGGCGGGAGGGGCGGGCGGCGGTCTTGAGGTCGTCCGGCAGGTGGAGGTGTGTGAGTGCAGTTTGGGTTGGGGTTTTTAGACAAGTGGTGGGTGGGTGAGGTGGGGAGAGAGAGAGAGGGGATGGGGCCGGGGAGAGGGGAGGAGAATTTTTTAGAAGAAGAGAGGGAGATAGTCCGACCTCTTTGCCATCACCACGGATGGCAAGGCCCATATCTTCTTGCCATCGGCCGGTAGCGAGATGGCAAAGAGGTGAAAGCCTCTTTGAGCCGTTCTACGCCGTCATCCATTGGGCCCCACCCACTTCTTTGCCATCATAGCAGACGAAAAAAGATTCTTTGCCATCTGGCTGGCAGATGGCAAAGAGGTGGGTTGACAACGCCGTTCTGACCTTTGGACCCCTACCCACCTCTTTGCCATCTGGCTGGCAGATGGCAAAGATTATTTGCCATCCACTAGCAGATGGCAAAGAATTGGCTGATGGCAACCATGTTCTTTGCCGTACATGGGTTCTTTTGCCATCTGCTTTTTATAAGCAGATGGCAAAGGCGTTCTTTGCCATCGGTGGCAGATGGCAAAGAGCTGGCCGATGGCAAATTCCGGTTTCAGTGAGTGTCCCTGCATTACGCTGTGATGTATTTCATGACGCGAGGATAAAATTTTACTACTCCCTCCGTTTACTCCTCGTCCCTACTACGTACCTTGGTTAGAGAGATTATCATATTGTTTGGAATATATACTCCTTGGCTTTCTTTTTAGTGCATATAAGGTTTGGTCAAAGTCAAGCTTTGCATAGTTTGACTAACTTTATATTAAAAAATATCAACATTTCAATATGAAATCAACATTTTCAGATGCACCATGAAATGTATTTTCATATTATATAATTTAAGTATTATAGATGTTCATATTTTTTAATATAAATTTGGTCAAACTTTGTGTAGTTTGACTTTGACCAAAACTTATACGCGGAGTAAAAAGAAACGGAGGGAGTATGTCTTTAGTACTCCCTCCATTTACTTATACAAGGCCACTATAAAAAATACATTTTGCATCTATACAAGGCCACAAATAGTAATCGAGACAAAAGTTACTACTCCCTCCTTTCCAGTTTATGGCTCAATTTGAAAATCTCTCCAACCAAGGTAGACGGTGAGTGGTCGAATTAATTTCGTAGTTTGCACAAGTAATTAGTACGATCGTTTTTCTCAAGAAGTTATGTTTACCGAGGTATTAATTAGAACGAATGCATGAATGACAACTAAATTTCCATGAACTTCTACATGCATTGGTGAGTTTCCTCTTGACACTGCTTGCATCGGGTGATCTAACGCACCTCGAAATCCAACATGTAATGGTACTACTACTGGTAGTAGAATTGGGACTTCTCAAACGGAAAAAAGAATGTTTTTAGATGAGCCCTATAAACCCTAGTGGGCACGTACTCCGTAAAAACAGTTTTTTCCAAAACTAAGTCACTCCCTTTCATGAATTATGTACTTCCTGTCGCCGACATGTGGGACATATAGCAACCGGGTCGACGTGTCAAGCACCAAATAACAGTGCAGAACAGCAGGGGGACGCACCCCACTTTCATCGCCCAAAGAGTAGTAATGAGCAATGAGACGTCAAATCACAATGCCACACCTTCCCAGACAGACGGAGCAACCATTATTTCACACTTAGGTTCGCCATCATCTCAAACCACGTAGTATTGCTACGCCTCAAAGCGGACACGCATCGCCTTTGGTACATCATAACACGTGGAACCACATGATGAGGCCATGCTCCCCCGTCGATCGCTCGGTAAAATCACCTCATTTTTACTATACTTCCTCCGTAGGCTATCTGATGGTGGCATGTCATACATAGTTATCACTTAGTCACTCATACTACAACAAGGTTAGCTATAAGGTTGGCTATAAGTGTATTTATTTTTTTACTTCTCTCTATCTCTTTCTTCGTACTCCCTCCGTCCCATAATATAGAAACGTTTTTGACACTAGTGTAGTGCCAAAACGTTCTTATATTATGGGACACAGGGAGTACTAGTATTTATTGCATTTGCCAAGGAGTGACCTCTTCCAATGAAATGGTGTGCTTATTAGTTTTTTGTTGCTAAGTTTGCTTCATTTAATTATCTATAGACTCAAAATTGTCTTTTCACCTAGATACACGTGCTTAGCACCATTTCTTCCTTGGGTCACCAAACTAGTCGCTCTCTTCTTGATTAACTTGCCACATCAGACTTTATGCCTATGTGGCAAGCTTAGCACTGTGAGGGAGCAAGTAAGTACAATAGTGCGCTTTACATGGCATTTTTGCATATGTGGAGGAAATAGAGGCAAGGAAAAAGTGGAGAAGTGGGCTCTCATGCAAGAGCCAGCCTCTACTACAGTCCACATGGTGGAGCATTGGGACAGGCACCTGTATGGAGGTGGTCAGGAATCGGGAGACTCACGCCGGTCGTAGCGCCGCAGTTAAAATGATAATGGAAAGTCAAATCACGGGGCCCCACCTGTCCAGCAGTAACTCACTGTCAAATCACACAACCCTATGTTTGCAGCAGCCTACTCCCTCGTCTTCTCGCATCTCTGTTGAACCTACTAGGCAGAACTTCCCCACCTACCGTGCAGGAAAAGCCCCGCCCTCGACTTTTAAATACAACTACATCCGCTTAAGAATCCAATGATATACTTTTTTTGACATTGTAACTCATAGTTAGTTAGTCAAATGGATGACCTAGAACTACGTGCACGCCCTATAAACCGAGACGCCTAAAAATAAAAAACTGAGACGGAGAGGGTAGTTCAGCACGTATCTTTTTAGATCAATATAGTCGGGATTCACCAAGGAGCAAAACCAAGTGGTATGCTGCTCCTGTCGTGTTGGCATAACAACTCAAGCAGGGTCAGTCCGCATACGAAATGGCGACACACTTAACAGGACCCCTTTGGCAGACATGTGGCTCATCCACCGTCTTGTTCCACGTGCGATGCACCAAATTACAGTTAGGAGCAGCGGTTGGAATTAGAGGCACCCCGGTCGTAATGCCGCAGTAGTAGAAAATGAGCGATGAGGGTTCGAATCACAAAGCCCCACCTTTCCCGCATTAAGCTGGACGGACGAAGCAACCATCATTTCAATCTAGGGCGCAAGAGCATAAAGAAAAGGGAAAACAACGATGCGTGCGACAGCTACCTAGGGCACCCTAGGGTAGGGGTCTCCACTATGATGAGTGCGGCAGTAGGGTTTGTAGGAGTACTACGGCGTGCGAGGCCACATCGTAGTAAACGGGTTCGAGTCGACGCCTTTAAAATGTGTGGGCCGCTTGGTTTTACGGGAACGAGGCAACATTTTGGGTTCGGGGACCGATGGAGATATAGTATAATGCATAAAAATTGTGGACGTAGGTTCGACCGAAAGGCAATGATGCATGGGCCCTGCATTTTGATATACCTGGGGCCGTGTGAAATTTTCTACTCTACTCAAAACTAGTAAGGTACACATGCATTGAACGCATGAGATTTCAAAACCAAATTATGAATAAATACACACTATAGCATGTAAAGCTTTGAGTCATATATGCATGATGTAGATGTTCGTTTAGTTCTTATAGTTCATCTCATTCAAAATCAATTAGTTTTATAACAATGTTAAGACTCATGGGGTTGTGCATTGTAAAGCATAAAGTAAAAACAAATAATGGCAATTCATTTAAAAAAAATCAATTATGATACAGAAGATTCTAGAACAAAGGAGAAGTGCTTGTGTTTTGAGGTTTGTGCATTATGCTTAAGTTCAACCATGGAGTCTTCTAAATTGTACATGTGCACATCTGGTGGAATGTTGATGATATCCAACGGCCAGTAGTGCTCGGATTTGCCATCTCTACACTGTTGGATTAGCTTCATCCAGCGACCATCTTTCAAAGTTATTGGCACACTATATAGTTCTTGTGCCATAGCTGCATGTTTTGGAAAAAAGCTACTAGTGGGTTGTACTATCTATTTAGGAATAGAAGATGTGTACATGGAAGTTGTAGGGAAAGAGATGACATGGAGCATCTCAATTCATATGAGTAGGGATTGGAAAAGAGGTGTCATTTGGTTCACATCATAGGAACTTTTCTATTGAATCTAGAGATGACGTGTATCTCAATTCCTATGAGGAGGGATTAGAAAAGAGATGTAATTTCGTTCATATCATAGGAACTTTTCTATTCAATATACACCAATGGTTAATTTCCTTTGAAATTAAGGGAGTATAGGAATCTATTCATATGAACCAAGTGGCTCTAAAGCTATAGAAATGATATCATGTTTATTTCCTTCGAAATGTGGAGTATATGAATCTATTCCTATGAACCAATTGGCTCTAAAGGAAAAAATCTTATAAAAATCATATCATATAGAGTTCCTATGATATTCCTCGACACTAAAGGATGGTTGAAATTGTTGCGGGTGATATATGGTCTTTTTTTGTAGACTCCTCACCCATCTTTATAGTTACCTCTCGAAGATGAATGAAATGATATATACAGGGTATTCTACATGTGGAATTTGGTAGACGAAAACTCGGTAAAAGTTTGCGAGGTTCGAATTTTCAATAAAGCTATATGCACTGCATTTCGAACGGAGGAGCATACGGCGATTGCTAACACTCACTTGGAAGATTTGTGTGTAGGGGAGTGGCTGTTACATTAAATGACATGGCAAAATCGACACGTCGGATGCCGATCTACTTGGTTCTTCACCGGGCGTTAAATGGGAAAAGGCTTGTGGCGAATGTTTGTCGGATAATGATTTACATACACATGCATTGCATTGATACGTGCCCCCCTCTCTCTCACGCACACGCACCCTCACGAGTCACGACTCTCCCGAGTCCTCTAGTAGACTCGCACGTCGCACCCACCGTCTATCTGCAGGTAGACGTCACGCACATATGTGCTCTTCACACCCAACCCTCAGAACTTCTAAAAAACAAAAGACATCGCGCACATTTTATTTTAGCTCACACGTCACACACTTATACTATTACTCTTGTGGCGAACCTTCTTTGGGCATAGTATATTGTTCTCTCACGAAGAGAAGCGGTGCACGCACGCACTAGTTCTCTCACACCCACTCGCAGGTACATGTAGGAGCGCATTTTTTTTGAAGCTGGTACAACAAAATCACTCCATTATATATGTAAGCAGGAGCCTTAGTGCTTGCTTTACTAGGGTTCCTCTCGTTCACTCTCTCATGCTCTCCAGATCTAAGCAAGACATAGGTGGCCACACTCTCTCTAAGCTCACGGCTGGTCACAAATCCGGCCGGACAACCTCGACCAGGGCAAGGGTGTAGGTGCATCGTTCACGCTGTCGTCAGCAGCGAGGGAGGAGACCAACGGCTGCCCATGGCGTCTGATCGGGCAGTGGTCGTTCTCTCCGAGAGAGCACTGGCTCGGGAGGGCCTCCGACCCCTTCTTCCTCCCTGCGATATTGTGGCCAAGATGCGGCCTGCCGATGCCGTCTTTGCCACATGCCGACGACCCTCAAGTATATATTCCTTCGAACCTGCCTTGCTCTACTGCCCCAGCTCCCTTCGTGTGGATCTTTTTCTACTTCCATCCACTGTTGCAAAGCCACTTAGACTTTTACTATTATTAGAGGTAAAGCTAGTTCATACAGTCGACTCTAAGTGTTGGTTCAAATAGGGAAGAAAGTGGGAAAGCTGTAGCATGAATCTAGGACTTGGTTCTAAGAGGAAACGGGGAAAGTTGTAGATATCGGCTACCCAACCAGTCTCTTGGTTGAAAAGAGCAGAAGAAAGCATGGTGGATGGCGAAGGGTGTGGGGAAGTGGACCTATCCCTTGGTTGAAAAAGGAAAGAAAGTGCGGGTGTTGGGGGACAACGCAAATGAGAATGAGCAGGTCTAGATTTCTTGTGCTCACATAGGAAAATGTCGCCGAGGAGATAAAAAATGGGAAAAATGCACACATGCTGCCTAAGTGTTCGCCGCTCTCAGCAACCACATCTGCCTCACCACTTTATGCCCCTGCTGTTCCTACGCCCATATCGCTACCGTTAATGCAAAATCACATGAAGCATTAAGCCATGCCACCTAATGTCACTATAAGTAATGGTCTAGTGCCGTCGATAAATTGAAGCAATGCCACCACCATTTTATGAAGTGCTTCCGTCTTGCTTTATTTCCCATGAATTGTGTTTTTGCAGTTACACTTAAATCTCACACCGCTAACATTGCTTCATCCCAGTGGAACTGGACAAATTTGATTGCACATTTACTGACCATGTGCTACTCTCATGACAGTAATACTAATGCTATTGTTCTGCATGTTAATCTAGTGGCATTGTTAATACCATGTGATGCTACTTACTTAAGGACTCTTCATACTGTCAATCTAGTGCCAATTATAACACAATAGATGTTGTTGTTAATCATACGCCACTGCAAATATCTGTCACTGTTTAAATAACCGTATTTCGTATTTGCGCAAACAGGGATGTCTGTCTCCGTATCGTTTCTATCCGCGCAATCAAAAGCACACACCTCAGTTTTAGTACAACTGCGCAAAATGAGATGGCTATACCTCGTAGCAGTCGTCTAACCTCCCGTCTTCAAGGTATTCCTACATTGGTAGTAACTAAGGTAGAATGACCAACGCAATCTAAAAGAAGCTGATTCGTACATTTTACTTCCTGATTGCAAAGGTGGACGAGCGAAAACAATCGCATCCTAGTCCGGAATGCACTTTCTACCAGTTCATCCATGGACCGAGGACTAGCTGGCATGGTTGCATGACGGTTTTTTGGACAGGTGCGCGGACAAGAGGCATTGTGGTCTGCTTATTTCTGCAAATAGCGGTGCTTAAATTTAGTGGAATGCACAAGAATTTCACCTGGTCAAGACACTGCATTGTGATTCAAAGATTCCAAATTTCGAGACCACAATTATAATTGGTTATTCTGGAATGAGAGAACCTAACCCTGGATGGTGGCAACAAGAAAAAACCAGAGTGAACTCTAAAAAATTTAAGCCTACCGGGAGGCCCTTTGCTTAGAGCCTTGCTTGTTTTTTCCTGATTTGTAAACCTTCTCACAACTTTGTCTTTTGCTATGAACTAGTATATGTTTGTTATGTTCTATGAATCATTGAGGTGTATAAAATTGCTTAACTTATGCTTTTCAAGTTTTTTATGAAGACGAGTTTAATGTGAGTGTTCCACATGAGCGCTGGACTAGTGTGTGAACGCGTTTGAATTTATTACATTGTGGCCTCGATTAACTACATGAACCAATCGTAACAAGATACATAGTTGCTTATATGTCGACAGACAGATTGTTGATTGTTAGCTGGTCGATAGCCTAGTGTTGAAGCCAGCTGAGCCAACGTGGTCGTGTTTTGCACAATCGCTTACAAGGGGTAGCACCAACGGTGTTTACAAGTACTTATGTACATCGCCGGCGCACAGCTTCTAACGAGCAGGTGCTCTTTTTCATCAATTCACACACTGATGGTTTGATAAACTGTGACTACTTATGTCTTACTATGCCATATTCATGAAAAAACTAGTGAGGACGCATCTGTTTCGGCAACAATTATGATGGTTCTCACATGATTCACGGGCACACAAAAGTAGCAGCAATTGCCATAGACGAATTCAAACAGAGTACTAGCCCGGAGGGGTCGATAACAGGCAAGGTTCGGATAATTAGAGACAATCCAAACTACTATTAAACACTAGCTGGGGCAACTATTTCATGCCTCCATCTAATTTGGGCTGGACACAAGATGGACCATGCCATGAACATCATCGAGGATGTCCCGCAGTAGCTCAATCCTGTGAACCTTCATGAAGACAACCTTGTGGCCTTGCCACTGATAAACTTGTTTGTGGAGGCATGCCACATCATATTCCTGCGTAAGCTTGACAATAATAGTATGCCTCACAAACGAAGGAGTAGCTTTGAACTTCTTCTGCTTTAGTACACCCTGGACAACACGCTCGACAACGGTGAGGCTGGAATACAACTCTTCATTGGTATAACCGCAAATGGCTTCTAGGATCCAACAGCCTAAGAACTCTGTTTTCCCAAAGGTCGTATATTCAGGTCATCCGCCTAATAGCGAAAGTGACATGTACAACCACACAATCCTTTGTCTCGCATCGTGGCTCTAATTGAAACAAACAAATTCTGAATTACTTTTCAGTATAAGAAATACAAGTTATTTAAACCACTACGTATAGCATGGCATCGAAGCTAATAAAATTTTGCATTATTAATCACCACATACTTAGATGAAAAACCACAATAGAGATCGGCAAAGAAGAAAATCACCTTGGGCAGCTCAGCGGGGAGGACACATCCTCGAAGGGGAAAACTGCTCGCAAAGGCCACGGGGGCTGTAACCTCAAACGGGGCGTTGACCATCTCAGTAGTGGCCGTGAGCGTATCTGGGGTCGGCTCGGTGGGTGCCTCCATCTTCTTGGAGCTCTATGTCTTGTGGGGATCAGCGTCCCGCGTCTGCTCCATTATTGGTAGATCTTTGCCAGATTCTCCTTGGTCCATCATGAAACTGACGAATACTAGGAGACCACTGAAACAAAAACACAATCGCAATGAAAATGAAACAAAAAAGAGAGTGAGGATCGGTTACTGCTTTGCAAAAGTTCTGTTTTTTCTCTGAACGAAAATATACCAACATGATGGATCCGCTTAACTTCCCTTCGTTGGGAGAGAAGAACAATGGCAGATGCGAGTGTTGCCTTTCTTGAAGACAGTGAGGGAGAAGGGGATTCCACGAAGAGTGAAATGATGGTTGCTTCGTCCGTCAAACTTAGACCAAGGGGGAGGTGGGGTTTTGTGATACGACGGCTCGTTATCGCCAAGGCTAGGGACCGCTGTGACTCTCCGCCTGCATACTGCCTTCTAATTTGGTGGATGGCATTTGGGCCCGCGCGCTGCATGGCCCGCATGTCGGTGAACAAAAGTATAACGACATTTAGTAGAGGGAGACGTTTTAATGACCTAGGAGGAGCCAGAAGCGGTAGAGTGTCTCCAATGTACTAGTAGTAATTGTTTTTCTGGGTAGTCAGAGAGTGTCTCCACTGTACTAGTAGTAATCAAGCTTCTCCGTGCCCAAGACAAAACATCCCATCCACACTAGTAAATAGTAAAATCAATTCAAAAGCCCATATATTTTTGAACGAGAGGCGCTACCCACACCCAACACCCCCAAAAAAACACCTGGGTGCTCTTCTTCCTCCTCGCTCCCACCCACCTCACGCCACTCGCCTCCACTGCAGACCCCCAAATTCCTCACCTCACTCCTACAGAAAACCCCAGCTCCCCTTCTTCCTCACTCCTATAGAAAACCCCCAGCGCCCCTTCTTCTTCACTCGCACTACAACTAGGGTCGTCATTCGTTACTCTACTCAAATTCGTGAGCGCGACGCGACGCCCTCGAGGAAAATGGGGTCAGCTGACCCCAGCGCCAAGAAGATGAGGCTCTTGCTAGCGGCGACGCCTATTGTAGATCCCGCACCCGGCCCCACGGGATCCCAGGAACACGTAGAATCTCGGGTGGACCGCATCAGCAATCTCCCGGACGCCATCCTTGGGGAGATCATCTCGCTTCTCCCCACCAAGGAGTGCTGCCGCACCCAAGTCCTCTCAATTCGGTGGCGCCCTCTATGGCGCGCCGTGCCCCTTAATCTCGACTGTCGTTAGCTATCTCTCTTCAATGATTTTGAAATCCAGAGCCATCATCTCCTCCCACCAGGGCTCCGTTCAAAGCCTTTGCATCCCGTCATGCTTCCTGAGCAAGCATACCATGCCACCACGGTGGACGCCTTTGGCTAAAATCCTCAATTCACGTAACTACAGCTGCTTGAGTTCTACTATTCCCTAGAAATCACATACTACATACCGAACGCCATGAACTTGTGCCCTCAGAACCGATGTCCATCTCGCGGTTTTCCTCCTCTCTCCACACTGCCACCTTTGCGCTGTGCTACCTACCAGCACTACAAAAAAAATACACTTCCGTGATGATACGTGTTTGTCACAATAGGTCGTGTTATCTGTCATGCATGTACATCCATCACGATTTTATGACAGAATCAAGATAGTCATACATGTCTTTGTCAGAGAAGTGTTCCATGACATTACCAAAATTATCATCACGGAAATGTCCACTTCCATGACGATAAATCGCGTCACGTAAGTGCTTTCGTCAAGGGTGACCGACATGTAGCATCCATCGTAACGAACGCCGTTAAGCTATCGGGTCGGATTTTGGATCCGATAACCCGTTAATGTACCACGACCAATGGGAAATTTCCACGTGTAAAATTCTGATTGGCAAGGAACACCTGTCACTCGTCGTTGGGCGGATGTCGCCCGTCCATTGGAGGAGACATGCCTATGGTATCGCCGACACGCGTGCATTTGGGCCCATGAGAGGCCCATATAGGTTAAAAAGGCCGCCCAAATAAAGGCCCGTGAGAACCTAATCAGTACTAGTGGGCCACCCAATAACGGCCTGCTTAATAAAGGCCCATTTACGGCCCGAAACCAGATCTGGCCCGTTAATTGTTCGCCTAATATTTGGGCTCATTTACGGCCCGAAGCTAGATCTGGCCCGTTAATTGTTCGCCCAATATTTGGGCCCATTTGCGGCCCGAAGCCAGATCTGACCCGTTAATTGTTCGCCGAATATTCGGGTCCAACTACAGCCCAGTGACTTTCGGCCTGTTAGAGGCCTGATGTAGACATGGGCCCATTTCAGCCAGTGTGACTTTCGCCCGGAATGGCCCGTACGCCCATGGGCCATATATGGTCCGGACGGGACATCGGGCCCACTAACGCCCATGCTAAAGGTGGCAATAGTTAAGCCCAACGTGATTTTGGGCACATTAAAGGCTGTCGCGTAATTCGCCTGTTGATGCTCAGACTAAGCTTTCTACCTCTTAAAGACCCATGATATTAGTGGGCCAACTAAGGCCCGAGATATGTTTCGGCACAGTAACGGCCCATGAGCTAATCGGGCCCATAATGGCCTGGTCTACATTTCGACCTCGTCAAGGCCGTTGACGACTAGTGAAAATTGAGGCCCAACATGCATTTGGCCTCGCTAAAGGCCTGTGGTTTCATCTCGGTAGTAATGTGCCAAGACAATATTCAGCCTGTTAATGGCCCAACGCTACTTGGGCAAAACAAAGCTACTGGGAATTAAAAAGGTCCAACTAAAATATAGGCCGGTGTAAGTTTGGGCCTGGCGCAATGTGTGAAGGCCCCAATCATTCGGACCCAAGAAAGACGCAGGCCGGCCCAATTGTGGCCCGCTAAAAACCTGGCCCGTTAGAGTCGAATGTTTCGGCCCGGTCGACTACATCTGATTTTTTTTCCAGATAGTGAATGATGGCAGTAACTAGTAGGAATTAAGAACAAACCTAGTCTATACAATAAAGAAATTACGGCATAGTAACTAAGAATAAACCTACACTATACAATAAAGGATATAAGGTATATTACATCCACTGGGCATCGATGTTCGCCACGGTGATCATAAAAGCTTAAACGAAGAAGCAGATTACAAAAACTGGGCACCATTGCATGTAACAAAATAATACTGAACCGAGACCACTTCCAAGACAATTCAAGAAAGGTTAGACTTGTAGGGGAACTGCTATGCAAGCTCTTTGAGCAAAAGGGCTGTGAGACCGCCTAGCATGTCGGGTCATAGCTCTGTGTGTAGCTGTTTAGCAATGAGGTTCTCATTGGTGTTCTCCCCAATCTTTCTTAGAGATAGGACTTCAAGTCGAAGTTGAGTTGCGTAATGCCATTCTGCTAGAACTTGGGGCCGAAGAAGTTTAACCGATTCGCACAAATCTAATTTCGTGGAGATTGTCTCGATTGTTAGTCTCAAGTAACTTGAACAATCGCATCAAGACAAGACTTTGGGGTTGTCTCACTATCTTCAAGATGTTTTGCCTTCTTTGCTGCAATATATGTTGGGTTTGTCTCACAGCCTTTCAAAGAGACTTGTGCATGCCATTAGGCATATCACCTGAAAACAAAGCGAGAGAGATGACAGGTTTTGCGGTGTGTATAAACAAAGATGATAATTGTTCATCAATTCTATCCAATTTCAAATTAGAAAATGAAGAGTAAGTTCAAAATATCAATAGCTTAATTTGGCATTGTTCATAATGCGGGAGCTTCACCACACCATCGGATTACCATGTCAACATAACAAGCATAGATGAAGGGCAAAGAAAATCATTGTATCTATTTTGGATAATGTGCATGGCATGTTGTTCATATCATCAGCCACATCAGTAAGATAAAACAGGAGATGACAAGGTGCAAACGTGGGCTGCTTGACCACACACTGGATTACAGATCCACAAAACCAAGCATACATATAGGGAGTATTAAGTAATGTGCATGGTATGAATAAGAAATTTGGTTTTACAAGTAAAACTTAGAACTTACGGTTCTTACTTAACATGCATTTTGGTAGAAACAGCAAACTAAACAGCGAAAGCGATAAGGAGTATGAGCAAATTAAACAGCAGTTGAGGATAAAGGCTTTAGAAGGACTAACTTACATTGACAGTTAACACCGACTTTATAATGCCCTTCTCCATGTCAAGGGAAGGATAACTCAAGAATTTCAGCACAGAATCTTCTTCGTAAGCATTGCCCGTACTCTACATTTTGTAGAGAGTAATTATAGATATGATAATACTGGAAGGGATAGAGGATAATGAAGATAAGATGCAGATTGATGCTACATAATCAACTACCAATCCTTGGAAGTACAAGCGTTACAGGACAAAATGTACTGACAAGAGCAATGGGCTACACTTCTGCACTGGCAGTGTCTGTGTATTCTACTTGTTGGTAAGATTAAATATAGATCTGATCTTTTTTAGTAAATGGTGGGCGAGGGAGATAAGATGCAGAATGCTACAAAATGAACCAATCCCTCTTCCCATAATACAAGAGTGTTTTGAACACTGGTGTACTATACAAAACGTTCTTATATTATGGGACGGAGGGAGTAGCTGTTAATGTAAGTACAGTGATAGACCACGTTCAGTCCTTACAAGAGGACTGTTGTCGGTGTCAAAACCGGCGGATCTCGGGTAGGGGGTCCCGAACTGTGCGTCTAGGCGGATGGTAACAGGAGACAAGGGACACGATGTTTTTACCAGGTTCGGCCCTCTCTATGGAGGTAAAACCCTTACTCCTGCTTGATTAATATTGATGATGATATGGGTAGTACAAGAGTTGATCTACCACGAGATCAGAGAGGCTAAACCCTAGAAGCTAGCCTATGGTATGATTGTTGTTCCTCCTACGGATTAAAACTCTTCGGTTTATATAGACACCTGAGAGGGCTAGGGTTACACAGAGTCGGTTACAATGGGAGGAGATCTACATATCATATCGCCAAGCTTGCCTTCCACGCCAAGGAAAGTCCTATCCGGACACGGGACGAAGTCTTCAATCTTGTATCTTCATAGTCCGGGAGTCCGGCCAAACGTCATAGTCCGGCCATCCGGACACTCCCTAATCCAGGACTCCCTCAGTAGCCCCCGAACCAGGCTTCAATGACGATGAGTCCGGCGCGTAGATTTGTCTTCGGCATTGCAAGGCGGGTTCTTCTCCAAATCCCATATACCTGTCGAATAGTGTCCGGCTTCTGATGAATGTCATGCTCCTCGGCTTCCGCGCCCAATAATGGCCATTTTCCACGTGTCAAAAGAATGCGAAAATACAGGGGTTCTTTTTGTCATTTACCCCCTTAGCTGCGCAAAGGGGCCGCCTATAAAAGAGACGGGGATTTTAGATCCGAAATCACACCATCTTCCCTCCGCGAGCATCCATCGGAGCGCATTCCACAGAGATCCATTCTACCATGACCGGTCAACGCAGCTCCTCCTCTCTCCCCTCCAGCCCTCGGCCCGGAGATTGGGAGAGGTGTTCCGTCCCGCACAGCGAGCTAGTAACGCTCCAAACCAAGGGGCTCCTCCCCCCAGCGTACATGGTCCCAGTTCGAGCCGGGCTTGCTACCTATAGTGGCGGAGAACAGGCGGAGAGCGTCCCCAATCCCTCCAAAGGAGAGCGGGTATGCCTTGTCCCTTATTTGATAAGAGGGCTTGGATTTCCAATTCATCCACTTCTCCGGGGGTTACTGGAGTTCTATGGCCTCCAGCTACACCACCTCACGCCTGCCTCCAGACTGCATATTGCGGGCTTCGTGGCCCTTTGCGAGCTATTTTTTGGCATTGAGGCCCATTTTGCACTATGGAAGAAGTTGTTCTACCTCGTGCCCCGCTCTCAGGTGGGGTCGATTTATCAAGTGGGCGGAGCCGAACTATGGCGCTTGCTCAGGGGCCAGGATATCTATTCGAACCCCAAAGAAGGCGTCCGAGGACTGGCCTTCGTAATGGTTTTATATAGATGACATCCCCCTGCCGGACCCTGTACGATCGGCCTCCCTGAGTTCAATAATGCTCCCTTGAAGAAACGCTGAGCTGGTGTCCACGGAGCCCTCAGAGGGAAACTGACAGGGACGTCCTTTACCTGATGGGTCGGATAAGGTTGTTAGCTCATTCCGGACTGACCATGATCGAGGTCATGGCCACTTGCATTATGCGGGGGGTGCAGCCGCTTTAGTACAGAGGCCACCCCATGTGGGATTTCAACGGGGAGGACGATTCCACTCGGTGCGGTCGCAAGGGGCCGGATTCGACTGCCACTCTAACGAAGATCTTATTCGCTTTGTACAAGGGCGAAGAGGAGTAATTTCTCCGTGTCAACCCACGGCGCGGATTCTCTATATACAATCCTCCAAGCTGGGTGAGCGAACACTTTCACTTACCTATCCATTTTCAAATTTCCCACAGTTGAGTACTTAGTCTAGCAATTTTAACGCAGGAGCTACGCCAGACTGTAAAGGAGATAAGCAGCCCTCCTCCACAACCAGAGGACCCGGAACGGTCCCTCGACCCGGATTCCCAAGAGGACCCGGACTTATGTGTGGAGCTGATTGATGGGGTGTTTCATCAATTGAGTAAGGACAACACCTTAGTGGCCATTACGGCCGATTATCCCGGACTACTTCCAAATTTCAAAGGTAACCGAGACCAAGTCCCAGTACTTTCAAGAGGATCCATCCGTGCTTATTTTTGATCGCCAGATACCAATGGCGTTTTTTGCAGGGGAAGTCCTTGAGGCGGAGGGCCGAGCCCGCGGTGGCGGGCCAACAAGGGCCATCGAGGCCCAGCGGGCTAAAAAGAAGTGCGGACCGGATCGAGACGCCGGCGCAATGGTACGGCGTGCAACTTTAATGCCCAGGGTTTATGCCCTCAAGGCATACTAAAGCTCATGCTCTCTTCAGGAAGAAGAGCGTCACGGACTATATCCACCGGCCAGGGCTTCAAGGCCGGGTCCGGAAGCGGAGGCGAACACGGGCGCGGCGCCGGACGTTCCTCGACAGGAGGACGCGGGCGGGCTATCCGCCACCAATTCAGAGGTGGAGAGTGCCATGAACCACAAAGGCCGCCTGGACTGTTCTTCGTGGACGCTTGTTTTTCCCAAGAGGCGTTGGACGCCTTTAATATGGGAGATGCGTACCTCCGTGCCGCTCAAAATGGTCTAGCCAGAGCCACAGAGCAGTATGTAAAAGACATACGGGTGAGAAAATCTGATGGTTATATATGTCAGTAGCCCCCGAGACTTGAAACAGCTGGAATAACTGATTTAAGAATCATTTGTTATGCAAGATCTTACAAAAAAGAATACGCAACTGTCCCAGGAGCTGGAAGAGTGCAAGGCCCAACTTGAGGCCGCACTAGCCGCAACAAGGAATGCCAAGGACACCCCCTCTGGTAATATATGCTTCTAAAGATGAGTATGTTGTGAAGTGCGGCATGTGTGCAATTCTGACAATAACAATGCGGATGGCGCCGGAGTGGATCCGGACAAGCAGCAACTCTTGCGCCAGTAAAAGGCCGGCGAGAGCGTGCTTACGAGGGTGAGGCAAGAGAAGAAAAAGCTTCAAGATGCCAATACCCAGCTGGGCACGGAACTAAAGGATGTTCGTGCTCAGCTATCGGATTCTGTAAAGGAGAATCGGCGGCTTCGACGCGGCATTTTTAGTAAGTGCTTGAACGTACCTTCGAAAAAGAGTTCGGCGAGGAAGTCGATTGACAGAGTTATGTCTGTAGGTATGCTGACAGGTGACCCTCTTCCCGAGCTATTGCAACTGCACGAACGAGTTCGGCAGGCGATGCAAGGCGTCGTACAGGCTTTGTGGCCATCCATCTCCATGCCCAAGGCCTTGAAGAGCTTGCGGCGAAAGCTAAAGGAGCGCGCGCTCCGATTATGGAAGATATTGGCCTGCCGTCAAGGCGCCAGGGAGGCCTGGGCCATGGTGAAGACAAGGTACACGAAGGCTGACCCAAACCACATGGCCGTGGTCGGGCCTGTGGGGCCCGATGGGAAAGAGATCCCTATCAGTTTAGTGTACGGCAAGGTAGAGCTGGCCGCCAAGTATTCCCAACAGGACTGTAAATTGGACAGCCTGTTGGATGGTATTGAAGAAGAATATACCCAGTCAAATTGACTATGTAATTTCAAATGACATGTAAAATGTCTTCTAGCCGGATTGTAGATCATTTGTCATTCCGGACCTTTTCGCTTCAACCTCTGGAACCAATAGTCCGGAATGTGTCCGAATACCCTCTCGGTTATGTAAGAACCGGGGTATGCGTGGAGACCAGGCGTAGGGGTCATTAGTGCTTAAGCAGACAAGTGCCCAACTAGTTATGTTATATTACATGGTTAGTAAGAAACATCTTCCAGGGAGAATAGTTCCGTTAGGAGTTCCTTTCCCTGGGGGGCATGCCCTAAAGTGCATGTCTGGAAAAAAAAGCATCTGGGGGCAGATAAATAAACAAGTGAAAAATCATCTTTTAGTTCACCGACCGAATATTCCCTTAAGAACGCTAGCTTCGGCTTCACCCGGTCGAGGTACACATCCGCTGACCCAAGAAGAACAACCACAGAGGTGCTCCCTTTACCACCTAGCCGAACAAACGGGAACGAAGCACAGGAGCCAGGCAACCTAGCTTGGCCAACACTTAAGTCATATCGATGCATATAATGGTGGATAAAAAGGTACACGCGGAAGTGTAACGCATGTGTTGGGCATAAGGCCCGTAAGCTTTTGATAAAGAAGCCCCCAGGTATAATTAGCGCGGGTAGCGCGTCGATTATGTGCGAACCATGCGCAAGCGAGCCCTTGAAGGCTTGTAAGAAAAAAAAGGAAGGAAGGAGAAGGAGAGAAATGTGAGGCAACAAATGTGTAAAAAATAGATAGAGGAAGGAGACGAACACAGAGTCCGGCGCTAGGCGTAGAATCTTCATAGGCGTGCTGCATTCCATGGGTTCGGCTCGAGTCGGTTATCCGATGCATTTCGCAGACGGTACGCTTCCACCGGTCAGTGACTTGGTCGATTATGAAGGGACCTTCCCATTTGGGCTTGAGTTTGTCCTTTTTCTTGTCCGGCAGGCGTAGAACTAGTTCGCCAACATTGTAAGTTTTGGCCCGTACTTCTCTGCTTTGATACCTTCGTGTCTGCTGTTGATAGAATGCGGAACGGGCCTTTGCGACATCGCGCTCCTCCTCCAATGCGTCCAGGCTGTCCTGCCGATCGAGCTTGGCTTCTCTTTCTTCGTACATGCGCACGCGAGGTGAGTCATGAATTATGTCGCAGGGCCGGACTGCCTCTGTGCCGTATACCATAAAGAATGGTGTGAATCCGGTGGTGCGATTCGGCGTAGTCCGCAGCCCCCAGAGTACGGAGTCGAGCTCCTCTACCCAGTGCGTGTTAGATTCACTGAGGGGTCGCACTAATCTGGGTTTGATGCCGCTCATGATTAGACAATTGGATCGCTCGACTTGACCGTTAGTTTGTGGGTGATAGACTGAAGCGTAGTCGAGCTTGATGCCCATATTTTTGCACCAGAGTTTAACCTCGTCGGCCGTAAAGTTCGTGCCGTTGTCAGTGATGATGCTGTGGGGGACGCCGTAACGCTGTACGACCCCTGATATGAAGTCTATCACTGGTCCGGATCCGGCCGTCTTAATAGGCTTGGCCTCTATCCATTTGGTGAATTTGTCCACCATGACCAGTAGGTATTTCTGCTTGTGTGTTCCTCCTTTAAGGGGTCCAACCATGTCAAGCCCCAAGACCACAAAAGGCCAGGTAATGGGTATAGTTTGGAGGGCGGTAGGTGGCATGTGGCTTTGGTTAGCGAATAATTGGCAACCGATGCATCGCTGGACTAAGTCCTGAGGATCTGCCTGGGCTGTCGGCCAATAAAATCCAGTGCGGAAGGCCTTGCTTACAAGGGCCCGGGCTGCGGCGTTGTGCCCGCCAAGTCCGGCATGAATCTCAGCCAGGAGGTTCCGCCCTTCCTCTTCGGAGATACACCTTTGAAGGATTCCGGTGGTGCTTTTCTTATAAAGTTCTCCTTCGTGGACTTTATAGGCTTTAGATCGCCGCACTATGCAGCGTGCCTCATTTTGGTCCTCGGGAAGTTCCTGCCTAGTTAAGTAGGCTAAGAATGGTTCTGTCCACGGGGCAATTACTGTCATTATTACGTGGGCTGAGGGTGTGACTTCGTTGCAGGAGTCTTCCGTTGTGTCAGAATGTTCGGTGTCAGGTGGTGCGGCCAGGTCCGGATTGTTATTTCTGGATTCCCCTTCCCACTGTACGGATGGCTTGAATAGCCTTTCCAGGAAAATGTTGGGGGGACTGCATCGCGCTTTGCGCCGATCCGTGCCAATATGTCTGCTGCCTGATTGTTTTCCCGGACTATATGGTGAAATTCGAGCCCTTCGAACCGAGCTGACATATTTAGGACGGCGTTGCGATAAGCTGCCATTTTTGGATCTTTGGCATCAAAGTCTCCATTTATTTGGGATATCACGAAGTTCGAATCCCATGCACCTCTAGGCGTTGAATGCCCATGGAGACTGCCATCCGGAGGCCATGTAGAAGGGCCTCGTATTCGGCTGCATTGTTGGAGTCCGTATACATTATCTGGAGTACGTATTGGACTGTATCTCCTGTTGGGGACGCCGTAACGACGCCACGACCCCAGACCGCCAAAGATTTTGGAGCCGTCGAAGTGCATGATCCAGTTGGAATATGTGCCGTACTCTTTAGGGAGTTCGGCTTCAGTCCATTCAGCGACAAAGTCGGCCAAGGCTTGCGACTTGATGGCTCGCCGTGGCTCATAGGTTATGTCGAACGGGAGGAGCTCAATGGCCCATTTGGCAATCCGGCCCGTTGCGTCGCGGTTGTTTATGATATCATTAAGAGGTACTTCGGAGGCTATCGTTATTGAACACTCTTGAAAGTAGTGTCAGAAGCTTCCGGATGCCATGAACACCGCAAGATGCTATCTTTTGGTAATGCGGGTACCGGGACTTGCATGGAGTGAGGACAGTGGACACGTAGTAGACTGGTTTCTGGAAAGGGAATCTGTGTCCGTTCGTTTCTCGTTCGACGACGAGGACTTCGCTTACAACTTGGTGAGTTGCCGTGATGTATAACAACATTGGTTCGCCGATGTTAGGCGTGGCCAGGACCGGGTTTGTTGCCAATATTGCTTTTATTTCTTCGAGTCCGGCTGTGGCGGCATCCGTCCACTCGAAGTGTTCGGTGCGCCGGAGGAGGCGGTAAAGTGGTAATGCCTTTTCCCCCAAGCGGGAGATGAAGCGGCTTTGAGCTGCCACGCATCCAGTCAATTTTTGTATTTGCTTGAGATATTTTGGAATATCCAATTGTGACAGAGCTCGGATCTTGGCTGGGTTTGCTTCAATTCCTCTACCGGATACGATGAAGCCCAAGAGCTTTCCGGCTGGTACGCCAAAAACGCATTTTTCTGGGTTAAGCCTAATGTCATATATTCGGAGTTTATCGAACGTGAGCCTCAAGTCTCTATTAGAGTTTCGACATGCTTTGTTTTGACGACCACGTCATCCACGTATGCTTCAACTGTTTTGCCGATCTGGTTGGCGGACATATACGAATCATGCTACCGATATGTTGCGCCGGCGTTTTTGAGCCCGAAGGGCATTGTGTTGAAGCGGAATGGGCCGTATGGGGTGCTGAATGCTGTTGCGGCTTGGTCTGACTCTGCCATCTTAATTTGGTGGTAGCCAGAGTATGCGTCGAGGAAACACAATGAATCGTGTCCTGCGGTGGCGTCCATGATTTGATCAATGCGGGGGAGGGGGAATGAATCGTGTCCGGATGTTTTATATCTCTGATGAATCCGGCTTCCAGTAGTTTGGCTAGCTCCTCTCCCATGGCTTGTCTCTTAGGTTCGGAGAAACGCCGAAGAGTCTGCTTAACAGGCTTGAATCCTTTCAGGATGTTGAGGCTGTGCTCGGCCAGCCTGCGTGGGATTCTTGGCATGTCTGAAGGGTGCCAGGCAAAGATGTCCCAATTTTCGCATAGGAATTCACGTAGGGCGGCGTCTACATCAGGGTCTAATTGTGCCACGATGGAGGCTGTTTTTGTAGGGTCCGTTGGATGGACCTGAATTTGACTATTTTGTCGCCGCTTTAAAGGTGGACTTGGATCTTTTGTCGACTATCACGCCGTCTCCTCGTTTCACCGTGGAGCTTATGATTAGTTCCTCGCCGCTAGGGCTTCGGATAATGCCTCAAGGGCGGTGAGGCTGTCTTGTTTTCGCGCGGAGTGCTACGTCCGGAGTCACTAGCAAGAGTGATGATTCCGATTGGAGTCCGGGCATTTTGAGCTTCATGTACCCGTAATGGGGTATAGCTTGAAAAATTGTGAATGCCTATCGCCCTAACAGGCGTGGTATCCGCTGCTGAACGGGGACACTTGAAATGTGAACTCCTCGGACCTGTAATTATCCGGCGTGCCGAACACCACATCCAGTGTGATTTTTCCTGTACAACGCGCTTACCTACTGGGGATTATTCCTCTAAAGGTTGTGTTGCTTCGCTCAATGCGGCTCCAGTCTATTTCCATTTTTCGAAGGGTTTCCTCATAAACGAGGTTCAATCCGCTGCCACCGTCCATGAGTACCTTGGTAAGTCGAAAGCCATCCACTATCGGACTGAGGACCAATGCGGCTGGTGCTCGAGCTGTTCGGAATTTAGGTTCGTCACTGGCATTAAAAGTAATAGCCGTGTCACTCCATGGATTTATTGTTGCTACCTGCTAGTGTTCGTTTCCGCACATTGTTTGATGCGAAAGTCTTGAAGACTGTTGATACCGTACTGGTATTCCTGGGGTGGTGCCCTGCGGATTCTGGAGTTAGAAACTCCTCGCCACTTCTGGCCACCTGCCGGAGTATCCAACATGCTCTAAGGCTATGAGTTGGTGTGACGCCCTCTGTACTATGAATTTTACAGGGTCCATTGAGCCATCCCTCCAGTACGGTTCCATACCCTATAGAGGGTTTTTGTTTTTTGTTGTCTGGCCCAGGTGCCTGGCGATAATGCGCCCTTTTATTTCAGTCTGGGATTGTATTCAGGGCCGGATTGTCCCAGAATTTTATTTTGTTTTTCCGAACGCTTTCTGTCGCACAGTATTTTCATACTATGGATGCCAAGTCAGCGAAGCGTGTAATTTCACGGCGACTTATGGCGTTGAGGATCCCGATGTCCGTACAATTGTTGCAGAAGAATGAAATTGCATCCTTCTCGCGGTAGTCCTCTATCCTGTTCATAACCAGGAGGAATCTGCCCAAAGAATGGTGTAATCGCTTACAGGCTCTTGCCGAATTTGGGATAGATCCCGTATAGTTGGGTGGGCGGGTGGAGTAAAATCCGGAACCTCGCCCAATCTGAGACTCAGGGGCCAAGAAAGTTCCGAACTCGGAAACTTTGGTTCTTGGATGCTGTCCAATGAATCAGGCCCGCTGCCTGACTTTATGTTCAGGGCTTGAGTGACGTCCTCCCCTCCGTAGGTATCCGGCTTGGAGGGATCAGGAATCCGGACATATCTGGTCCTTAGGATGGGTGAAGATTCGCCGCATTGCTCCTCCACCACCTCGACGTGGTGGGTGACCTGGGGAGAGTCAATCTCTCTCGGATCGAGTTTAAGCCCAATCTGATCGTAATCTGTAGCGACTCCTAGGGCGGCGATGCGATCCAAGAGCTCGTTTAAGGAAGAGAGCTCCATCGGACCTAACTGCTCGGCAAGTTCCGAGTTGACGTGGAAATTGCTTTCGACGACCCGAGAAGTCATCGTCGGCGCGGCGGCCGAACAGGCGGTCATTAGAAAACCGCCTAGCCGGAGAGTTTGGCCGATAGCCAAAGCTCCTTTAGCAACAGCGTTGCCGTCTTTAAAGACGGGTGCGGCATCCTTCTGATGGCACGACGGCACAGGAACTCTCAATTAAAGCACCAATGTCGGTGTCAAAACCGGCGGATCTCGGGTATGGGGTCCCGAACTGTGCCTCTAGGCAGATGGTAACAGGAGACAAGGGACACGGTGTTTTTACCCAGGTTCGGGCCCTCTCGAGGGAGGTAAAACCCTACTCCTGCTTGATTAATATTGATGATATGGGTAGTACAAGAGTTGATCTACCACGAGATCGAGAGGCTAAACCCTAGAAGCTAGCCTATGGTATGATTGTTGTTCCTCCCACGGACTAAAACTCTCTCGCTTTATATAGACACCGAGAGGGCTAGGGTTACACAGAGTCGGTTACAATGGGAGGAGATCTACATATCGTATCGCCATGCTTGCCTTCCACGCCAAGGAAAGTCCTATCCGGACACGGGACGAAGTCTTCAATATTGTATCTTCATAGTCCAGGAGTCCGGCCAAAGGTCATAGTCCGGCCATCCGGAGACCCCCTAATCCAGGATTCCCTCAACTGTAGAGCTAAACCTCTTCAAAAGCATTGGGTTGATTCTAAATTTGTGTAAGAGTCCATACGAATCTTATAATGTCCACCAAATGGACGATTACGAGGCTAACATGTGCCGTGATGCTACATAATCAAACAGCTATGAAAGTAAGTATGGTCATACAGGCAAGAGGTACTCACAAGAGCAATGCAAAGTGTACAGATAGTTGCGAGATTCGTGGTCCCTTGAGAATGAATGTTCTTACGCTAATGGGCCAGACAAGTGAGACATTAAGGCAAATGCAGAAATGTAGTTCAAATTGTGATGTGATATCATAGACAAGTACCTTACGCTGCAGCCGAGACCAATGTGTAACAAGATTATTCCATTCACCGTCGAATAAATGTAGCACCGGAGACTTTACAGAAATTTCGCTCGTGAGGCTTGCCATCGGCGCGCTTGCCTCGTGTAGGAACGATACTTCATCAACAAGTGCTTGAAAAGCGCAACCAACTCTTGCTCAATCATCACAATCCAGCTTTGCTCCTTGCCTATTTAAAAGAATGAAATCATGTGTCTTCTATCAGCAGTAAACATATGTAGTAATGACCATGAATAACATTAGTACATTACTTACGCCAGAAGTTGCGGAGGAAGACTGAAATTGTTCGGTGTCGGTATAATCTTTCCATGAAGGAAAGATGCGCACAAAGTTCCCGACAACAACATAAGCTTCGTCTTCTAAACTGGGAAGAAATGGAACAGGGTCCTATTTGCTGCAATTGGGGCTCTCTACGGTTCGAAAAGGATTTGGCAAGCTGGATTTGGTGTACTCTTTGCTGGAATGGGGGTTTTGCCTCGCATAACTGGTGCTATGTCAACTGGCATAATCATACCTGCTTTGTCAGCTTGGGGTCTGGGCTGAGTTGGGGCATCAGAAATGACGAGTGTAGTAGGGCTAGAGTCTGCTAGAGTTGCGGTATTTTGTGGGTCAGGTGATATTGCAACTACACCTAATGGGCTATTTGATTTATCAGGTGCCACTACCTTTTCCAAATAGTTTGCTTGTGCTCCTCCACGATCAGCAATTGCCCTCTTCCTTTTGAACGTCTAATACATAAGAACAACATTTGAATGGATAAATATGGTATGATGACAGATGGAATATGTACTGAAAATAGATAGGCAGGGCGTATTCACATACACGATGTCTAAACTAAGCTAATGGCAAAACAACAAAGTAGAAGCAATGCAAAGCAACAGTTGCAATATATGAGCGAGCAATGTAACCTTGGAAAGTTAGAGCAAGTACCTTGATGGGTGAATAAGATAGGGCATCTTCCTCCGACCTCCACTAGGGAGCTACATTGACTTAGGTCTCCCTCTAGCTCGTAATCACCGTTAGGATCATATTTAGAGCATGAATCAGAGGTGGAGAGCGCTTTGCATTGCATTGCATCCAGACTTGATTTCAGTCCCTTAATGCCAAGTTTGATGACCATGGCATTGTTCTCGCTTTTATTCTTTTCATGCGCCGCAAGCTCATAATCATTATGATCTTGCTCAGAATCTGAGATTCATGAAAACATAAAAGTAGTCAGATTATATATGGAATGCATTATGGATTCAACTTGGAGAGTGTCTCCCTATAAACCCCTGCATATGCAAAGTTCACCTCCCCAACTGTGGCCGATCAGACCACACACTGTAAATACAAACCCCTTATGTCTCTATAACAGCAGTGTGCACACATTTCAAAAGCTGAAGTAGGAACATTAGAATCATATGAAATTCAGATTTGAACAAATAAACTAAGCAATTATGAGTGGCGTAATGTTTTTGCTTCAAGGGTGGAGTGTTGGTAGTGCGACACAAAGCAAGTAGGCAGATTGTATTCCATGTAAAAGATCGAAACCTATGTAAAAGCTGAAATGACACTTTCTTTCTATACAATGAGTGTTCGTTACCCACACATGATGGAAGAGATCACATAGAGAAATACTATTCACTCATGTCTACGGTTCCAAAGATTTAGAAACAGGTGGTCCACCCTAAAAGAATATTGACAACAAATATGACAAGGCAAGCATAGAGTAGTGAATCAATCATTTACTTGTGAGCTTATTAGGACAAGTATGCAGAATTGTAACTGCAGTAAGAGACCGTCCAAAATCTGAATGAAGAAGTTTGTCTAGCACTTATTGTTTGCAACTAATCGACGTGAATAATTGGATATTATATCAATGAGTAAGAAAGACAAGTAAAATTGTCAACAAACCTGGCTTGCAGTAGTAATCTGGGTCAATGTCACTACGACCAACAATCCAAAATGACTAGTTTCTGTTCCGAGGGCCGGAATTTTGAGTAATGAATCCTAATGACAGTCCTGCCTAATGAGTAATGAATCAATTAGAAAATGGGTGATGAGGAGTGGCTGCTGAGTGTTGAGGACGTATCTCAGGATAAATCGGGTTGGCTTGGTGGGTGCTGCACGCCTGAGCCCTGAACGGACTGGGAAGGTAGGCACGGCGGCGCGCCCGGGCAGCGGTGACGCTGTTGGGCTAGCGGCTCCTGGTCTCTTGTTAGTCCGGCGTCTCCTCCTAGAGTCATGCCGTCCAGGGACGGCAAGTGGTCGGGCGCAGGCAAAGGTCAAAGTAGTAGAGATCGGAAGCGCCACAGAGCGTAACAGAGGGGAATCGGGCCTGGATGACCCAAAATCCTGTGGTGGGGCCGCCCACCGTGGGCACCTCAGAGATACACACCGAAGCGAACATGCATTTCTGAAACTCTAAGCATATTTTTTTATGACACGAAGCACATATTCTGATCTTATATTGATCATAAAAGGGGGAAACTCTAATCATATTTTTTTAGCAAAAGAGGGTTTCCCCTCCGATTTCTATTAAAGAAAACACCACGGAACCAACATGATCAATTAAACCCTAAGCATGATCAATTAAACCGTATTATGGCTGTGCCATGGCAGATTTGAAGCTGCAAACTGGAGAAATGATATTTAGCATCCATTGTTTGCTTGAACTAAGAACTAAATTCAAAGAGCTGAAAAGAAAGTAGAGTAACCAAGTTAAGATCTATTTTCTCGTTGAGATCAAAAAGTTGATGAGATATGAAGTACCACCTCTCTTGCGGCGCCGTGTAGGCATCGTGGGTGCGATGGCTGTCGGTGGCATTGAAGCAGATCTGCGACGTTAGACGAGTGCATCGGGGGATAAGTCCCGTTGCGGAGGAAGAGAAGGTCGTGTGAGCGGCCCCGGCAAAGAGGACGATGGCACCGATGAAGCGAGAGGACGCAATGCAAGGCTATTGGTCCGTCGCCGTGGATGAGAAACGTCCATCTCTAGCGATGGGACGACGGTCTTGGTAGGCGCTCCGGCATGGTGGAGGACGGTGGCGATGGATGTGGTGGAGGACGGCGGTGATGGATGGGGTGGTGGATGGAGGCTGGTGTGGGGATGGGGTGTTCTAGCGCGGAGGGTGTATGAATGGGAAAATGGAGGGAGAGGTACAAGGAACCATGTTTTTGGTACGCGCCTGTCTGAAATATGGGAAAGTTACGAACTTAGCCCCCGTTTAAAAATTGGATGTCTCGTCGGTTGGGGATAGGACGGTAATCTCGCATCTCGCCAATATTTGCCCAGAGCGATTTCGGGCGAGAAGAGGGTGGTTGGCGCCCATGGTTGGCACCCATGGTTGGCGCCCACGGTGTATGAACGGGGCTGACAGGTAGGGCGGTTGTGTCGCGTCTGAGTGAAGTTACAAACCTGCCCCTATTGAAAATATTTGCCTACATCGATTTCGGTCGAGTCGAGTTTGTTTTGCCGCCCACCATGTATGAATGGGGAATGGAGGGAGAAACAGAGGTCTTTCGGACAAGCTTGAATCAATTGTGTTTTGTCACGCCCATGTTTGACGCCCACCGTGTCGGAATGGGTTCAGAGGCGGTCGTGTCACGCCTAATTGAAGTTACTAACCTACCCTATTTAGAGCGGTGGAAATCGGGCGATGGATTGTTCGTGTAATGGGTAGACAGTAATTTCCATCTCCCAAACACTTGGCTTCGGGCAGCCGATGTGGGAGTGGACATTTTGCTGCTTCTTTCAATTTTGGGACAATAAGCATCCACGTTTACTCGGCAATTAAATTGAATCCACTTTGTATTCCTATATGAATCTATATAAATCATTCTATGTGTTTTTATATATCTTCAAAAGGATGACAAAGATGTATTCCAATGCCATATATGAATATGGTTTACAAATGCCGATACTAAAATTCAGAAACTAGAATCCAGCTTTAAGGTGAATTGAATATTTGGAACACTTCATGTCCAACTCAAATGTCACACGCAGCATAATGTGTGCTCCCATTTAGATATGTACACAAGCGATGTATCAAGATTCAAATACCGAGTCAATCAACCAAGAATGTACAGAACTAACAGACATATAAACACTTATAGAGTATATGATTCAATAATATCAACTAACATACATAAGCCATGCCGGTGTACTTTTTTTTGGCTAAAACATCATACTTTTTTAGCCAGCATCTTGGCCCTTTCCGATGCGTGCCACTTATGGTCCATCTATACTACTACTATTGCTGAATGCACATTCAGCCCGATTGGCATATTTGTAGGTCCGCACGCAATCCAAATGAAATGTCTCCGAGTCTTATCAATTAATACAGACTTGTGCTCAAATAAAATTGCAAACCCAAAAACAAAAAAAACAATTATTACATGATCTCTAAAACAAATGGTTTGATTGATTACATGAACAGACAACACAATATTCAACTATGGAAAGAACATTTCACCTATGATTTACCAAGTAGGAATTTAATTTCCTTTTTTCCTTCAGGACCTTAACAATCTGATCAGTCTCAGGTTGCTTCGTTTTGAAATCCAGCAAATATTTAATGGTTTTCTTGAGTACTGCTTGTGATTGTGTTGTTTGCTTCCTCAACATGTCAACTTCATCTCTAAGTGCAGAAGTAGAATCTCTTTCTACCACTAGTTTAGCCTCTAGAGCATCAGCAGGTGGCAATTCATAATGCACGATTGGGCCGGTGCCTCTGCTGTGGGATGATGCAACGTCCATGGGGACCTCGCTCTTTGATCTTGGGCTAACCTGTTTTGCCATTAAAGTTCCGATTGGTTCAGAAAAGTTGAAGTTAGAAAAACATCTCAACTGGGAGTTATAACAGCAAACCAGTTAAACAAACAAGGAATTAAAGAGTTTCAATTGGATGCTGAAAAGTACAGTAGTTATTAACATCATTGTAACTCATTTGTTGCAAAGCAAAGCAGCTAAACAAACAAGTAGATATTTAAGTAAAGGCAAACAAGTAATTCTTAACAGTAAGTATCAAACACATAGATAGGCGCAGTCTACAATATGATTAACAGGCTGTGCCATTATGTAATCAGTAGCAAACTAAATTAAGCCAAGCAATGTAATTGAACAATTTTGCAATAAGTGACTAAATAAAATTCCGAGAAGCAGGTAACTGAATTTACGCTAGTTCTTTGTACAGGCACACTGCAACTTCTTTTTCGCTTACAAGGTTGTACAAAGGAGTCCATGGCATCAATTGCTTGGATACGCAGTCGCAATACTTCTTTCTTCCCACACTACATGGGTAAGTCAAATGGTTAATCTGGTAAGATGGTGCGTCCTTGATATGTTATATGAGGACGCAGTAGTCGACTAGTTGTAGCCAAACACATCACATCGGCTTTTACTATATATTTCATGCGATTACTTTTGGCATATCGAGATCTAAGCAATCTACAATAGGATGAAAAGACCGGCATCCTTCACATTATTGGCAAACTCAGTTCATAGAAACAAGCAATTCAACCATTCTGTGGAGAAATCAAAACGCATATCGGAATATTTTTTCACTATCCAATCATACACGCAAAAATGGGCGACGCCACCATAGGGGCTGGTATGGGCGCCTGTGTGGCTGGAAAGTGTGCACCTAGTTTGAGTCGCCCAGTTGGCCCACGCTAGTTTTGTTCGTCCCAACACACGAAAGCAGCAATATAAAAAATGAAGAAATATTTTTCAATTTGGATGGGCCAATAACATAAGTGCAAGGCAGGCCCTATAGCAGGCTCTCATGCCCATACGGCGCCTCCCATATCGACGACAGCAGAAAAATCCCAATTCATTCGCCCAGCCTCCGCCTAGTTCGCTCCTAACCTAGCTGCCACCGACAGACCGACAACACTTCCTCATGCCCTCGTTGGAGGGCGGTCAAGGGCTTCGCTTAACGGAAGGACAAGAAGATGAAGATCGAACCTCTGGGTGTAGCCTGCGTGGGAGGCAGCGCAAAGACGGGCATGGCATCGAGCTTATGAACGACGATCGCAGCTTGCAAGAGTAGCATGCTAACGAGTAGGTACATCACATCCTTGATTATATCTAATTCAACTCTTCAATTTCTGGCCAATAGTTAAACCCGACGGTGTTGTAAAACTGCTTGTATGTAGGGTATCTATGAGAAAATGAAACCAATTTCTACTTATTTTATAACTCCCCAATCAATACTAAACCGCCTTTGAATCGATGTATCTAATCAAGTTTCCGGTGCAAACATACAAGCTCATGTTGTTCTTGAGGCTGAAGTGTCTAATGAATGCATCGCTAATGAAGGATTTGATGCAAACATTTTACATGCTCCCGGTGATGAACATATAGTGTCTAATGAGGGATCTAATGCAAGCATTTTGCAAGCTCATTGAAGGATTTAGTGTCTAATGATGATCTACTATGTTGAGAGAGACAGAGATTTGCAGGCATTGATGACAAGCAAATTATAGTGCATTTTCATAGCTTGAGGAAACGTCGAGGCCATCTACGAGAAAGTCCCCGTATCATGACAACATAGCATAAATACTTTTCCAATCCATTGTTTGAAACTATTGGTATACTTGTGCAGGATAGATATATTGATATGCAGTTTATGACCGGTTATACGTGCAATTACACTTCGATATTTTCAGCCGTGAGAACTAATAATTCAAGCAGTGTATGCACCATGTTTGTATTCCTTGTACACCATGTTGCATTTTGAGTTTTTTGGTACTTGCATCATTTAGTGTTTATAATCTGAACTACTTTGGATCATTAGCTGGTTTTCAAAGTGCATGTAGCTTCACATTTCTCAAGTTATGTTGATTTCCGGAGTGCAAGTGCCTTCGTATTTTTTAAGTTAAATGTTCGCCCATGGTAACTTGAATTCGTGGATCAGCCACTACACACAAATTATACACAAATGCCAGTACGAATTAAATGAAATGCAGGGACTTATGCTAGCTCGTTTATGTGCTCACTTCAGCCGCTATGCTTTTGGGATGTTCCATGTACAAGTCCATGTTACCACTTGCTTGGATGTGCAGACCTTGTGCTCCTTGCATCCCCCTCTGCATTTTTGACACGCATTTAATGGTTGATCAAATAAGAGGAATCGACCTTGATGTTGTACCGAGGATGAGATACTTGCAAGGTTATACGGGAAAAGGGGATGTGTACCAGATGTCGAAGCGCCGTCATGCTTCGCTAAAAATGGATTTGCTTGTTTCAGATGATATCTCCGTAAGAAATAAGAGTTAAAGTCGAGTTGCATAGGCGTGTAAGCTAAGAGAGCAGTGAAAGGATATCCGAACATCGTCCGGAGCGATTGCACAAGGGAGTGATGTGTGGATACCTAGTTCGGGCCGGCGTTTGGGCATGCTCACCTAGCTAGAGTGCGGGTGACTTCAGATCCGTTGAGGGTGATGCGCTGGCGTTTCCTCGCCGCGCACGGATGCAGATCTTGAGTGGCAGCGAGGCGCCACTGATGCGATGGGCCGTGACCGTTGGTGAAGCCCCCACGGCCGCGGGGGGGGAGGTGCGACGATGTGCTCGGTGAAGTAGCCCCGGTGAGCTGGGAGACGTCGGTGAAGCGCACTGATGCGGTGGAACTTCGGTGTCTGTGAGGCACGTCGGTTGCGGCAGCCGACGTTGTCAGTGGACCACCGGTGCGGTGGACTAGGGCGTAGATGAGGTAGCTCCGGTGCGGTGGTGAAGCGCTGACCGTCGTTTTCGTCGTTGTCGTCAAGCGCGAGAGGTGGGGAACGGTGGGGAAAGAGACGAGACGAGGGGCGATTCGAGGATGGCGGCGAATTAGGGATTTGAGCAACCCGGGCGCGGAAGGGATGGTGGAGAAGAGATTTTGCGGTTTGGAATTGGGGCCGCCGATATTTCAATCAAACGTGGGAAGCGAACTTATATTGTCGTCGTCCCTTTTTTTTTGGGGAAGGGGTGGGTGGCTGGGTGCTACGCGTCCGTCCGACACACGCGACCACCCCAACAGGACTATGCTTCGGTGCCTTAAGGCACCTGCCAGGTGGCTGTCCCACATGTCAGTCACCCAAGGGCAGTTGACTTTAAGGCACCGAAGCAGCGTCCACCCCGACACGACCTTGGTCTGCCTGGTGCGCCTACATTTGAGAATGCAAATGAAACGAATCTTCTTTCATTTATGAACGAATCTGTATGTATTACCATGCCCGTGTTTTCCTTGCAATAATTAGTCATTCGAAACGAGATACTCCATCCGTTCACTTTTGTAAGTCGTTTCAGACAACTTAAAATGAATTGTTTTGCACATTGTCTGAAATGTCTTCAAGGTCTTATAAAAGTGAACAGAGGGAGTACTATAAATTAATTAAGGGCCAATTCCATTCTTGCCCCTAGTTGGTTCCCACCCCCGGGTTTTGCCCTTACTTTTCGGGCATGCTCAGTTTTGCCCTTAGTTTTTCCCTCCGTCATTTCGAATGCCCATACATCACAGCTCCGCTTGGTCAGCACCGTTTGACCGTGACGGCTCGGCGTTTTGGACACATTTGCCCCTGGGTTTGATACCCCCCACCCGTTTAGTCGTCTTCTAGCTCCCGCTGCACAAGAAAACAGAGAAGCGGCTGGGAAGAGAGGTGTGACATCGCGGTGTGGGGAGAGATGGGAAGGACCATGGCGACGCCGGCCATCTCGTCGGAGAACTTCGCCGCCCGCAGCCGAACTGGTTTGATAGCTCATCTGGTCCCCTGCTTTTTTCTAGGGTTTCCTAGATGGGATTTGGGGGTTAATTTCTGGATCTTGGCCTGAGTTAGGTGGATGGGGTAGGCATTGTTCAGCACAGCTCGGAGTTCTACTTGGCAGACTCGACGTCATCGTGGCTTGGAGCCGCCGAAGCATCGTTGTCCGGCACCGGCTAATCCCGGCTCGTGGTCGCCTCGGGAGGCGCAAGCACTGGACGCCGCTTTTTGGGTTGCCCTCGGATGTATGGATTTCATTTGCATTGCATTTTCGCTTTCATTTTCTTGTTTAACTTTCAAGGACAATTTTAATCAAGATTATTGATTCGGTTGCCGATGAATGTGAATGGGCGGTTTGGGTTGACCCGCCACCTCCGTAACGTGTTGGTCTTGCCTTTGAAGAATCTGCATCGAAGTGATCGAACATAGCTGGATCAAAAGTCACCACTTGGAGAAGAGATCAATTGATCTTGCGAAGAAGAATCGTGCATTGAACAAGGAGTTGAAGAAAATGAAAGAAATGATGTGCATAGGGACAATGTTGTTTTCTAGCATTTTCATTTGTTTTCTAGCAATCTCAATGGCTGTCTGTGCATAGAATGCACATTAGTTTATGATCTATGTAGCTCAAATGCACTTGCCATGTTATGAAGCTGTAATGAACATATGAAGTTGTATGAACGTAGCAGTTGTTATGTTATGTTATGAAGCTTTATGGACGCAACAATTTGCCGAATGCATGTATTGTGAAAAGAAAGATCAAACATGAATCTTGCTGGAACATAAGTAGCACTTGATATTCTTCAACAACCAAAAGAACATAGTTCACAACCAATCTTGCTGCAACTAGACATAGTTCACAAGCAGCATTTGATATTCTTCAAAGAACCAAAAGAACACATTACAACAAATCTAACAGTTTCAAACTTGCACAACACATTAGTACTCATTTTCCAGATTTTGCCTTCTTGCTCCTTGTGTTGCTAATGGGATTGTCATCTCCTAGCCCTCGCTCCTAGTCAGTTTCACAGGATTTGAACAATCGAGGGAGAACTTGCTCTTCACATGCAGCAACTCTTGCATCTACATTGCTGCCAGAATGGCGAGCAAGGTTCTTCTTCCGGACTTGTACAAGTGTTAAGCTTCCTCTTCTTGCTGATAGCCATTGGAGATGCTCCTCTCTGCTGCCTTCTTGTAGTTCTTTCTTGTTGTTCTAATAAATATGGAAGAAATAGTTGGTTAGTAACGGTACAAGAGATATTTGCAGGTAAAAGCACATAAATAAATAAAAGAGGAATAATATTACCTTTGAACTTCATCTGCAACTGTGGAAACTTGTGTTGCTGCCTCATTTGTTTCACTATGGGGCTCCATCGAGCATCATCTTCACCTCTGTGCTGCACTGGAGCTTCATCTTCACCGCAGGCTGCACCGGAGCATCATCTTCACTGCAGTGCAATCGGAGCATCATCTTCACCGTATGGCTCCTCTTCTTCTTCTTGTTCATCACGTAGGTCTGCATTTTGGTTAGGAGGGTCTTCTTCAACATTGTCAGCTCCCCAGTGTGCATCTTCTTCACCAAATGCTGGATCAATGGCTTTTTTGCAGGTTTTCAGTAAGTGACCCAAGCCACCACACCTCTTGCATTTTCTCTTCCTAGGACCAAGTCCTTTTCCTTCACTTGCTGGCTTAATTCTTGTCTTCCTTGGCCTGCCAGGTGCAGCTTTGTTCTGTACAGGTGGACTTAGTTTGAAACCAGGGTCTACAATATCCCACTGTTGTTTTCCTTCAAGTGCAGTGTGTTCTCGGCATATGTTTTTTAAACATTTCAACTGAAAAGTACTTGTGCACATACTGGTCTATTTCTTTAGCTTCCCCTCTCAATGATGTTATGAAGAATAGACCATGTATGCATGGCTGGCTCAGAACTTGCCACTTTCTCGCAATCGCATGTTCTTTTCTCTACATCCATGTGGTATCTCCACTCTCTCTTCTCCTTGTCTATAGCAGTCACCTCTGCTTCAGCTTGGACTTCTCCTAACTAAAGTCATGTCCAAGCCTTTGGATCTTGCCATCAAAATCTTCATAACTCGGGAATTATGATATGCCCATTGAATTTTTGTAGTTCTATGCTATTCCTAAGGCCAAATTTTTGCATTAAGTACTGCACGATCTTATCCAACAAGTCCACAATGTGGAGACCCTTGAACTTTTAATTTTGGAATTGAATGATTCTGCAAGGTTGTTATTGACATAGTCAACCTTGCAGATATCATTGAATTGTGGCCTGGCCCAGATTTTTGTGTGGTGCTCTTCCAGATAAGCCTGCACCTTGGGTTTTGTGAACAACTGTCTCAGGTGATAGTTGTGCTTCTTAATGCTGTAAGTCAATGAACAAGGCCACAAATGCTGGTCATAGAACTTCCCCCTGAATTTCTTAGAAAAATTCTGAGCCAGATGTCTCATGCACTCTCTATGCTCTACCCCAGGGTAAATGTCATCTACAGCTGTCTCAAGACCCTTGCATGCATCAGTATGAATTACTAGTCCTTCAGGATGACCTATCACCTTCTTCAAATTTTGGAAAAACCAACCCCAGCTCTCTTTAGACTCAGCCTCCAAAACACCATATGCAATCGAAAAATCCAGCTTATGTGCATCAATTGCACATGCAGCAACTAAGCCCGACCTCTGAACCTACCATTTAGTGCAAGAGCATCAACAGCTAGGTAGGGCCTACAACCAGCTAAAAATCCCTGCCAAAGAAGCTTTGAAACCGACAAAACTCTCCTAAAACATTGCTTCTCATACCTCTTTCCTCTTAGCTGGAAAGGAACTATGTGTGTGTCAATTTCTACTACACTACCGGAGAAGCCCTCTCAACCTCAGCTTTGAATGTGCATGTAAGCTGAAAATTATCCTCATATTTACCATACAAGTTGTCAATTGCCATTTGTTTACCATAAAACACTCTCATGTATGGCAATTCTATACCATATTTTTTCTTCAAATTAGTTACCAACTCACCAGACCAATGTTGGAGTTTTCTCGACCCAATTTTGCACAAAGCATCAGCTACACACCTCCTCTTGGCTGCTCTGAGCCTCTCGGGCCTGTTCACACTTGGGCAAGTGGTGCTCATAGGGATTTACTTTAATCTGTAAATTGAAACAAAGCAAAACATTAAGGCAAACTGTGTGGCTCAATGAAACTGAATATGCAAGATAATCCAATGAGATTAGTTAGTTAGTATCTGTTACTACCAAAACAAAGCACTGTTTCTCATTAAAGAGGCATGTAGCCTCCATCTACACCTTGAAAATGCACAATAACAAAGTGAACCTTGATGGATCACTCTTCTCTATTTTGTACTCTACTTCATGCTGAATTGAGAATGTGGCAACTGCATTCCTGCAATCCATAGCGTATGAAAAACAACTCCTTCACTAAACTAGGCTTTTCCCTGTCATACATCATCTCAGGCCTATCCTCATCATCATTCTCAAAATGTCCCATGTCAATGTTCTCTTGTTCCTCCTCTGAATCAGATTCCAAAACTCAGCAGGAATAAAATCCTCATCTATCTCTTCATTTGTCTTCGCACAAGATCTGAAACATCCTCTCATCCTCCCTCATCTCGAGCCTAGCACATCATCGTGCTCAGCCTCCTCAATCATAGGCTCTAAAGGAATTTCAGTTGTCTTAGCAGCCAAAGTTGCCTTGGTACATTTGCACTAGGAGTTGCAGGTGGATTGCAAGTACTACTAGGAGGTGCCGACCGCCGCTAGAAGTACTTCCCGCAACATATGTTTTAGATGTTGCTTTAGAGGCAGGGGGCTTTGCTGCTGTAGTTGCTGCTTCTGCTCTACATCTCTGAATTACAGTAGTTTCAACATTTGCAGTTTTGGAATCAGCATATGTAGCAAACATTACACCTAACTCATCATCACACTGTAGAGGATTCCAAGTAGCTTTCTCTACATCCCAGAATCTGAACTCAATCAAGGCCATGCATACCCCAAGGATATTTACTATAGATTGCAGACCTAAAATCATTGAAAGAGCTTGTTCAGTCTACCACTAGAGGGAAATCAAGCTTGCATCCTCGTCTCCATAGTACCACCCTTTGCTAAAAGAGTGGTCTCCATTCTAATTGTCGTAAAGAACGACGCGATGGATCCATCCTACGATTGTGAACACAACCAAGTCATGGAATGCACCTTTCTAATCAATGAAAGCAGGATGAGTAAGCATCGGATCTGGAAACTTACCCTGCCGGAATCTCACCGCCTTGAATCAGCCGTGCAGCCACTCCTCATGGCATCGCCGCCGCAGCTACCAGCGCCGCGCGAAGAGCGTGTCTCCACCATCACCGCCGCGCGATGTAGATCCGGCGATGAGGACTTCACGACATCGAGGCCACGGTTTCTATGGGAGCCCGCGTCGCCGACGAGTGCTAGGGTTTGGGTCGCCTTTGTCGTCAGCCGATCTAGGGTTCGGGGCTGATAAGATGTAGGGAGGGGAAATGGCAACTACACTGCCTAATGTGTGTGGACCCACCGTAAGGAAGGACCAGGGGCAACCGGTGTCCAAAACGTCGAGCCGTCACGGTCAAACGGCGCTGACCAAGCGGAGCTGTGACAGAAGGGCATTCGAGCTGACGGAGGGGAAAAACTAAGGGCAAAACTGAGCATGCCCGAAAAGTAAGGGCAAAACCCGGGGGTGGGAACCAACTAGAGGCAAAGATGGAATTGTCCCAATAATTAATGAGTTATTTGAAAAAAAATCAAAACGGTACCCACGCTAACGTGGATTACAGTGTATCACATAATTAGTTATTTGAATTAGAGTGCGTGTCACGTAGTTAGTTATTTGAATTAGAGTGTGTGTCACGTAGCGATCTCCAATTCTAACGTGGATTTCGTGATTTCACCGTATCCACGCTTACTTTTTTAATACAAATTCATATGTATATGATGAACACCATGGTAGTGAGAAAACTTTTGGATGGATTCAAAAATATGACCTACAAAATAGCACAACAAATTGAGTCAATGTAACCTTTTGAAACTTAGTATGGCAATTTAATTCGAAATAATTACCCGTATGTCCGGTCCTCGGTTCAAATCGACAATGTACAATCAATTGAAACATCGATATTAAGTCTCGTACTATGTACATTCAAATGTTGTTTTAGCCCCCTCCCCAAGTGCACAAACGCTACATACTTCCTCAGATCGGTCAATCTTGCTCTCCTAACCACCTTAGCAAGCTATCGGTTTCCAACACACGCTCATTCTTTCTCTCCATGTTTCGATCTCTAAGTCTCTCAACTACACAACCCCTTTTTCCACTCCTGTTACCAAATGTATTTACCTCACACACCCGCCATTGCACCCCATGCCGAGCTCTCTCTCTCTCTCCCCCCTCTCCCTCTCACCCTCTCGCGCTAAATACATGCATTGCCTATCTAGCCCCCCAACCTCTCGTGCGCACGCACACACGCCGTCAGATATCTAGGTCACCGCCCTCGAGATCGTCTTCACTCTTTCTTCCGCATGGCGGGCCACACTCGCTCAATCTCGCTCTCTTTATCTCGAGTCTCTGCTTAACCTCGCTTTCTTTCACACACAAATGATATATCTCCCTGTTTCGGCCTCGATCGACACACTTTATAATCTCTCACGCAGATTGTCTATCTAGGTCAGTCCATCCAAGCCGCCGCCACTCTTTCTCGACCTCATGGTAGGCCCACGCCACTCAATCTCTCTCTCTCTCTCTCTCTCTCTATATATATATATATATATATATATATATATATATATATATATATATCCCAGATGTCTCGATTGACCTCGCTCTTTTCTCGGACAAAACGATATATCACCATGTTTGAGCCCAATTCGACCTATTCACATTGTATACTCTCTCACACACATCATCTATCTAGGTCACTCTCTCCAACCCGTCTCACTCTTTCGATCGCACGGCCCCTATGTGATCGGTTGACCTTGCTTCCTCCCATACACAACATATATCTACACGTCTGTGACTGGATCATCTCTCAAGCTCCATCTTACAGCCCTCACCCTTACCAAAAGCTCAATCGGCCAATATCTCTCCGGAGCATATATATTTGTTCAATGAATGTCGGACAACACTCACTTTGTCTCTCTATCTATATGTCTCTCGATTGACCTCGCTACTACCTCTCCATCCCTCGCAAAGCCGGAGCTATTTACATTGCGAGGGCCACTCCAACCTTGGATTAATTTGTGTAGGCATTTATTCCGGTCAGTTTAGATTATATTTTCGTAGCATTCGGCCCACAACTACACCAAACACCGTTGCAACCCACGCAACTCCCCTAGTTGATTTCCCTCTGGCTCAGTCATCGCTCTCTCGCACGTGCTTTCTCGCCTTCAACGTCGCACCATGGTATTATTGAAAAACTATGTTGTTCTCTTTAATTATTATAAATAAGCTACAAAACTACACACCGATAGTCCACTTGGAATGGAACAAATTTCGACCCACAAATTAAAGTGCTACAAACTACACACCGAGGGGCCCACATGTCATGAAACAAATTTGGACCCATATACAAATTAAAAAATAAAGGACGAGGATCGAACATGCGACCGGGCCTTCAAGGCGCACGTCAATAGGCAACATACGTAGAATAGCAATGTTTGTTGTACCCCCTTTGTTTACATAATGTTTTTATATTACCACAACCTAGTTAATGGATAACATGTAATATTATTTTTAGTACTATTCGCCTTCACTTACTGGTGGGTTCCATGTGTGCTGTCTCTCTCTCTCCTCCCATTCTGCGTTTAGACGCACGGGCAAACAGGAAGAACTCGCGGGCGATGTTGCCGTTGACCATATCTGGACGCGTTCACAAGTCACGGCACCGATTTCACGCATTAGCAGCACTAGTGGGTGGTACGTGCAATGCACGTTAATTTGGAAGTATATTAAGTGCATGCGGATATTAACTTCTAGGATATTATTTGCGTGTTGTCATGTGATTAGCACTATTTTTGGCATGAAATTAACTGCACGCTAAACGTGTTGAGCGCTCGACATTGAAGCAGTCTTGGTCGTTGGATGACAAGGAATACATGTGGCTTGATGACGTTTTATATTTAATTTGATACGGCTCTAGCAGAACATTCAGTCGATCAAACCATACATTTCGTTCAGTCTGACTCCGATTTTAAATTATACGACGATCGATATAAAATAAACGGAAATGATAAACGTTCGGATTTTAAGCATGGCAATCCGAACGTTTTTCATGGCAAATTTAGATTACGCGGCGGCGGCGGGGGCGTCTCGTGGTGGGAAGCGGCTCCTCTGCCGTGCTCTGTGTGTCGTCGGGCCACTGACCGACGGCGACGGCGGCGTCTTGCGCCGTTGTTGGCGTACTCCTGGACGTTGGCCTAGGTTCAAGGAAGGCCAAAATGTTCGGACTTCGGAGCGAAGTCAATGGGCGGGAGGAGGCGCATCGGCGTTGGTGAAAGGAAGCGTTCACGGCGGCCATCCATGCCGCCGAGTGGGCAGCGACACTGCTGGGACAAAGGCGCTATCAACGGCAGCGTCGGAGACATTCGTGTGCACGGGCACCAAAGACAGCGTAGCAAGTCGGCACCGCAGGCGCATGCGCCGGCAGGTGCACGGCACCGCACGGCGCGTTTCATCACAGCATCGCGCAGGCGCATGCGCCGCAGGTGCACGGGCGCGTGAAAGTCGGCGGGACCTCGTGGAACCCCGTGGCATCAAGCTCGGCGACAATGCGGCACCCAGCCCATCAATGCCACGGGATGGGCTTAGCATCGGGGCGACGGAGCCGAACGGGAGCGGGACGGTAGCGCTTTTTCCGCAAGGGCAGTTCAAGCTCGTCCCAAAGTGCCTTATGTTCTTGAGACTCGGCTGGGTGTCTTCCTCATGAAACTGGAACACTAAGGGCTGACCATCGTGATGCGGCATGGCGTACGTTTAGGTCAGGCTAGTTGGAGGTAGACCACAGGAGAATCGGAGAGGAAGAGAGAGGATTGTAGCGATACCGGGTAGTGCGGGGTTGATTTTAAACTACGGCGCCGGCGACATTAAAAGTGGGAGCAGTTGGGACGACGGTGGGCGGCGGAGCCTGGTCAAAGGGCTCGCCTCCCGGTGAGTCTGCACAGTGGTCTGCTCGCACGCCTCCCTGACAGCCGGCGCAGCGGTCTGCTCGCACGCCTCCCGTCGACTCACATGCTTGCTGGGACGGCACCTGCCGATGAGAAGCGGGGACTCGTGGCGGCACGTAAACGCCCACGGTTTCAATAGTGAAAGCGTTCGCATTAACGTGACATGTCTTTGTTCGAAAATACCTTGGCTCTTCATTTGTGCAATTTGTCATAAGCAGCTTGTCTCGAATTGAAGAAAAAACTTACGAAGTAATATTTGTGCCATATCACGTGACCATGCTCAGTTTCAAGAATTTATGCTCACTTTAGGATTTTCTGAAATTTAAGATCCAGGATTCGAAACAATATCATAACCTGCATCGTGCAATAAACTTTCAAGCCGTACATCTGTCTTGTTGTATTTCTTAAGAACGGATTTGGTCAAACATTTTTCTTAGTTAAACCTCCTTTCCGGTTTATAGGGCTCAATTGAAATCTCACCAACCAAGGTAGATGGTGAGTGGTGGAACAATTGTTGTAGTTTGCAAAACCACTCAATTAATGCGCTTTGTTTTCCTCAAAAATTGTGTTTACTGAATGCATTAATTGCAATGCATGCATGCATAAAGTACATGCATTGGTCAATTTTCTCTTAATTCTTGCATGTAATGATTTATTGCACCATGAAATCTGAACATGTGATGGGGAACAACCATATTGAGACTTATAAATTGGGAAAACTAAAATTTTGAGATAAGCCCTATAAACCGTAAAAGGATAATCCTGCGCATCAAAGGCATTGCTCGATATATTAACTCAAGTACTAGGCACGAACAAACGGGCTCAATTCTGTGCTCATCCTGGTGTAGTAGTAGTAGTAGTACTAGGCAATGCAGTTGACGGGTGAGGGAGTCCCGGACTAGGGGGTGTCCGGATAGCCGGACTATCGTCACGGCCGGACTCCAAGACTATGAAGATACAAGATTGAAGACTTCGTCCCGTGTCCGGATGGGACTTTCCTTGGCGTGGAAGGCAAGCTTGGCGATATGGATATGTAGATCTCCTACCATTGTAACCGACTACTGTGTAACCCTAACCTATCCGGTGTCTATATAAACCGGAGGGTTTTACTCCGTGAGGACAACAGCTACAACATCAACAATCATACCATAGGCTAGCTTCTAGGGTTTAGCCTCCTTGATCTCGTGGTAGATCTACTCTTGTACTACCCATATCATCAATATTAATCAAGCAGGAGTAGGGTTTTACCTCCATCGAGAGGGTCCGAACCTCGGTAAAACATTGTGTCCCTTGTCTCTGTTACCATCCGCCTAGACGCATGATTGGGACCCCCTACCCGAGATCCGCCGGTTTTGACACCGACATTGGTGCTTTCATTGGGAGTTCCTCCGTGTCGCCACCGATAGGCTGATGGCCCCTTCGATCATCAACAACGACGCGCCTGTGGTGAGACTTTTCTCCCCGGACAGATCTTCGTGTTCGGTGGCTTTGCACTGCGGGCCAATTCGCTTGGCCATCTGGAGCAGATCGAAAGCTACGTCCCTGGCCACCAGGACAGATTTGGAAGTTTGAACTATACGGCCGATATCCGCGGAGACTTGATCTTCGACGGATTTGAGCCGCAGCCGAGCGTGCCGCACTGTCTTGATGGGCATGATCTAGCTCTGCCTTAACGAGCGCCCTGGAGGCCGCACCAGCATCCGCTCCGACCCTTAAACCGGAGCCGGATTCCCCGATCGAGGACGAGTTGTTGGACACCGCCTCGGGGGCTATGATCTCTACGGCGATTGAGCTGGACTCCATCCCTGTCCTTTGCGAAGACCTCGACTCCAGGGTGCCGGACTCCTCTTCGGACTCCGAACCCTCCGCGTCCCTGCCAATCGAATCCGATTGGGCGCCGGTCATGGAGTTCACTGCCGCGGACATGTTTCAACACTCGCCCTTTGGCGACATCCTGAATTCACGAAAGTCTATCTCTTTATCCGGAGAGCCTGGCGGACTACGGATGTGAAGGTTGGGATGCGGACGACGAAGAAATTCAACGCCCACCCACCACCCACTTTATAGCCACCGCCGATGATTTAACCGACATGCTTGACTATGACTCAAGACATCGACGGCATGGACGACGACGCCGAGACAACTAAGACCCAGCACCCATTGTATAATCGGAAGGCCACCTCGTCATATGACATATACATGGTGGACATCCCAAAAGATGGGAACGACGATGCAATAACGGAGGATGACCTCCAAGAAAAAGCCGGGCGCCGACGTGGCGCCGCTCTAAATCCGTCACAATAAAACGGTGATTCCGCACGGGAGATAATAGCACTCCAGACAGTGCCGAAGAGAACCCCCTCCAGCAGGACTGAGCGCAGGAGGAGGGAGAAGCAAGTCCGCACGACAGTGTGGCCAAAAGAGAGGTCGAGGACGATAATTACGCGCCTCCCGCCGAACAGGAGCTTTTCAAACGCAGGCTTATAGCCACGGCAAGCAGCCTCAAGAAAAGCGGCAGCAGCCTTAGAGCTGATCAAGACCTGCTAATGGACAGATGGACTGAAGTCCTTGCAGCCAAAGAGTATGAACTTCGAACGCCTCCAAAAGCTACCCCAAACGCAGGCCGTTGCCTCGACTAGAGGAGGAAGCACCCAAGTCGCCAGTGCACGACATGGCAGACCGGCCACCTCATGGCCGCGACAGAGAAGCCTCTCGGCCCTCCGCTCAAGCCACACCCCGACGCCGCTCAAAAAGTACCAAGGCAAGGGATAACGTGCCGGACTTGCGAGATATATTGGAGGATAAGGCAAAACATACAAGGTCGATCTACGGATCACGTGGGCGCCCAGCAACACGGGATGATTACCGTCAGCGCGGATACAAAGAAAACCGCCGGGCGAACACAAGAGACAAAGCTCGTATGAGCTACGCCGTGATATAGCCCAATACAGAGGCGCCAAGACACCCACTATGCTTCACGGATGAAGTAATGGATCATCAAATCCCAGAGGGCTTCAAGCCCGTAAACATTGAATCATACGATGGTACCACAGATCCTGCGGTCTGGATCGAGGATTATCTCCTCCATATCCACATGGCCGCGGTGATGATCTACATGCCATCGAATACCTCCCCCTGAAGCTTAAAGGACCAGCTAGGCATTGGCTCAACAGCTTGCCAGCAGAATCAATTGGTTGTTGGGAGGACCTGGAAGCCGCATTCCTTGATAACTTCTAGGGCACATATGTGCGACCACCAGACGCCGATGACCTTAGCCACATAATTCAGCAGCGGAAGAATCGGCCAGACAATTACGGACTCGCCTCCTAACAAAGAAAAATCAAATCGTTGATCGTCCGGATGCAGAGGCCCTTGCAGCCTTCAAACATAACATCCGTGACGAGTGGCTTGCCCGGCACCTAGGAAAGGAAAAGCGAAATCTATGGCAGCCCTCACAACCCTCATGACTCGCTTTTGTGCGGAGAGGATAGCTAGCTAGCTCGAAGCAACAACTTGGCCAAACATCCCGATAGTCCGGATACCAAGGACAACAATGGCAGGTCGCGTCGCAATAAGAACAAGCGCCGCATTAAAAGGCGAGCATATCAAGACACGGCTGGCCACAATGCCGGATTCAGAGGCTCTAAACCCGGTCAGCGGAAGAAGCCATTCAAAAGAAATACCCAGGGCGCCCAACTTGGACCGAATACTCGACCGCTTGTGCCAGATACATGGCACCCCCGAAAACCCAGCCAATCACACCAACAGGGACTGTTGGGTGTTCAAGCAAGCAGGCAAATTAGGTTCCGAACTCAATAACAAGGGCTGCATAGCGATGACGAGGAAGAGCCCCGGCCGCCAAGCAATAAAGGACAGAAGGGTTTTCCTACGCAAGTGCGGACGGTGAACATGATATACGCAACCCACATACCCAAAAGGGAGCGGAAGCGTGCACTAAGGGACGTATATGCGATGGAGCCAGTCGCCCCAAAGTTCAACCCATGGTCTTCCTGCCCGATCACCTTCAATCGAAGGGACCACCCCACTAGCATCCGTCACGGCGGCTTCACCGCATTGGTTCTTGACCCAATTATCGACGGATTTCACCTCACTAGAGTCCTGATGGACGGCGGCAGCAGCCTGAACCTGCTTTACCAGGATACAGTGCGCAAAATGGGCATTGACCCCTCAAGGATTAAACCTACAAAGACGACCTTTAAAGGCGTCATACCGGGTGTAGAGGCCAGTTGTACAGGCTCCGTTACACTCAAAGTGGTCTTCGGATCTCCGGATAACTTCCGCCGAAGAGTTAATCTTCGACATCGTCCCATTCCGCAGCGGCTATCACGCCTTCGCTCGGACGAACCGTGATTTGCCAAGTTCAATGCGGTGCCGCACCACGCATACCTCAAGCTCAAGATGCCAGCCCTCGAGGAGTAATCACGGTCAATGGAAACACCGAGCGCCTTCTCCGGGACGGAGGAGCATACGGCTGCCTCGCGGGCAAAGGTGCAAAGCAGCCTCACGGCAAGTCTCGAGTCCGCCACTAAGCGTCCCGGACACCGCCAAGCGCGCCTCGAGTAACCGCAACAAGACCACCGCACGATTCAAGCACGAGTAGCAATCCGCCCCAACCCCATCCCTCACGAAATTGTAACTCAAAGTATTACGCTGCATATAGTTACGCTCTGGAGATACCATGGGCATATGGGGAGGGCAAGACAACGCACGCCAAGAGTGCGGCTCGACCGCCTGTGGCTACCGTCTGTGTCATTTCTTTTTTTCCCTTTTTCCTTTTTTCTTTTCTTTTTACTTTCAGGACTCCGTCTTCGAACAGTCCTGCCCGGCACTTGAATCGCCGAACTCACGATGCAACAGCCAGGAAAGCGGAAGGCCACGTGAAGTGCTTAGGTGGTCTCTGTTATGAGCATTATACCTGTTTTACATACCATCCCGCAGCTTACCCCTGGAGGGGGACATGTTAGATAGTCCCATCCCTTGCTTACCGTGACTATTTGTATCGCTCGCTTCCATTGCAGTACCTTTTTGAATAAACAATACATAGCTCTTGCTTATTATTGCTTTAATTCCTTTATATATATACATATGTTCATTTCACGACATGCTGCAATCGTACACTTTGGTACGGCCAATTCACCAGGGGCTCAAGTATCCCAAAATTATGGTGTGATAAAGTCCGAACACTTTCACAAGTGCGGCACCCGAACTTATAGCATTATATGAATTGGCTCGAATCATGTCTTGGGTCAATAGTTGGGTTTGCCTGCCTCCGTGTTTTGGTACCTTACGCCCGCTTATATCGGCTAAGGTAGCATCGGAGAACCACCGCGATTGTGCCCCGCTTATTCTCGGGTCGAGCACCCCAAAGGAGAAAGCCAAACTGACCGTCATGATAAGGCGAGAGCCGGTCGCTGTTCGAGAGGTTTTTTCGGTCCCTAAAGACTTATGCCGCTTAGAGCGAGGAACCGGAATTATCCGCCAATGCGTGGATAGCGCCTTCAACTCGGGTCTTCCGAATACTAGGGGCTTCACCAAATTTAAAATTATAGAATTCTATGGCTAAGTGAGAGTGTTCAAGCATTATAAGTCCGGTTGCCTTGTTCGTTGTGTTGAGCGCCTCCCTAGATGGACCCAAGGATGGGAACAAGAGCTCAAGTTTATCCTTAACACCCCAAAGACTTCGGTGGCATGGGGGCTGAAGCCGACGACTTGCCATCTCTCAAATTTGATAAACGGCCGCATGAAGGTAATATTTTAAATTAATAAGCGTTGCTTAGCGATATGAACAAGTTTTCAGCGTCTGAGAATAACAAATGCGAGTCTATTCAAAAATTACATCCTTGGAGCACTCATCCGCTATTCGGGCGAAAGCACCCTTCAGAGGCCCTCATAATACATTTCAAAGTGCGATGCTCATGGCCCTCTTCGGTGGCCCGTCCGTCACAAGCTTCTCCGCATCCAGCTTCCCCGGTGCACTTTAGCACGGGCAAGGGCCCGACGGACCCGTTCAATGCAGACGGAGCGCTTGATAACTTCAAGCCGCGGATGTGCATCCACCACCGCTGCACCAAGTCAAGTAGCTCCGGGCATGGCCTCCAATGGCCACACCGCTCTATAAGGCCCCTCATGGCCTGTTCGGCGACCTTAGTGGAGCTCGACCAGCTGCTTCAGCTGGTCGCTTAGGGGCACCGGATGTCCGGCCTCAAAGATACCGAGACCAGAACACCTTCTCCGTGGAGCTCCCCTCCTGGGCGGGTAGAACGCAGCAGCATCGCACGACTACGGGCAAACTCGCGAATGCTCCCGGAGAGCTCCGAATCCGGGTAAGTAATAGGTAATTGACTTTTTACATTCTTACTTTGCATAAAGAATGCCTTACCCGCAGCGATCTTCTTTAGTGCTTCGATTTCTTTGAGGGATTTGTGTGCCTCGTCCTTAGCAGCTTTGGCACTCTCAAGAGCCGAGGCAAGCTCGAACTCTCGGGTCTTTGAGTCACGCTCCAAACCCTCGTGTTTCTTCACGAGAATCTGAACTCTTGCCGCACCTCCGCCCGGCTGCGCCTCCCTTTTCTCTCGCTCAGTGCGCTCATGAGCCGCTTTGTTTCGGCCACGGCCACCGCTTCCTCGTGGTCTCCACCTCGCTCGTATTCTCGGTACCCATGTTATTTCTGTTATTTTTGCAACCAAAACCTTTTCCATAAGGTATTTCTTTAATAAGTCATTTCTTACCTTCCTTGTCCTCGAGCTGCTTCTGGCTTGTCCGAGCTCGTTCTCGAACGCCGAGGTTTTGCTTCAATGGATTGACCTCCGCAGTCAAGGCGGGCAGAGGTCAAGCAGCAGCCTGCATTCCCATATTGACATACTTATATTAGACTCCTGCGTATATCTTTTAGATCCTCAGTCCGGCTTTTCTTTCCGAACACCGAACTAAGCATCAGGGGCTACTGTCTATGCGGTAACATTTTTATATGTTTTAAACTTACCTCAAAGCCTGTTAGAAGGTCGGGTACGAGCTTCGTCGATCCGCTCTGGCAGAGGCTGAACTATGGATCACCGCACTCATAATAGTGCGGTGCTCCTCTCGATGGAGGCGTCGTTGAGCGCCTCAGAAGCTATCCGGTGCCTCCGTTGGACAGAGGACACCGGGCGCCTTGCCCTTCTTGCGAAGGATCCGTTGTCTGACTTCCAAACCGCTGATGGTTCCGACATGGAGTCCGGACGAGGGTCGGGCTTAGAGCCCTGGGGTCTTGCCTCTGCCAGCACTGGAGTCCGGGAAGGTCGCTTTGTGGCGCCTCTGCGCTACCTCCTCTTGACCAAGCCCTCCTTGGGGCCCCACTGTGGTGTCGTCCAAGGGCGAGGGCGAGGAGGCCGGAGGCGAGGCACTCTCCATTTCCGACGAGCCCAGGGACCCGCTTGATGAATTGGCGAGCTCGCAATTGGGCGGGCTGCATGATTGTTCGGTATTAGAGAACACTATACAATTATGAAAAACCATGGGTATCCGGACACTTACGATCTCGCCAGGGGCTTGGTCCTTCTTGGCCAGTCCTCCTCGTCGTCGTCGACGTTGGTGGAGAAGTTCGGAGGAAGGGTTCTGCCCTTCTTAGACCCTCCGGCCTCCCCCTTGGCGCGGCCTTTCTTTTCTTCTCCTCCCTCACTGGGGGAGGAGCTTCTTCTTCTTCCTCCTCGTCCTCAGGAGAAGATTCTACTTCAGAACTCCGACAGCATTTGGCGTCGGGAACTCCTTCGAGTTCCGTGGCCTCCTTTCTGGTTCTTCTCCGGCACCACATGAGGCGCCGAGCCAACAACCCTGGCTAATCAAGGCGTCCTCCGGTCTTCCGCAAAGGAGCCGGACAGTTAATCTGTTCGGCCGCCTTCACCGATCTGTCAAAAATTAGGGAGTTTTAGATCCCGTGATAGAGTCAATCTATGAAAAAAGAGTCCCGTAAAGGGTAAAATAACTTACCTCGCCGGGCGGAAGCCGTGCGCTGCATCTGCGATCTTTGGTAGCGGATGTTGGGGCTTTCAGCGCCTTGAACATCACCTTCCGGGCATCTTCAGACGTAGTGTCAAGAGCCGACTCAAGGTTCCGGCCGTCAGGCGGATCGAACTCCCACAAATTAAAGGCCCGTCGTTGGCGGTGGGAGAATCCGGCGGATGAGCATCACCGGATTACGCCGACAAGCTTGAGATTCTTGTCCACCAGGTTTTGGATGCATGTCCGAGTCCGGATAGCTCTTCCGAATCCCCCACGCCGTGCCCGCTTTCTTTCCATGATGAGAGCCGTGTGGGGAAGCCAGATCTGAATCGGGCCGCCACCCATTCGTGGTCGCGTGGCTCGGTGATGTAGAACCACCCCGATTGCCACCTTTATTGTCTCTACAAAAGCACCTCGAGCCATAGGACCTTGGCCATCATGCCAACCATGGCGCCCGCACTACATGGCGGCCCACTACCTTCGGCCGAACATTGAAGATCTTCAGCCATAAGCCGAAGTGGGGCTGGATGCAGAAGGAAGGCCTCACACACGCATTTATAAACGCCGAAATGTTGAGGATGAAATTGGGGCCGATCGTGGAAGTCCAGGGCCGTAGTAGAACATGAGCCCTGGACGAAAGGGTGAAGTGGAAAACCTAGTCTCATGGAGGAAGTGGGGTAGAAACACTACCCTCTCATGGGGCCCGGGTTGGAATGAGCTGCTCCACTTCGGGCAGCTCTGTATGCGATGTTGCTTGGGACAAGTATCCGGCCTCCGCAGCTTCGGTGATGTGCCCTTCCTTGATGGAGGAGGCCATCCACCCGCCTCCGCCTCTGACATGGTTGGAGAAAGGTCGAGGTGGGATATGCACGGACTTGGGCGCTGGAGCTCGAGTCTTGGAAATGGATAAGCAAAGGAGGAAGAAGGCGAGGTGAAAAGGTGGATCCTTATCCCTTATATGGACGGACGGTTATGCGTCCCCACCAGCCTCGGTAAAACTCGCTTATTCCCCAAGCGCTGTAATCAATGGCGCGGATGGGTTACCCACGTCCGTATTGACGAGAATCCCGAATAAGGGGCACGATCTATGCTTTGATAAGACGTGCCAAGGAAACCGCCTCGCTAAACACGCTGGGGTGGAACAGTAAAAAGCGATTCATGTAAAGGCCTGGCCGTGGTGTGATGTCACGCCGCGGAATACGTCAGCAGATCTGTGCAAAAGTTATTCTCTCTACGATGTTATGTGGAACTTGTTTTGCAGAGCCGGACACTATCCTTGTGTTCAAAACCTTCTATGAAGTATTCGGAGGAGGAACCCGCCTTGCAATGCCGAAGACAATATGTGCGCCGGACTCGTCGTCATTGAAGCCTGGTTCAAGGGCTACTGAGGGAGTCCCGGACTAGGGGGTGTCCGGATAGCCGGACTATCATCACGGCCGGACTCCAAGACTATGAAGATACAAGATTGAAGACTTCGTCCCGTGTCCGGATGGGACTTTCCATGATGTGGAAGGCAACCTTGGCGATACGGATATGCAGATCTCCTACCATTGTAACCGACTCTGTGTAACCCTAACCTATCCGGTGTCTATATAAACCGGAGGGTTTTAGTCCGTAGGACAACAACTACAACATCAACAATCATACCATAGGCTAGCTTCTAGGGTTTAGCCTCCTTGATCTCGTGGTAGATCTACTCTTGTACTACCCATATCATCAATATTAATCAAGCAGGAGTAGGGTTTTACCTCCATCGAGAGGGCCCGAACCTGGGTAAAAACATTGTGTCCCTTGTCTCCTTTTACCATCCGCCTAGACGCATAGTTCGGGGCCCCCTACCCGAGATCCGCCGGTTTTGACACCGACAACGGGTGACCTTGACGAGCGGCGACCGAGGGAATTGAACCGTGCTCGGCACGGTAGCTAATGTTGTCTAGTTACTAAAGCATCCCTCCGTTTTTCATCGGTAGTCATTATGGACCGGGGACATAAGGGGAATTTCCTAGGGCTGGAATTCTGGCCGCCAGATATTTCGACTTGAAACGCTAAGGCTCGACTAGTTGGGGTTGCCTATGTGCGTACCACGCACGCCACCGAAGGACACGAGCCCGTTTTTTTCCGGATCAACACGAGCCAAGGTCTGGCTGGTACGCCGTTGGGTCCTACCATTCGAGAATACGAAAGGAACCTTTTAAATTGCCGAACAAATCTATGTGTATTACAATACCCGTATTTTCCTTGCAAATACTAATCTCAACGTGGTAATTGATTTATGACGAGTTGTTGAATTAGAGTGAGTTTGTGATATAGTGATCTCAACGTGGATTTCACATTTCATGGTATCCCTAGTAAGTTTTCCAATGCAAATTCAAATTTAAAAGATGAACAATATGGAGGTGAGAAAACTTTGTATGTATCAAGCAAATGACCACACACACACACGCACACACACACACACACACACACACACACTCACACACACACACACACACACGAACACAACAACAATCCAATAAGTATAGTGCATCTATTTTTCCAACCCATGCATGTATGACACGAATTCAAAAATACTCCTTCTATTCCTAAATATTAGTCCTTTAGAGAGTTCAACAAGTGACTACATATGGAGCAAAATGAGTGAATCTAGACTCTAAAATATGTCTATATACATCCGCATGACAAAGCAAACCATTTGAAGCCTCTAAAAAGACTAATATTTAGGAATGAAGGGAGTAAAATGTAAGACATCCATGGTCCTCAGTTCAATATTTAAAATGAACATGAAACTGAAACATGAAAATTAAGTCTAGTACTACAGTACATGGAAATGTTGTGTTTAGGCGGAGCTATGATTGTCGGGGGTCAACCCCTCGACCTTAGATAAAATTGTGCAGCTCTGTTTAGGGTTGTTTAGATTATATTTGTCCCCCCCCACCCAACCCCCGATTGGTTGTGCACGCCCCACCCTCCTCCCTCGGGAGAATATCATGTGCCCCATACCTTAGATGCTATATGCCGTCTGAGTTGCTTGGAGCTTGTAGATCTGAGATATGGCAGCTCACATGATGTGTCTTAATTTTTTTTGCAGGAAACCTTGATGAGTTTGAGAATTGCACACAATTTGTACAAAAACTGCTTAGATGCCCTTTGATCCCATATCCAACGACTTTCAAGTCAGATAATCGTAGCATCTAAGATGAAGGAGGACATCATATTCTCCTGTATGTAAGAATATCATGTGCTACCACACCTTAGATGCTTTGGTGATACAAGCTCTTCGGAGGCATTGGATTTGTGACCCAACACCTCCTCGATGGTTCGAATATTTTTTTGCAGATAAGCCTCACAAGAGTTCGGTCACTTCTTACAAGCACAAAGACTGCTCAGATGCCATTGGATCTCAGATCAAACGACCTCCAAGCTCGTATCACCGTAGCATCCAAGCTGCGATAGCACCTTATGTTTTCTCAAGACGTGAGAGTATGAGGTGCTCTCTTGCAAATAGAGATTCTATGGTGATAATGGGAGTTCATGAGATCTAACGCCCACAAGGGAGGTTTGAAAGTTTTTGCAATATCTGGTGATAAAGTTTGGGAAATGCGCAGAAAGTACAAGTACTATGCATGTGCCATCCGATCATCGATCATACGACCTAGATGCTCATATCACCGTAGTGGGTAATTAAGCTACGGGGAGCACCTAATATGAGCACCGGGGAGCCGTTGGATCGAAGATGCAGCGGCACACACGAGGCCTGAATGTTTTATCTGCAAAAAAAACCTTTTGGAGAGTTTGGAAATTCCGCATAATAACAAAGACTACTCCCAAGCCATTGGATCTCAATTCCAATGGTGTAAAAACTCGTATCACCATAGTATCTAAGCTGCGGGCTGGATGTGATATTCTATGCCGCTATCATTCTTGTTCGTAAACTTGCGAAATACATGTAACTCGTGTCGTTACTTGTCTAACCGCGCAAAGTGTTTGTTCAAAAAAACCATCCTACACCGAAATATCGGAACAACACACGGGGGTCCCACTTGTCATTAATTAAATTTGGACCTAAAACTAACAAATCTGAAAGACGAGATTCGAACTGGCAACCTGGACTACAAAGCGTAAGTCGATAGCCTGAAAAAACGAACGGTTGTTGGCTCTGTCCCATAACTTGATTTTACACAGTACTTGCGTTGAGTAGAGTAGAGGGAGTGCCCCATCAACACATGCATGACCATTGTCTCACTTATTGGTGGGTCCAGGTCTGCGATCTCAATCTCTCTTCTCTCCATCGTCTAACCTTTGCACGGGCACACACGAAGAGCGGCGCTAGCTTGCCGTGGTGTTATTACAACTAAAAAAAAGCTTGGAAAATAGATGAATCGCCTAGAACAAGAAACGTTGTGGCTGGTCGAGACGGAGCTAACCGTGCCACGTTTGCATGATGAAGCTGTGGCTAGTGGGGTGTTTTCAATTAACTGGCTGGGTCCCGAGGTCGAACCATAGGTACTACATCTGATATAGTATATTTTACACGCACATTTTTCCTCCGCGTCGAGGCGTGGCACACCCTATCAAGGCGTTTCTGGGTCCTCCCGGTGGTGCACCCATATATTCTTCTCGACGTGGGGACGCCCTACCGTATGCGTTTCGGGTCCTCCTCGGTCAGAAAGTAATCAAGCAAGTAAATGGGTCGTCAAATCACGAAAGACCACCTTTCCCGCCGAGTACATCAGTGAAGCACGATGGCTAGCTAGTTGGGCTAGTTCGACCAATTAGCTAGGCCGCCACGACATTTGTTTTTTCACCCCTTTTTTTAGCTACTTGCCGGCAAGTAAATTTAAATATCCACCGCGGCGTTGCTCTGGTGTTTGGGTGCGGCGGGATTTTTAATTTTTTGATTGACGGGAGTAGGCGCGGCAGGATTTTCAATTTTTTGATTGACGGGAGCAGGCGCGGCAGCATTTAGTCACGATGACTCTGCCTGTAAAAACCCACTGCTCCCTGATGTGAGAAGTCGTCGGCTGGTGTTTTACCATGGTAAAAACCAAAACATTCCCCGCTCCTCGGCTGGCTCTCTCTGCCTTCCCGTAGATTGCATTGTCTTTCAGCCATTTCGCCCCCTTTGCTTCCTCTCCCCATTGCTTCTACCTGGTGCCATGGCGGCGCAGCAGATCACGGAGTCCGAGGTGAGGCGCCTGACACAGGAGCTCCATGCCAAGGATGCGGAGCTCAGGGCCAAGGACGTGGAGCTCCGTGAGCTCAAGGAGGAGAGGAGTGCCATGCTCCTCCGTTATGTGTGGGAGTTCACGGAGCTTCAAAAGCGGCAGGCGTCCACCACAAAGATGCTCGAGGCGTCGGCGGCGTTGCTGTAGAAAGCGGGAGATACGATAGGCCGTCAGGGGAGCCGGCTGTAGTGAGAGCGGTCCAGGATCACCTCAGCCACTTGGTGAACCAATTTGCCACGCACATGTTGCGGTTGCATGATGCCTACCGTCGTGCCAGCGCGACGATGCCGGCCGTCGGGCTAAACCCGTTCGACCACCCGGTCGACTTCAACGAAGCTGCGGTTTCGACCGGGTCTCCTTCTTCACCTATATCTCCGAGAAGTTGAGCTGTCTGCTGGCGATAGTGGGGCTGAGCTGGACAAGGAGGGTTGCGGGCTGCCGCCGCCATTGCCGGTGAATCCTTTCAGGCTCCGTCACCGAATCCATTACGTGCTATTGACGCCCGTCTTTGTGAGCTTGCTCCCCATCGACCGGGAGCGGGCTCTGCGGGCGGTTGCACCTGCATCATCACCAACGTCGTGGCGCCTCGAGAAGCGAGAGGGACTTCGGTGGTGTTTAGGCGCCCTCTGCATGGGCATGTCCATGTCTCGGCGCAACATGACCGTTGGATCAAACTCAGACGGTGCACTCTGCCGTGTGTTTTTGTCAACCTACTAGTGTGGACTCATGCACCCTTCATGGTTCATGCACTCTGCCGAACACCCAAAAGTGGGTCGAGAAGGGAACTTTTGCTCATCTCAATATAGTTGTTTCCTCTTCGTGTATTTTTGTCAACCTACTAGTGTGGACTCATGCACCCTTCATGGTTCATGCACTCTGCCAAACACCCAAAAGTGGGTTGAGAAGGGAACTTTTGCTCCCATCCCGTGCACCCTTCATACACCCTGTTTAACACTATAGGATGTGCTTCATATGATTCATGTTTCGTGGAGTATTGTAGCACCGTACTCTCCGTGTCATGTGGACCTGGTTCTGTTAACATTGATCTCACCGTTCATTCTCGACCAGACAGTCGAAAAAGCGGTACTATGTTACATATAGGAGTAGTTGACATGCGCACAACATCATTTGTTATCGTCATATCTTACTACACTAGCAACAAGATTGTGTAGTACTGACGTATGAACCACTGCACATGCCTAGTAGTAGGACCACTTTGTATGTTCAAGTGGCTGTCATGTTTCGCACTCCTCCATCGTAAGAGTGGAAACGCTTGATGTAATCAATTTTTTCTTCAGAATGAAAAACAGTGGACACGCTCTACCGTGTGGATCCTCCTCCAGCCATGCACTAAATTACTCACTTTCGCCCGGCGTGACGCAGGGACAGCCAGCACTGGTCCACCAGCCATGCACTAAATTACTCTATAGTAGAGTGACGGTAGACTACCCCAATCGAACCGCCGCAAGATAATGCCCAATGAGCCGTCAAATCACAAAACCCCTCCTTTCCAAAGAAAGAAGTTGGACGGACTGACGCAACCATCATTTCACTCTTCTCTCTCGCCTTCCTCTCTTGAAGAAAACCCCACTTGCTTCGCTTCTCCCTCATCTCGCTCCTCCTTTCACTCTTCTCTCTCAGCTTCCTCTCTTGGATGGACGCCGGAGCACGGCCCGATGTGACGTCTATGGCTCTGGCCAAACCGCTGAGGCTCATGGTGCGAAGAAGTGCAAGTACACTCGCCGAGACTACCGCAGACAAGCTCAAAGCCATCGCCCTGTCCAAGCCCCCCTCTCCGGGATCCCTCATTAAGCAAGTCCAGGTAATGTCTCTTGTTGACGATCTTTTCTCGATCTTGATCGTGTTTTTTCATCTAACACATAGTACTAGTAATCGGTAGTACAAGACAACTTTCTCGGTGATCTTGCATGTGATTTTAGTGTGCCAAATGACGGTTCTAAATTCCTCTTTTGACCAAAACATGCGAGAGGTTGACATCGATTTCTTATAGATTACTTTCAACTACTCCCTCTGTCCCAAATTTCTTGTCTTAGATTTGTCTAGATACGGATGTATCTAATACTAAAATGTGACTTGATACATCCGTATCTAGAAAAATCTAGGACAAGAATTTTGGGATGGAAGGACTAATTTATGAACATCAATGCTACCTCTTAAGAGGGTATATTTGCCTCAGTAACTTGTGTTATGGATATTGCATGTAATCCCTCTGCTCTCATGCCTTTGAAGACATGTTCTAGTGTCTTTGTTCACTCATTTCGTATGTATATGTAGTCATATATGGAGTATAATATCGAAAAATCATCTTATATTTCTGAACGGAGGTAGTAATAAAATATGGTTTCGCTTTTGAATTAGAACCAGGTCCTTGGTGGAGATGAAGTTCTCAAAGTCATGCTGCAGAATTTGGAAGCCACGATGATGAGTTCTCATCGCTGAACTATCCAGCTCTTTGTGTCCTTGTCGCCACGTGTCCCGAACTAGTGTTTTCTCTGTAGCATTGTTGTCAGGCGTGTTCTCGAGGCTGTACTTGACCACAACAATTTCCTGGCTGTGCCTTCGATTATGAAGGGTGTGGTTCTTGTCAAGCTTCCCAACAAATCTGATGTGGCCTATCTTCATCATCATGTTTATGAGTGGAAAGACCACTCTGTTAGGTTCTCCAAGGTTGACAAGATGGTGATGGTGCATGTAGACATCTCACACGAAGTCCATGGCCTAGTCAGTTATGCGGGGTTCATCTCGTAGGTCGGTGGCAAGAAATAGTCTGCAGAGTTTAGTTAGTGCAACTTTGCTTGTCTGTAGTAAGTACTATTGTTCAGTACTTGATTTGTGTTTGTGAACCCTGTATTGTTTATTAGTACTACCGCTTTTGGTGTGTGGTCAGTCCTGAGAACGGTCTATGTTAATGTCTGGCCCACTCAATTCACCGTACATTTTGAAGTATCCAGATCATATTTTTTGTGAGGACGGTTTATCAATTATGGTTACACTCCAATATCTGTATGCATTGCAGGGTTTATCGCACCCACCAGGGATTTCAGTCCATGGATGTTCGGGTCCATAATGATTTGTCACGACCTTTGGACTGTCACCTTGTGGGAGTAGGCAGGGCCCCTGCATGCCACGCGTAGTTGGACGATCATTTTTCTGTTTAGTACTTCAACATAGTGATTTCCTGGTAAGGATTCACTCGTGTCACATCAAGTAAATCTTATTGATTTACTGTCTAAATCTTATTTATTTAATGTCATGTTTTCTTTCTTTTCCTGCAATTTTACGATGATGCAGGTTTTTCCATGTGACATTCATCACAGAATAAACCGTTTGGTTTGCTCTACGATGGCTATTTTTGCAGGTTTCACTTCTTATGTTGTGTCAGTAATGAAGGCACTGTCCATCACTTATATTACTTGAAAAAATTGGATCAGTCTGTTGTTTGAGTACCAGCTGAATCCCCATGATGAACTGAAGTTTGGTTTAACAAAAATGCCACAATTAGTCCTTCTCGCGTTTAAAAGAAATGAAGAAAAAAAACTGGATCACTGTCACGGATCCTAGTCAAGTTAGAAAGCTGATCATAGCAGACCAGACACGATCGTCGTTGTCTCGCATAGATCGAGCACCGGCAGCTGTTGCTCTAGCACCGACAATGGCGTGAGCTCACCGATCGAGCTGAGCTTTGGGCCTTGATCAGCCGACTGATCGATCCCGATCTACCATAGGATCGGGCATCGACACTGCACCAGCTCTACAAGGAGCACCATCTCCGCAAAGAGCAGCGGCTTCGCACTGCACCAACACTTGCACTTGCATTTGGTCTGGCCCGTGCAGTTGCACCGGCAACAGACTGGGCTGCAGTTCGCACTTCATATACCAAAGTCCCTACAAAAACCGACATGTCCACCTTCTTGGTAAGAATTGGCCACCCAAGTGCTTCGTTCTTTTTTCTTTCCATGTTGTTTCACATGATTCACTGTGTTGATCTAACTGTTTGGGTATGTCTTCTTGTTTGCAAACAGAGAATTCCTAGAGCAACGAGGGAGTCGTTCAGCAATCCGGGCGCATCATGCCAAGTTTCTCTTACCATGCAGCCTTGGTGTGAATGAACCTGCTCAATATACCGTAAGTACAAAGGATGGTCGCATGATGATTGATGCTAAAGGATGGTCAAGGTTCAAATCTAAATCATATCTTGCGGTAGGGGATGATGTCAAAATCGAACTTTCTCGGCAAGGAGAGCTGGTCCAAATCAAATTTGAAATTCTTCAGTAGCAGCACGCAACTGCCGAACTGATCTATCCTTCGAGAGATTTGATGTAATAATCTGGCATGGTGAAACAAGTGTCCTGTGTGTATAAGTAGTATGACAATATTATTTATCACATGGTATATCGTTGATAGAATTGCAACTCTGATTGCTGGTTAGGAACTGTCGTTCGATTTCATTCCAACAATTTGCCGTGCTTTATTCAATTTTGTGTATTCGCCTTATGACAAAGATCTAAAACAAGCGCAGTACCGATCGCTTGCAATATGAAAAGCGCTGAGGTAGAACACATGGGCCCCCAAACATGCAGGGTCGGCCTACGGCCCAAAGTCCAGAACCGTGAGCCTATCTGAGTATTATATTCTCAGCTGAAGCCCCATAAAAAAAAGCTGAACCCCCATAATGTCCGTGCGTTGCAGAGGGAGTATATTTCTCGGCAAGGTGAGCCTGTGATATAAAAAATTTGTACATTTCTTTACAGAGGGAGTATCTCTCTGTCAAAAAATATATTTATGTGTAACTAGTTACTCCTGTCTTTCTATTTCCTTTCGCTGGTATGTGGGGCAACCGGCAATGGGGTCCACGTGCCATATGCACAAATTAGAATGCACAACTTCACGGTAGACACACCCCGGTCGTAGCGCCGCAGTAATGCCCAATGAGCCGTCAAATCACAAACCCCCCTTTCCTGCTTTAGCAGTAAGCTGGACGGACAAAGCGGCAATATTTCACTGGGCCTGAATCCCCTTCTCCCTCGTCTGCTCGTTCAGAGAAAACCCTCGCTCGGCGAGTGCATAGGGTTTTCTCATGGAGAACCAAATGTCAATTCTTCATCCATCCCCGATAAATCCAAGTCCCTTGGTCGCAGTGTAATCCTAGGATGGCAGCCGCCACATCGTTGATGCATTTTTTCTTCATATCGAATCTAGTGTGTTTGATTCACGATTGCCCAAAGTGCGAGTACCCTACATATATTTCTGCGCCTTTTGGCGAGACGCCACACTTGTTCCTTCTCATCCTACCACAGCATTTTGAAACGCACATAGTATGTTCCTAGAATCCTCTTCTCTATCCGGGAGGGTGGGGTTTTTTTAACATGCTGTGTTCTCATATTATTTTTCCTGCAGTGTATTATTTGCTCTGCCAGAACACATGTACTCAAGATGCTCGGCCTTGCCATAACTGAATACACTAGTTTAATGGTCACAGTGAAGACAATGCATGGATATTACTTTCGAGTTGGGTTCATGAACCAAGAAGATCACTTGCTTTTTTTATTGCGAACTTGGATAAACTTTCTCAAGTGTTACAGATCAAAGTTGGCGCATACGAATGTTGATGGAAATAGCAGAACCTGGTCTCATCTTCACTGCGATCTTCCACCCTTGACGCCCTTCCAATTGTTCATCCATGTTAGTTTTGTATCCGGTTCTTGCTTGTTGCCTCGATTGCTTCTTAATCCACCTATTCATGTAAGTAAGTAATCACAATTTAACTTTAGAAGTAGCAACGAATCTCTCACGAAGATGCTACTTCTAACTAATATTTTCTTATAATTGGTGGCACGTGCAGGTTTTTTCAGAGTTAAGCAGGCTGCTCATTTGTTATTCTGTAGTAACTCGCCTGTTACTGATGGCACTGAAGTTGACTGGGACGACATCCACATGTTCCTACACTTTATTGATCGTCTTGAGGTCCTTGTGGGGCGTTTCAATGGTGGAAGGCCACGTGGATATGTGTGCCACTACTGCACTCGTTGAACAGGTCCAAGCGTGTCGCAGAAACTTATGGTACGAAGCTGTTTTCTGTTATATATGTTGTTCATAAACTATTGCTTATACACAGTTTTACAGATGTGATCTTCTTGAAACAGAACTGCGCGAAGTTCTATTGTTCCTATCTGAGATGCTCGACCATGGTCGGGTCGGACTGCGCTTGGTCACAACCTGATGTTTATGTCGACCTACTCAATTCCCCTTGGAGGTGAAAAGATACTTATTCGTGAGTGGTCTCAAATAATGAAGGCCCGTCCATCTTGGAGAATAGGACAAAAGATTATGTTCATGCTTTTCCATGGCTCTAAAGCGAATATCCTGTTTATTGACCACATTGCTAGATGAAGCCACTTTCAGAAGGTTGTGGATGCGCGGGGTGGCGCCTGGGCCTTGTCCTGGGGCTTGGCAGCCTCACCCTTGGTTAACTGTAGGCAAAGTAGCACTGTTCAAGGCATGCTTTGTACGGTTGAACCTGTATAAGTACTCATCACTGCTTTCGGCTTTGGTTGTTAAGTGCCCCCGCTGGTTGCGATTAAGGTTGTTAACTACTCCTGCTGCTTTTACAGTCTGTCGTGTTTCTTCAGTCTGTCTTCCTCCGGCCGCTAAAACCAAACCAGCCTTGGCCAAGCCGCCTGCTTCCACCTCCCATGGCTGGCTGCGCCTCAGCGCACGCATCGCTGCCCCACTGTCTCCTAAATCGTTAACGCCGACGTCCTCCGCGCGCTTTGGTGCGCTTCGCCAGGCCGCCCTCTCGCGTTGTCAACATGGTTAAAAAACAACGAGAATCGGCGTATACGTGGAGAGGATGATGAGGGGCCCACCACGTCCGCGTATGGAAAAATAAAATGCTTCCTCCTAGTGTTTTCTCGACATCCGGGACCCACGGCATTGTGAGCGTATATAGTCAATAGACAAGAGAATAAAGACAAGATCGGCCGACACCTAGGGCGTAGCTACAGAGAAGTAATTTTTTTTTGTTTGGTATTGTTGAGACGGAGCAGGGGTTTGAGCGGGATCAGGCCCGTCTAGCCTGAACTTATATTTTATGTTCACCATGTGACCAGCCCAGCTATTTTTTCTTTGTGAAAATGAGCCCGCTTTATTTTTTCTCAAGAATACCCAATCCAGGCCTACTTTATTTTTCTACATACGATGGGCTGCAACTCTTTCAAGATGCCCGCCGATTGTCAAAACCGGCGGATCTCGGGTAGGGGGCCCCAGTATGCGTCTAGGCGGATGGTACTGGGAGACAAGGGACACGATGTTTTTACCCAGGTTCGGGCCCTCTCGATGGAGGTAAAACCCTACTCCTGCTTGATTAATATTGATGATATGGGTAGTACAAGAGTAGATCTACCACGAGATCAGAGAGGCTAAACCCTAGAAGCTAGCATATGGTATGATTGTTGTTCGTCCTATGGACCAAAATCCTCCGGGTTATATAGACACCGGAGAGGGCTAGGGTTACACAGAGTCGGTTACCATGGGAGGAGATCTACATATCCGTATCGCCAAGCTTGCCTTCCTGTGACACTCCAAAAATTTTCTTTTGGTTTCCTTCAAAAACTTTCTTGATTTTGAGGAAGGTCATTTAAACTCTTCAAAAAATATTTCTCTCAAGGACTTTCCCCTTTGGCAAGGTTTTTCTTTTGGATTCTTCTTCAACTCTGGTGTTTGGTTGTTAAAAACTTTTCTTCTGTTTGTCCTCTTCTCAAATGCAAAATTTTTGAGTTTTATTTTCTTTCAAAAAGAAAACCCTAGGAGTCTTGTGTGCTCTCCTATATTGGAACCTCTCATGATTTTACCATGCCCACATGGTAAAACCTCCCAAACACCTTCTTCCCACTTTGGGGCAATCCAAACATTCTGTCTCATCAAGTTCAATCCATTTCTGAATTTTATTTCATTTATTTCTCCTCCCAAATCTTTTTTGTCCATTATTTTGAGCCTAGGTGATTTGCAAAGCAAGTACCTAAATGCATTTGAGTTTTGACCTCAAACCAACTCCCCTGGATAGTCCTTGGTACCCACAACCTAGAACCATCATGATTCACTCCTCTCCTTTTCAAAATTTCAAATTATGCTTCTCTGCAAGTTTGGACCAGATTTGTCAAATTTGATGAAATTCATATCCTCCTTTGCTCCAAAAATTCCACAAAAATTCAGGCAGCCTCCGGATGCAATGAGAGGCCACTCCACCAAAAATCAGCTCAAGGAGAAACTCCCACATGCCAAAATCATTACTTAACACCGCCGACTGCTTTCTTTTGCATTTTAGGAAAAGTTGAGTTTCGAGAGTTCAAAGGTCGTTTCCCTTCGCCGAGTTCGATCACGCGCTCGACAGTGCACTTGGCACGTTGCCCACAACCCTCCTCCCTGTCTCGGAGCACCACACGAGCGCTTGGCTCGTTCACAGCGTCGGTGGCGCCTGGCCCAACCTCGCCCGGCGTCTTCGCAGCTGGGGACCTCCGTGGCGGTCGTGAAGGCACCACCCGGCTCAACGCCGCTGCGCCACCCAGCTCTCCCTAAGCGCTCAGCGTGGCTCATGCATGCCAGCGCACGCCATGGCACTGCCGCCGGGTCGGCAAGCACAAAACATGCTCCCTGCCGCCGACGGGCCCGCGCCGCCCCGTTCCGTCGAGCTCACCCCAAAGCACCCAATCCCGGCTCGTTCAGCACCTAAACGGAATCAGTTGATCTCCACGATGACGCTCAACTCCCTAAACCTCCCCGACCAAGCCCTGCGCCGCCGTAACACTCGCCGGACTTATCCGTTCACGGCAACCGCCTTCTCGGCCGGCTATATAGCACCCCCGAGCGCGCTCTCGCACCCGCACACCTCCACCCCCTCACTAGACCTCGCCAAGCCACTGGAAGGGCCTCGAGGTGCTCTTCTTCCTCGACTCCGGCCGCCCCGTTCCGCCTCGGCCTCCACCTCGGTTCACTCCGGTGAGGCTGTCCCCGGCGCCCTTATCCCGTCAGCTACCACCTCAAGCTACCAGGAGTCTAACCCCGTCCTCAATTTTACCTCCGCAGCGCTCTCTGACAAGACCCACGACCACCCGAGCCGCCGTCCGCCGGAGCAAGAGCCACCGTTGACGTGGTGCTCACCGGCGACCACCACCACCACCCACCGACGCCGAATGGCGCCCTGAGGACGGAGGTACCTTCCGATCTCCCTACCTCGCCGTGGATCGCCGCCGGCGACCACCGCGGCTCTCGGGCACCGTCGTGCTCTGCCGCCTCTTTCAAATATTCAAACCTGACGGGTGGGACCCGCCCGTCAGCCTCTCTGTTGTTTCTTTTAACCATTTTCTGAAAGCGTACTCTGGCAAATACGCTTTCTACTCTGAACCGTTTTTCTGCACTTTTCTGCTTAGGCCCCTCAGGGTTTTCTGTTTCATTACAGATGGGTCCTTGGACCAAACCTCTTATAACTTTTTAACAGAAAGGAATTTTTGAGTGATTCTTTTTCTGTCCTCTTCAAAATTTTGTCTAGTTTTTTATCATGTTTATTTGAAAAATATTTGGATTAATTTTCTGTACTCCACGGTATTTACGTTAGCACGTGTGTTTTGTGTACCGTAGATACCGAAGGAGGTGTGACACCCTTGAACTTCACCGAGCTAGACCCCGACTACTCCGAACCAGGCAAGCATGTTTGAACTCTTGATATGATGAGTGTCTTGGCATGTTTGCATTTAGTAGTTTCATGGCATGTTCATGAGCATCTCGGTAAAAACTTTGTCACGTGAAAGGTCGAGACAAGTGAGTTTCGGAAATCCATGAGTTAATGGAAATGAGGTTGCATGGCCAATGCGTGATGGCATGAAATGGGTAAGATGGCAGTGTTGTAGCATGCGGGCTTATGCGGATCGTTGACCCAAAGTGTCGACATAAATCAGTCAAATTCCCGTCAAATACGCCCTTTCGTACTACCACTGCTTTCCCGCAAGGGATATGGCTTAGTAAGCTGCAAACCACTTCTGGTACACACCAAATCGAGAGGCGAATGAGGGTTCCATGGCCCGTGATTAAAGCCTTTCATCGGTCAGGGGGCATGGGTGTTTCCGGTTGGGACCGAGAGGGGGGCACCCCTTAGAGCGCGCGTAAATAAATTTGATCCCATGCTATTCGAGATTGTGATCACCCCGTCTCAAAGTTTTTCTTGAAACGTTGTCGAGGGTGATTCCTGGCAGCGTGAGGTATGATGGGTGTGTACTTGGTTAGCTGTGTTTCCTCCGAAATACCGTAAGCGGAACTAGTCCTTCGTGACTACGAAATCCGTTGGCTGTGGACAATTTTGGTACAAACTCTGCAGAGTCAAAATTCTGAAATTTCAACTTATCCATGTCCGAAAGTACCGTGTTCACCTTATCTTGTCAAGTGTGGGTCTCGGATGTGAAACTCCCGAGAACCATATGAGTGTTAAATATTTATTCCCTGTGAATGGACTAACCCGCTTATTGTCTAGTGAGGAATATTTTCCGTGAGCACCATTTCTTATCAGTTATGTAAAATGAATTATAAGCCCTTTCTGCGATGTCGCTCAGACGTCCGACTGCGGCATTGTTATTGTTTACTTTTATTATAAGCCCTTTACGTGATGTCGCTCGGACGTCCGATCGCGGCATTGTTATTGTTTACTTTTATTATAAGCCCTTTACTGCGATGTCGCTCAGACGTCCGATCGCTATGACATTATTATTGTTTACTTTTATTATAAGACCTTTACGTGATGTCGCTCGGACGTCCGATTGCGGCATTGTTATTGTTTACTTTATTATAAGCCCTTTCTGCGATGTCGCTCAGACGTCCGATTGCGTAGCATTGTTATTATTTAATTTTGTTATAAGCCCTTTACGTGATGTCGCCCGACGTCCGACTGCGGGCACGACGTCTTTTCTTTCAATATAAGCCCTTTATGAGGTGTCGCTTAGACGCCTCGACTGCGGCACGCTTTTACTTATTTGTTCACCCTTCGAGGTGTCGCGGACACAGTCGGTTTTAAGTTTATCTTCTTTGGGTTTTCGAGCGGACTACCTTGATTCCCTTTTTACTTACTTTGTGATACTGTTTTGATAGCACATCTTTATAAATCAATCATGTCGCATTCATGCATACATTTGTTATATCTTTTGTCCGAACTGTCTTGCGAGTACTTTCAAAGTACTCACGGCTTGTTGATTTGGCGAGATCTTTGAAGAAGGCGATCTCGTGGATGAGGAGTTCGATAGCGAGTCCGGACGCCTAGAGGAATCGGTCGGTCTCGTGCGACCCTCGGATTAGTCATCGTGATATATCCGCTTCCGCTACGAAATAAATTCCTCGAGCCTCACCTCGGCGCCGATGAGCCGCTGTGTAGTAGTCTTATTATCCACCCCATTTGTATTATTCCACCAATCACTTATATCTCGAGTCGGTAGTATTCCCACCCTCACCTTTGTGTCATATCCGCCATTATGTATAATTATTGGCGTGTTTGTAATAATTGGTTGGGCATCTTTAGCTCGACCCTGTAATAATATTTTAATGCTACTAGCTTATTGTATCAAAGTTTTGTCTACCGGTATGGAGGATTTTCCTCATACTGGATTTCATAGGTCGGTTGCTCAATAAATATTTTTATTGAAAAACCGGTCCTGACACTTCCACGCCAAGGAAAGTCCCATCCGGACACGGGACGAAGTCTTCAATCTTATATCTTCATAGTCCAGGAGTCCGGCCAACGGTTATAGTCCGGCTATCCGGACACCCCCTAATCCGGGACTCCCTCAGTAGCCCCCGAACCAGGCTTCAATGACAATAAGTGCGACGCACAGATTTGTCTTCGGCATTGCAAGGCGGGTTCTTCTCCAAACTCCATATACCTGTTGAATAGTGTCCGGCTTCTGGTGAATGTTGCGCTCCTTGGCTTGCCCAATAATGGCCATCTTCCACGTGTCAAACGAATGCAAAAAAGCCAGGGTGTTTTTTCATTTACCTCCCTACACTACTGGGAAAAGTCTATACACAGAATCTTAGCAGCAGCGCGGCTCAAAATACCATGCTACTGCTATTTAGCGGGGAGCGTGATAGCGAGCAGCGTTGCTTTGAAAGGAAAATAGCGATGGCGGCGTCCACCAAACCGCGCCATCTGCTCTAATTGCCATGACCTCGCATAACCTAGCTAGTTATAGCGATGGCGCCCTATCTGAGAACAGCGCTATTGTTATAGAAGTTAGCAGCGGTAGCGCTTCTAAGAAAATCGCCATTGCTAAGATCAGCCCACAAGTTTAGTCCCACCTCGCTCGAGAAGCAGTGTTTACCACCTTAAATATGTTACTTACAAACTATCACAACCAGGTTGGTCTTCTTGAACTCTATGTGTAGAATTTGTGGCCGCAATATGAGTCCTCTGCGGTTCCTACCGGAGAGGACTCATATTGACAATTCATATTGTACACAAAAAGATCATTGATGGCCAATGTATTTTTGCATTGATCATTGATGGCCAATGTATTTTTGCATTGATGTTTTTTGTATACTTACACTTAGCAGTAGCGCTTTAGTTGTAGTTGTAGTTGAACTACTTTAGTTGTAGTTGTAGTTGTAGTTGTAGTTCAACTACTTTAGTTGTAGTTGAACTAGTTTAGTAAGTAAATTAATAAACTAGTTGAACTAATACAACTAATGTATTTTTAGTAAGATAATTAATATAACTAGTTGAACTACTTTATTTTTAGAAAGAAATAGTGTTTTTTTCTATTTATAGTAAGTTTATATTTAGTAAGAACTAGTTGAATTAATAAAACTAGTTGAACATGTCATATTTGTTTTCATTTTTAGTTTAAGCAATTATTCGGGATGTATTAGTGATAACTTATACGGTTTTTGCTTTTATGAAATCAAGGAGCCCTCCATCATCCCTCATTGTCGTCCCCGCCACCGACCCCCTCCGACATCGAGCTGAGACCAGCCAAATATCCATGTATATCTTGTGTTTCTATAGGATATGTGGTTGCCCAAGTGGCCGTTCATGTTCAGTTTACACCTCCGAGTGGCCTATGTTTTGCAGGAGTGTTGATTAATTTCCGTTCCGGCAAATTTCAGGCGCTTCGATATGTCCTTTTTAGCAAAAGATCATGCCGGATTTTTCCGTGAATTCTGGCATGACTTGTGCTAGAATATGTACAAGTTTAATCTTTGAATTATAAGCGTAGGAATGTCGCATTACTCGGACGGACGGTCTCCGAGGGAGAGCAGCTGGTGCCACGATGATCGAGGTATGTGCGGCGAGTTCGTTGAGCTGGATGAAGATCGGTAACTTCAGCATTAAGTTCGAGGAGACCTTCGATGTTGAAGCGATGCGCAACAACGAGAAGTGTTATTTCGTAACTAAGCATGACTTCAACTATTTCAACGTCTAATTTTCATCTTTTTACAATTCGACTAGCTTATCCCATGCCATGCAAGGCGCTATGTCTTGGAGAGGATGGGTTTTGAAGACCATGAAAATTTTGAAACAAAGAAAATACACCTAAGGACCCATCATGATATGGATTTTGAAGTAAATCTGTGCAATGCTCAGGCGTAACCCATTTTGGTTGCCAAAATTGGGAAGCACTTTGCAAAATGTATGGTTTTTATGAGGGTATGATTTTCACCATGGATCTTGGTGATCCACGACATCGAGCAAGACAATATGGACATTTGGGTCCTTGTTGATATGCTTCCGATTGTACCGCTATGTGAGTTTCTCAAACATAGTTATTAACTAATTTATATTGTTTATTTCAAAATAGTTGACAACTTATTTCCATTGACAGCTTATTTTGATTCTTCAAAGACTGTGTGGAAGATGGTAGACAAAACCCACTACACCCATGGCTCCAGATTAACTTATAAGGAGAAAAATCATCTGATCGCATTTTGTACTCTTCTTGAGGATTACAATAACTATTATCGAACTCCTCCAAATTATGTTGAATACGTGCCACTAGTGCACGTGTTGAACCATGGTAACTTCTCACGGAGATACCACTGGTAAGATTTTTACTATTACGACATCCGTGCATCTTTTGCATACTTCTAAAACTAGTACATCATTGCTAACTCACGAAGTTATTACTATGTTTCTCAACGAAACTCCACGATGGATTGTGTGCCTCATATGATGTATCTGAATGGTCGCCTTACGATTGAACATCTTTGCCAGGTAAATCTAGGGAGCTCACCTGTGCATATCGGATTTCTAAAACCGGTGAACACATGTTCATCAAAGAATGGAAGAAATATATGGACATTCGCAAGGAGGTTCTTGGAAGTAACATTCAGCAAAAGGCAAGAATTGGAGACAGGCTAATCTCCATTCTTCATAATGGAGAGTCCGGGGCTATCTTGTTTTTTGCTATTTTACCTTAGAAAATGTAGTAGGTCTTAATCGAATGTAGTAGGTCCTATGAGGTACAATATGTTTATTATGTTGCAATGTGTTAGAGTTGATAATGAGGAGTACTTGTGATTACGACTAGTGACCAATTTGCTAAGTTGATCTTGAGGAGGTGTTATATGACAATGATGTATTATGATGATAAGTAGTTAATGATATTATGAGGATGATGATATTATTATATCATTGGGTGAAAGAACCGCGGATTAGTTTCAAGTGGATGGACATCCACTTGAAACTAATCCTGATTCTTTCACCCGTGATGTATTAACTCATTATGATGTAAAAACAATCTCTAAATTCCTGTTGTATGAAAACTTGTGTAAAGGTGTATGAATACAACATGAAATAAAAAGAAATAAAATACTAAATAATAGTAGTAGCCTTGGGCAAGGAGAAGCGCTACTACTAATTACCGATAGCGCTCTTCAGAGAAGCGCTTACTACTAAGTCAATTTAGCGATGGCGTGGGTCTAGGTACACTATTGCTAAGCTTTAGGCTGTAGCGCCTTATCGATGGCAGCTCGGCCAAAGACGCTTCTGAATAGGCCTAAAAGCAGTGGCTGCTGCTAGGCTTTTCCCTAGTAGTGCTATCCGTGCAAATGAGCTGCCTATAAAAGAGTCGGGGATTTAGATCCGAATCACACCATCTTCCCTTCGCGAGCTTTCATCGGAGCGCATTCGACAGAGATCCATTCCATCATGGCCGGTTGACGCAGCTCCTCCTCTCGCCCCCCAGTCCTCAGCTTGGAGATTGGGAGAGATGCTTCGTCCTGTACATCGAGCTAGTGGATCTCCAAGCCAAGGGGTTAATCCCCCCGGCCTATATGGTCCCGGTTCGAGCCGGGCTCGCCACCTATAATGGTGGAGAGCAAGCGGAGAGCGTCCCCAATCCCTCCAAAGGAGAGCGGGTATGCCTTGTCCCTTATTTGATAAGAGGGCTTGGATTTCCAATTCATCCGTTTCTCCGGGGGCTCCTGGAGTTCTACGGCCTCCACTTGCACAGCCTTACGCCTGCCTCCATATTGCATATTGCGGGCTTCGTAGCCCTTTGCGAGCTGTTTTTGGGTATCAAGGCTCATTTCGCGCTGTGGAAGAAGTTGTTCTGCCTCGTCCCCCGTTCTCAGGAGGGGTCGATATGTCAAGTGGGCGGAGCCGAACTATGGCGCATCACCGGGACCGGATATCTATCCGGAACCCCAAAGAAGGCGTCCGAAGACTGGCCTTCAGAATGGTTTTATATTGAAGACGTCCTCTTGCCGGACCCTGTACGGATCGGCCTCCCTGAGTTCGATAATGCTCGTTTGAAGAAGTGCCTAAGCTGGCATCCACGGAGCCCTCGGAAGGAAAATGACAAGGGCGTCCATTACACGATGAACCCGAATAAGGTTGTTAGCTCATTCGGATGAGACCATGATCGAGGTCATGGCCACATGCATTATCTTGAAGTGCGGCCGCTTGATCTGAAGGCCACCCCATGTGGGATTTCAACGGGGAGGACGACGCAACCCGGTGCGGCCGCAAGGGGCCGGATTAGGCTGCCGCTCTAATGAAGATCTGGTCCACTTTGTACAAGGGAGAAGAGGAGGAATTCCTCCGCGTCAACCCACGGGGCAGATTTTCTATGTACAATCCTCCAAGCTGGGTAAGCGAATCCTTTCACTTGCCCATCCGTTTCATATTCCCATAGTTAAGTATTTAGTCTAGCAATTTCAACGCAGGAGCTACGCCAGGCTGTAAAGGAGATAAACAGCCCTCTGAAGGAAATATGCCCTAGAGGCAATAATAAAGTTATTATTTATTTCCTCATATCATGATAAATGTTTATTATTCATGCTAGAATTGTATTAAACGGAAACATGATACATGTGTGAATACATAGACAAACTTAATGTCACTAGTATGCCTCTACTTGACTAGCTCATTAATCAAAGATGGTTATGTTTCCTAACCATAGACATGTGTTGTCATTTGATTAAAGAGATCACATCATTAGGAGAATGATGTGATTGACATGACCCATTCCGTTAGCCTAGCACTTGATCGTTTAGTATGTTGCTATTGCTTTCTTCATGACTTATACAAAGTTCCTACAACTATGAGATTATGCAACTCCGTTTGCGGAGGAACACTTTGTGTGCTATCAAAGCGTCATAGCGTAAGCGGGTGATTATAAAGGAGCTCTACAGGTGTCTCCAAAGATAGATGTTGAGTTGGCGTATTTCGAGATTAGGTTTTGTCACTCCGATTGTCGGAGAGGTATCTTTGGGCCCTCTCGGTAATGCACATCACTATAAGCCTTGCAAGCAATGTGACCAATAAGTTGGTTACGGAATGATGCATTACGTAACGAGTAAAGAGACTTACTGCATTAGCAGATTGAACTAGGTATTGAGATGCAAAGCGATCGAATCTCGGGCAAGTAACTATACCGATGACAAAAGGGAACAGCATTATGTTGTTATGCGGTTTGACCAATAAAGATCTTCGTAGAATATGTAGGAGCCAATATGAGCATCCGAGGTTCCGCTATTGGTTATTGACCGAGAATAGTTCTAGGTCATGTCTACATAGTTCTCGAACCCAGAGGGTCCACTTACGCTTAACGTTACGATGGCAGTTTTATTATGAGTTTATATGTTTTGATGTACGAAGGTTATGCGGACTCCGGATGTGATCCCTAGACATGACGAGGAGTCTCGAAATGGTCGAGACATAAAGATTGATATATTGGAAGCCTATATTTGGATATCGGAATCGTTAGGAGAAAGCAGGGATTTTTCCGAGTACCGGGGTTATTGAACCCCCGGGGGATTATTGGGCCTACATGGGCCATGAGGGAGAAGAGGAGGGCCGGCCAGGGCAGGCGCGCCTCCCCTAGTCCGAATAGGACAAGGAAGGGGAGGGCGGCGCCTTTCCTCTTTCGGCCCTCCCCCTTTCCTTCTCCACCAAGGCAAGAGGGAAGTCCTACTCCCGGTGGGAGTAGGACTCCTCGGCGCAACCCTAGGGGGGCGGCCGCACCTCCCCCTCCCTCCTTTATGCTCACGGGGTAGGGGCACCTCTAGACACACAAGTTGATCTTCGTGATCGTTCCTTAGCCGTGTGCGGTGCCCCTCCACCATATTCCACCTCGGTCATATCGTTGCGGTGCTTAGGCGAAGCCTGCGTGATAGAACATCATCATCGTCACCACGCCGTCGTCTTGTGGAACTCATCCACGACACCTCTTTGGATCGGAGTCGAGGGGATCGTCATAGAGCTGAGCGTGTGCTGAACTTCGGAGGTACCGTCACGTTCGGTGCTTGGATCGGTCGGATCGTGAAGGCGTCGACTACATCAACCACGCGTTATCATAACGCTTCCGCTTACGGTCTACGAGGGTACGTGGACAACACTCTCCCCTCTCGTTGCTATGCATCACGATGATCTTGCGTGTGCGTAGGATTTTTTTTGAAATTACTACATTCCCCAACAATATCTTCTTAAGCACAAGTCTGACGTTGAGCAAGTATTTTATGCTTTTCAGGCTCATGTTGAGCATCTTCTTCGCACTAAAATCATATCCTGTCAGTCAGATTGGGGTGGCGAGTACCACAAATTACACTGCTATTTCCAACGCACTGGGATCTCTCATCGTGTGTCCTGCCCACACACCTCTCAGCAAAACGGGATTCTTTGAGCATAAACACCGAATCATCTTGTGGAAGCAGGTCTAGCCTTCTTGGCTCATTCGTCTCTCCCTTTACGGTATTGGGACGAAGCTTTCCTTGCTGCATGTTACCTCATTAATCGCATGCCTACACTTGTTCTCCAACAAGATACACCCTTGTACCGTCTCCTTAAGGTCCAGCCCAATTACACCTTTCTCCGCACCTTTGGGTGCGCCTGCTGGCCTAGCTTGCGCAAATATAACGCCCACAAGCTTGCTTTTCGGTCCACTATGTGTGTGTTCTTAGGCTATAGCTAGCTGCATAAGGGGTACAAATGTCTCGACCGTTCCACAGGCCATATCTACATCTCCCGTGATGTTGTGTTTGATGAGTCTGTGTTTCCATATGCCACCCCTGGGGTCACCATTGATATCTCCTCCTTGGCTGATGTTCTCTCCTTTCCTTCCAATGAGCGATTCTGGTGACCATATGCGTAAATATGACTTATCCTACACATCTCTTGATCCGCTTTGTTCAGGCCATATTACTCTTGTCACGAGCAACCCGGACGCGCGCGCACCTTCCTACTCGGTGATCGACGTGCATGGCGCATGCACGTCGCCCGGCTCATCGGCTGCCTCGTCACCCGGCCCATCATCCGTGACGTGCCCGCCCTCCGCGGGCCACTCGGCTGATCAGCCCGCTGCGGATGCACCGACCTCCCCGGCCGCGTCACTCGGCCCGTCGGTCACCCCGGTGCATGGTCCATCATCAGCGACCGCGCCGGCCTCCCCTGGCTCATCGCCGGCCACTTCACCGCTTGCTGTTACGCCGTCCTCGGTGCGGGAGGCTGCTGCTCCCTCCTCGCCGTCCGACCAGCTCGCGTCGCCTTATACGGTGAGGGTAGCCTGTCCTCAACCGCGACACCTCCAACTGCTCCGGGCCACACCATGGTCGCAGCGTACACGCGATCATACTCGTCGTGCGCTTGTCCCAACTGATGGCACTGTCCGCTACGACCCTCGCCGCCGTGCTTTTCACGTTGTGCCTGTCTCTCACCGCGATGCCCTCCGTGAGCATGCGTTGCCCACATCAATGATGGATGAGCTCGACGCCCTTCGTCGCAACCGGACTTGGGTTCTTATGCCTCGTCCGCGTGGTGTTAATGTCGTTGGGAGCAAGTGGATCTTCAAGACTAAGCATCGTTCGGATGGCTCCATTGATAAGTATAAAGCTCGTTTGTTCGCGCGTGGTTTCACACAGCAGCTTGGCATTGACTATGGTGATACGTTCAGTCCGGTCGTCAAGCCGGCCACCGTTCGACTGGTTCTTGCTCTTGCTATTCTCGCGGCTAGATCCTCCGACAGATTGATGTCAGCAATGCTTTCCTTCATGGTTACTTGTCTGAGGATGTCTACATGCAGCAGCCACCAGGCTTTGAGGACGCTCGGTATCGCTCTCATGTGTGCAAGTTGCAGCGGGCTCTCTATGGACTTAAGCAATCTCCTCACGCATGGTATGCTCGGCTCAGTTCTCGTCTTCTCCAGTTGGGTTTTGTTCCCTCCCGAGCCGATGCCTCTCTGTTTTTCTTCCGCCATCGAGATGTTCAGATCTATATGCTTGTCTACGTGGATGATATTGTTATTGCTGGCTCTTCTCCACGTGTAGTCAACGGTCTTGTTCATTCACTTGCGGCCACCTTTCCTATCAAGGATCTTGGGCCGTTGGAGTACTTTCTTGGCTTGGAAGCGTCGTACACTTCAGGGGGGATGACCTTGACACAACGGAAGTTTGCCATGGATCTTTTACACCGTGTGAACATGGAGAATTGTAAGCCCACTTCCACACCATTGTCTACCTCCAACCAGCTTGCACAGGTGTCTGGACAGCTTCTTGGTGCCGATGATTCTTTCCAGTATCGTAGTATCGTTGGTGGATTGCAGTATTTGACTCTCACTCACCCCGATATTTCATTTGCAGTGAACAAGGTATGCGGTTTATCTCCACATTGCGATGTTCATTGGGAAGCTGTTAAGCGCATCCTGCGCCATGTAAAGGGAACATTGCAAACTGGACTGAAGTTTCGGAAGGCTGTCTTCACCAGCATTAGTATTTTCACTGATGCAGACTGGGCTGGGTGTCCTGATGATCGACGATCCACTGGAGGCTTTGCCATCTTTGTTGGCCCGAATCTCATCTCCTGGAGTTCTAAGAAGCAACCGACGCTGTCGAGATCTAGTACGGAGGCCGAGTACAAAGCTTTGGCAAATGGAGCTGTTGAGGCCATCCGGGTAGAATCACTACTCAAGGAGCTTGGTGTTTCCCAGTGATGTTCCTATTTCTATGGTGTGATAATTTAGGAGCCACATATCTGACTGCCAACCCAGTTTTTCATGCACGCACCAAGCACATTGAGATCGATTTCCACTTTGTGCGTGAGCGTGTTGCTTCTGGAGCTCTTGAGGTCAGGTTCATTTCTTCTAATGATCAGCTGGCTGATGTATTTACCAAACCAGCCACTCGACAGATGCTAGACCGATTTAGTACCAATCTAAACCTTGTACAGAGTAGAAGTTCAAATTGAGGGGGTATGTTAAAATAGGTCTAGTGTGTCATGTACACGTATTATGTACGTATGTAACTCATATATGTTGATTATTATATATAGAAAGACGTGGAGAGGCTTTGCCCCACGGGAAACCCTAAACCTATTCTCAAACTCCCGCCCCATGCCCCACGCCGCCTCGTTCCCCGATGTGAAACATGCATTTTTTCGTCGATCCTTCCGCTGTTACTGTCCGACGGCCATGTGTGTACTCCTTGCGTGGCGGCGGGGCACGGCGGTCGGGCGCCCTCCTTTCTCGCACTCCTTGGCAGGCTGCTTTGCTTTCGGCGGATCGCAAAGAGGCGGATGGAGGAGCTCACCGAGAGCCACTTGGAGTCAAAGGTCTCCTTTTCCACTTCTCCTCCCTTCGATGTACTCTGCCCATTGCAATTTTTCTTTATCTTCTTGGATTGGTGGGCCATGTCCACCCAATTTCTTCATCTTTTTGGATTTCTCTGAGCGTTTGATGTGAGGAACAAGCGAAAACCGCTCAAAAGGCCGGCGATTGGGTGTGTGTAGTGGCGGTTTAAGGAGTGGCGAAATCTTACATTGGATTGCTTTGCATGCTGCAGTGCGAAAGTTTGTGCTTTGAAGGAGTAGCAACATCTTGAGTGGAAGGAGTGGCGGTACAAGGACATCTCCGGCGATTAGGTCTGAATTGATTGGTGATTCTGGTGCTACATTTTCAACTGCAAACATCTGAATTAGAGACTGAATGTTCCTCCTGTATAATCTCACAACTAAAAGTCTGCACTTCTATAATTAGCGTGCACTTATAGAATTAGTCTCCACTTAAAAAATGGCACAGTAATGTACATGAGTAATCTATCATGTGATAGTAGTCATGATTAATTATCTCGAGCTTTTCCATCTAATTTTTGAATAGCAGCATCGTTTAAATTTGTTTTTTAAACTTGTTTGATTCATCCATGGCCGCATCCATAGCAGTAATCTTGCTTGTTGAGATACTACTACAGATATTGTTTGGATGGTGATATTGCTTACTGCAGCTAGAGTAGAAGAAGGAAGAGGAGTAGCTGCAACTACATTAGGAGTAGGAGTACCCCATATTGTCCTTCACTGTGAGATATTGTGTAAATAAAAAAACGTGTCCATATTTAGGAGCAATAACTTTGTTAGGAAGAAAGCTAGCACTAAACAGAGTTATATTTTTATCCTAGAGTAGATTGTTAGGAGATTTTGTTTTTATCTCTGAACTTGTATGATATATGAACCCCCAAAAATGCATCGTCAGACAGGTGAAGGTTGATGCCCCTCCATTTGTCACATCACAGACTAGGTGATCACAGACTTGACTAGGTGATCAATAACTATGTTAAGTGAACTTTCTACATCCACGAAACACAGAAACACAGGGATCAAGCTCTGTTTACATCATTCACTTCTTTAATTCATATAGAAAATTAACTGAAACCTGACATACAACACACAACATGCTTGGTCCTTCTGTAGTTCATTCACTTCACATCATTCAACTTTAGAGTTTCTTGTTGTGATTCATGCTTTGGACATATGGTTGTCGTATCTTTTCTTCGTGATTTGGGGTAAATGACAAAATTACAGGTCACTTTTGAGAGTGGTTTGTCAAGCAGGCATGCCCCAACTCTTTGTTTGGAATTATCAAAATTATCAGGTTGTAAAAATTAATTTGCTTGAATTATCAAAATTACTATCAAAACTACTTTGTTGCTTTGACCTTTGTAAAGCCCGAAAATTTGCAAGAGTTTTGCTTGATGTTAGTTATCTTGTTGTCCCATTTTTACAACACGAACATATTTAAATTGCAAAAGTACAACCACAAGTTCAAGCGTATGCGATTGAATATTTTTAGAACACGAACATAGATGATGATCGGTGAGAGTCCATAATCCATGCCGTAGTAATTCCAATTGCCAAAATCTTATGCGATTGAATGTTTAGAAGTTAACATGGTTGAATTGTTTCCAAAATTAACAAAATTCATTTCCTGATCTAGTGTTTCCATAATTAACATGATTGAATGTTTCCATAATTAACATGATCAAATGTTTACAAACTAACATTACCAATTTCGCAGGACTACCTACCTAGCAGCAGCAGCAGAGAGGCCGGCGATTCCAATCGAATTTTGCTCGAGCAAAGAACAAAGTTCGTTTGGTTGAAGCAAAGAAGAAGAGAGAGGGCGCTTAAAGACGTCGACGAGGAAGGAGTCGGAGGAAGAGAAGCGGTGGCGATCGGAATCTCCGTGACGAGAGGCGAGGGTCGGCGATCGAGTCTCCCAACAGAGGCAGGGACGGGGAAGTATCACAGCCGACCGCGGAGGTTCTGGCGGTCGAGGTCGAAAGCGGCGCCCGTAGTGGTCGCGGTGGGCGGCGTTATCACGCGGTGGTCGCCGACGGTGGTCGTCAACGGATCGAGGACCCGGCTACTTTGGTGAGTCGTGTGAATCATGAGCGGTGATGGCGGGTAAAGGTGCGTGGTTGCCAGGTGGGCCGTGAGTGCAAGAATCTCAAAGACGACAGGCGGAATCACGCTGGCCCGACCCTGGCGGCCTTGCAGGGCATCCAGACGGAGGAAGCGAAGGAGTCAGGGCGTGCTTGCTCTTGTTTTAAAATTGTGAGGTGTTTTTGCAAAATGTACCTTTATCTTGCCCCGCCATGAATTTCGGGACGGAGGGAGTACTATTTAAGGTGTATTTTTATGGATGTTAGTACTCTCACATAGAAGTTTGTTGGACACATATCAGCTTCTATCATTAACTGCACCCCACGTGTACATGAACATAGTAAATTCTAGGATTATATAACGAGTTAATCGTAGAAAACATCGACATTAAAGACTAGGCTTACAGAAACTACAATTCTACAGTTTTGTGCCAAAAACCACTAATTCTGAGGCTAATTTTTTGCAAAAAAACACTAGTCTGCGCCTTAGGCCATTTTAGGCATGATTATGATAGGTGGGTCCCGCCGGATTGGGTGACATGGCAAAAGAAATAAGCCAATTATACCCATATGCAATTTTGGTTTGCAAAAAGACCCCTGAAAAAAGCAATCGGGTCCTTGGCCCTCAAAATAAAAGCAATCAGGACCTTGTCTCCTACCGATCCGGTGGGATTGCTCCGGTGCATGGCCGGCGCCGCCGGCACTCGCGCCCGTGCGCTACCTCTGCCTGCTTGCGTCCGCCTGCACACACGTGGCGGGCGGCCGATTGAGGGCAGCAGGTGGAGCCGCTTCGAGGAGGACCTACAGCGCCAGAGTTGGAGTCCTAGAAGAAGCACGACAGAGCTGCTACCATCGCAAGGACCAAGCTGCCCGCGTTCCCGAAGCTGGCGGGGGAGTTGGTGAGAAAGGAGGCCCGCGCCGCTTCGTCCTCTCCATGGCGAAGTCAGCGGCGAGGAGGCCAGGCGGCCGGCGGCGAGTGGTGGCGAGGGGGTGGAGCTCGAGCACGCCGATTGCTCCACCAGTCCACCTTATCTTCTCCTTTTTTCTGAAAAGACGAGTCTGGCTTTTTTTACACTTTATTTAGTCTTTGATATTATGTCTATTTGCAATTCGTTATAGCACTGCCACATCATCCTGTTCAACGGGTCCCATCTGTCATACACAAGCTTACATCGAGCGAATCTGAGGACTAGTGTTTTTTGCAAAAAAAAAAAAAGCCTTAGAATTAGTGATTTTTGACACAAAACCGTAGAATTGTGATTTCTGCAAGCCTAGCCTTCAATATCAATGTTTTCTGCAGTTCACTCTTATATAACTGGTAAATTCCCTCTTTAAATTCGGATCAAGCTAATAAAAAGAGATTAAGAAAATTAACTAGATATTTAGATCAATGAATACCACAATGCATAGAACTAAATGCATCACAGCGTGCAAGTATAAAAAAGATTGGCAATTATCCAAGATTGCAAATTTAAGATGAACTAATAGGAATGAAATTAATGCCAAAAAGGGCAAATCTCCACGGCTCTATGCCATGAGAATGAGAAAGCAATACACCCACGGGTGACAATATGTGCTAGGAAATTTCTTGCATAGTTAACTAAACAAATGTCCTCCCAAATTCTGAAACAAATTTGCACGATTATAAGAAACCAGATCTAGGACAAAAAAAAATACACGAAAGACGAAAGCCAAGGGACAACGAGGAAAAGAATAAACATGAATACAATGCATAGATATCTTTTCTCGAGCTCTTTAGTAAATAAATAGACTAGTCCCAGCGAAATCATCTGGTTGATATATAGTAGCAACCAGAAGAATGTTGCTGATGGCAAGGGCAACCGTTCCTCCCAACATGCGTGCGGAGAGAAGAGCTAAAGAGCACATACCTCCTCCACCATCTTGTCTTCCTCGTGCCCTCCCCAGCTGGCGCTCGCTTTCTCCTCACGCTTCTCGGAAGCCTCCATTGGTGAGCTCCCTCCTATATGACAAAGAACAACAAGGAAATAAAGGCGAAGCGAGTTGTTGTTGCAAGAAGGGTTGTTGTTCTCCTTTGGCGGAGCTCGGTGTAGCCTTCGAGATGGGGGGGCGTGCCCCAGATGAACAATTATGTGAAGTAAATACTGAATAACCCCCCCCCCCTCCCCAAGTATTCTTCTATACCAACACCACTATGTGTATTGAAGCATACTCAAAGAGAATATGCAAGGTAGCGAGATCCAAACAAAGCATAATGCATCAATGCGAATAGTAGGTACAAAAGATATTCAAAATTCTAATGCATATCAAAAATCCTAGGAAGAAATTTTTCAATGAGCGTCGGGATAAGTATGCATATGATGTACCAATGAGACATGAGGCGCATCGTCTTGCCACCGGCCGTAGGGTTGCCAAAGGGTCTGAACCCGGCCGTATGCTTAGTGGAGTCACCGGTTGGCGGTGGATCCTTAACCACAAGCTGTCTGCTGCGTGGAGTCACCAGGGGAGAGGTCTGGACCACGATTAAACCTGCTTTGTTGTTGACCTCTTGTGGCGAGAAGAATAAACCAATGTCGGAAGTGCCAAGAGACTTGTGGAATCCGACTTAAAACAAAGTAACAAAGCATCACAAGATGGCTGTTTTCAAAGCAAAATAATAGAGAGATTTTATGGTACATCGTCTGCGCAGGATTGAAGGTGTAGTATTAAGTTGATCAACCGGTTAATATGGTTCAGGAATGAAGGTGTAGTATTCATGTACAGCCGCATAACGTCATCAGTGGTGACATGGCACCTTGATCTAGAGGCACTGTGCAAGAGGGGCGATGTTGGCACCCGTGTCATCCCCATGAAGGCGAGCAGCAGCCCAAGCCCACCAAGATGACCACGATGTTGAAAATCTTGGTCATGGACTTGAGACCGCTTCCTGTTTATACAAGACATAATTTCCTGCAACGAAGGTCATATACAATTTATTTTAAACATAGTCACATATTGACACAAGTTTACTTGTTGCAACGATGGTGAAAACATACTTTCCTATCTGCCAAAGGGAGGAAGAAAAACAAAAAAGAGAACATAAATAGTACTATGAAGTAAGGAAAGTCAACATTGCCCAAGGGGGCAGAGCCCCCCCCCCCTCCCACATAAAATCAATAGTTGTGATATTTAAATGCATTTAAACATAATCTCCTCGGCTTCGAGATCATAACTATTTCTTAGTTAAAGTAAAAGATCAACCTTCCTCTGTGCACATCAGGCTATTTATTAGTCCCGAAGACGCACGCGATACCAATGTACACTATGTACATCGGTCAGCAGCGCACCCATCGTCCACTGTGGCCAGTAATGCACCTTGCCCATCCGCAGGGAAACTACGAACATAAGACTTTAGAAGAAGCAAACGGTCAATCCAAGCTGCGACACAACGGCAACCAAGACAAGTACTCTGCACATCACCGGTGCTGTTACGGGTGGCTCCGTCGGCTCCTCCTCCTCCTTCTCAGAGGCACCGAGCAGTGACGAGAGGAATTGGGTGATGGTGATGGCGAGGCCAACGCCTTCCACCAAAGGGAGGAAGGAAAATAAGAAGAGAACATAAATAGTACTATGAAGTAAGAAAAGCCAACAATGCCCAAGGGGGGCAGTGCCCCCCTCCCCTCTCCCACATTAAATCAATAATTGTGATATTTAAAGTGTATTTAAACGTAATCTCCTTGGCTTCAAGATCATAACTCTTTCTTAGTTAAAGTAAAAGATCAACCTTCCTCACGGACATACAAGATCGCATGCTCTCCCACACCGCTGCTCGCCTCCTCCTTCTCACCACACTATTGGAGAGGTCGCTTCCTAGATTATGAGCAGTACCGTCGTAAGCCAATTGCGAAAAATAACTTATGCATGGAAGTACATTAGCTAGCAGTAAACATGCCAGCAATATGATTCATATGCCAAAGCTCCTGCCTCATCGTCCCTCCCCTATAGCACATGTGCTAATATTCTCTTCTTATCTTGTTGTTCTTCCTTTTGGTGTTCTTATGTGATGGAAAAAATTGATATGATGTTGTAACCAAATCTGGACGCAGATCGGCACAATTGCCACCTCTTATAGGCATATGTATTATTTCTATTTCTTTTGAGACAAACTAACACAAGTTTACTCGTCTTGCCCCATCCACCGAAAAGAAGAAGGAAAATAAGAAGAGAACATAAATACTACTCCCTTCATTCTATAACAAAAATGCTAGACCTAGGGTGGCTTACTTAAACGCTACGGGTCTTTCCATTCTCAAGTAATAACCCCCCCCCCCCCTACTTTCACTCGGTGGGCCCCCGCCCATTTATTTTTCAAGAGTACGCCAAGGCGTACCATAGCTTTATAGAAGGTAGAATTGCAAGTACAAGAAAACTACCACTCGCTGCGAACAACGAGAGTAGCACAAACACCACCAACGACCATACAACACTACAAAGCACAAGCGCCTTCCCTAACCGAAAACAACACCGCGTGTTGAACCACACCGGCACCTCCAAGACCACCTGCTCCTACTGAACTTTGCTTGTCGACGCACCATCCACCCCGAATGCCGAACAGAAGGTGGCAGGTAAATTAAATGGCAAGACTTGCTCCGAACCGAGGAAGACACCGTCTTGGAAGCATCGGCGACGGCCGTGCATAGCACCATCGGGAATTAGAATAGGACCATGGCGAGCACTGGAGAAGAGCAACAAGGAATGAAGCCGTGTGTCCAAACACGATGCTCCCAACAAAGGAGCGATGCCGAGACACCGCCATCGTGCCGATCCGACTGAATCAAGGCTTTCGCCTGGAGATAACAACCAACAACACATGAGCAAGGGAAATGTCGAAATCACCTCGACGGCGCTGCCAAGGAGGGGGACGACACCCACGGGTGCCATCGCCGCCGGCCCGGCAAGAGCCGTGCAAGATTTTCATCCGATCATCGCACATGTCCACACCTCGAAGGAATTGGGCAGCACCGTCCAAGACACTTCGCACCACCACCACCGCAACACCTTGCCATTGTAGCTGCATAGCCAAGGACCGCCGACAGACTACACAGCAAGAAAAAACGCCGCCCGCCAAACACCTACAACTTGGCCGAGGAACCGCAGCCACCCTACTCCTCCAGCAAGGGCTAGAACCGGCAGCGAAAGCTATCATCCGCTCCAAAGTGACAGTCTTTCGACGATCGAGCACCACACCGGCACCACCGGAAGACTGCCGCCGCTCGCCACACAGCCCAGAGGTGACCCGGATGCTCGCTGCTCGCCACGAACTCCATCCTAGCAGAGCCATTGTAGCTCCGCCACCAACCTGAATGGTGATTCGTGCCGCCGCCTCCAGTAAGCACCGCTACCACCAGCTCGCCATCACCACACCACTGTTGTCCCTGCCAAGACCGCCGCTTCTCCACGTCTTTTGCTGTGCGCCATTGTCAGCCACCACCACATCGAGCCCCCTACGCAACCGCCAGCACCACCCTCGTGCCCAGCAGCCGTGGAGGCCTGGTGTCACCACGCCCAGGTCCCGATCGGCCAGCTCCAGAACCAGGGAGGAGGATCAGGATGGAATAGATGTTGGGGAACATAGTAATTTCAAAAAAATTCCTTCGCACACGCAAGATCATGGTGATGCATAGCAACGAGCAGGGAGAGTGTGTCCACGCACCCTCAGAGACCGAAAGCGAAGCGTTTGAACAACGCGTTGATGTAGTCAGACGTCTTTCACGGCCCGACCGATCAAGCACCGAACGTACGGCACCTCCGAGTTCTAGCACACGTTCAGCTCGATGACGTCCCTCGAACTCCGATCCAGCCGAGTGTCGAGGGAGAGTTCCGTCAGCACGACGGCGTGGTGACGATCTTGATGTTCTACCGTCGCAGGGCTTCACCTAAGCACCGCTACAATATTATCGAGGAGGACTATGGTGGAGGGGGGCACCGCACACGGCTAAGAGATCCAAGGGATCGATTGTTGTTGTGCCTAGAGCTGCCCCCTGCCCCCGTATATAAAGGAGCAAGGGGGAGGGGGTCGGCCGGCCAGGAGAGGCGCGCCAGGAGGAGTCCTCCTGCCACCGGGAGTAGGACTCCCCCCTTCCTTGTTGGAGTAGGAGAGAAGGAAAGAGGGGGGGAGGAGGAAGGAAAAGGGGGCTGCACCCCTTGTCCAATTCGGACCCGAGGGGGGCTGCGCACCTCCTTCCTTTCGGCCTCTCTCCTCTATTCCCGTATGGCCCAATAAGGCCCATATACTCCCCGGCGAATTCCCGTAACTCTCCGAAATCCCTAATTGAGGAGCGCTCCCCTCAACGATTAGTCGGGGAGCGCTCCCCGCACGCCAAGTGTCACAGGCGGAGCGCTCCTGAGACTTTTCCGATGCGCTCCACGCGTGACACTTGGCACGCGCACGGCTTCTCCCGTGAATTCCGGTTTCCGGTTTCCCTTTATGGTTTTTCATTTTTTCACTTTAGTCCTTATACTTCTAATGTTTTGTAATACCTCTTGATCTGTTTTGAGATCTGTTTCTCTCTGTTGTGGGCGTTCCCTCGTCGTGCACTGTTCTTTCTTTGCCGTCATCTCCGCCCGTCGCCGCCGCTGTTCTTGTGTCCTGGTCATGGCAGCAGTTGTTCCGGCCGCCGCGCCCTTCTCCAGCTGCTCTTACGGCGGTCCTTCTCTAGCGTCGAGCGTGCTTCCCCCTTGGCGATATCGTCATTCCCTACTGGTTGCCTTCGTGGGTTCCCTATTTCCCTTGTTCGTTTCTCTTTTTGTTCCCATTATATTTCCGGGATATGGAGATTTACGGGTAATTCACGGTGGGGACTACCAACACTATCGGATGTCCAAGTTTCAAGCGGGTTTTGTGGGATTAGTTCTTGATAACCATTGTGTTCCTTGCGCTTATGGCTTGTCCTTTTTGCCGTATGCTGGTGGCCCGTGTTCTTCTGTTGATTCTTACGTAGATGGGTTCAAGTGGTCCCGGATCGGCGTTGTTGGAGGCGTGTTGTAAGAAAAATCATTTTATAGTTATTCAATTTTTGGCACACACGCTTATTTCTTTTGGTGCGGCCCATGCTGTTTAGATTTTGATTATGATCCTTGTTTTGATTTCGTTGTGCACTATGTTCCGTGCAGTGTTAGAGCTCATCTTGCTCGTTACATCGAGGAGTGTAGGGCTTTAGCCATAAGGAGGGGTGACGATGATCTTGATCTTGCTCTTGATTGCAATGAGGGTTATTTGTATGGTGTTACATTTAGTCATGGTCGGTGTGAGGAGCAAATTCCATGGTCCTTCACAGGGAACGATTGGTCGATGATTATGGTGTCCGTCCTCGTGATATAGCAATGACCATTAGGCTTGAACATTATGGAACTTGGATTGGTATTGATTTTTATCGTGTTGGTCGTGGAGATGCGTTGTCTCCTTTACCGTGCTGGTAAGGTTTATTTTTAAGGAAGTTTTTATCTTGTTTTATTGTACATTTTGATTTTTCTGTTCCCTTGAGCCTTTGTAATTATATTTTGTAGCTCTACATGGTTTGAGCGACTCCGAGAAGGAACTTGTTGGGAGTTGTTATTACACCCGTGGTGTTTTTCTTAATTATCAACAGATGTATTTCATGAGGTGTCAACTATTTGATGATGAGTACATACCTCGCCGTCCTTTTTGTTCACAGGATTGATTCAATGAATGTTAATGGTCATCATATGGTCAGTTTTTTTCCATTGTTTTTTCTTTGTTTCTGTTTATTTATTTATTTTTATTACGTCTTCTATTTGTAGTTTTGAATTTTTATTCTATTTCTGGTAGCTTGATGTTTTTGTCAGGTTATTCCTGGTATTGTTGTGAGGAGTTTGAAGGAGTTTGTGACTTTTCCTAGAATGGCGTTTTAACTCTTGAAGTTACTACGGAATCTGGTGATGATGATATATATGTGAGCACTCCTTGCTCCTACTTCATTGGTTTGGGTAATAGAATGGTGTTCAAGCAGGGAAGGTTTCAGTGATTTTCTTGAGGCATCGTCTATTGAAGTAAACAGCTTGGTCTTGATAACTTTCATACAATGTGTTGGGAGGCTTGTTGTTATCTTCAATCTTCTGCCGCAGTGATGTTAGTTATAGCCTTTGAACATAATGGATTTAGATGTATAAGGGGCTTGGCTGTGTATCTGTTTTAAAGTTGTTTTTTTGGACGGATGTTATTTAATTGTGGTCACAGTTATAAACACAATAGAGGCACGTGTGTTGTTTACTCTGAGGTATGGCTGTGCATCTATTTTATGTGAGAGGCACCTGGATTCGGCAAACTGAGGCACAGAATTGAAGTCAGAACATTCACGGTTGTGTGGAGGCACGTAGAGTTACCATGGGTTTCATGTGAGGCACATGGTTTGAGTAAACAGAGGCATGGAATTGCAGTCAGTACAGGCACGGTTGTTTGGAACACGGGTATACTGAGAGGAACGTGTGTGCAATACCAAAGTTACCGCAGGCGATGAAGCGTGCGAACACGCAACGATCTTGTGGGTTTCATGCAAGAGGGACGTGTGTGTAGCGTGAGAGTTCTGATGGGTTTCATGTGGGCACGCGTCGATTGAGGAAATGGAGGCACGTAATTGATGTCGGTTCGAAACGCGGTTGTCTGCGGAGGCATGTCGCGATCACTTTCAGCGAGCACGTGAGAGTTCTGATGGGTTTCATGTGAGGCACGTGGATTGAGGAAATGGAGTGCGTGGCTGAAGTCGATGCACGAACGGTTGTGCGGAGGCACGTGTGATCACTCGCGCCGAGCACGTAGAGTTACAGTTGGTTTCATGTGAGGCATGTGGATTGAGGAAATGGAGGCACGTAGCTGAAGTCAGTACAGGCACGGTTGTGCGGAGGCACGTGTGATCACTCGCGCGCCGACGCGTGGGGATTCTGATGGGTTTCATGTGAGGCACGTGGATTGAGGAAATGGAGGCACGTAGCTGAAGTCAGTACAGACACGGTTGTGCGGAGGCACGTGTGATCACTCGCGCCGAGCACGTAGAGTTACATTGGGTTTCATGTGAGGCACGTGGATTGAGGAAATGGAGGCACGTTGTTGAAGTCGTCAGAACACGCGGTTGTGCGGAGGCACGTGCGATCACTCGCGCCGAGCACATAGAGTTACAGTGGGTTTCATGTGAGGCACGTGGATTGAGGAAATGGAGGCACGTTGTTGAAGTCAGTACATGCACGGTTGTGCGGAGGCACGTGCGATCACTCGCGCCGAGCACGTAGAGTTAGAGCGGGTTTCATGTGAGGCACGTGGATTGAGGAAATGGAGGCATGTTGTTGAAGTCAGTATAGGCACGGTTGTGCGGAGGCACGTGCGATCACTCGCGCCGATCATGTAGAGTTACAGTGGGTTTGATGTGAGGCACGTCGATCGAGAAAACGGAGGCACTGAAGTGCAGTTAGTACAGGCACGGTTGTGTTGATGCACGGTTTTGAACCCTCTTGCTGCTGTCAAGTGTCTAGAGGCATCGGTTCGATATGGCAGCAGAGTCATGGGTGCGTGGCACCAGAGGCATGGGTTGAGTTGATACTTAGAGAGCCAGGGTTGTACATGGGTCAGTTGGACACGGTAGTGTAGTTTTGTGGCATCGTGGAGGACTGGTGTACGGAGAGGAACCTGTGAATTGACGGTGTGGTCAAAGTAACAAAGTTCTTGTCCCTTGCGTACGTGTCTTGAATGTTGTTACGCAATATTTATGAATTGTTTATGCCAATGTTGAATAAGCATTCTACTGAAAGTTTGCAACGATACCATCACATATTCTTGTAAATGCATGATTCAACTTGTAAAGGTTGGGTATGAAAATTATAATACTATGTCGTGCGACATATCTCTTGTTCTATAGTCGTGGATACAATATATACTTGCTCAATACTGGGACATAACTTACTAATTACATTTAGACACGCACACCACTTGTGTTCAAAGTTAGGGACGTAAAATAGTAATACAATCTGAGACAACATCTTTGAGCAACAACAAACATATTTAGAACATGGGTTCATTCAACCTAAATTATCATAATAGTTGTGCCACACACCGATCAATTGATCACTGACGGATCAATTAATCACCGCCACGATCCATTTTCTCGCAATTTACCAACCCTTTGCTTCCTTCCGGCGCTTCCGGCGGCCGGAAGATCCTAAATCTTTGTTCTTACGCCATGGAGTCTTTCTTTCACTGGTTGTTGGTGGAGGTGGCGTAGCCGTTCTTGATGATTAGGATTCTACGGTACAACTCGTAGCTAACATACCGTCCTTTGCCGCGTACTCAAGGTGTATCGGGGAAAGCGGCTTCCACTCCCAGAACTGGTGCTTCTCCTTTGGGAATGATTTCTTCATGCTCTTTTATGAGGGGTCGATGATGGCCGCTGCAAGGTCAGCCATGGAGTCCCTTTCTCCACCACCCTTGATGCAGAATAGCCTCTGGATGTCGACGTGGTGCTCAAATGTCGGAATTACGATGCATGCACGGGCAAGCATGGTCTTGTCGATCCCGGTGTCGACGGCTGGTGAAAGTTACCGGCGTCCCTTGCGGTGAAGTCAACTAACGCTGGGGGCGCTTTCGGACCTGCGATAGTGGTATACAAAGCACATGCTCACGCGCATGGAAAGTTGGACGACGGCGATCCCTTGTCATCACGTAGAACTGCTCTTACATGTGTACTTGAGGTCGAGGCCGACGAACTTGTTGTTCTCCTCCTTTAGCCATTCCTCGTACTTTTTGATGATCCGCTCCACGGTCCTTGGGTCGTTGGTGTACACCACCTCCAGCATGGTTGTACCGTGGGTAGTGATGTGCTTGGTGAATGTTGTTATTTTCCCGTCGTCCATGGCTGGAGGTGTGCGGTGGTGAACTGTGGCCGGCGAGAAACTTTGGTGGAAGAGGATGCAAATGGAGTCGGAAAAGTGAAAGGGATCTTTTGTCGTGCAAAAAATGAAACCGCCAAAGTGCAGTTTCTAGTCACCCGGCGGTTCCAGGCGTAGATTTTCGGAAACAATCGTTTGTTTAATCTGTTTTTTTAAAAGATTTTCACTTATCTCGTTCTTTCAATTTTTTTTATTCGTTGCGTGCTGCGTGCGTGATCCATATGTGCGTATTCCATTTTTGGCTGTGAAAGTAGTCGTGTGAACGGTAGAACACTCAATGAGATGCATGGTCGTGCCTTTGTTGTGAAAACGTTTTTCAATTAACAATCTTCCTTGGTCGGGAGGCTTTGTTGTTATGTTATTCAAAGGTGCACAACTGTGTGTTCATGAAAAGTTGGTGAAGTAAACATAGTTTGCACTTGAAAATGGAGTCCTGTTTGGTTTTAAATTGAGATATGTTTCAGCAGATCGTTTGAATAAGTTTGATAACATGGCATTGTTGTAGGTTTTGGATCAAAAACTGAATGTTGTTTCGTTTGATTTTTGAAACTTTTGAAAGGATTAGAACTACATTTTTTCGAATGAATCATTCTGATAGTTCAAACATCAATTGTTGCAAAGCATCATTCTGATGTTTGAAACTGTGAGTAGAGGTTCCATAAGAGCTACATAAGTTTCAAAAGATCATTCGGATAGTTCAAGCAAGCACATGGTCCATAATAGTTACATTACTGTACCATCCTAACTAGCAAACTTATTTTAAATAAATCAGTGTTTTGCTCCTGGGAGGCATCATCTTGAAATGAGCGCTGAACAACCTAGGAGATACACTGTGCTTCCATTTTAGGTGCAGGTTCTGACGTAATCTACATAATGTGTTGAATAATGATGGACACAGAATGGTCATGGTGCTCTTTGAAAGTGATTAGAACAACGTTCTTTTCAACAAAGGATGTAGCCGATATGAAGTCTTTGAAAGAAGAATTTTCTATTACCATCTGCCGCTGCTTTTGCGGATGTAGTACAACGAAGGAGTGATGACATGGGTAGGTTCATCAGAGCTTCAAGGGTCACACGTGCCATTGGTTGGCATGTCCACCCATCTCTTCAGTGTCGAGACAACGCTCCTCGGAATTTTCTAGAAGAAATCGAAATAAAATGGAAATTAAAACCGTTGAATTGCCACTTGGATAATAAATAAAAGAATGGCTGAATACGGTGAGTGCGCAAACATTAAGAAATTGTAAATTGAAAGTAATATAATTCCTGGCATGTTCAGGTTTGTGTGTAAATAGATGAAATAACATATTAAGAGAACAACAAAAGTTTTGTTGTTTCAGGTTTGAATAAATAGGTTCTTTATAATTTTACATATAAGCAAGATTTCGTCAATATTGTTTATATTATATATGAGCAAAATACGTTTGTTATTTTAACAAGGACAGATGTAACCAACCATGACGCATTCTTTGGTGTTAGTGGGAGTCAAGGCGTGTACAAATGGACGGCAACAGATGAAAGTATCTCCGAAAAGGCGTTGTAGAAAGAATCGTGTCTAGTTGTAGGTAATCTCAATATCCTTAGAGTAGACACAACAGTGAACATGGTCGAAATCGTCAGAAGAAAGGTCGTCGAGAGCTAGAAAAAGAAGAAGATTTGAAAGTTAGATAAAGTTTTATGTATTACGGGTTAATATTATTCAGTTCGATGCATGCATATCAAAATACAGCCAAAGAAGATAAGTTTGTAATATTAAATACGCATTCAACGTGGGGTAATGGAAGCAACCTTTTGTCATTGCGATATGTTTGTATTTCGAGATTGAGACCCTCGTGTGGTAGTTCAAATTCTATGCGGTCTCCAGCATGAAGCTGATAATCATCCGCAAAGGTGTTCCACCCATCACCGCAGAACTTTGTGTAGTTTGCCCTATGCTTAAACAAAGCATTGTAAGACCTTCTTTCATGTGTAAGAAGGGTTGGCTCTACCTGCTTTTTACGCAATTTTCTTGCTTCTTCCTTCCTCTCATCGATGTACTCAACGAGAAAAGCTCTGACGTTACAAGGTACATACTGTAAAAAATAGTAAAAATAACAACCTCGTAAGTATAACTTTGAACCCGCGTATTTTTAATGTTAAAAGTTTTCTTAATTTGGATATGAATTTTTGATAAGAATTACAGATAACAACATAATGGTATTATAAATTAATGGATACAGATTTTTGGCATATGTTGACTAGTTTTAATTATAGCGAAGATGCACTATAGTAATAATCAAGACATAGGCGAGCAAAACTAATGGACTATATTAATTAGGGCATAGGCGAGGCAAACTAATGGAAAATGAAAACACAAGGCGGGTGCGAAGAAGTGATGAGGGAACCTAGTGTAGGTGCAAGGCGGTATGAGTAATAGTGAAGATTTCTAGTGTGTTGTAGGCAACTAATATGTTAGTGATGCTTACTAACCATGCGTCTCCAGCAATTTTCATCAAGAATAACGTCAAACTCCTAGAGAACTTTAGGGTGTGGTTCGCAAGGGCCACCTGGTTGGCGGCAGGTAGGGCAAATCATACCTAAATAATCCAGAACAATTATGTTAAGATAACAAGAATATGGTAACAATTTAAAAACAAGCTTCAGCGTTGAAGGTAGACAACGACTAGCTTCAACTATGTTAGCCATATTAAAATATCCGTATGAAGGCAGACAACAACTACAAATTTACCAGAAATCTTCTCATCTACTCCCTCCAGAAAATCAGTATGACAGAGTTTAGAACACTTGTTTGGATTTTCTAATGGGTTTTATATTCCTTTAGAGAAGGAAGTTGTTGTAACGGATCTGATGCTTCAATAGCTATCAAATGAAAAACCAAAACGTAAAACGTAAATACGGATTGGAGCATGCTGCTTACGCATATGCTTTTTACCTGGGAGAGAAGAAGAATGAGGGTTGACGAACGAAGATTGGGGTAGGGGAAGCTTAGGGCAAGCACACATGGCTAGCAAATCTACGAGAGAAGAACGGGGTAGGGGAAACTTAGGGCAAGCAAACACGGCTAGCAAATCTACGAGAGAAGTACAGCTTAGAAGTTAATCGAGGGACCCAATAAAAACTCTACAATAACTTGTTTGAAATGAGGCGTAATGCGGGAAAGAAGCACAAACCCTAGAAGTAGGTGGTCGGATAAGGCGGATGGGTTGTGATGGGAAGCTTAGGGAAAGCACCCACGTCCAGCAATGTAGGAGAGAAGCATGGCTTGGAAATTAATCGATTGATTGGTGGGAAGAAGCACGAACCTTAGAAGCAGGCGACGGAGAAGAAGGACGAACCCTAGAAGCATGCGACGGAGAAGGCAAATGAGTTGTGATGTGGCTGAGGGAGACGGAGCTTATTGAAATATAAAGGAGATGGGAGAGAGCAAGAGTAGTAATGAGTGCTTCTTTTTTTATTTTTTATTCTGCGAAATGGAATGAATGCTGGTTGTAGATGGTGTGCGTGCATTCCGAGGTGTTATGGGGACACGAGATGTTTGAATCATCCAGCTGCCTCCCATTATAGTTGTCCAGGTGTCTGCTGCCTCCAATGAGTCTTTTACGTGCCTATCCTGCCTTACATATTTTTTGCGAGGCACGGTTATACATCTTGAAAAGCATACTCGTGTATACATGTTTTAATTTTTTTAATCACATGTTTAATCAGGTTTGGTTGGGTGTGTTTTTAGGAGAGGAACGATGATGATGTTATTAGATGCGCGGTCGTTGTAGCAAATTGACGGGAGGCATGATGGTTCCTATTTAGAGGCACTTTTGCATCTGAAATGGAGCCACGGTTCGTGACTCTGTTATTGAAAAAAAAAATCAATAGTCGTTGACCCGAGAGCCACTTTGTTTTTATATACGTTGGGTTCAAAGGAATATGTATGATAGCGCACAGTTATATGTATGTCGAGGAGCATGGGCGTGCTTTTGTTTTGCAATGTTTTCGATTGGTACATGCAGGCATATAGATGCAGGTCCGTTGATATCAACGAGGTTTGTCTTTAAGCAAAGTGGAGGCACGCGTGTGGCTTTTGTGGCGGTGAGAACCGTGCTTTTTAATTTGGTTCACTCCCCGTGTAGTATTTGTACGATAGGGTCATCTAGTTTGCCTCCTCTCATTGTTCTCTCGGTCAAAAGATGTGATGGTGACCGATGGGATGGCTATTTATTGTTAGTATTCATTGTAGCAGATACCGTGCTAGAGTTAACCTAGAGGCTCCTCGATTATAGTGTGGCAGCCGTGACTTTTGAAGTGCATGGTTTCATAAGCTGCAGAAGCACAATCGTCCATTCACATCGTCGCTGATGCAATTTAATGGGCGCATGGTAACTGAGTCGTCTCTCCCAAAGGTTAAGTAGTGGTCTATTCCGGGAGGTTATCGCGTATTATTCTCTCCAGAAAAGTGCAGGTAGCTCCCATCAACCTCGCCTCGTACGAGAAGCACAGTTAGACTCCATTGTCGTGTCACCGTCTTTTCCATGGATGACTTCATGAACAATACTGAGCATCTCTTTATAGATGCCGATGGTAATACCAGGCTCGAGGTGTTGTACACCAACGAGCCCTACAAGGTGGAGGAGATTCTTTCTCTTTATGAGGAATGGATGCGTGAGGACAGGTACAAGTTTGTTGGTCTTGATCTAGAGTACACACGAGAGGATTATTTTGATCGTACTAGAAAAGTTGCCCTCATGCAACTCGCGATGCGCAAGCATGTTCTTGTCTATCACTTGTGCAAGGCCAGGACGGAGTGCGCTCCTCTAAAGGATTTCCTTCGGAACAAAGGTATCATTTTCGCTAGTGTCGATGTCAGGAACGATAGGGATGTTCTCGCAAACAGTTTCCTCAAAATCCCAATAGAGTGTCACATCGATCTTCAAGAGGAGCTCATGATCAAAGGAGGCAATCTTAGGGATTCCATGGCAGATTTGGCAGGAGCCTTCATAAACAAATCTTACTTGAGTATGAAGTCGTCTTTTACCAAGGGTCTGCATGACTACTGGGAATGGAAGCCGCTTTCCCTTGAACACCTAAAATATGCGGCAACTGTAAGTGAAAACTTCATTTTTTATGATTTTCTGTCTTTATATTTTTGTTTTACTACAACAATAGTACTTTTTCCTCTTTACGTATATCTTCATTCTCATCCGCTTTTTTTTTAGGATGGGTATGTGAGCCTCTGAGCTCTCAATGAAGTTTTGTCGATGAAGGACATGATGCATCCCCCTTGTCTTCCCGACCGCAGATGTCGTTGATGTTCCGGAGCAGAACCAGAACTCCAACTGAGTAGAATGGTCACTGTGGCAGTTTGTGTGGACGTTTCTGTGAGGAATGGTCTCCTGGAAGATTTTCATTTCTTTTTTTGTATGATTAATGAGTACTTTTAGTTTAATCCTATGGAGTACCGTTTTGTTATTTAGTATCGTGTTTGGCTTGTCTCATGTTATTTGTAAATAAGTTTTTTATGTTTTTTCATGTTACAAGTTCATTGTTGACGTTTGCGCGAGTTCATGTACATTTAGGTGTTGAAGTGGCGCATATGTATTGTGTGGGAGAAGCGCGCTTTGTGTTTGGCTTATATTGATGCCGTTTGTTTGTGTTTGAATTGTTGTTGTCTTTTACGTTCGCACAAGAGAGGCACGTCTGCTAACGTACGAGGCAACATTTCAGTACCTTGTCTTTGTGTTCTTCGGGACCGTGCCTTTAGAAGCCCGGCATCTGTTTCTGCGGAGGATTCACTCCCGTGGCTTCTTTTCCGCTATTTCTGTAACTCCGAGAAGCCGCAATTGCGTGACTGTATACGCTTCAATTCCGTGTCTCCTGTACGTGCATTCGCATGTCTCAGGCGTCATGTTGTCTGTGAGACTACGTGTCTCTGGTGCAGACGTCCGTCCGTGACGTGACACATATGTATTGTTTGGGAGAAGCGTGTTTTTTGTTTGGCTTATATTCAGTGCCGTTTGTTTGTGTTTGTATTGTTGTGTTTTACACATTCACACAAGAGTGGCATGTCTGCTAACGTACGACGCAACATTTCAGTACCCTGTCTTTGTGTTCTTCGGGACCGTGCCTTTAGAAGGCCGGCATCCGTGTCTGTGGAGGCTTCACTCCCGTGGCTTCTTTTTCGCTATTTTTGTACCTCACGCGACACCGCGATATGCGTATGTCTTTGGTGTCACAGCGGTTTCTCTTGAGACTGCACAACCGTGCCCTGCCACCACTCTATTGTGCATCCAGTGGTTTGTACACGTGCCTCGAGAATGCCATTTCCGAAGCCGTGCCCGTGTGCCGAGCAGCCGCAATTCCGTGCGTGTATACGCTGTAGTTCTGTGCCTCCTGTGCATGCGTTCGTGTTACTCAGGGGACACACTGGCTGTGACTCTTCGTGCCCGTGGTGTCAGACGTAGGTCCGTGAGGGGATGCGGTGGCTATTACTCGTCATGCCTGTGCTTCTACACGCCTGTGCGTCTAGAGTCTTTAAAATTGTGGCTCTCCGACTTGTGCCGTTGATTTGCTTCAAGTATTGATGTATCTCACGTGATACATGCCATGACTTTCGAACAGAGTGTTGTCACGGGTGCCTCTTGGAGGTCTCTTTTTTGCATTCAGATGATTTGTATCCGGAGGATTTAGGTCGAGATTGGAAAACAAGGCGGAAAAAGATCACGTTGGCTTTATGAAGCCGATGCTGCGATACTGTATAGGCTATGTTTACGTGCCTTTGTTTCCTGCATTGGCGATGTTCTGACGAGTTTCTTCCTGCGTAATATGCGTGCTGTTGTGATACCGACCGATATCTCGCAAAAGTTATGCGCCGCGTGCTGTGGAATAGACATGTATGTGCGTCTTGTGCCAGCATACCCGTGCCTCACGTGAAACCAGCCTTGACTCTCGAGGGATAGATGGTGTGAATCTAGCTAGATGAGGGATGGATGAGTTCTGGCCTTCAGATCTAAGATGTACGGCAGGCTGTTCGTTTGCTTCATTGGATTCTTCCGTCGGTGGTCTTTGTTCAAAGGAGGAATCGATGACTGATGTGGTGGCTGTTCGATGTGACTATTGATTAAGCCGATTACCGTAAAATAAAGTTAGAGGATCCTCGGTTTCTCCCCGGTATCAATTATTTGTGCACACAGTCGTGACTTTAGGAAGTGCATGGTTCCATGAGGTTCGGAAGCACAACCGTCTATACGCTGCTCCTAGTTCAGACGTTAATCTGCATGGTAACCCAAACGTCCCTCGCCAAGGTTAAATACTGGCCGTGTTTGTGAGGTCTCCACGTCGTATTGTAGCCGCAGAACATCAGGCAGTTCCCACCCTCCTTACCACTCCCTAACCTTGTCGCAGGGTCTCAGGAGTCTCCATTGGCATCTTGCTGCTCGCTGCCATAGATGACTTTTTGAAAACCACCGAGTACCATCCGATAGTTGCAGATGGTAACACGAAGCTCGATGTGTGGTACACCAACGAGCCTAGCAAGGTGGAGGAGATCATTGCCTTGTACGATGACTGGTTGCGCGAGGAGAAGTACAAGTTTGTAGGTCTTGGCATGGAGTTCACACGAAAGGATTGGTATGGGCGTATCGCCGTCATGCAACTGGCTATGCGGAATCATGTTTTGGTCTATCACTTCTGCAAGGCCAGGACGGAGTGCCCTGTCCTGAAGGATTTCCTTGAGAATAGAGGTATAACTTTCTCTAGTGTGGGCGTCAGGAATATTAGAGATGGTCTTTTTCAAGATTTCATTAGAATTCCAGAAGGGTACCACGTCGACATCCAAGAGAAGTTCATGATAAAAGGCGGTCAAGAAAGGGATTCCATGGAGGACTTAGTAGGTTGACGAATCTTATCCAAGCTGGAGTCCTCTTTTCTAGAATTTCTTCGTCACTACTGGGATTGGAAGCCACTTACCTTTGATCACCTGAAATATGGAGCTACTGTAAGTGAAGATTTCATTTTCGTTAGTTTCTGCCTTTGTTGCAAGAACAATACATTTTTTTTATTTTTTTTGTACATTGATGTTTTCATTTAGTTTTCCTTTAGGAAGGGTATGTGAGGATTGTGTGATGAATTGGTTATTTGATAGTTATTGTATTGGGTAATATTACATTGACTGATGAATTTGTAATTGTGGTGGTTTTATTTTGAACCAGATGGAGTTGACTGGTTTGGGAATTTAAGTTTATTTTCGTTCCATCATGTTTTTCTTGACTGGGTGCCTTCAAGAATATTTTCCTCTATGATTTCTTGCTATTCGTTGGTATAAGATGAGATGTATTAAGAGGACCACTCAGATGTGCACTTTCGTGAATCTACGCCTGACCGTCTGCTTCGGAATGCATTGTTTTTGTTTTAGGCAAGGCACGCTCTGGTGTTATTAGTTTGCTAGTTGCTTGATTTTCTCTCGATATGGTCGGGCCCGGCGGGTAGGGGCGTCACTTTCACTTTGTGTTCGTAGTGTGTTTGACACGGTTGTTTTTATAACGAATATACGGTTGTGGTTGTGTGTTAGGCAGTGCGTTATGTTAGTATGAGTCACTGTCATGGTTGTATGTTCTGTAATATTTCTATTTAGTCTGGCTAGTGAATTCACTTCTGTCTAGTTAGTGGAGGCATGTCCTATGTTATGTTGAGGCAGAGTTATGTGTGTCGTTTGGAAATGCTTTCTCAACACGTTTGTTCGGAGAAACGCGTATCGCTGTTATTCAAAGGCACGGTCGTGCCTTTCTTTCGAAACGTTTGCTTTCACTTACTTGCTGAGAGAGATTCGTCGGTGAAACTTGTGAGGTCATGGACCTTTTTCGGTTGAAGTCACGGTCGTGCTTCCATGACTTGTTGGCTTTGTAGAGGGACCGGTGTTAAGCTATCAAGGGGACGGTCCTGTGTTAACTTGTGGCGCACTTGTGTGTGTCAGGTTAGTTGTCCGTGTTAAGAGTGGCACGTTCTACGGGCATGACAGTGCCTCTGTGACCAGCATTACTGTAGGTGAGTCATTTAGCTCCTTTGTCAAATGATTACGAATCGATATTGTTTTTCCTCTGTGTTCCAATTGTTTTTTATGTCTAGTCGGAGTGAGTGGTGTTCTAGTACAAGGAATTGATGTCTTGAATATGATCTTTACAACTTTTCTAAAAAATACGATTCTTATTTTCGAAAAAATTAATGTCAGGAGTTTAAGACTTGACCATTTGAATGCACAACTGTGGTTAATGGGATCCATAGCAGATATCCTTGGCCGACACAAAAATAGCTGAAACATTGTTGTGATTACATGAGTCGATATGGATGAAACAATGTTCGGATGTCTCCATCTAAATTAAGGCACATCTAAGCAGTAGTCATCTTCTTCCAAATCTTCTTCTTTCGCGCCGGATGTTGTGTTTGTTGAGTACGATGCTCAGTGCCTCAAATACATGGCCTGTGTTGTAGTTCGATATTATCATTTTGTAAGTTAGTTGTTCTCTCATCGGTTTCACATGGATCTGCAAAACAAATAAGCGCACAAACTAATAAAATTTATTGTAAAACTTAATGTTTAGCTGGCTTGGATGAACATACGTTTATGTGTTGTCAATGAGAGTGAACTTACATTATTGATAAAAAATAAATTATTATTGAAATTAATAAGGGGCATCAAATGCATGTTGTAAATAGCACTGTCATCCCTGAAATTTGAGAGCATTATGTTATTGGTTATTAGGTGGACAGTAGATATGGGATATGTAGTGGAACAAAAAATGCATGGTGTAAATGAGGTAGAGCTACAGTTAGAAGAAACTCACTCTCTGTCGAGTTACATACACTGCACGAGTTTGACATGAAAGGAGGCCATTGTGTGAGGATAGTTGTTGTAAGCAGAATGATAAGCTCTCTTGAAGTTTTCGATGACAATGTCCGAGTGTTCCTTTATACCATCGCAATTGATATAAGGACACAGAATTTCGAAGCGAGGCATTGCAAGATTCACGATCATGAGGTAGATAAACGTGGTTTCTTTCTCACAGGTATTAAGACCTAAAACAATTAACGGGAAGTTATATCATTGTAACAAGAAAATCTGGTAGAATTGAAGACAAACATCGGATGATAGAGAGTGAGTAGGGTGAACTCACGATGTTGCATTTGTTTGGCAGCTGAACCCAATAGTTTTTACGCAATTTGTTCCTTCAAAGATTCGATTGCTTGCTTCTAGAACTTGAAATTTATCCCGCATTACAATTGAAGCTGCGCCACTCAAATAAGGTTAGTAGTAGTAGATGTGGTTTGTTATTATTATTTATGAGAAGCAAGAACTTACAGAAGGCGTCAATGTACATTATATGCTTGTGCACAGATGTTGGCGTTGGCATTGCGTAGAATTGTTCTTTCATCAGCAACTCTGAGTAAGCATAGACCACGAATGAGTTGATATATCCGTATACCTTCATTGACAAACCTAAAGTTCGATGATCAGCCCAACGTCGGTCGACATAGAATATCCTCTTGCTGCCAAAAAAGATAAATGCATTTTAAATCGTATGGTTTTATTATTTAACATTAGAGTTGATGATTATTCAATTGCACTAGCAGAATAATCGAGCTGAAACTCTTTAATTTGAAAGCTTCAGGCAGAATGCATTGCAGTAGTAAAAGAAAGGATCAAAACATTACTGTAAGAGGAAGAACTAATTCATTACCTATCATGTTGGTCGATGCCTAGTATACCGTCGATTTATTGTTTCATACACTTCTTTCTCCTGCATTGTAGAATCTCTTATTTCCAAAAGTTGTCAGTGATCTTGATGGTCATTCCCTTGGTGAGTGAATCTAGTCTGTTCTAGGTGAGGATGATGTTGATGAGGTTGGAAGACATGACCACCGGAGTTCATTTGACCATTACTAAGTTGCAGATGACCCTCATTACAATTGTTGTTTCTTTGGACTATTAGGCCTTGTGGTTGGCATTGCATGTGCAGTTGTAATGTTCTGACAGTGGGATCACCGGTTGAGCTCGAAGGAATATCTGTTGGAAAATGTTGCAGAGGATGGCGGAATATCGCATCTTTGTTGAACTGTTGTTGCAAAACCTTTGTAACTTTTGGCCACGAGACTCGCTTGTCCGTTGTTGCCGATGGTTACCGCTCTTGAGGTTGGCGTTCGGGCACCGTCTTGAAAGCGATCTGTTATTCGAGCATCATTGTGTTGGGGGTAGTGGGCATTGTGATGTGGGGTTTTGTTGGTGGTATTGTTTCGACTTTGGTTGTTCATTGCATAAGGTGAGTGCTGGCTGCTGTTTGAGCTGCCGTTATTCTGAGTACCAGGACGTCGGTAGTAGTTGTTTTTGAGAGTAGGAACTTGTTGGTAGTGTTGGGACAAGCGATTCTTTGGCAAACTATCGGACAAGACAGTTTGAGTTAAACCTGTGGAGTATGACGTATCAAAAGTCCGTGAGAGGTGGTTACACTTTGGCATTGAGCCGATATGCTAGTCATATGTGGCTCTTCATAGTTAGAAAGGCAAGATCTGGATGACGAGGTTGAATTCTTGGTCAAGTGTGAGATAGTATCAGTTGGCATTCTTTGGATGCTACTTGGTTATGAAAGGGTTGCTTCTTCTTTTCATCGACGACTTCTGTCAATTTGTTCATAGATAGATGGGTCGGACCATATTTCATCATCATCTATGAATCCAGCATCAAGGAGGCCTCTGTGGGTTGTCGACTGTGAGACTGATTGGTTGCAGTTCTGTTGAATTATGTGGAGGCTCCAAGATTCTAACTTTTTTCTTAGGAGGTGCCGTATTATTGTTTCCTTGATCTTCGACTCTTTGTAAGGACCTCTTGTGAGCTGCCATTTGTGTTTCTAGTTACGGCGGATGTGCGGTTGTGGTAAGAGGGACGCTATTTGTCATGGGATCAATACGTGGTTGTTTGGTACATTGTTCATGTTCTTCTGCAATGTTATTGTCTTCCGCATCGATAGATATGGTAGTAATGATTGGAGCATCACTAGTGGATCGAAGTGCTTTTCTGATACATTATCTGATCTTGTTAGAACATTGTCGCTTAACTGGGCAGACAGCTACTCTAGGAGAAAGGGATGAAGTGGCTCTGCAGTGCGTTCGAGTTTCAGCAATCGTCTTCTCATCTCTCAAAATTGAAACAAGATGGACCTTAGCTTCTGGCAGTGAAGAAGAACGTTGTTCAGTGACAATGTTTAACTTTTGTGCAGGTTGGGATACAGTGAGGCTCTTTGTGTTGGTTGAAGAATTTTTGTGAGCGCTATCAGAACCGCTGGACCGTTCAGTAGTTGGTGACGTTTTCCCAATGTGATGAACAGGTGCTCCAAGTGTATCCGTTGAGATTGGACCAGTCAGTAACTGTTTGTCAACCGCAGAGTGCGAGGTTGATGTTTCTGTTGCAGTAGGTTTTGCTGTTTCCTCCAAGAGTTTTTCCAGTGGGCTTGTCAGAGAGTTGTGGTCTGCAGATCCTCCAGCAGAATTTTGGGTTTCAATCCGTACAGAACACTTAGACGAATTTTCACCTGTTATTATAATTGCCCCACTCTCGACCATCTCAGACGTTGGCACAAAGGGCTCATGAACCGCAAGCCATCAAGGCGATTCTGCAGATGGTTATGCACTTTGTCCGATGAATCTTGGCTTGTTCATCAATGTCCTCTCTATTGTGGTCGATCTGTTCACCTCCAAAAGAGCAACTTAATCTGAGTTGATGATTTTAGCTGTGAAGATAGACGAATTTGGGACTGCTCTTTGTCATATGGATTCTGGGAGTCTGGGTGAGGGGTATTGCAGCAACCCTTTAAATTTTCAAGGGAGTATGACGTGGCGTGAAGGACCTTTGGTTGAGCCCTTCTTTGGAAGAACTTTGACCGCTTGTCGTGCTAGAACTTGGAAGCGTAGAGTATGTTGAAGGGGCTGATGATAAAGTTTCTTTTTCATTTGAGTTGTCCTGTTGCAAGTTACAATAAACACCGCGGTCTCTGGTCTTGGTTTCTTTTGCACTAAGATCCCTAGCAAGTGAAAGTAGTTTCTTCAATTTCTGCTCGAGAACTGGTTGAAACCGCGAGAGACGTTCTGTGTACGTTTCATTGATAACTTTTGCAATTTTCACCTTGGCACAGAATCAAAAAAAAACATCGAAATTTTTAATACCTAGGAAATGAAATTGGCTATTAATACTGAAAATGAAAAATATCTTGTGAGCTATTGTATGTTACATCCAAGAATTGCGAGAATCACACATGATATGCTCTTGAGGAAGCGGAGTAAGAAGGTCCATGAATTCCTTGAAAGAGCACACCTGACGTGTTATACGAAGCATGGTTGACCTATCAGCTAGGGGAAGCAGGTGCTATATTGAACACAAAATCACAGCTGAGGTAGTACAGGAAGGACTTCTATATTAAACACAAAGACACGGCTAACGTCCTGTAGGAAGCAGTCATATGTTTAACACAAAAGCAGAGCTAACGTACTATATAGGAAGCATGTTTATATTTAACACAAAAGCACATCTAACGTACTATAGGAAGCACTTCTAGTTTTAGCACAAAAGCACTGCTAAGGTACTATAGGAACCACTTTTGTATTTAACACAAAAGCACAGCTAAGGTAGTATAGGAAGCACTTCTATATTAAACACAAAGGCACGACTTATGTCCTGTAGGAAGCACTGCTATGTTTGACACAAAAGCACAGCTAACGTATTATATATGAAGCATTTTTATATTTAACACAAAAGCACAGCTGACGTACTATAGGAAGCACTTCTAGTTTTAGCACAAAATCACAGCTAAGGTACTATAGGAAGCACTTTTGTATTTAACAGAAAAGCACAGTTAAGGTAGTAAAGGAAGCACTTCTATATTAAAAACAAAGGCACGGCTAACGTCCTGCAGGAAGCACTCCTATGTTAAACACAAAATACTTCCTATATAGTACGTTAGCTGTGCCTTTGTATTAAATATAGAAGTGCTACCAAAAGTATGTTAACATAAAAGCATAGATAACGTACTATAGGAAGCACTTCTAGTTTTAGCACAAAAGCACAGGTAAGGTACTATAGGAAGCACTTTTGTATTTAACACAAAAACACAGCTAAGGTAGTATAGGTAGCACTTCTATATTAAACACAAAGGCACGGCTTATGTCCTGTAGGAAGCATTGCTATGTTTAACACAAAAGCACAGCTAACGTACTATATAGGAAGCATTTTTATATTTAACACAAAAGCATAGCTGACGTACTATAGGAAGCACTTCTAGTTTTAGCACAAAAGCACAACTAAGGTACTATAGGAAGCACTTTTGTATTTAACAGAAAAGCACAGTTAAGGTAGTACAGGAAGCACTTCTATATTAAAAACAAAGACACAACTAACGTCCTGTAGGAAGCACTCCTATGCTAAACGCAAAATACTTCCTACATAGTACGTTAGCTATGCCTTTGTATTAAATATAGAAGTGCTTCCAAAAGTACATTAACATAAAAGCACAAATAACGTACTATAGGAAGCACTTCTAGTTTTAGCACAAAAGCACAACTAAGGTACTATAGGAAGCACTTTTGTATTTAACACAAAAGCACAGCTAAGGTAGTATAGGAAGCACTTCTATATTTAACACAAAGTCAGGGCTAACGTCCTTTAGGAAGCACTCCTATGTTTAACACAAAAGCACAGCTAACGTACTATATAGGAAGCACTTTTATAGTTAACACAAAAGCATAGCTAACGCATTACTATAGGAAGCACTTCTAGTTTTAGCACAAAAGCACATCTAAGGTACTATAGGAAGCACTTTTGTATTTAACACAAAAGCACAGCTAAGGTAGTATAGGAAGCACTTCTATATTTAACACAAAGGGAGGCCTAACGTCCTGTAGGAAGCACTCCTATGTTTAACACAAAAGCAGAGCTAACGTACTATATAGGAAGCACTTTTATAGTTAACACAAAAGCACAGCTAACGTACTATAGGAAGCACTTCTAGTTTTAGCACAAAAGTACAGCTAAGGTACTATAGGTGGCACTTTTGTATTTAACACAAAAGCATAGCTAAGGTAGTATAGGAAGCACTTTTATATTTAACACAAAAGCACGGCTAAGGTAGTTTAGGAAGCACTTCTATATTAAATACAAAAGCACGACTAACGTCCTGTAGGAAGCACTTCTGGTTTTAACAGAAAAGCACAACTAACGTACTATAGGAAACTGTCTGGATGAGCACTCGTCCTATATGAAGCACTTCTAGTTTTAACACAAAAGCACAGCTAATGTACTATAGTAAACTGTCTGGATGAACACAATAGGACATGTATCTTTTTCGTAAAAACTTAGGGAGCATCATTTCAAACATAAAATCAGGTGCAGTAGCTGGAAATCACTTACGGAACAAAGTTTTTCTCGAGGCACAAATTCTTCTATGTAGGATTCTAGTCTGTGACTCATTTGGAAAAATGGCGCCTGAAAGCCAGACGGTGGTTGGAAAGGCATGTGCCTAATGTCTTTCAGCTACCATGCGTAAAAGGAAACAATCACAGTCAAGTCAAGTTAATACATTCCAGCTAATTCCTTATGTTGAGTCGAAAACTTCGCCAAAGGAAATTGATGAAAAGTTGACTCACCATGTGTTTCCCAAAAATTCCGTCCTCTATTGACAGGCTATCTGTGTTAGCATAATTCTTTATGGCCTCTGTGTCCCACATGACAAGTCTTGCAGGAGTGTCAGGTTCCAGGTCCATAATCTTCGTATCCAGGTACACAAAATACGTTATCTGCAAGTGGGGAAGACGTAAAAATGAATCTGGTTCTAGTAGCTGCTTGTGGGTATAAAGAAATGTACAAGTTAGTGAACGAACCACTGGAATCAGGAGGCAGCCACACAGGGCGCCTGCGAATCCTTTGTCCTTGAAGGTGCAGGTGATGCCACGGTTTCTCTGTGACATTGGACCAATCATATGATGATATGTTACTTGCTGGTCCTTCTAGAGCGGCTAAATAGTCGGGCTAACTAGCGGTCATATGTTGTTGGGCATAGAAATACCGCTGTTGCAAACATCACGAAAACTTCGTTGAAACACTTCTCTGTCATTTCTGGGGTTATGAGATCGATTAACTCTGATGTTTGGAGCGTGCGCAGCACACCGAGTTTCGGACTTAACCTGACATCTGAAAGCTTCTGAGCATTTTCTAGGGATAATCTGCCCGCCAAGTGGAATTCCTAAGATCCGGTGCCGCGTAATGCGAGTTGATGAGGAATCTGTATCCACTAGGCAGTATGAAACACCTGCAAGGGTAATCAAAATAGCGGACAAGCCAACGAACAAAACACCTTGGAAGCTCGCGACAGCACAGATCTAGAAGGTATCCAAATCCAATATCTCTGACAAGCTGCTTTTGTTGTTCTGTTAGCTTATCACAGACAATTATGAATTTCTGGAAGCTAAGTTTTGTGCTGAACTCTTCTTCATATTCACCCATTGTAACAGCTCTGTGGACAAAGATAAGAAATGACCTTTAGCAAATGTATTGTTGAACCACATGCTTTTCCTCGATGTAAGCTTACATACAAGCGTCGAGTCAGCAAAACAGAGACAAATGTTTAAGCGGTGATTAAAAATGCAGCTAGAATGAGAGGCATTGATTTCCAAAGAAATTTCAACGACACAGATGCATGATAAAAAACACCTACTTCAAGGCAGCAAGCTGCTTCTTTGCCTTGTACTCCTCAACAAGCTTTTTGTGCGCTACATGTTTTAGATCGATCCTTAGTCTCTCTGTTTCTAGCTGGTCATAAACCATGAAATCTTGGGTTACAATCTGTGTGCCATCGACAGTCTGGGACTGAGTCTCCGACAACTGTGGGGTTGAGTCCATCTCATCGAACTCTATATAAGAGGTCACAAGACATCATCGTTACCAGGTCAGCTATGTAATACAGTTGTTAGCAGTCCATGTGAGACCATCATCAACAGCTTGGTCCATGTAAGACGGTTTCTAACTGTGAGTTAGTAACTACTTTGCAAAAAGGGACGTAATTCCTTTGGATTTCTGCTATAGACTGCGGATCTATATAGTCATTTGACCTATGACCTCATGTTAGGGATCAGGATAGTGAATTTTGACTACAGTTTCATTGAAATCTGCAACTAATATAATATGTGGTCACGAGAGTGCTTAAGTTTTGCATGGCTGGAGATACAACTCAACTTAGCAAAACCACGGCGCAAGCATGCAGTTGGTATGATTAAAGTGAGGTCAGTGGAGTCCTAATTTTAAATCCATAACCCTTCTGGTGTTAAGACGGCGCAACAGTTTGAGCACGTACTAGCTGAAGATAATTGGATCTGGAACCGATATTCGAATCGCGCTCGGCATGCTGTGTTGCGCAGATGCGGTGTGTACGCAGCCCGCGGAATTGCTAGTACCGGTAATTTTTTTTTGTTCAAACGTTGAATCGGTGGCATAATCATGGTTATGGTGCAATGGATTACCTGAACAGGAGATCCACGGCGAGTGAGATGAAGGAGATCGAGAAATTTTCAGTGACGAGCGAACTCTGCGGAGGGATCTGGATTGGCTTTCCTTTGGGGAGCTATAATATGCCTCGCCTGTCGCCACCGATGCTAGATGGAGAGAGATCTGGAACTCATCTTGTGGACGACCCCACAAGTTAGTCAAATACTTGGAGGAACTATTTGAGAGCCCACATGTCAGTATGACTTCGAATTCCACCTACCACATTTTCTCGCCCCTGATGGTGGTACTCGTCGTAGGACTCATATAAGGCCGACCCCACAAGTTAGTGAGAGACTTAGAGGAATTAATGGCGAGAGCCCACTTGTCGGTCTCGTCGACGGTCGAGTGAAGTCGACCTACCACATCTTGTCATGCCGAAAAAACATGTGCATCTCTCATGCGTCCCAAAACTCACCCCACCTACCAGGTTATTCTTCTCCTGCATGCAAAAAATCGAAGTAGCCTCTCTGTTTCCTTCTCTCTCTCTCTCCGTCTATCTTTCTCTTTTCTCTCTCTCCTATATTCAAAATCATTGAAGGAGATCGCTGACAAACTGCAGGGGAGCAGATCCCCCCCACAGTTTAGAAAGGCGTGAGTTCCGAACAATCAGCGCATACGATTTGGCAATCAAAGGTTAGTAGAAAATTTATCAACGCACCTTTGCGTGGCGATTCCTGATACACAAGATTCAATTCGTGGATGAATTTCTTGTGGTCGGGATTCATAGAATAAAACTGTTTAGTTTTACATTGTAGCTCTGATTTGAGTTTGTTTTTTTGTTTTGTGTACTCCCGTCCTTGTAATACGAGCTTGTTAGTTTTGTTACGTTTGAATGGTTATCTTTGTGTTAAGTGTTGCACAAGCAAACTAGCATCAGAGGATCTCACTTTGGCTGAGTTTGTAGTTTAATTAAAAATTAATATATGTATATATTTATATATGTCAATTATATAGAAGTATAAATATATCTTTGTTGCCTGGTAAGTGTAGTACGTTAGTAAGAAAGATTGAGATCGACTTTGAAAATTTTCAACACCGATACTGCAGGTTTATAACTTTTTCGGGCAGATGTTAAGGAGTACGTCATCAGGTCAGGACAACAGGGACGGTCGGTCTTTGAACAACGTCGGCAAGGATTATGGGAGGCAGGTAATAGCAAGGCAGATGAACATTAGGGTTTGGTCTTTTATTTCTGGGACGTTTGCTGTTAAGGTGCCACCACTAAGAACAACAAAAATGATTAATATATCCTGGATGAATGCTGTAATATCTGTTTATCCTGTGCATCTACTCTGCAGTTGAGTATCGAGAGGTGGAAGAAAAAATCACTACAAAATGAGAAGAAGATCAAGGATGCAGATCTTTGTCAAACACGCACATGCCATGCCGGGCTGGAGTAATTGGAGTCAAGAGTGAGATACAAGTTCTTGGCAAACGTCCCAACCAGGAGCATGTTGTGCAGCAGACAACTGCGAAGAGGAGCATTCTACGTAGTAGAGACTCCACTAAGCAGATTGTGCAGGTAATGACGAAAACTTCAGACGCTGGTTTTGAATGTACGTGGAAGTTTTACGTGCTAATTCTTCGTAATACTCTCACGTGCCTGTAATTATTTTTTTGCTTTAAAGACACAGTTGTCCACAAAGGTGCAGAGCGGGCGTTGTGACGCCCCAGCGTTTGATGGCGGTCATAATGAAGAGGTACAGGGTAACAGAACTTGCCTTGATGCAAGCAGAAGGATCATTGGCAACAAAAGCATTAGTGTTCAAGGATTCGGTACGGTCTGCGCAGGCAAGAAGAGTCCAACGACAAAATCAAACATAGGAGGAATAAAATTTACTATTCAGCAGCACCAGAAAGTAATACAGGTGACAGCAAATACGAACGTGCAACAACATTTAAAGCAAATGTATATTTTTTTGTGAGCAATTTTTTCTTTGTTTTCGTCTGGTATATTTAAATTGTAGTATCTTGCACATGCAGGTGTACGAGCAAGGAAGCAAGTATCGCGGTAGTCCACGGATCGATGAAAACATAAGGCAAGGTCCTTTGAAAGGATCACCTACGGCGTTCAACATGAGGGGTCCTTCCAAAGGATCTCTGATGGCATTCAGAATAGTCAGCGAAATTACCAATGCACGGCAGTTGTTGCCAAGATTTGCTGGACAAGAGAGGCATGGGAAAACAAAGGTGACGTCGGAACTATGTTTTTTCAATTCAACGCACAAACAGTTTTATGAAAGAACATGGTAAAGTGCAAAAGCAGGAGGGCGGCTGTCAAATCTGGTGCTTATTGTATATCTGATTGTTCTATTGTATAGGATGTTGTTGTGCCTCTCCGGTTGTATGGTGTAAGCGAAGCACATCTGTGACTCTTTGTCCAGTGTGTGTGTAGCATGGTCACGTTCGTCTTTCTTTGGGTGTAATGTGAGCAGTGCCTGCGGTGTACCGCTTATTAGAAATTAAAATAAGCATATGCTGCTCTGGATATCTAATTACATTTCTGCTATGTGTTCAGGATTTGGCGGAGGGGATAACAGATGAGGCAAAGAAATATCATAGTTCTCCATCCATTTCGAAAGGAACGCAGCATTCAGAGCAGCAAGTAGCATGCAGCGCCAGCACGGATTGCATTGTAGAAGCAGCCCAGTCCGTTGGTTGCACGAGTGCCGGAGAAATGGAGAGCAGCATTGCACAATGTGACAGTGGAGAGGTAGAGTCATTTATGGATTTGTCCATGCCATGCAGAAACGACGCTACTGCGTGTGACAAACAACAGAGCAGCAGCAGCTCCGCTGTAAGTGGAGCTGTGTGGGCGATGAAACCGTGTCGCCGTGGCGTGAATGCGATCAGGCATTTAATGAAGACACGGTAGATGTAGAATCACTATGGCACCGCCGACCATTGTAGAGAAAGAAATGGACAACATGTTCAAAGAAGGCATATACTGAAGCGATTCGGGAGGTCACCGAAGCGCTCGAACGGAGGGTGGTATGGTATTTGGATCATTGGATGAGTGATTTTTCTTCTTCTGCAGATATGCGAGAAAGGTTGGCTTTGCTGCCAAGCGATCAACGAGCAGAAGATCAACATATGATCAGCAGCTTGACAAGCAGGTGTTTCAATGCACCAAGGAAGGGCAGAATAAAACAACTGAGAGACATGTTAAGGAGAGAATGAGAAATTGCTTGATCCGGACAAGCTGCCCCGTCCAAATAACAACCAAGAGGGATGCAGATAGGAGGAAATGGTATCTGAAGAACGTGTGCCTAGAGCACAACCACCAACTTCACCCATCAGATTAGATGCTGAAGTTCATGAGATGCTATAAGAAGATGACACCTCAGGAGAAATTCTTTATACAAGTGCTGCAGAAGGCGAGGTTAGAACCAAGGAAGGTTATGCATATTTTTACTGCCATGGGGACACCGAGGTGAGAAATTATGTTCGACATGATTGACATAAGCAATATTGCATGCTGTGGCAGGGCTGGAGAGCGCGTCACTGATATCGAGGACACCATGAAACTGTTTGCCGATATGCAGAGGCGGAGGCCGGGGTTCCACCATGTGGAAGAGACAGAGAACAATGTAGTGCGGAGCCTTGTAGCGACCCGACCTCAGACGGTCAAGCCTCTGTGTTTCTATGCCATCCCTGGATCAGTATGCTGGCACACACAGTACATCAATGTATATATCAAAGTGCAATCACATGCATAAATAACGTAAAACTGATATATACCTCATAATACTCAGCGGAAACAATCAAGCGGGTGTGGAGTCCCATCAACGCCATCGGCAGGTTGAGTGTAGACCGTAACCCTGTATCGTAACTCTTACTCGTCGAGGAAATATCTGCAACATGATACGTTGCAGCCGTATAGGTCAGTACATTGAATGTACCGGCAAGATCACAATAAGAGAAAACAGATGATAAACTATACTATATGCAGTATGGCTTTGTGGCTCAGATGTCGAGTTTTGTTTGCGTAAAAGCTGGTTTTATTTTCCCTACATCAAGGAATAAATGAAGTCTGTACTATGGAGTTTTCTATCATGACATGGTTCCGCCAACCGATGTCTCATAGCCCACAATCATCATAAGTTGCCCACAATTAAGTTATCAATCCGGTGTTGAGAGTTCCGAGATAGATCCAAGTCCAGAGGCTCAAATTGTCCGTAATCGGGACACGGCTAATCGATTAGGTTATAACCCTCTGCAGAGGTTTGTACACTTTACCCGCAAGATTCGATCCCTCTTTTTACGTTCTCGCCTTGCAGGTGTTTGAGAACAAGATGACGAAACATGGTCTTAGAAGAGTTCCTCGACCCTTTGTCCGGTGCCCATCCAATCCTACCGTAGTTCTACATCTGCTAGCACCGTCCCAGCCAGATTCACCACTAAGGTCAACCAAGCCAGAGCCCATAATGACTTGCGGTTGCACAGGTAAGCTTCCGGGCATGAAGTATTCTTCCGTCTCTTTGTATGCAGGTGAAGCTTTCCGCAAGATGTCATGGCGCTTTCTCCATGCATCCCGACCAACCACTGGTTTCTTGAGTGCCGTCAACCGTCCTTCACCCAGTAGTGTGTATTGAATTCTTGTCTTGAGTCTTGAAGTCTTGAGGCCTTGAAGATGCAGTCCTTGCAGATTCCATCATGGAGTTATCGTCATTGGCGTAGATCCTGCATTCTCACACCACTCTCGTGCACTCATACCAAACCCCGTCTACTATAGCGTAGCATTAAAATAAATAACGTTCCGGGCTTGGTAACAGGGTGATGGGTTCCTACCTCATGCATACTACTCAACTACAAGAATTCAATAACACTACTGAGGGGTGGTTGCAAAGATGCCACTAAATGCAATAAAACATAGGTATGAAAGTATGGTCAAAGTGAACTTGCACGGTAATACTTGATGAAGATAACAACGCTGTCGGAAAATGACTTGGTAGAACTAATCGTCACTCCGTTGAAAATCTATATAGTCAAACATAGTATTCACATAAGCAAACATCCTAGCAAACAATTTTAGCACTTTCGAAATAACAATCAAAACAGCAAGGAAAATCGATAATAAAACTCAAACAAAATCAAAAGAAACTTCAAATAAAACTACAAAGAAAAACTACTAACGAAGATCTATGACTTTGCTACAAACATCTAATATAGTTTTGCCGTAAGTAAAAACTTAACAACAATTAAAAATACTAAACTAATAAATTAACAGAAAATAAAATGTAAAATAACTAATTTAACAGAAAGTATTTTTTCCATAAAATTTTATTTGCAAAAAGAAACAAATAAAAAGCTTTTATAAAACTCTAACTATGACCTATAGAAGGTTTCATACAAAACTAAGGAAAATAAATTTTTTAAATAAAAATAAAATTTTTCCTGTTGTCTAACAGAAACACAACTAATTTTGTCAAAAGTGACAAAAAGAAATAATTTAAAACTAATAAAAACAATAAAGAAAAAGCTAAAACAGAACTAATAATAAAACAGTACTGTTTTGCTAAAAACCTAATTTAAATTAACCTAGAAATAAAATACTAAATACTACTGGATAAACAAAGGTCCTAGAGACCAGGAGCAAAAAGAATTAATTAAAAACCTATTTTTAAACTCCCGGAATAAGCAAAACAAGCTTTAATTCAAATCTGATCTAACTCAACTTTTATAAATCCAAACATAGACAAATTATATATTTTTGGAAACTACAAGAAAATTGTGATCTAACGCAAAAGGAATCAGCATCATTGGACTTCTAGATCAAAAGTTATAAGCTAAACAAGAACGGAACTAAATCTGTTACGGAAATAAATCTGAAAACGAAAACGGAGTTACATGCGTGAGGCAGAGATGGTAGGAAGGAGATGGCGATGTGGAGGGCTGCTCGGCCGAGGGGGCGAGGTCGCTTGGCGAGGTGGGGTGGCGGAGGAGGGTCGGCGCTAGGGGAGGTGGCGCTGGGCGATGGGGAGGTTCCAGGAGAGCTCTGGTGAGCGTTCTTAGGCAGGAAAAGGAGGACGGTGGCGAGAAGGCTACGGGCAGGGAGGCGTGGTGATGGGAGAAATGGAGCGAGGAGAGGGAGGGGTTTTATAGGCGGTCTCGGGAGGCGCTGGGATGGAAAGACGAGGGAGATCGGGAAGGTGGAGATTCCTGTCTCCATGGATATGGAAAGCTTCAGAACGTGAGAGGAAACAGAGGAAGGAGATGATCTCTTGTTGGGCTAGAATAGGAAAGTGCTTAATGGGCCAGGTTTTCCTAATAAAACGATTCCATTCCTATTTTTAAAATTAGGAAACTAAAACAATAAAAAGGAAATCAAATCAATTCGAATAAAGAGTTTTTATATACTAAAATTATCAGAAAAATAAAATGTAGATGATGAGCATTATTCCACGGCCAAAATAAAAACTTAAAAAATGTTTTCAGAAAATCCCTAAAGGCTTTATTTCTTTTTGCAAATAATTTTAAATAAAAACTTTGGTTTTTCTTGGCTCAAATATTTTCAAAAATGCCCCTGATTTTGGAGGGTCATTTTCCTCCGCTCTTTCTTGCTTGCAAGAATTTATTTTCGGGTATTTCTCGGGAAGAAAAATAGAGAAGCAAGTGCAAATATTTGAAAGAATTAAATTGCAAAACTCCGTTCAAATTCTTTATAGTTGAAGAAGTCATGTCATCTTCTCTCATTGATTTTAATAGGATCAATTTGAATATACCGGAGAAGGGGAAAGTCATTTTATTCCCTCTCATTCAAAAGTTTTTGAAAAGGTTCAAATTTCACTCAAGTTTAATTCACTCAAGCAAACAAACAAACAATCAGACAACAAGCATAGTTATTTATTTAATATAACATTCCAAAATTTAGAATTTTGGGATGTTACAAACCTACCATTAAAATGAATCTCGTCCTCGAGATTCAAGAAACTAGCAAGAAAAGGGTTAGGGTTTGGGGGTCTTCTAGCAAATCCATTGATCGGTATGGTCTAGTGTGCTACCACACTTAAAAGCACGGTTATGTTTCTGATTGAACTCATGTAATCCATCCCTTTGGGTTGACGGTGTCGGTCTTCTCATACTCTCTGGAATAACTCCTTCATTGAGGCTCTTCCGGTAGGGTCACAAACTTTTCCTCAAACACGTGTCCTTTCATCCTGGTGAGGTTCTTCCGCGACTGGGTCTTCATATCTGACAGGTATGTTGCCAATACTAAACGACTATCGAAAAAAATCATGGTGGTCGACAATTTATGGTTTCTCCTGCAGAAAACGGGTCTGGGTTGAACCTTACCGTATAACCTACGATTGGCAACGGTTGCCTGTAAAGGGTTCCATCGTCCTACCATTCTATGGTTTTATGGCTTATCGCGTCGACACTCTTCTAAGGTTTTCAAGGCTCTCTGATTTTCTATCAACATATGATAGTTCATGATAGAAGTCTTCGGTATGGGGCCAATCCATCCCGTACTTGAATCATTACCACATACGTAAACAAAGTGAATCACGTGATTCTAACACTTGGGCATACTCACAAGCATTGCAGAATTTCTCTTGTTCTCGAACTGGGTTCGAGTAAATCCATGGTTTCTGCAAGCCAAACAAAACATCTATCGTTACTTCACCACTCTCAGGTTTTTGCGTAACCTCCTATGAAACGTATGCTGATTGGATCACTGATTCCTCCAAATTTCTTCCTTTATCAAGGTTACATCTGTTCCTTTTCAAAATCCTGGGCCTGTGGGTTATGGCCCACTTCAACACTAGTGCAGTTTTAACTCATCCTTGGGGTAACTCTCTTGTTCCATACTACACATCCTTTAAATCCAAAGAGTACTGTTTCTTCATACCATCATATCAAAAGCAAAACTCCAACTTTTTTTTTCCTTCGAACTACAGTCCGTGGAATATATATTTTCCTATTCATTAGTCTAGTCTTCTTCACAGGGTACTACCACCCTTAAAATGAAATTCACAAATCCATCCATAGACCATATTTCTCATATCCTCGAAAATGGTCAAAATCTTTGTTCATAGAGTAACAACTCAAAAAAATTCAACATATGAAATCATCACACCTTAACTTTATTGATTCATGCATTCATTACAATCTCTGAGCACCCATTACATAACTCAACTCATCGAACTCATAAAAATGAAATTGCTTCCTACTACACTTACTACCAATATCAAAGTTCCAACTACTCAGCTCCAGCTTTCATCTTGTCAAGACATTTAGTAGCATAATGTCCTGCTTCCTTGCAGCGAAAACAAATAACTTTCGATAAGTCTTTGGGCTTCTTGGAGATGGTGTCTACTCTTTGAGTTCCTTGCTTCCTTTCGAGACAATGATTGGCATAATGCCCGACGTCCTTACATTCAAAACAGGTAATATGACTCTTGTCCCTCTTTGCAGAAATTGGGTTGTTCTGAAGATGCCTTCGTCTTCTCTTCCTGATTTCTCCGTAATGATAAGAGCTTCTATTTCCTGAGGGTCAAAGTTCACTTCTGCTGTCGGGAAGTCTCCGAGATACTCTTGGCTTTCCTTCATGCAATACTCTGAAAAATGTCCTTCTTCTCCACATGCATAGCAGGCTTGTGCGAAAAATCTGTTTAGGCCTTCACCATCAGGGTCTTCAATAACTTCCTTCATCACAAGTTCTTCTAAATTTTTCCTGCGGGCTTCTTTCTGCTGCTTGGTAATTTCTTGTACCTTGGGGTAAATTGGGCACTGAGCCGGGAAATGAGTAACTCCTTCACACAGGAAACAAGTAACCTGCCCAGTCGGGCATTCTTCAGCTGGGTGATTCTCCTCGCAATGAGGGCATCCATCCTTGTGTTCATCCTGGTTGTGTCCTATTTCTCCGCAAATCTTGTATGCACAAGGTTTCTTCTTCGGGTTATCGTAGTGCTTCCGGATAAGACGTGATCTCAACAGGGTCTTCTTAAAATTCCTCCCAAGTTCTTGCTCCATTAAATCCTTGTATGGCTTGATACATTTTCCACCACGTTGCAACACTTTCTGTAAAGCACTGAAGAGCGTATTGAACCTCATACTTCCTTGCAATCATTTTCTTCTCGAAGTGATCCTCCATGTTTTGAATCCATAGCTCAGACTCCAACTGAGTCATCGGTCCAGAGAATACCAGTCCTTCTTCATTCATCATCTATGGGTTCAAAGGTTTTGGGATGAGATATGAGAGAGGTGGGGAGGGATATACACACAATATAAACAATAGTTTTTGAAGAAACAAGTTTTATTTTGGGGCTGTCGGAAAAACATCAAACAAAAGACAGCTCACAAATCATCGCATCTAACGTAAGTGTATAACAGGTTTTGGTCTTCTAAAGGTCAAATAATTCTTCAGATCCTTCAAGTCTTCGGAGTCTTCAACTGTTGTAGCTTCTAATACATGGTGAAATCCTCTTTACTCTGAAGGGGTCATCAGCTGTCCGATATCTTTCTTGGAGCGGCTTCAGTTGATCCTTCATGTGGTCAAAAGGGAAAAGGGGTATATTCTAACTATTTGAGGTGAGAGTGTCAGAAGAGATGAGAAGTAAGAGTCTTTTTGAAAATAAAGTTTTAGAAATCTCCTGTCCTAGGGGCTTTCCGATTTCTAGGGTCACGTCCCATACCAACATGTGCTCGATACCATGTTCAGAAGCGACCCGACCTCAGACGGTCAAGCCTACGTGTTTCTATGCCATCCTCGGATCAAGATGTCGGCACACACAAGACATCAATGTATATATCAAAGTGCAATCACATGCATAAATAACGTAAAACTGATATATACCTCATAATACTCAGCGGAAACAATCAAGCGGGTGTGGAGTCCCATCAACGCCATCGGCAGGTTGAGTGTAGACCGTAACCTCAGATCGTAACTCTTACTCGTCGAGGAAATATCCGCAACATGATACGTTGCAGCCGTATAGGTCAAGATACATTGAATGTACCGGCAAGATCACAATAAGAGAAAACAGATGATAAACTATACTATATGCGTATGGCTTTATGGCTCAGATGTCTGAGTTTTTTGCGTAAAAGCTGGTTTTATTTTCCCTACATCAAGGAATAAATGAAGTCTGTACTATGGAGTTTTCTATCATGACATGGTTCCGCCAACCGATGTCTCATAGCCCACAATCATCATAAGTTGCCCACAATTAAGTTATCAATCCGGTGTTGAGAGTTCCGAGATAGATCCAAGTCCAGAGGCTCAAATTGTCCGTAACCGGGGACACGGCTAATCGATTAGGGTTATAACCCTCTCGCAGAGGTTTGTACACTTTACCCACAAGATTCGATCCTCTTTTTACGTTCTCGCACTGCAGGGTGTTTGAGAACAAGATGACCGAAACATGGTCTTCCGAAGAGTTCCTCTGACCACTCTCCGGAACCCATCAAATCCTACCGTAGTTCAACATCTGCTAGCACCGTCCCAGACAGAGTCACCACTAAGGTCAACCAAGACAGAGCCCATAATGACTTCCTGTTGCACAGGTAAGCTTAGGGCATGAAGTATTCTTCCGTCTCTTTGTGTATGGGTGAAGCTTTCCGCCAAGATGTCATGGCGCTTCTCCATGCATCCCGCCAACCACTGGTTTCTCCAGGGTGCCGTCACAAATCCTTCACCCAAGAGTGTGTATTGAATTCTTGTCTTGAGTCTTGAAGTCTTGAGGCCTTGAAGATGCAGTCCTTGCGGATTCCATCATGGAGTTGTCGTCATTGACGAAGATCCTGCATTCTCACACCACTCTCGTGCACTCATACCAAACCCGTCTACTATAGCGTAGCATTAAAATAAATAACGCCCCGGCTTGGTAACAGGGTGATGGGTTCCTACCTCATGCATACTACTCAACTACAAGAATTCAATAACACTACTGAGGGGTGGTTGCAAAGATGCCACTAAATGCAATAAAACATAGGTATGAAAGTATGGTCAAAGTGAACTTGCCAGGTAATACTTGATGAAGATAACAACGTCGGAAAATGACTTGGTAGAACTAATCGTTACTCCGCTGAAAATCTATAGATTCAAACATAGTATTCACATAAGCAAACATCCTAGCAAACAATTTTAGCACTCGAAATAACAATCAAAACAGCAAGGAAAATCGATAATAAAACTCAAACAAAATCAAAAGAAACTTCAAATAAAACTACAAAGAAAAACTACTAACGAAGATCTATGACTTTGCTACAAACATCTAATATAGTTTTGCCGTAAGTAAAAAACTTAACAACAATTAAAATACTAAACTAATAAATTAACAGAAAATAAAATGTAAAATAACTAATTTAACAGAAAGTATTTTTTTCCATAAAATTTTATTTTCAAAAAGAAACAAATAAAAAGCTTTTATAAAACTCTAACTATGACCTATAGAAGGTTTCATACAAAACTAAGGAAAATAAGTTTTTTAAATAAAAATAAAATTTTTCCTGTTGTCTAACAGAAACACAACTAATTTTGTCAAAAGTGACAAAAAGAAATAATTTAAAACTAATAAAAACAATAAAGAAAAAGCTAAAACAGAACTAATAATAAAACAGTACTGTTTTGCTAAAATCTAATTTAAATTAACCTAGAAATAAAATACTAAATACTACTGGATAAACAAAGGTCCTAGAGACCAGGAGCAAAAAGAATTAATTAAAAACCTATTTTTAAACTTCCGGAATAAGCAAAACAAGCTTTAATTCAAATCTGATCTAACTCAATTTTTATAAATCCAAAAATAGACAAATTATATATTTTTGGAAACTACAAGAAAATTTTGATCTAACGCATAAAAGAATCAGCATCATTGGACTTCTAGATCAAAAGTTATAAGCTAAACAAGAACGGAACTAAATCTGTTACGGAAATAAATCTGAAAACGAAAACGGAGTTACCTGACGTGAGGCAGAGATGGTAGGAAGGAGACGGCGATGTGGAGGGCGCCCGGCGAGGGGGCGAGGTCGCCAAGCGAGGGTGGGGTGGCGGAGGAGGGGTCGAGGCGCTAGGGAGGTGGCGCTGGGCGTTGGGGAGGTTCCAGGAGCGCTCCGGGTGAGCGTTTCTAGGCAGGAAAAGGAGGACGGTGGCGAGAAGGCTACGGGCAGGGCGGGGGCGTGGTGATGGGAGAAATGGAACGAGGAGAGGGAGGGGGTTTTATAGGCGGTCTCGGGAGGCGCTGGGATGGAAAGACGAGGGAGATCGGGAAGGTGGAGATTCCTGTCTCCATGGATATGGAAAGCTTCAGAACGTGAGAGGAAACAGAGGAAGGAGATGATCTCTTGTTGGGCTAGAATAGGAAAGTGCTTAATGGGCCAGGTTTTTCCTAATAAAACGATTCCATTCCTATTTTTAAAATTAGGAAACTAAAACAATAAAAGGAAATAAAATCAATTATGAATAAAGAGTTTTTATATACTAAAATTATCAGAAAAATAAAATGTAGATGATGAGCATTATTCCACGGCCAAAATAAAAACTTAAAAAAATGTTTTTCAGAAAATCCCTAAAGGCTTTATTTCTTTTTGCAAATAATTTTTAAATAAAAACTTTGGTTTTTCTTGGCTCAAATATTTTCAAAAATGCCCCTGATTTTGGAGGGTCATTTTCCTCCGCTCTTTCTTGCTTGCAAGAATTTATTTTTCGGGTTATTTCTCGGGGAAGAAAAATAGAGAAGCAAGTGCAAATATTTGAAAGGATTAAATTGCAAAACTCCGCTCAAATTCTTTATAGTTGAAGAAGTCATGTCATCTTCTCTCATTGATTTTAATAGGATGAATTTGAATTTACCGGAGAAGGGGAAAGTCATTTTATTCCCTCTCATTCAAAAGTTTTTTGAAAAGGTTCAAATTTCACTCAAGTTTAATTCACTCAAGCAAACAAACAAACAATCAGACAACAAGCATAGTTATTTATTTAATATAACATTCCAAAATTTAGAATTTTGGGATGTTACAAGCCTGTTTTGGACAGACTCCTTGTGCAAGATGAATTATGATCTATATGGAGATTTTGTGTCTTTTGACACGACATTCTCTACGAATATATATGGCTTGCCATTTGCACCAATTATAGGTGTCGACAACCATGGGTCGACCGTCCTGTTTGGACTATGCCTTTTGAAAGATGAGAAAATAGGGTCATTCAATTGGCTCCTAAGCACGTTTGTCGAGGCAATGGGAGGTAAAGAGCCGAAATACATAATAACAGACCAGGACCAGGCGATGAAGACTGCAATAAAGGAAGCTCTTCCGAGAACGAGGCACAGGTTCTGCTGGTGGCATATTAGGAAGAACCTGAAGGAAAATAACGCAGTAGTGTTTGCACAGCACCCAGGGATGTCAGATGATTTATTTCAAATCGTCAAAAACCCACTAAATCAAGAAAAGTTTGTGCGTGCCTGGAAAACAGCAATTTCTGTGCACAAGGCGGAAGGCAACAAACACCTGAATACGCTATGGGAACTCCGAAATTTTTGGGTGCAGGCTTACTTCAAGGACTGGTTCTATCCTTTCTCGTCAGCAACCACTCGCAGTGAGAGCACGAATTCGATGTCGAAGAATTACGTTGACCACAGTGACACTATAAAAAGGTTTGTTGATGCGTATCACATGATTCAGCAAAATTGCCTCGCCACGCTTGACAAGAAAAGACACGAATGTAAGAGAAGGCGCCATCACTAGAGATGTGTTTTCCGATTGAAAGACAGGCAAGTCAAGTATACACCAATGAAATTTTCAGGAAATTCCAGCTGGAGCTACGGAACCGGACTTACTTCAAGTGCTCTAACCTGGCAAAGGGGAGGCAGTATTTTTAAAAAAGGATTACTGAGCCTGGAGAAAAAGTGTGGAAACCATATCCGGGTGAGGAATTTGACAGGTGTGAATTCAGGGTAGATGTGGATGAGCAAAAAGAAATATACAGTTGCAGCTGCAAGAAAATGAGTAGGGATGGCATTCAGTGCTGCCATGTGCTTAAGGTGATGGACCAAACAGGCATGATCGATCAACTTCCAAAATCCTTTGTCATCCCCAGATGGATCAGGAATCTATCAAAGAGTCTGAAAGTTCTGTCTACAAGTCAAGGTGATAGCATGACCGCACAAGATGATGAAACCATGAGATTCGGCCTCGCTTACGCTGAGTTGTCGGATATCTGTTCAAATGCTTGCGTAAAAGAGAAGGCATACAGATGTTCTGCGTGAGTGTACGGTAGATATGAAAATAAAAGTCATGGCGGCACTTGCTGAGCAACCAGACACAGGCTTTCTTGTCGAAACTCCCAAGAACCCTCCCATGAGTGGCTCAAAGGGCACGAAAAAAGGAAATCGAATCAAAGCTGGTTCTGAGAAGAAAGGAAAAGGCAACAAAGCCGTATCCAAGTGCGGCCGTTGTCGAGTAAAGGGCATAGGAAAACCAACTGCCCGGATAACCCAGAAGTACAGGAGAGGATGAGGATTGAAGAGGAGAAGAGGAAATCGCAGCAGGAGAAGATGGCAAGGTCAATGAAATGGCCGACAACACTGACAACACCATCGAGGACATCAAACGGCTCACGACAATGCACTCCAAGCCCAGGAGGAAGACATCAGACGCCAGCAACTCCAACGAATTTAATCGACAAATAGGGAGCATTTAGCAAAGTCTTGCATCTACGCCGTAATCGAACATCACACAAGCCGTGCAATACAGTAATGCATGCAGGGAAGCCGGGACAAGGCACGGAATCTGCGCAGTCCATTTTCAGAAAGGAAAGGTATGAGTGGAGACTTTTTGGTACCGGAGAGCAGTATGAAAAGAAAAATTAAAATGTAATAATGCAGCCTAAACAGGGCGTAAGCAAAAAACAGTGATGACCGCAATCTTTCGCTTTGTTTTTATGTATGAATGTTAATATTGCAGGCAAATAGGTTGAATAGGTATGCAGAAGGGTGAGGTTGCACAAGTGTCGAGAAGGAAGAATGGATCGCTGAACATTTAAAAACAAGGCTGCACGTGGAGCGATGAAATAGCAAGTGATCAGTGTGGAGGGCAGGCTGGTGTCGATTGTTTATTTTCTCGTGGTGTGGTTATAAGAACGGCTTGTAAGTTAATTTGTTGCAGTCATAGAAAGGAAACAAATTTAAATAAGAACGCATTTTGTTTCTTTATGTATTTTTACTCATGGAGAAAAATATCGAGGCACAGGTTTTCCTTGTTATTTTCCTCGCAGCGTCCGGTTTCGAACATGGATGTTGTAAGCATACAAACATGCTTTTCTGCTACCTGACAGAGAGATAAAAATAACCGAAGGGCACGGGCAGCCACGGCCATGCCACTGGTGAATGTTCAACCGTGACTCTCATGGTTGCATGGTAAACGCACGGGTGTGACTCTATGTAGTACCACACGATGCCTCCGTGTGTTTACGTCCCGTGTCTCTCCATTTGAACGAGTCGACGGGATAGTTCGGAAGACAGACACTAGTTTACATGACTCTATATAATACCGCACGATGCCTTTGTGTGCTGCCCACCCGTGCTTTCGGCAGGAACAGATTCTTTAATGTATGTATGTATCGTAAAAAATAAAACTTGGAGGGGCACACCTGCTCCTGGTCTACGTGTTCAACAAAGTGCATATTGTATAATCAAAGTCGTGGACTGTTCAATGCTGCATCTGTACAACCATGATTTCACCTTGTCGTGGCATCGTGGACGCTCGTTCTCTCCTGCCGAAAAGCGTGCCTTCCACAGCCGTCCCTATGCGGCGCTCGACAAAGGAGCAACGCGAGCTGATAGAGTGCTTCTTCTATTACTAAAAGCGTGGCCCTCTTTGCTTCACTTCCGTGTGTTTGACAGTTGCTCCTTGGTACAGAACCGTGGTTGTACAGAGTTCTTGCCCATACTTTTAAGGACAGTGTCTCTCGGATCGTCCATTCATTGTCCCAGAAAGTAAACTGTGAGGGTTCACATCTAAACCCAATTCCGTTGTGTTTCTGCAGTAAACGCTCGTACGCGACTCTATGTAATACCACAACATGCCTCCACTGGTTCACATCCGTGCCTCTCTATCTGAACGAGTCGACGGAATCATTCGGAACACATACACGAGCTAACATGACTCTATATAACATCACACGATGTCTTTGTGTGCTGCCCACCCGTGCTTCCAGGGTGGAACAGATTCTTTTAATGTATGTAATGCGTGCGTGAAAACATTAAAACACGGAGGGCACGCCTGCGTTCGGTCTGCGTGTTCAACAGTGCATCTCGCATAATCAAAGCCATGACTGTATTTAATGTTTCAAGCAGGCATCTACAATTTATGGGAAACATAAAGGAGAGGTATTAATCTGTACCTTTCCCATCCCTCTCAGTATTTAAGTTGTTTCATGGGTGGACAGGTTATAATCCATTTTTCCGCATCCACCTCACCGAAAGCACTTGTCGTGGTGCAAAGGCGACCCTCGCAATGGAGATGGGGATGGAATGTGCTACTCCTAGCTCCTAGAGGGCGAGAGTGGCGCCATCGGCGACGCCGCCTTCTGGTGGTGTGTTTGTCGCCGTAGGGGAGGGAGGCGGCAAGTGTGCTCTTCCTCGATCCAAGGATCAAGAAGAGGGTCTCTTCCGGACCTCATCGGCGACCTCCCGGATGCCGCCCTAGGTGAGATCATCTCGCCTCCCCTTAAGGAGGGCATCCGTACTCGAATCCTCGCTCGTAGGTGGCGTCCTTTATGGCTCACCGCTCCTTTGAATCTCAACTGTCGCGAGATCTCTCTTGCCCGTCTTTTTAACGATGGAGAAACAGTTCATATTGCCATCCTCTTGAAGTTGTTCACCGTCATCGAGGCCGTCGTCAGATTTTATACCGGAACTCGGTGCTCTCGATATTCTGTCGTTAATGTTGTCAGTCTTCCGGAATTCATCCTGTCCAGTCATCCCGGCTCAGTAAGCCGGCTCTCTATCCCGGCGTGCTACCTGCGGTGCAGACCTGCCATCGTTGCTGCCTTGCTCCGATTGTCAAAGCTCAACAATCTCCAGATTCTTGAGTTCTATTATCTGTTCCCAGGATTCGCGACGCAAGAGGTCACAGCAATGGGTGTATTCTTCGTGCCATCAGCGCCGGAGTCCGTGTTTTGGTTTTCCTCCTCTTTGCACACATTCGGCTTTGCTCTTCGCCATATACCAGACAATTATGCAGGGACGCTTAACCTACCGCTGGTGAAAAGACTATCGCTTGTGGAAGTTCTTATATAAGAGGACTCGCTTCAAAGCATAGTCCACTCTAGTTGCCCTGCACTTGAGTCTCTGCTGCTTATTTTCAGTGGGGGAGTTCGTCGCATCACAATAAACACGTATAACCTTGTAAGCATTGGCATTTGTTGTACTACGGAAAACTCATTATTGAGGATGCGCCTTCACTTCAACGGTTGATCTGCGATAAAGAGGACGACCACTGTTCAATTACTGTTGTCTCTGCACCTAAACTGGGGACGCTGGGTGAATTCGCGTTCGTGTCTGCACCCGCACTTGTTGAGGTGCCGACTTTACCTGATTCTGGAACAAGGTGATTACTTGTTCCGATGTTAGTTCTATTAATTTGTTGAAATATGTTCTTTGCTTCATGCAGGGTGAGGATTTGGAGGTAACCGTGTCTCGCACTCGATCCGTATCCACGCTGCCTCACATGTCTTGCGGTATTGAGTTTTGACAATACTTCCAGCTTCATCTTGTTTGAGAGGAAACCAGTTTTATTTCATCCAACCTTTAATCTATTAGTTTTGTGACGTATCTTCTATTAATTTTTATGAAGCATTTTGGGGCAGTCAGTCTACATGGATTATCTGTCAAGACCTTGTTCATCTACATGGATTATAAGGCTGACATTGTCGTTGAATTGCTGCAGTGCTTTCCAAAACTGGAGAACTTGTCTGTCGAGGTGATGATCTTGAGAAATGTGCATACTGTAGTTCTCCTTCCATTTAAAAATGTTTATGTTAAATTTGACTTAAGTGGATACATACATACATACATATGTTTTTCTATGGACGCTAAGTATTTTCAACCTTTCATGTATTTTTTAGGGACGGTTGACGTGTCGTTCTGAAAAAACTGTATGGCGTCGTAGGCATCGGCAGTTTCTCAAACATCACGATATTTGTCTGAAGACAGTAACGCTGGAAGATTATATTCCTTGCCGGGGTAACGAGGAATTTGCGGTGTTCTTTGTTCTATGTGCAAAGGATCTGGATAGCATTGAAATTAAGTTTGTGTACCCTCCCGCGGAGTTCATAGGAGTATTTTACGAGGAGCAACAAAGGGTTCTGAAGTGGCACAATAAGGCTTCTCAACATGGTCGTCTTCGATTATTACCAAGTTGCACGACGCGCGCCAAGATTTACAAAAAAGGAGTATTGAATATCTCGATTTGACGGATCCATTCAGATGTTCATCTTTGAAGAATAGGTCTTGAGATGGTTGCTCGTGTTCTTGGGAGTGTCTTATTGTCTTGAAGTTTTGGATTTAGCGTTTTGTGTAAACCTTGTCGAACAACTGATGTTCTGTTTGCACGCTTTGTTTGTATTTGTTGTCATTTAAGAGACACGAAGGAGCTTGCAACTGATGAAATCAGTCTACCTTTCTGTCTTTTTATGTTTATGCTACTTTATGTCATAGTCGCCAGTCATGTGGAAATGCGCCAATAAACGTGGTGCCCCTTTCGCCTCTCGAATGGGCTATTACGTGTCTCACAGAGTAAGCGTAAAGTGTTGACATATAAACCCGATTCTGTTACGTTTCCGTAATAAACGCACATACGCGGGCCATGCCTCCGTGGTCGCCACGCGTGCCTCTTCTTCCGACCGAGTCCACCGAGCCATTCGAATACAAACATAAAATCTTTGTGCGTGATCGTATATAATAGCTCTCCATGCCTTTAAGTGCTTTATGCCCGTGTTTGCTAATTCTCAAACACACACATGCACGAACGTCCACGCCTTTATCAAATAATATATGTAGAATCAAGAAAGAAGCGTTACGCGACTCAATACGGAGCCGTGTCCTTATGGAATTCAGGTCCGTGCTTTTAAATATAAGGAGTCAGCGTCTCTGACGTAGGGAATTCCGTGCCTCACAGAGTAAGCGCCCTGGCTGTGTGTAACACAAAGGTTCAGTTCTGTGGGCTAAACACCCGTGCATCTCCGTCTGATCGAGTCACAGGCAAGCATGATTCTATGTAATACCATGGACCATGCCCTTGAGCGTTGCATGCTGGTGCCTATGAGCCGAAACATTCGTGCCTCTCCGTCCTAACGAAGTCGATGTAATCATTGAACACAAACCCAAGCGAACATGACTCTATACAATACCACACCATGCTTTGTTGGGCTGTCCACCCGTGCCTGTGTATGTTTTCTTCCGCAATAGTGACGGAAAATGACCGTTCTTTGTTTTCCACCGCAACAGTGAAGGAAAGATATAATTTATAGTTGTCGTCCAATTGGTAGATGTCCCCTCCCCTCCTTTCCTCACACACTGGATCTACGTGCAGTGAAGGCCTAGTAGTTTTTCAGATCCACGCCACATATAGTGGTGCTCGCAGGCGACGCAAATCCAGCAACGGAGACGGGGATGGAGATCCGGCGAGGTGCCCCGAGGAACAAGAAGGCAAGGTTCGCGCCACCGGCGACTTCGTCCTCTGGCGGCATGGCGGTGGCGGCCAGAAGCGGCGCGGGCCCGCTCAGCGGTTCTGAGAAGCAGGAATCTTGCCTGGACCGCATTAGCGACCTCCCGGACTGTGTCCTCGGTGAGATCATTTCCCGTCTGTCCACTAAGGAGGGCACCCGCACTCAAATCCTCGCACATTGGTGGCGCCCTCGTGGCGCCACTCTCCTCAATCTTGACTGCAGTGAGATCCCTGTCGGTCGCCTTTTAAGCCTCTAGAAACAGTTCATATCGACGTAGCCTCGATGCTCCCCAAAGAAGGATGTCATTCTCATTAGATATTTTGGAACTCAGGTGCAATTTTCAGCCCGACGTTGGTGGTTCGTGGCCTTCCGAAACCATCCTCTCCGCCATGGGGCGCAGTCCATCGCCTCTGCATTCCCACGTGCTACCTCCACCGCAGACCCTCTATAGTCGACGCCCGCTTCGATCCCCAAGATCAAGAATCTGCAGGTTCTCAAGTTCTACTACATGTTCCCACGCTTGCGGGAAAAACCATCACACTATCAAGACGAATTCTGTTCGTCCGCCGCCTCGCCACCGACTTCCACGTTGCTGTTTTCCTCGCTGCACACCGTCACATTTGATCTTTGCCGATACACCGATGAGTATGCACAATCGCTCAAACTTCCACCGCTTAAGAGGCTTTCGCTTTTTGGAGGTTGATATATCGACGCCCCACCGCAAAGCATAATCAACCATGGTTGCCCTGCCTCGGTGGCTCCCCGCTTGTTTGCAATAACCTGGACCAATCGCATCGTAATAAACTCCGCCAAAGTCGAACTCATCTCAGATCCTTTGTGAGAATGGTGAACTTCGTTGTTGAGGATGCGCCCTCACTTAAACGACTGATTCACGATATTCAGAGCCGGCAGTTGCAGATAACTGTCTTCTCTGCACCTAAACTCGAGTGTCTAGGCAATTTTTACGAAGGATCTCCTCAATCCGAGATTGTTTTTGGCTCTACAGATATCGAGGTACTCACCTTTTGCACTGTATACTCTTTAGTCGCATTCCTTCCACTGCCCAAGTTTCATGCCATGTAAACTTTTATCCATCTAGTTTTATGATATGTGCTTGGTGCAGGCTTTGTCTGTAGTCAGCCTATCAATGGCGGTTCAATCTGAAGACCCCGCTTATCCACATGTCATTGAATCTGAACAAGGTTGTTGCTTTGATGAGATGCTTTCCTAGCCTAGAGAACTTGTTTATCGAGGTAAAATGATTTCCAGACGCATTGAAAGCACAAAAATGCATAGTGTACTATATTGGAGGCCTCTCTTTCCCCTTGTAGTCCTCAAGTATTCTCACTCTTTATGCATTTCCAGGGAGGAGTTTGCCGTGAGGAAGGTGTAACAAACAAGTGGCGCCACAAGCACCGGGTGTTTCTCAAACAGCATGACATTCGTCTAAAGACAGTAACACTGGAAAAATATGTACACTTCAACAAAAACATTGAATTTGCAACGTTCTTTATTCTAAATGCAAAGGAGTTAGAGACTATGAGGCTTAAGTTTCTCTTCCCCGCATAACATCATCAAGGATTTTATAAACGTCAAGAAGAGGCGCTTCAATGGGGCAACAAGGCTTCTAGACGCGTTTCGCCTTTATATTGTCAGGGTATTGTAGGCATATGAACTTGAATTTAAAAGTACACATCTGGACAAACCAGTGCCCAATCATGGATTTGCCGGATCCATTGACTTGTGAATGTTGAAAACGGTTATCCGGCTGTCAAAGATAGGTGTTGTTGTGTGCTTTTCAGCTTGGATTTCCAGCTTGTACTTTATGCACTGTCTGTGAGGTTGTCAGGAACTTGTTTTTGTGCTCTTGAGTCGGGAAGCAATTCAGCAGCTCAAGAAACTAACAAGTTTTAATGTTTTTGTGCACTGTCTGTAAGTTTGGATTTCCTTTTGTGAATAGAGCGAGCGAATAAAAGCACCTGGAACACACAACACGCAGGATGTGACGGCCGTGCCTATCCAAATAACTTGTTAGCTGAAATATTTTACAATACAGAGGCGTTTGTGCCTCTTGTGCCTGTAAGACTGTGCATCTGTTATCACTGCACGACACTTACTTTGTGATGGACCAAACATGTATGACTGTGGAATCACGGTCGTGCCTGTTTGGCATGTAGAACAGTGCTTCTGCCATGACACGGCCTTGAATCTTCTAGTGACTTAATTGTAAACGTGCCCCTCGAAACTTTTGCTGCTTGCAGAGGCAAGATGGTCGTAGAACCGTGCTTCCGGCGTCGAACATATCCACAAAGACAGGCTTGTATAATGTGATTCATTTCTGATGATGTTAACCAATATGCCTCCTCGTGCCTCTTGTAGTCCACTTTTTGTGCATCTCTCTATATGCGCATGTATAATGTGATTCATTTCGATGATGTTAATCAATATGCCTCCTCGTGCCTCTTGTACCTGTAAGGGTGCGTCATTATCACCGCAGACAAAGACATCCTCTCGTGTATGTTCGTGACCGTGTGGTGAACATTTGGGTGGAAACATGTTGCACAGCCTAGAACATAGCATCCAAAGAGAACCACGACAAAGGTTGTTTTCTGCAAATCGAGACGTGCTTGTGCTTTGTTTAAAAGCATGGCCGTGCTTCATTGTGAAACAATGAAATACAGATAGCCACGAACGTCCATGTCTTTTATATTGCATAATATACGTAACACATCAAGAAAGAAGTGTGACGCAACTCAATACGGAAACATATGCGTAGGGAATTCACGTCCGTGCTTTTAAATACAAGGAAATAAGATTTTAAAAACAGCTTCCCTCACAAAGGTCATTCCGTGCCTCACAGAGTAAACGCCCGTGGCTTTGCGTAAGACAAAGGTTCACCTCCGTGGGCTAAATGCCTGTGCATCTCCGTCTGATAGAGTCACAGGCTAGCGTGACTCTACATAATACCGACGACCATGCCTTTGAGCGCTTCATGCCCGTGCCTGTGACCCGAAACACTGGAACAAATAAAGGCAGGAATGTCCGCGCCTTCACGCGTGCACGAGACATGACTCTAGTTGGTACAAAGAACCTTGCACTACTAGGGAAAACACTATACATAGAGGTATAGCAGTAGCGTTGGTCAAAACTCGGCGCTAGCGCTACTTAGTAGTAGCGCTTGTTGCAAAACCACGCTACAATCATTATTTTAGTAGTAGCGCGTCTCCACGTAAAAAGCGCCACTACTAAAATTCTCTCACCGGTGCCGATGAGGTTAGGAATAGTAGCGCTTCTCCCGTAAGCACGCCATCGCTAAAAAACATTGTAGCAGCTGCTTTCTTCTTTACAGCGCTACTGCTATGGAAAAGAAAATAAATAGAAAAATAAGTAGAAAAGTAAATTAAAATGAAAGAAATAGAAAAAGGAGAAATGAAAAAAAGAAAATGTAAAGAAAACAAAAGAACAAGAGAAAGAAAACAGAAACGGTTAGCTGCAACGCTGCTCCGAACACGCTTATAGCTATCTTAGCTATAGCGCTGCTTTCATCAAAACGCTGCCGCTAGTTTGACTCAAATCCCGGCTGCCCTCGCTCAAAATTTCGCTAAGTCCTTACCCCGCCTCTACTCCCCTGTCCCCCAACTGCTCCATCGCCGCTGTTGCCGCTGGCCGACCACACAGCCATCACCTCGAGGCCGCCGACCACATCGCCGCCTCACGCTCGACCACACGCCGCCGAGGCCGCCCCGACCACAAATGGCCACGGAGGCCGTCAGAGACCTCACTGTCGCCTCCTCGAGCTCGCCGCCTCGACCTCACCACCGCTGCCTGAGCCAGAGCCTGCCCTTGCCGCCGATCGTAAGGCTATGCCTCTCCTGTCCCTACCCTCCTATTTCTCTCTGCTAGGGCAATTATATATATGTGTTGATACTGGGTTGATGTTCATATGAACCCTAGGTGTTCATATGAACCCTAGATTTTTTTAGGGCAGTAGGCATTTTATAGCATTTAGGAAAAAATGATTTGCAATTTTTTAGGAAATTAGCTAGGGCAATTTTTATGAAAATTCCTAAACAGTAATTCCATTTAGCTTTAAACTAATAGAGGGTATATAAATAATAGTAGCATTTATATTTAAATTAATAGGGGTATAAACAAAAACACTTAGCTATAAAAAATATTTTGACTACGGACCTGAATTTGTTCCAAATTTCATTCAAATGAAATTTGAATTATTTGGACTATGGACCTGAATATTTTTGAAGAAATTGGGTGTAGGTACTAAGGTCTTCTGTGGGAAATTCTGGTGAGGTCAAAAGGGTTAGAGAAAATGTAGTTCCTATACTTTTAGCTTTAGATAAAAAACAAAAGTATTTAGCTATAAATAAAAAACAGTAGCTATGGCATTTAGCTATAAACAAAAAATGTAATTGTTTTTCTTCTCAAAAACATGGTCAAACAGTAACAGTAGCTATATATCATTGATGTTCATTTGCATATTCCATTATTGTTGATTATATCTTTTCATTGAAGTGGCCATGTTATATGCAAATTCCTCAATAGTGTTTGCTCATGTTATATCTTTTCATTGAAGTTGTTCGATTGTGCCCAAGTGGCTTTGTTGTTTCCAGGAATGATGTTGAGTGGTTTATGTTTTGCCGGAATGTTGATTCATTTCTGTTCCGGCAAATTTCAGGTTCTCGATTTGTCCACTTTTTAGCAAAGGTCATGCCGAAATTTTCCGTGAATTTCGGCATGACTTGTGCTACAAACTAGGACATATCGAGGGCCCGGGATTTGCCGCACCAGGAAGGAGTCAACATTCCTGCAAAACACTAGGCCTGTTTATGTCATTATTCATTTTATTAGGTCTAGAATTAATTGACTAGATTTAATCATAGGAAACATGGCTAGCAACGATGAAGGACAGGGTTACGGTGATTATGACGACGCTCACCCGGGCGGCGCATTTAATATTTTAGCCTTACCGACGATCAACCGATGTTGGTGCTGGGCCCACCGGTGGCATCGGGGACTGAGACCGCCACGCAGACCGGTTTTGAGACTGAGACCGGCGCCGAGAATCAGATCGCATCGAGACCGGCGCGCTGAGACCGTGCTGCCTCGGGAGCGGAGCCGTGTAGAACCGAAAGCAAAGAGGCAAAGGGTTCCTAACAAACTCAGGACTACTAGACTAGTGGTCGCGGAGGTGGACGACGGCAATTTTGAGCCAAAGGCGCCGAGGAAGCCATGCTACGGCAATCAAATAGGCTGCATCAGACGGACAACCGCCACCATCAATGATGAGAAACTACAGAAGATAGAAAATATGAGGAGCTCCTCCCAAAGAAGTTTCACCAGATATTCTTGTTCCCGGGCCGGAATGAGAAGGATTATGAAGATCCAGACGAGGACCCGGCAATGAAGAAGATAAACAAACACGCCATGACCAAGTTTAGCGATGTGTTGGCCGCCTGGAAAACTCGAGTGAAAGCAAGGATCAACGACGGAATCCTACCCGAGATTGTAAAGGATAATCCGACAATCACGGTAGAGCAGTTTCAAATATTCAAGGAGGCTTGCGAGGCCGAAGTTGCCAAAAAAAGTCTAAGTACATGAAGGGGCTTCAAAAGAGGAACATTGGGAGCCACCACCTCGGAAGCTGTGGTTACGGCGGAAAGAGGTCCAAATGGGCCAAGGAGGACGCGGAAGCCGCGAGTCTGGGCATCCCAGACCCCTTGGCGGATTTTACCGTCCCGCAGGAGCGTGACGCCCCGAGGGCCCGCACCGCTGGGGACCCAGTAAAGAAGAAGGTTTACTGACAACACCGGTCATTACGGAGTTCATGAGACTGCTGGTAATTTTAGTTTCGATCAATTCGACGGCACCCGTTAGTCATATTTGTAAACGATCCTTGTGGCTTTTGCAAAGAGAGCAGCACCGGATTGCGGCCAAAAGCGACTCGCCGTCTGAGGCATTGGCAAGGCCCAAGTTGGACACTCCATTCAACCGGGCATTGAACATATTGAAACGACAACCGGTGGATACTCGACCGTCGTATGGACGCGTGCACGGTGTTGGAGACGGCGCCACATGGAAGAAGTACTACCGTGAGACCACGGAGGAGAGAAAGGAAAGACGGAGGTTAATCAAGAAAACATCGACAAGAAGGTTGAGATTGCGGTTGAGAAGAAATCATCTCGCATAACAAGAATAGCGGTAGCTGCCGCAAAACAAAGCGGTTGCAGATTTGTCTACTTCCTTGGTGACGGGCGTTATCACTTGGACAAGGAAAAATCCAGAAAAAATGCAGAGGACTTTCCCTTGTCGACTTCTTGGGAGCACTTGCTCTCAAGACTGCCCCGCAGACCGGACGTGTTTCGGCGGTGCTTCGCCTTTTGGCTGAGCTCGACGCCCTCATGGTATCTGTCACACCGCCCCTTCAATATAAATGTATAATCTCCGTTTTCGTTGCTCGGATGTCTCACGCCGCAGACTTTTCTTTGCAGGTCGACGAAACCCCGTGGCACCATATTGTACACCATCGGCGACGAAGGTGACCGTGGGGAAGGCGGCGATAATGAAGCCAAGGAACCATTGTTCCAGAGCGGCCGATCCCCAACGTCTTCAAGGTTTCCATGGCCAGTGTCGAACCGGGCCACGAGAATTTGCCTCCTCCAACACTACTGGTGGATGACGAGGAGACACCGCGGCGGCTTGGTGATTGTTGCAATGGGTGGGTCCTGTTGTGGCCAAAGAGTCTGCTTCGTCTGGAGGTGGCCGGGAGCACACCCACGAGCACGCAGCCTCAGCAAGGTATGAACATCAACACCCCACCTACCCAATTAGCGCCGGTGTCGGGTTGGGTGATAGCGGACGGGTAAGGAGGAGGCTCCATTAGTCGCCGATGACGCCGCCATGGATGAGGATGAGGATGACGATGGCGCTGAACAAGATGTCTATACCGGGCGCCTCTCGTGGTTTGAGCGTCATGAGTCGGTGCCTGAATTACCGTCTCAACGTATTATTGACGACCTTCCGGTAGTAAAGAAGTCTAGGAAGAGAGCGAGGAAAGGCAAAAAGCTGATTCTACGATCCAGCCGCCTCGGCAGCCTCGGCTTCAGGATCGTGATAGATATCCCCGATGCGGATAAATGGCATATCCTCGTCAACCAATCCTACCCGCAATGCGCTACGGGCCAGATTCGGCGATCTAAGGAGACTTCATGACGATGTGCTGCTGGTAGAGAAATGCCTCATCGCCTCGAAAGATCCAAGATACCCACTCTACGTGGTTAACGTTCCGCGGCAAATGTCGTACGTCGATAGCTTCCCTGCGGATAAGTTCTTCCTCCGATTCGATTACATATTCGACATGTTTCACGTGAAGAAGCTGGATTTTACATTTGTCTGCCTTTATGCCTTGCACATGAACTACATCATTGGGGTTGAGCAGATACGTCATATCTGTGTCGCTGACCCATACTACATGCACGAGAGCTTCTTGGGAGTCTCATGCGAGCAGCGTGAATACGCAAGGGATTACATCGCCGTCATTTCATGCTCGCCAATAAGGACAAGGAGGCGATTCTCGTGCCTTATCATCCCATGTAAGTCATCCGCGCTGCTATCCTTCCTTCGATTTCAATAATTCATTTGCTCGGTGGAGGCTAATTAATTTGAGGTGTACTTATTTTATGGCCAAGCGGAAGGCGCGCCGTCCTCATCATCCTCTACCCCGATTCTCCCACGCTCTTTACTTGGACTCCGTCAAGAACATTCACAAAAGGATTACACCCACATCAAAGATGTTCTCGACAAAGGCTATGTTTTACTACCAAGCAAGGTGGAGAGGTTAGGGACAAGAAGAGAAGGGCGGCAGGGGCCGCCTTCAGCCATAAGACCGACTTCTGCTGCATCCAAAGAACCGAATGATTCTCTTAATGATGGATTCTATGTCCTACACCACATGTTGTAGCATGCACGGGATCACCGTAACCTTCACATGTCACCTAGATCCGGCGATGCCCATATTCTGCAATGGGCAAAGGACATAGGAGATATCGAGGATCATCGACTTCGAGCTGAGTTCTGTAACATCCAACGCGAACTTGCCCAAATCATCATGAAAGAGGTCGCCGGAAAAACAGGGATATTCTACGGAGAAGGACAAATGTCGCGGGAAGACATCCGAACATGGATAGCCTCTCAGCGTCTCGACATGAAGCCTTTCACTAAGCTCGGGGACTATCTCCCTGACCTCGATGGATGGCACGGCATGTTAGAGTGATTGTCGATATATGACAATGTGTCTGTTTAGTCCATACTATCTGTATGACAAAACTTTGAGTTATGCGCAGTGAAACTTTATTTGTGATGTAATTAAACCGTCCTCCTCCTCGACCAGCTTAATATCACTCTAGTTAGGGCATTTTGGGTAATGGCGATGAACTTTGTTATTTATGCTTATGATATGTTGTTTCTATTTTTGTCAAGTCTGTCTCTTTCTGTTGCTAAAATATATATGTTTAATATCATAGAATCATGTGACGATGCAGGTGCATAGATCATCGATGGCTAATAAGTGCTACAAAAGGATTATATAAAAGATGAGTGGACGGAGTGTCATGCCTATGTGTTGCCGGTTTCCGGTTTCGAGCGACGGAAGTAGTTAGTTTAGGCTCACGCTTAATGCGTAGAGAGGGATACGAACTCATGTACTCAAAGTGATAGCTCTTCTCGCGCATACCATTGTTTAGATGGATGACGATGTATTTGCAAGTAATCAAGGACTTGTATCACTATTTTCGAGATGATGACGAGAGACCACTTTGTGTTGGATGATGATTATGATGAGACTATTTGTATGTATATGCTATGATTATATTCGTGGTCTCGCAGGCATTTGTATGTGTATCATGATGACATTTCTATGTGCTAAAGATTCTTCTATAAAGCCTGTTCAAATAGAAAACAAATATGCCAAAAACAAAAACCTGTTAAATTAGCAAGAGCGAGTGTATAGAAGTTAGCAGCGCCTTTATAGCAAAGAGCGTTGCTGCAAAGGGCGCTAGAGCTACTAGCAGTAGCGTGCTCCTAGTAACGCGCTTTGCTACACTTGTGTAGCAAGATGGCGCCAAAGGACCACGCGCCATCGCTATATGTTAGTCATGGCGCCTTATTAGTAGCGCCCACCCCGCCATCGATACACCTAAAACCCGCGCTGCTGCTAGCCTTTTCCCTAGTAGTGTTGGCTGCATAGACTCGATGCCCATGCATTCAAAAACAGCGCTCGAATCGGCCATTACGTTAATGTTCACATTTGTACTGATAAACATGGAAGGAACGTGACCCAGGAAACCAAATCACGTTTGTTAACTGACTACGAGGTAACGCAAGACAAAATAAGAAACTTTTAGTCCACTGCTTAATTGCTTCGTGACATGTTTATCGTGGTCGCTGGTCGTAATTCCTTGATCTCTTTTATCATAACGTATATGTCCAGTTTCAACTTGTCGTAGTCAGGCTTGAGCTCCGCCTTCGTCTTTTCATCCCAAAGATGGTACAACCTCCTGCATAGCTCCAGGATCTTTAAGAGGTGAGCTTCCGTAGCCTCCCACTTGTTCTTCACCTGCACAAAATATAAGGTGTCAGATTGATGCCAGGACGCACTATCATCAAGTTAGGATGAAGTTCACCACAATTATTCACGTTTCACAACTAATCCGGGTAGCCGAATGAAAGAAAGAACGAATCAAATGGAAGGAGAGTGAACTTACAGATGAGGAAGTCTCGCCAGCCGAGATCTCCTCATGCGTCTGGTAACGGATCTCTGGAGTAGTCTCCTTCTGCACAGCCATGGCGGAGAGTGTCAGGGAAGAGAACAACAAGAGGAGCGGATGTCCTGTAGGTGGATAAAAGGATGAAGGCGATGTGGCTAGGGTTTCGAGATTCCGTCTGGCTTATTCATGTTTCACAACTAAATCAAGTAGCCGAAGGAAAGAAAAAAGGAAATAAGCGGAAGAGAGTGAACTTACAGACAAGGAATCCTCGGCAGGCTTGATCCCCTCCAGTGTCTGGACACGGGGTTCTGCAGTAGTGTCCTCCTGCGCTGCCATGGAGGAGAGGGTCAGTATGGAGAGCAGCAAGAGGAATGGATGACCTGGTGGCGGGCAGAGGGTGGAAGAGGGTGTGCTAGGGTTTCGAAACCTGCTTAAATAGCCGGAGCCTGGCCTCGGGCTACGAGCGAGAGTGGCGTCACCGGAGGAGACGCCTGTCGGACCCTTGGGTTTCCGGAGCGGTATCACGTGGAGTACTATGGATTGTACGTCCGTGCTTTTAAATACAAGGAAATAAGCTTTTAAAAAACAACGTCTCTCATATAGGGAATTCCGTGCCTCACAGAGTAAACGCCCGTGGCTGTGCGTAAGACAAAGGTTAGCGTGACTCTATGTAATACCACCGACCATGCCTTTGAGCGCTTCATGCCCATGCCTGTGACAATTGTGACCCCGCGTAAAACTTAATCATGCCTCTCTGGTCTGACATACCGTGCCTCCTGTGGTTATAGAGTCAAAGGAATAACATACTATGGATTGTACGTCCACACCCGAATAACATACTATGGACTGTACGTCCATGGTTTTAAATACAAGGAAATAAGCTTTTAAAAAACAACGTCTCTCATATAGGGCATTCCGTGCCTCACAGAGTAAACGCCCGTGGCTGTGCGTAAGACAAAGGTTAGCGTGACTCTATGTAATACCACCGACCATGCCTTTGAGCGCTTCATGCCCGTGTTCGTGACAATTGTGACCTCACAGAAATGCAATCATGCCTCTCTCGGTCCGACATACCGTGGTCTCCTCCGGGTGATTGAGTCAAAGGAATCATTTGGAACACAAAGAGACACGAACGTAGACCCGAACTATTCTACATGCTCGTGTCGCATGTAGGACAGTGTGTTACAATGTCAAGGGAGGACCGTGTGTCCGCACGCGTGACAACCGCGTGCCTCGCCACGCTCATTGGTTTTGTCCGTGAGCATTTCAGCAGTAATCACACGCAAAGTAGCGGCACGACCTTGAATCTTGTAGTGTCTTGATTTGTCAACGTGTCTGCGTGGAAAATTTTTTGCTACCGCAGAGGGAAGATGACTGTAGGACCGTGCTTCTGGCGTCAAACAAATTCTTCTATTGAATGTGTGCCGTAAATAATTAAAACACGGACGGGCACGCCCGTGGCTGGTCTGCGTCTTCAACCGTGCATCTCGTACCTTGTAAGCCGTGATTCTATTTAATTTTTAAAGCAGCCACCTACCTTTTACTCGTTACGAGTAGTAATTAACCCCGACCCTCCCGTCAAAAGAAAAAAAGAGGTAATTAATCTAGACCCTCCGCCTCCGTCAAGGTATTTAAGTCGCTTTCATGGATTGACAAGCTGTAATCCATTTCTCCGCATCCACCTCAGTGAGCACTGGTCGTGGGCGGCGCCACCCGTGGAACGGAGGTGGAGATGGAAAGCGCTGCTCGTAGGATCAAGAGGTCGAGAGTGGTGCCTCCAGCGACGCCGCCTTCTGGGGGTGGTCTGGTCGTCGGAGGGATGGAAGCGGGCGACTGCTCCTCTCGATCCGAGGAGGAAGAAGACGGGTGTCGGGCGGACCGCATCAGCGATCTCACCGATGGCGCCCTAGGTGAGATCATCTCTCGCCTTCCCATCAAGGATGGCATCCGTACTGAATCCTCACACGCGTCGCTGGCGTCCTTTGTGGTCCATCGCTCCTCCGAATCTCGACCGCCATGATCTCCGCCTCTTTGTCTTTTTAACAATCGAGAAAAAGTTCAAATTGAGACCATATCTCATCTATCCACCTCCACCAAGGAGTGCATTCCCAAATGTTATTCCGGTCGAAATACGTCTCTGATGCTGTCAGTCTTCCGGAATCCATTCTGTCCGGCCATGCCGGGCTCGTTAGCCTCCTGTATCCCGGCGTGCTACCTGCAGTGCAGAACTTCCACCGTTGATGCCTGGTTCCGATCCTCGGACCTGAACAATATCCAGGTTCTTGAGTTCTACTACCTCTGCCCAAGGTTTCTGACGCAAGAGGTAACATTACTGGATATACCCACTTCGTCTACGCCCTTGGCACCGGAGTCCGTGTTTCGGTTTTCTTCCTCTCTCCACACTCTAGCCTTTGCTCTTTGCCAAATACCGGACAATTACGTTGGGACGCTTAAGCTACCACTGGTGAAAAGACTCTCGCTTGTGGAAGTTGATATATCAGACACCTCGCTACAAAGTATAATATAGTTGCCCTGGACTTGAGTCTCTCCTGTTTTTTTGCAATAGAGGAGGTCGTCGCGTCACAATAAACTCGTCTAACCTTGTAAGAATTGGCATTCGTTGTCCATTCGGAAAACTCATTATTGAGGATGCCCCTTCGGTTCGACGGTTGATTGTTGATTGTCTGGTCGAAGGCTGTTTGATAATTGTTGTCTCTGCACCTAAACTGGAGTCATTGGGTGAATTCGTGTTCGTGCCCCCCTCGACGCGTCTTGAGGTACTGCCTTTCCTTCATACTTGAACAGAGTTGCACTTGTTCTGATGTTTGTTTTATTAATTTGATGGTCTATGTTATATTCTTCATGCAGAGTCAGGACTTGGAGTTAACCGGTGTCTCTACGTCTGAATCGTATCCATGTCATCCCACGTGTATTGAGGTATTTAGTTTTTATGATACTTCTAGCTTCACTTTGTTTGCGAGGAAACAAGTTTTATTTCATCCAACCTTTATTCTACTTTGTTTTGTGATCCACCTTCTGTTACTTTTCATCAAGGGTTTGAGGATCAGGTCCTAACAAGAATGCGTCGATCTGTCAAGACCTTGCTTATCTACATGGATTATAAGGTGGACATTGTTGTTGAATTGCTGCGAAGCTTTCCAAAAGTGGAGAACTTGTTTGTCGAGGTGATGATCTTCTAAAATGTGCATACTGTAGTACTCTGCTCTTTTTCAAAATGCTTTTCTTAAGTTTGACTGAAATTGATGCACCCGTATCTACACATGATTTATTGTTGGATACATCCATACATAGACAAGTCTATGTTTAACTTCTTGTTACGGAGGTGGTAGAACTAATTGTTTCATTTGGTTTTTTTATGGTCTGTAACTCTTTTTATAGACGCTAAGTATTTTCAACCTATCATTTATATTTTAGGGATTTTCGGTTTCTGATGGTGAAAAAAAATGGCGTCGTAAGTACCGGCAGTTTCTCAAACATCACGACATTTGTCTGAAGACAGTATCACTGGAAGATTATGTTCGCTCCGGGAGTTACGCTGATTTCGCGATGTTCTTTGCTCTTAGTGCGAAGGATCTGGAGACCATGACCATTAAGTTTACCTCCCCTCCCACAAAGTTCACGACAGTATTTTACGAAAAGCAACAAAAGGTTCTGGAGTGGCATAGAAGGGCTTCTAAACGTGCACGTCTTAGATTATCATCAAGTTGCAGCCATGCGTGTTCGCATTTAAGAACAAGGAGTATTGAATACCTAGATTTTACAGTTCCGTTCAGGTGTGGATGCTAAAATCAGGCCTTGTGTTACTTGTCCAGGTGTATAGAGTTATTTGTTGTTGCGTTATCTTTGCATCCTGTGTAGCCTTGTCTGAAAGAGGAGCTTGGGCTCTATGTAAACTTTATCAGAGAACCGTTGTAGTCTTTGCACCGTTTGTAGGCTTGTATGTTTTTGTGTTGCGTCAAGCCATGAAGGAAGTTTGTAGTTTTGCGGCTTTGTACGCGCCGAAGGACTACGTAATTCTGGGTACGAAGGTTAAAATATATAAAGTAGTTTTAATTTTTCAGTGGAGAAATGCTCATTAATGACGTGTAACCGCACTGCGGCCGTGTATGTACGACAGTGCCTCTCTTATGTAATTGTCATGCATGTAATCTAATGCATATTCGGGCCTGTGTTGCATGTAGAGCAGTGCTTCTCGTATTTACTTGCCATACACACCGAGGAGCTGCAGCTTGAGCCTTGTAATCGATGGAGCTGCATTTGAGCCGCTGCACTGTTTACGCTCCTTGTTACGTGGGTTATAAAAAAGCAAATTTAAGGTAAGAGATTTTGCTTGTTTATTACTCAGTTGAGAAAATATTATAAGGGCGATAGGTTTGCGGGTAAATTTTTTGCAGCCGCTTTATGTTATGAAGTCGGATGGTGTAAGAATACAACCATGCGTCTCGCTATGCGACACAAGAGAGATGAAATAGCTCAAAGCATAGATAGCGCCCAAATGATCAACCAAAACCTGTTTCAGATGCGTTACGCAGGTGCTCTCCGGTGACCGCTGACAACCGAAGTTTCTATTTAACAGGCCACACCCAAACGCGTCTCGAGGATTGTAGCCGTGACACCGCTGACTCACAACCATGCTTTTGACCTTGTCGTGACATCGTGATGTCCGTTGTGTGCCTGAATAACATGCCTTCCACACCCACCCTACTGTGCGTGTAGCAAAGAAGCAACGCTAGCTGATAAAGTGCTTTTTCTACTACTAAAAGTGTGGCCCTCGTTGCTTGACTTCCATTCGTTTGACAGTGGATCTTTGGTACATAACTGTGGTTTGCTTTTAAGGACAGTGTCTCTCGGATCGTTCATTCATTGCCTCACAAAGTAAACAGTGAGGGTTCACATCTAAATCCAATTTTGTTATGTTTCTGCAGTAAACCCTCGAACGTGACTCTGCCTAATTCTGAAGTATGCCCCCATGGGCTTCTCTGTAACGCGCCGGATTCGATGCGCCAGGTGTCTTCCAGTTATTCGTCGTCGTTGCCTTGTCATTTGCTTGCATGTTGCACTTTGCCATGTCATCATCTGCATTTCATATCATGTCATCATGTGCATCGCATTTGCATACGTGTTCGTCTCATGCATCCGAGCATTTTCCCGTTGTCCGTTTTGCAATCCGGCACTCCTATGTCTCCCGGCGCCCCCTTTTGCCTCTTTTCGTGTGCGGGTGTTAAACGGTCTCGGAATGGACCGAGGTTTGCCAAGCGGCCTTGGTATAGCACCGGTAGACCGCCTGTCAAGTTTCGTGCCATTTGGAGGTCGTTTGGTACTCCAACGGTTAACCGGGTAACCGCAAAAGCCTCCTTCTCTTTGCAGCCCAACACCCCTTCAAAGTGGCCCAAAACCCACTAAACTCCTCTCCATGCTCTCGGTCGTTCGATCACGATCGTGTGGGCGAAAACTGCTCCTCATTTGGACTCTCCTAGCTCCTTCTACCTATAAATATGTGCCTCCCCCGAAATTCGCGGATCAATGCCCCAAACCCTAGCGCTCCTTCCCCGGCGCGGACACGTCCGCCCCGGCCGGACACGTCCGCCCGCCCGCCGCCTGACGAATCCGCGCCACATAGCGCCGCGCCGTCCCTCCGCCGCGGCCGCGGAAACCCATCCGGGCTCAGCGGGCCGATCTCGCCGCCCGGCTCCCGCCAGCGCATCGCCGGCGCCGCCGCCCGCCCGCCCGCGCCTCCGCCCGACCTCGCCCGCGCCTCCGGCCGGCGCTTCGCCGCCGCCAGCGCCTCGCGCACCCAGCCCCCGCCACTCGCCGTCGCGCCTCACGCTCCGCGTCGCCGGCGTCGCCTCGCCCGGCGTCGTCCCGCCCGCCGCCTTCACCCTGGCGCCTCGCGCCGTGGCCCGCCTCGCGGGTGCGAGCGGCCGGAATCCCCGCCTGGATCAGATCCACCGGGGTCGCGATCCAAACGGCCGCGCCCCGTCCTGGATCCCGCCGTCCCGTTGACTTCTCTCGGAGGTTGTTTTTTTCACCAAGTCCCTGAGTTTTTCATCATATGTACCCATATTCATCATGCCGTATCTCTGCATCTGTAGCTCCTTTTCGTGCGTGTAATATGTCAAATTGTTGGCCCCGACGTGCAGATCACTTCACCTCATTGCATCATTTTCAGTTGAGCTCATTTTGATGCCAGAAATGCTGTTAGAAAAGCGCTACGTGATGTTAGTTTCAGATTCTTATCAGTACATGCACTTTTGTCATTTTTGCCATGATTGATGTGTGCACCCTATGAATTTGAGTCCTACATGTGTTTTGTAATATGCTATGCCTTCTTTACAGGGGTGTATGCCATGTATTTTTGTGATCTCCGTGGTGACTAGCACAAGCATGCAAACTGGGCTTCATGATGTTGCTGATTTCAGCCCCTGTTCTGCTGATATTTGTATGCCATGTAAACTTGATGCTACCGAGAGATCCATGCTTATTTTGAGATACTTTAGTAAGGATGTATTGAACATATGGTTATTCTCTATCCATCCATGCCCTTTTTTGCAATTATGGAGTGCCATAGCTTGAGTCAATCGAGCTCTATTTTTGCTATAAAATGTTTCCTGGCAGATTGTTTACATGTTGTTAAATTTTCCCAAGGTTGTTGTTAGTGATCCATGCACTCTATGAACTTGCTATTGCTATGTATAGCTTCTATGACATGTCTGCTTGATGGATGTATGCTTAGTTTATCATGTATTGCTCTGTGGTGACTGATTCAAGCTCACCAACATGCCTACTTGTTATCTGTTTATGCCATGCTCCAGTTTTGCACTAAGTCTGAATCTGTTTATGTTTTTGCTATATTCACATGCTTGCAACTGTATTTTCTGATCCTTTTTGGCTCATAGTCAGTAAGGGACTTTTGATCTATGCATTTATTAGATTCATTCCATGCCTTTGTTTGCCATGATAAGTTCCTGTAACATGTTGTTTCATAGCTCTAAACATGTTAACCTGATGTTATTTCTGCCATGTCCTGTGATTTCTGCTAAGTCTGAAACTGTTATTATTTGCAATCTTGCCATGTGTGTTTGAGCATGTTCTTGTGATTTCTGGAGATAGCTCAGTGTTCATGTTTTGTCATGCTTTACATGTACGTCATGCCCATGCCTTTTGTCATCATGTTATGGTGCTGTAGCATGTTGTTTTGATACTTGCAATATGCCTAGTTGCTGTTTTGGACAGATTGTTGTCATGACTTGTATAGGGTGTATGTGTTGCACCGTTGCACCGTTTTGAGTGTGCTCTATATGAAACTTGCTTAGAATTGCATGTAGCTTCATTTTATCATGTTGCATCCTTGTTTTGAGGTGTTTGCTTGATGTTTGGGTGCATTTTGCATCAATGCCATACTTATCTTGTTTTGCTCATATCTTCTAGGCCGTAGCTCCGAATTAAATGAACTTTATATGTAACTTGACTAGAATTTCGTGTAGATCATCTTGGTGCAGCTTAACTTGCTGTTTAACAACTTGAACTTAAGGTTTATTCAGATCTGGACCAATTTCGAAATTTGCATATGAGGACTTACCGGAATTGTTATATGTTGTTTCCGGCCTCATTTAAACTTGCTTTGATGTGTTGGTCTTGTATGCATCATCTCTTGCCATGAGTAGCTTCATGTAGCTTTGTCATGCATCATGCTTGTTTGTGCATCATGCCTTGTTCATGTGTGGTGTGTTTACTATGTTGTGTGCTTCTTCTTGTTAGTTCCCGTTTCGTTGCGATCGTGAGGATTCGTTCGTCTACGCTTGGTTCGTCTTCGTGGGTTCATCTTCTTCATGGACTCGTTCTTCTTCCTTGCGGGATTTCAGGCAAGATGACCGCTACCCTGGATCTCACTACTATCATTGCTATGCTAGTTGCTTCGTTCTTTGCTATGTTATGCTACCTATCACTTGCTGCTCAAGCCTCCCAAATTGTCATGAACCTCTAACTCGTTGTCACCCTTCCTAGCAAACCGTTGTTTGGCTATGTTACCGCTTTGCTCAGCCCCTCTTATAGCGTTGTTAGTTGCAGGTGAAGATGAAGCTTGTTCCTTGTTGAACATAGAGATGTTGTTCCTTGTTGGAACATGTTTACTTGTTGGGATATCACAATATATCTTATATTATTAATGCATCTATATACTTGGTAAAGGGTGGAAGGCTTGGCCTTATGCCTAGTGTTTTGTTCCACTCTTGCCGCCTCTAGTTTCCGTCATATCGGTATTATGTTCCCGGATTTTGCGTCCCTAACGCGGTCGGGTGATTTATGGGACCCCCTCGACAGTTCGCTTTGAATAAGACTCCTCCAGCAAGGCCCAACATTGATTTTACCATTTGCCTCACCATCACCTATTTTCCCTTGGGAGTAATTAACCCAAGGGTCATCTTTATTAGCCCCGGGCCAATGCTTGTCTAAGTGTTGGTCCAAACTAGAGCACCGTCTTGGGACCATCCCTTGGCAACTTGGGTTACGTCGGTACCAGACGCTTCGCTTATCCGGTGTTGCCACGAGAACGAGATATGTGCAGCTCCTATCGGGATTGTGGGCGCATCGGGCGCTTTGCTGGTCTTGTTTTATTTCGCCGAAATGTCTTGTAGCCGGGATTCGAGACTGATCGGGTCTTCCCGGGGAAGGAATATCCTTCGTTGATCGCGAGAGCTTATCATGGGCTAAGTTGGGACACCCTGCAGGGTATGAACTTTCGAGAGCCGTGCCTGCGGTTATGTGGCAGATGGGAATTTGTTAATATCCGGTTGTAGTAAACTTGAAGTAAACTCTTCTAAAATACACCAACCGTGGTGCGTAATCGTGGAGTGTCTCTTTTTCGGGGTTGATCGAGAGGAGAACCACGGTTTCGGGTTATTTCGACGTAAGTAGGAGTTCAGGATCACTTCTTGATCATTACTAGTTGACGACCGTTCCTTTGTTTCTCTTCTCGCTCTCATTTATGCGTTGGCTAGCCACCATATATGCTTAGCCATTGCTGCAACCTCACCACTTATCCTTTCCTTACCCTTTAAGCTTTGCTAGTCTTGATACCCATGGTAATGGGATTGCTTTGAGTCCTCGTGGCTCACAGATTACTACACCACCAGTTGCAGGTACAGGTTTCGCGATGATCATGACGCGAGAGCGATGTTTGCTTGTATTGGAGTTCTTCTTCTGCTTCTTCTTCGATCAGGGGATAGGTTCCAGGTCGGCAGCCTGGGCTAGCAGGGTGGATATTGTTTGAGTTTCTATTTATGTTTCATCCGTAGTCGGATGTTGTTCTTGTATGTTGTATTGTTGTATTCATGTGACTTTGTATGTATTGGATGTATCCCCACTATTATGTAATGTTGATGTAATGATATCCACCTTGCAAAAGCGTTTCAATATGCGGGTCTATCCTTGGTAGGACCTTTGAGTTCCTTTTGGATAGGGTCGCATATTGGGCGTGACATTCTCGTCCGTGCCTCTACGTCTAAACGAGTCGACGAAATCATGCGGGAAACAGACATAGGCGAACATGAATCTATATAATACCACACGATGCCTTTGTGGATTTGACGCCCGTGGCTGTGATCCTAATGACTGAAACACTGAAACTCAGGCGAACGTGTTTGCGTTTCTGTTTCACAAATGGATATAGTGCCTGGCAGTAGGTTCACGACGTTTGCTGTGTAAGAATCCTGTGCGGCATGTAGAACAGTGCGCGCCGTATCACTTCACGGCCGTTGTGTGGTACGTGGCAAACCATGCGCTTGCCATGGTCGTGTCCAGTGTAGCCGGACATGATCGTACGTGTGTGTTTGCCGACAGCACCGTGGTTCACCTTTGAATCATTGAACACAAACACAAGCACAAGAGAACATGACTCTATATAATACCACACGATGCCTCTGTGGACTTGACGCCCGTTGTCGGTGTCAAAACCGGTGGATCTCGGGTAGGGGGTCCCGACCTGTGCGTCTAGGCGGATGGTAACAGGATACAAGGGACACGATGTTTTTACCCAGGTTCGGGCCCTCTGGATGGAAGTAAAACCCTACTCCTACTTGATTAATATTGATGTTATGGGTAGTACAAGAGTTGATCTACCACAAGATCAGAGAGGCTAAACCCTAGAAGCTAGCCTATGGTATGATTGTTGTTCGTCCCCACGGATTAAAACTCTCCGGTTTATGTAGACACCGGAGAGGGCTAGGGTTACACAGTAGTCGGTTACAATGGGAGGAGATCTTCATATCGAATCGCCAAGCTTGCCTTCCACGCCAAGGAAAGTCCTATCCGGACACGGGACGTAAGTCTTCAATCTTGTATCTTCATAGTCCGGGAGTTCGGCCAAGGTCATAGTCCGCCATCCGGACACCCCTAATCAGGACTCCTCGGTAGCCTCTGAACCAGGCTTCAATGACGACGAGTCCGGTAGCAAATTGTCTTCGGCATTGCAAGGCGGGTTCCTCCTCCGAATACTTCATAGAAGATGTTGAACACAAGGATAGTGTCCGGCTCTGCAAAATAAGTTCCACATACCACCGTAGAGAGAATAATATCTGCACAAATCTAATCTGTTGACGTATTTCGCAGCGTAACATCACGCCACGGCCAAGCCTTTATTCGAATCATTTTACTGTCCCACCTCAGCGTGTTTAGCGAGGCGGTTTCCTTGGCACGTCTTGTCAAAGCAGAGATCGTGTCCCCTTATTCCGGGATTCTCATCAATACGGGCGTGGGTAACCCGCGCCATTAACCGCGGCGCTTGGGAGATAAGCGAGTTTTATTAGGCTGGTGGGGCCTCATAGTTTCGGTTGCCCATATAAGGGGATAAGGATCCACCCTTTCCATTTACGCCTTCTTCCTCCTTTGCTTATCCATCCCTGCGCACTCGAGCTCCAATGCCCAAGTCCGCACTTCCCACCTCAACCTTCTCCAATCATGTCCGGAGCGGGAGGTAGATGGATGGCCTCCTCCGTCAGGGAGGGGCAAATCAAAAAGTTGAGGAAGGCCGGATACTTGTCTGACGATATCGCGCACCGGCTTCCAGATGAGGGGCAACTCATCCCCATCCCTAGGCCCCATGAGAGGGTTGTATTTCTCCCCCATTTCCTCCGCGGACTGGGCTTTCCTCTTCACCAGTTCGTCCGGGGGCTCATGTTCTACTATGGCCTGGACTTCCATGATATGGCCCCGAACTTCATCCTCAACATCTCGGTGTTCATCGTCGTGTGCGAGGCCTTCCTCTGCATCCGGCCCCACTTCGGCTTATGCCTGAAGACTTTTAATGTCAAGCCGAAGGTAGTGGGCGGCCGCCAAGCGGAGTGCGGAGGTTCCATGGTGGGCCGGATGGCCAACGTCCTATGGCTCGAGGGCTCCTTTGTGGAGACAATAAAGGGGTGGCAGTCGGGGTGGTTCTACATCACCGAGCCGCGCGCCCCCAAATGGGCGGCGGCCCCCGAATTCCGATCTGGCTTCCCCACCCAGCTCACTTCCTGGAAAGAGACGGGCCTAACGTGGGGAGATTCGGAAGAGCTGACCGGTCAAACCTGCGTCCAAAAGCTGGTGAACAAGAATCTCAAGCTTGTCAACGTAGTCCAGGTCATGCTCATCCGCCGGATCCTCCCATGCCAACAACGGGCCTTCAAATTGTGGGAGTTTGATCCGGCCTGACACCAAACCTTGAGCAAGCTCTTCGACACTCACGCACGAAGATGCACGGAAGGTGCTTTGTTTAAGGGCGCTGAGGTTCCCGCATCCGCCACCAAGATCGGATTCAGCTCAGCGCCAAAGCCAGCGAGGTAAGCTATTCTATCCTTTACGGGACTCTTGTTTTTCATAGTCTGACTCTATGCGGGATCTAAACTCCCTTACCTTTCACAGGACTGGCTGAAGAAGTCCGGGCAGATTAACTGTCCGGCTCCCTTACCAGAAGACCCAGTGGACACCCGATTGACGGGGCTGCTGGTTCCGGCACCCCACGTGGTGCCGGAGAAGAAGGCCAAGAAGAAGGCCACGGGGACTCGAAAGAGTTTCTGGCGCCTGGTGGTGTCAGATTCATCGCTTGACAACCCCGAAGCACCCTCCGCCTCTGAGGACGAGGAGGAGGAGGAAGAAGAAGCCTTTCCCCCTCCAACGGTGGGAGGAAAGAAAAGGAAGGCCGCCCGAACGGGGGAGGCCGGAGGGTCCAAGAAGGGGAGGACCCTTCTGCCGGACTACGCCTCCGATGCCGAAGACGGCGGGGAGGAATGGCCATCGAGGTCAAGCCCACAGCAAAATCGTAAGCATCCGGATACCCGAATAACTTATGGCGCTCTTCTATTATGCGGTATTTTCTGACGCCGAATTCAATCATGCAGTCCGCCCAAGACTCAGCTCGGCGATTCGTCGAGCGGCTCCCTGGATTCGTCGGATGTGAATAGTGCTTCACTTCCGACGGCCTCCTCCCCGCTTCCTGCGGACAACGCCGAGGTGAAGTCCCAAAAGGGACTAAACCAGGAGGAAGTGGTCGTGGGGGCGCCGCAAGGCGACCTCCCGGACTCCAGGCCCAAAGGGGGTAAAGCCCCAGAGGGATCTTAGTCCGGCTCTGGGCCGGACACTGCTCCGGAACCATCAACGGTTCCATAGACCGGTAGGCGGCGCCTTCGCAAGAAGGGCACGCCTACGACACCGGCGGCCTCCGTCCAACCGGAGGCACCGGACGATTTGCTGGAGGCGCTTAACGGCGCCTCCATCGACGAGGAACACCGCACTGTTATGAGTGTTGTGATTCAGAAGGTTCAGTCCGCCAAGAGCGGGCTGACAGAAGCCTGTACAAGCCTGTTAAAAGGCTTTGAGGTATGTATTCAAAACATATGAAAATGTTACCGCATAGACAGTAGCCCCTGATGCTCAGTTTGGCGTTCGGGAAGAAAACCCGAGCTGAGGATCTGAAAAGATATACGCAGGAGTCTAACATAAATATGTCAATATGGGAATGCAAAGCTTTTGGCCGACCTCTGCCAGACCGACTGCGGAGGTCAATGCATTGAAGGAGAGCCTCGGCGGTCCGAGAACGAGCTCGGCCGTGCCAAGAAGCAGCTTCGAGGACAAGGAGGGTATGTAATACCGTATGTAAATGTATATAGAAATACCTGGTTGCAAATAATGAGCGGGACCAACGTGAATGTTGCAGGGGCCACGACCGAGGTGGCGACCCTGAAGGAAGATGTGTCCAAGGCCGAAAACAGTGCGGCCTTGGAGCGCACCGAGCGAGAGAAGCAGGAGGCGCGGGTGGCGGAGGTGCGGCAAGAGCTCCAGGCTCTCGTGGAGAAACACGAGAGTTTGGAGCGTGACTCGAAGACTCGAGAGTCCGAGCTCGCATTAGCTCTTGAGAGTGCCAAAACCGCTAAGGCCGAGGCTCAGAAGGCCCTCCAGGAAATCGAGGCGATAAAGAAGATAGCGGCGGGTAAGGCATTCTTTATGCAAAGCAAGAATATAAAAGTAAATTATCTATTACTTACCCGAATCCGGAGCTCTCCAGGAGCGTTCGCCGATCTGCCCTGTAGTGTGTCTGATGCCGCCGCATTCTACCGAGCCGAGGAGGGGAGCTCTACGAAAAAGGTGTTCTGGTCTCAATATGCTGAGGCCGGACATCCGGTGCCCCTGAGCGACCAGCTGAAGCAGTTGGTCGAGCTCGACAAGGTGGCCGAACATGCCATGAAGGGCCTCATAGTTCGGCTGTGGCCTAGAGAAGCCATGCCTGGGAGTTACTTCGGTCTGGTGCGGCGGCTGGTGGACGCCTGTCCATGGATTGAAGTCGTCAAGCGCTCCGTCTGTATTGAAGGTGCCCGTTGGGCCCTCGCCCGTGCTAAAGTGCACTGGGGCAAGCCGGACGCTGAGAAGCTATTGACGGACGCGCCACCGCCGGGCAAGGAGTATCGCACGCCCGAGATGTATTATAAGGGCGTCCTGAAGGGTGCCCGCCTTATAGCGGGTGAATGGTCCAAAGATGTAATTTTTGAGTAGACTCGCATCTGTTATCCTGTACGCTGAAAACTTTGTTCATATGCGCTAAGCAACGCTTGTTAATTTAAAATATTACCTTCTGTGCGGCCGTTTATCAAATCTGAGAGATGCAAGTCGTCGGCTTCTACCCCCATGCCACGAGTGCTGGGGTGTTCGGGATAAACCTGAGCGCTCTTGTTCCCATTCTTGGGACCTTCTAGCGAGGCGCTCAGCACAACGAACAAGGCCATTAGACTTATAATGCTTTATCACTCTCACTTAGCCATAGAATTCTATAATTTTAAATTTCGGCGAAGCCCCTAGTATTCGGAAGACCGAGTTCGGGGCGCTATCCACGCCTAGGCCAGATAAATCCGGCTCCTCGCTCTAAGCGGCATAAGTCTTTAGGGACTCGAAAAAACCTCGCGAACAGCGACCGGTCTATCACACTATCATGACGGTCAGTTTTAGCTTTCTCTACTGAGGTGTTAACCCAGCTCAAGTGGGGCATAATCGCAGTAGTTCCCCCAGCGCTACCTTAGCCAACATTGCGGAACGTAAGGTACCAAAACATGGGAGCCGGGCAAACCCAACTATTGACCCAAGACATGCTTCGAAGCCGATACATATAGTCTATAAGTTCGGGGTGCCGCAGTCATGAGAGTGTTCGGTCTTCTCACACCATGTTATGGGGTGCTTAAGCCCCTGGTGTATTGGCCGTACCAAAGTGTACGGTTGGATAATGTCATGACTGAACATATTTGTATAAAAATAGATGAGTACAATAATAGATAAGAGCTATGTATTGTTTATTAAAAAGGGCTTCTATGAAAGGAGAACGATACAAATAGTGCAATAAGCAAGAGATGGGATTATTTGACATGTTCCCCTCGAGGGGCAAGCTGCGGGACTTTAAGTAAAACAGGTATTCAGCTCGTTATAGAGACCACCTGGACATTTTGACGTGGCTTGTTCTCTCCCTGGCTGTTGCATCGTGTGTTCGGCGAGTGTATTGCCGGACAGGCCTTCCGAATAGTTGGGTCCTGAAAGTATATAAAAAAGGAAACGGCAGAATAGGGAGCCCCTAAGTGCGGTTGAGCCGCATTCTGGGCGTGCCGTAGTTGTGCCCCTCCCCTTATGCCCATGGTATTTCCAAAGCGTAATTATGTACGCGTGGTACCGATATCGCCATCTGGCGAGGGTTGGGGTTGGGGCTGCACTGCTATGATTGCTCGGAACGTGCCAGCCGGTTTTGTTGTAGGCTACTTCGGGCGCGCTTGACGTTGTCCGGACGTTTAACACCCGGATTGGAGAATTGCCTTGAGAGGCTACTCTGTACTTCCGCCACCAGGGCCGCCGTGTGCTCCTCCGTTCGGAGAGAGCGTTCGGTGTTTCCATTTACCGTAATGACTCCGCGAGGGCATGGCATCTTGAGCTTGAGATATGCATAGTGCGGCACCGCATTGAATTTTGCGAATGCGGTTCGTCCGAGCAGGGCGTGATAGCCACTGCGGAATGGGACTATGTCGAAGATTAACTCTTCGCTTCGGAAATTATCCGGGGATCCGAAGACCACTTCGAGTGTAACCGAGCCTGTACAGCTGGCTTCTACACCTGGTATGACGCCTTTAAAGGTTGTCTTTGTGGGTTTAATCCTTGAGGGATCTATACCCATTTTTCGCACTGTATCCTGATAAAGCAGGTTCAGGCTGCTGCCGCCGTCCATGAGGGCTCTAGTGAGGTGAAATCCGTCAATGATTGGGTCTAGGACCAATGCGGCGAATCCGCCGTGACGAATGCTAGTGGGGTGGTCCCTTGATCAAAAGTGATCGGGCAGAAGGACCATGGGTTGAACTTTGGGGCGACTGGCTCCAACGCATAGACGTCCTTGAGAGGATGCTTCCGCTCCCTTTTGGGGATATGGGTTGCGTATATCATGTTCACCGTCCGCACTTGCGGGGGGAAGCCCTTCTGTCCTCTGTTGTTCGGCGACCGGGGCTCCTCCTCGTCATCGCTATGCAGCCCCTTGTCTCTGGTTTCGGCACTTAACTTGCCTGCCTGCTTGAACACCCAACAATCCCTGTTGGTGTGGTTGGCTGGTTGTTCGGGTGTGCCGTGTATCTGACACGAGCGACCGAGTATCCGGTCTAAACTGGATGGGCCCGGAGGGTTTCTTTTGAATGGCTTCTTCTGCTGACCGGGTTTAGAGCCTCTGAATCCGGCATTGACTGTCGTATCCTCAGTATTGTCGCCGTTAATGCGGCGCTTGTGCTTGTTGCGACGTGACCTACCATTGTTGTCCTTGGTATCCGAATTGCCAGGGCTCTTGGTTATGTTATTGCTACGAGCTAGCCAGCTGTCTTCGCCCGCGCAAAAGCGGGTCATGAGTGTCGTGAGGGCTGCCATAGATTTCGGCTTTTCCTATCCTAGGTGTCGGGCGAGCCATTCGTCTTGGATGTTGTGCCTGAAGGCTGCAAGGGCCTCGGCGTCCGGACAGTCGACTATTTGATTTTTCTTGGTTAGGAACCATGTCCAGAATTGTCTGGCCGATTCCTCTGGCTGCTGGATTATGTGGCTTAGGTCATCGGCGTGTGATGGTCGCACATAAGTGCCCTGGAAGTTGTCAAGGAATGCGGATTCCAGGTCTTCCCAGCAACTAATTGACTCTGCTGGCAGGCTGTTAAGTCAATGCCGAGCTGGTCCTTTAAGCTTGAGCGGGAGGTATTTGACGGCGTGTAGATCATCACCACGGGCCATGTGGATATGAAGGAGGTAATCCTCGATCCATACCGCGGGATCTGTTGTGCCATCATATGATTCGATGTTTACGGGTTTAAAACCCTCGGGGATTTGATGATCCATTACTTCATCTGTGAAGCATAGTGGGTGTGCGGGTGCCCCTGTACCGGGCTATATCTCGACGCAGCTCGGATGAGCTTTGTCTGTTGTGTTCGGCCTGGCCGTATTTATCATATCCGGCGTGACGGTTATCGTCACGTGACGTGGGGCGCCCACGCGATCCGTAGATCGATCTTGTTTGCCTTGCCTTATCCTCCAATATGTCTCGCAGGTCTATTGCGTTTCCCCGTGCTCTGGTATTCTTGGAGCGGGCGCCGGGGTGCGGCTTTGGTTGAGGGCCGAAAGGCCTCTCTGTCGCGGCCACGGGGTGGCCGATCGGGCGCATCGTACGCTGGTGATGTAGGTTTAGTTGCTTCCTCCTCTAGTTGGGGTAGCAGCCTGCGCTTTGGGTAGCTCTTGGAGGGGCGTTCGAGTTTATACTCTTCGGCCGCCAGGACTTCAGTCCATCTGTCGGCTAGCAAGTCTTGGTCAGCTCTAAGCTGCTGCTGTTTTTTCTTGAGGCTGCTCGCCGTGGCCATAAGCCTGCCTTTGAAACGCTCTTGTTCGACGGCATCCTCTGGCACGACGAATTCGTCATCGTCGAGGCTTGCCTCGTCTTCGGAGGGAGGCATATAATTGTCGTCCTCGACCTCCCTGTCTGCCGCTCTCTCATGAGGGCTGGCTCCTCCGTCCTCCTGCGCTGAATCCTGCTGGAGGGGGTTGTCTTCGGCACTGTCCGGGGTGTTGTTGTCTCCGGTGCCGGATTCGCCGTTTTTGCTTTGGTGGGTGTCGGTGTCAAAACCGGCGGATCTCGGGTAGGGGGTCCCGAACTGTGCGTCTAGGCGGATGGTAACAGGAGACAAGGGACACGATGTTTTTACCCAGGTTTGGGCCCTCTCGATGGAGGTAAAACCCTACTCCTGCTTGATTAATATTGATGATATGGGTAGTACAAGAGTGGATCTACCACGAGATCAGAGAGGCTAAACCCTAGAAGCTAGCCTATGGTATGATTATTGTTCGTCCTACGGACTAAAACTCTCCGGTTTATATAGACACCGAAGAGGGCTAGGGTTACACAGAGTCGGTTACAATGAGAGGAGATCTTCATATCATATCGCCAAGCTTGCCTTCCACGCCAAGGAAAGTCCCATCCGGACACGGGCCGGAGTCTTCAATCTTGTATCTTCATAGTCCGGGAGTCCGGCCAAAGGTCATAGTCCGGCCATTCGGACACCCCTAATCCGGGGACTCCTCAAGAGCTCCCTCGAACCAGGCTTCAATGACGACGAGTCCGGGCGCCAAATTGTCTTCGGCATTGCAAGGCGGGTTCCTCTCCAAATCCCCTGCACCCGTCGAATAGTGTCCGGCTTCTAGTGCGTGCTGCTCTCCTCGGCTTCTCTGCCCCATAATGACCATCTGCCACGTGTCAAACGAATGTGAAAAGCCAGGGTTTTTTTTCATTTACCCCCCCCCCCCCCGGTTGCGTTAACGAACCGCCCATAAAAGAGACGGGGATTTAGATCCAATTCACACCATCTTCCCTCCGCGAGCCTTCATCGAGTGCCTTCGACAGGATCCATTCCACCATGGCGGTCGGTGCAGCTCCTCCTCTCGCCTCTCCGGCCCTCGGCCCCGAGATTGGGGCGGTGTTCCGTCCCCGCATAGCGAGCTAGTAGTGCTTCACCCAAGGCTCCTCCCCCCAGCATATATGGTCCCAGTTCGAGCCGGGATTGCTACCTATAGTGGCGGAGAGCAGGCGGAGAGCGTCCCCAATCCCTCTCAAGGAGAGCGGGTATGCCTAGTCCCTTATTTGATAAGAGGACTCTGATTTCCAATTCATCCGTTTCTCCGAGGGTTGCTGCAGTTCTACGGCCTCCAGCTACACCACCTCACGCCTGCCTCCATTCTGCACATTGCGGGCTTCGTGGCCCTCTGCGAGCTGTTCTTGGGTGTTGAGGCCCATTTCGCGCTGTGGAAGAGGTTGTTTTGCCTCGTGCCCCGTTCTCAGGAGGGGTCTATTTATCAAGTGGGCGGAGCTGAACTATGGCGCATCGCTGGGACCGGATATCTATCCGGTACCCCAAAGAGGACGTCCGAGGACTGGCCCTCGGAGTGGCTCTATATAGATGACGCCCCTGCCGAACTCCTGTGCATGGATCGGCCTCCACGAGTTCAATAATGCTCCGTTGAAGAAGCGCTACCAGCCGGGCGCCTGCGTAACCCTCAGAGGGAAACCGACAGGACGTCCTTTACGATGAGCCGGATAAGGTTGTTGGCTCATTCGGACTGACCATGATCAAGGTCATGGCCATATGCATTACGCGAGGGGTGCAGCCGCTTCAATACAGAGGCCACCCCATGTGGGATTTCAATGGGGAGGACGACGCCACCCGGTCCGGTCGTAAGGGGCCAGATTCGGCCGCCACTTTAACGAGAATCGTAGCCGCTTTGTACAAGGGAGAAGAAGAGGAATTTCTCCGTGCCAACCCAGAGGGCGGATTCTCCATGTACAATCCTCCAAGTTGGGTGAGCGAATATTTTCACCTGCCTACCCGCTTTCGAAATTCCCATAGTTGAGTACTTAGTCTAACAATGTTAACGCAGGAGCTGCGCCAGACTGTGAAGGAGATAAACAGCCCTCCTCCACAACCCGAGGACCCGGAACGGTCCCTCGATCCGGACTCCCAAGAGGATCCGGACTTATGTGTGGAGTTAATTGATGGGGTGTTTCATCAATTGAGTAGGTACAACACCCTAGTGGCCATTACGGCCGACTATCCCGGACTACTTCCAGCCTCAAAGATAACCGAGACCGAAGTCCCAGTATTTTCAAGGAGATCCATCCATGCTTTATCTTGAATGCCGTGAAGTAATAGTGTTTTGTTTCGCAGGGTAAATCCTTGAGGCGGAAGGCCGACCCCGCGGTGGGCAGCCAACAAGGGCCGCTGAAGCCAGGCGGGCCAAAAAGAAGTGCGGACCAGATCGAGATTCCGGCGCAACGGTACGGCGTGCGAATTTAATGCCTAGGGTTTATGCCCTTGAGTCATACTAACGCTCATGATTTTCTTAGAAAGAAGAGAGAGCCCGCGGACTATATCCACCGCCAAGGTTCAAGGCAGATGCGGAAGTAGAGATTTAACACGGGCGCCTCGGGCGTTCCTCCGACAACAAAGGGGCCTTGACGGGCTATCTCGCCACCAATTCAGAGGTGGAGAGTGCCTCAACCACAAAGGCCGCCGGACTGTTCTTCGTGACGCATGTTTTTCCCTAGAGGCATTGGATGCCTTTAATATAGGAGATGCGTATCTCCGAGCCGCTCAAAATGGTCTAGCCAGAGCCATAGAGCAGTATGTAAAAGACATACAGGTGAGTAAAGTTGAAGGTTATATATGTCAGTAGCCCCCGAGACTTGAAACAGTGAAGATAACTGTTTTAAGGATCATGTGCTATCTGATGTCTTACAAAGAAGAACACGAATTGTCGAGAGCTTGAAGAGTGCAAGGCCCAACTCGAGGTCATAGCCGCCACTTCCAAAAATGCCAAGGGACGCCCTCGGGTAATATATGCTTCGAAAAGATAATTCCGTTGTGAAGTGCGGCGGTGTGCAACTCTGTGATAATATTAGGTGCAGATAATGGGAGTAAATCCGGACAAGCAACAACTACGCCAACTAAAGGCTGGGAGAGCGTCTTGGCGACGAGGGTGAGGCAAGAGAAGAACAAACTTCAAGACGCCAATACCCGGCTGGGCGAGGAACTAAAGGATGTTCAGATTCACCGTTCGCCTTCCGTGAAGGAGAATCGGCGATCGCGACGCCGGGCATTTTTAGTAAGTGCTTGAGCGAATCTTCAAAAAAGAATTCGGGCGAGAAGTCGATTGGATGAGCCATGTCTGTAGGTCTCCGCCGAATTAAGTCGCCCCTGGAGGAAATGCCCGGTTCAAAGGGAGACCTTCTTCCCGAGCTGTTGCAACTGCACGAACGAGTTCGGCAGGCAATGCAGAGCGTCGTTCAGGCTATGGCCATCCCTCTCCATGCCCGGAGGCCTTGGGGAGCTTACAAAAAAGCTGGAGGGAGTGCGGCGGCGCTTCCGGTTGTGGAAGATATCGGCCTGCCGTCAAGGTGCCAGGGAGGCCTGGGCCATGGTGAAGACTCGGTACACGAAGGCTGACCCAAACCACATGGCCGAGGTCGGCCCTATGGGTCCTGACGGAAAGGAGATCCCTGTCGCAGCTTAGTATATGGCCAGTAGAGCTGGCTGCAAAGTATTCCCAACAGACTGTAAATTAGGCCGCTTTGTTGGATGGTATTGAAGAAGAATATACCGAGTCGGATTGACTACGTAATTTAAAATGACATAAAAATCCCTTCTAGCCGGATTGTAGATCGCTTTGTCATTGCGGACCTTTTTCGCCCGACCTCCGGACCCTATAGTCCGGAGTGTGTCCGAATACCCTCTCGATTATGTAAGAACCGGGCATGCATGGAGACAAGGCGAGGGGTCATAATTGCTTTAGCAGACAAGTGCCCAACTAGTTATGTTATATTACATGGTTAGTAAGAAACATCTTCCAGGGAGAATAGTTCCGTTAGGGGTTCCTTTCCCTGGGAGGCATGCCCTAAAGTGCATGTCCGAACTGCTAAAAAGAGCAGAAAAGCATCTGGGGGCAGATAAATAAACAAGAAAGATCATCTTTTAGTTCACCGACCGAATATTCCCTTAAGAACGCTAGCTTTCGGCTTCACCAAGTCTGAGGTACACATCCGGCTGACCCGGTAGTAACAATCGTAGAGGTGCTCCCTTTACCACCTAGCCGAACGAACGGGAACGTAGGGGTAAGCACAGGAGCCAGGCAACCCAGCTTGGCCAAAACTTAAGTCATATCGATGCATATAATGGTGTATAAAAGGTTCATGCGGAAGTGTCACACATGTTTTGGGCATGAGGCCCGTTTTATATATACTTTTGATAAAGAAGCCCCCAGGTATGATGAGCGCGGGTGGCGCGTCAAGTATGTGCGAACAATGCACATGCAAGCCCCTAAGGGCTTGGGAGAAAAAAGGTAGGGAGAAGGAGAGAAATCCCGGACAGCTAATGTGAAAAATAAAAATAAAAAGCGGACAGAGGAAGGAGACGAACACGGAGTCCGGCGCTAGGCGTAGAATCTTCATAGGCGTGCTGCGTTCCATGGGTTCGGCTCGAGTCGGTTGTCCGATGCGTTTCGCAGACGGTACGCTCCACCAGTCAGTACTTGGTCGATTATGAAGGGACCCTCCCATTTGGGCTTTAGTTTGTCCTTTTTCTTGTCCGGCAGGCGTAGAACTAGTTCGCCAACGTTGTAAGTCTTGACCCGCATTTCTCTGCTTTGGTATCTTCGAGCCTGCTGTTGATAGAATGCGGAACGAGCTTTTGCCACGTCGCGCTCCTCTTCCAATGCGTCCAAGCTGTCCTGCCGATCGAGCTCGGCTTCTCTTTCTTCGTACATGCGCACTCGAGGTGAGTCATGGATTATGTCGCATGGCAGTACTGCCTCTGCGCCGTATACCATAAAAAATGGTGTGAATCCGGTAGTGCGATTCGGCGTGGTCCGCAGCCCCCAGAGTACGGAGTCAAGCTCCTCTACCCAGTGCGTGTTAGATTCCTTGAGGGATCGCACTAGTCTGGGTTTGATGCCGCTCATAATGAGACCGTTGGCTCGCTCGACTTGACCATTGGTTTGAGGGTGATAGACTGAAGCGTAGTCGAGCTTAATGCCCATGTTTTTGCACCACAGTTTAACTTCATCGGCCGTGAAGTTTGTGCCGTTGTCAGTTATGATGCTGTGGGGGACGCTGTAACGGTGTACGACCCCGGATATGAAGTCTATCACCGGTCCGGATTCGGCCGTCTTTATAGGCTTGGCCTCTATCCATTTGGTGAATTTGTCCACCATGACCAGTAGATATTTTTGCTTGTGGGTTCCTCCTTTAAGGGGTCCGACCATGTCAAGCCCCCAGACCGCGAAAGGCCAGGTAATGGGTATAGTTTGTAGGGCGGTAGGCGGCATATGGCTTTGGTTGTCGAATAATTGGCAACCGATGCATCGCTGCACTAAGTCCTGAGCGTCTGCTCGGGCCGTTGGCCAATAAAATATGGTACGGAAGGCCTTGCTTACAAGGGCCCGGGCTGCGGCGTGGTGCCCGCTGAGTCCGGCATGAATTTTAGCCAGAAGGTTTCGCCCTTCCTCTTCGGAGATACACCTTTGAAGGACTCCGGTTGTGCTTTTCTTATAAATCTCCCCCTCGTGGACTTTGTAGGCTTTAGATCGCCGCACTATGCAGCGGGCCTCGTTTTGGTCCTCAGGAAGTTCCTGCCTAGTTAGGTAGGCTAGGAATGGTTCTGTCCACGGGGCAATGACTTCCATTATTGTGTGGGCTGACGGTGTTGTTTCCTTGGCGGAGCCACCAATTGTGTCAGAGTGTTCGGTGAGGGGCAGTGTGGTTGTGTCCGGGCTATTGTTTCCGGACTCTCCCTCCCATGATACGGATGGCTTGAACAGCCTCTCTAGGAAGATATTGGGAGGGACGGCATCGCTCTTGGCGCCAATGCGTGCCAACACTTCTGCTGCCTGGTTATTCTCCCGGGCTGTGTGATGAAATTCGAGCCCCTCAAACCGAGCTGACATCTTTAAGACGGCGTTGCGATAAGCCCATGAAGTCTCCATTTATTTGGGATATTGCGAGGTTTGAATCCCCGCGGACCTCTAGGCGCTGAATGCCCATGGAGACTGCCATCCGGAGACCATGTAGAAGGGCCTCGTATTCGGCTGCGTTGTTGGAATCCGTGTACATTATCTGAAGTACGTATTGGACTGTATCCCTGGTTGGGGACGTCAGAACGACGCCATTCCCCAGGCCAGCCAACATTTTGGAGCCGTCGAAGTGCATGATCCAGTTGGAGTATGCGCCGTACTCTTTAGGGAGCTCGGCTTCGGTCCATTCGGCGATGAAGTCGGCCAAAACCTGCGACTCAATAGCTCGCCTTGGCTTGTAAGTTATGTCAAACGGGAGGAGCTCGATGGCCCATTTGGCAATCCGCCCGCTATGTCGCGGTTGTTTATAATATCATTAAGAGGTACTTGGATGCCACTGTTATTGAACACTCTTGAAAATAGTGTCGCAGCTTCAGGGATGCCATGAACACCGCTGTATGGTATCTTTTGATAATGCGGGTGCTGATGACTTGCATGGAGTTAGGACGGTGGACACGTAGTAAACTGGTTTTTGGAGAGGGAACTTGTGTCTATCCGTTTCTCGTTCGACGACGAGCACCGCGCTTACAACTTGATGGGTTGCCGCGATGTATAATAGCATTGGTTCGCCCGTGTTGGGCGCGGCCAGGACCGGATTTGTTGCCAGTGTGGCTTTGATTTCTTTGAGTCCGGCCGTGGCGGCATCCGTCCACTCGAAGTGTTCGGTGCGCCGCAGGAGGCGATAAAGGGGTAATGCATTTTCTCCTAAGCGGGAGATAAAGCAGCTTAGAGCCGCCACGCATCCTGTCAATTTTTGTATTTCTGTGAGGTCTTTTGGGGTATCCAATTGTGACAGAGGTCGGATCTTGGCTGGGATTGCTTCAATTCCTCTACCGGATACGATGAAGCCCAAGAGCTTTCCGGCTGGTATGCCGAAAACGCATTTTTCCGGGTTGAGCTTAATGTAATATGTTCGGAGATTGTCGAACGTGAGCCTCAAGTCGTCTACTAGAGTATCGACGTGTTTGGTTTTGACGACCATGCCATCTACATACGCTTCAACTGTTTTGCCGATCTGGTTGGCGGAACATGTATACCGAATCATGCGTTGATATGTTGGCGCCCGGCGTTTTTGAGCCCGAAGGGCATCGTGTTGAAGCAGAATGGGCCGTATGGGGTGATGAATGCCATTGCAGCTTGGTCTGACTCTGCCATCTTGATTTGGTGGTAGCAAGAGTATGCATCGAGGAAACACAATGAGTCGTGTCCTGCAATGGCGTCGATGATTTGATCAATTCGGGGGAGTGGGAAAGGATCCTTTGGGCAGGCCTTATTCAGGTCTTTGAAATCGACACGTAGGCGCCAGGATTTTTCCTTCTTTGGTACCATCACCAGGTTTGCTAGCCAGTCCGGATGTTTTATATCTTTGATGAATCCGGCTTCCAGCAGTTTTGCTAGCTCCTCTCCCATGGCTTGTCTCTTGGGTTCGGAGAAACGCCGTAGAGTCTGCTTAACGGGCTTAAACCCTTTTAGGATGTTCAGGCTGTGCTCGGCCAGCCTGCGTGCGATTCCTGGCATGTCTGAAGGGTGCCAGGCGAAAATGTCCCAATTTTCTCCCAGGAATTCTCTGAGTGCAGCGTCTACATCGAGTTTTAGTTGTGCCCCGATGGAGGCCGTTTTTGTGGGGTCCGTTGGGTGGACTTGGAATTTGACTATTTCGTCCGCTGGTTTAAAAGAGGTGGACTTGGATCTCTTATCTAGTATCACATCGTCCCTGTCCACCGTGGAGCGCAACGCAGTTAGTTCCTCGACCGCTAGGGCTTCGGATAATGCCTCCAGGGCCAGTGCGGCTGTCTTGTTTTTGGCGCGGAGCGCTGTGTCCGGATCACTAGCAAGAGTGATGATTCCGTTGGGTCTGGGCATTTTGAGCTTCATGTACCCATAATGGGGTATGGCTTGAAAAATTGTAAATGCCTCTCACCCTAACAGAGCGTGGTATCCGCTACTGAACGGGGCCACTTGAAATGTGACCTCCTCGGATCTGTAATTATCCGGCATGCCGAACACCACATCCAGTGTGATTTTCCCTGAACACACGCTTCCCGGCTTGGTATTATTCCTCTAAAGGTTGTGTTGCTTCACTCAATGCGGCTCCAGTCTATTTCCATTTTTCGCAGGGTTTCCTCGTAGATGAGGTTAAGTCCGCTGCCGCCGTCCATGAGTACCTTTGTAAGTCGGAAGCCGTCCACTATCAGACTGAGGACCAATGTGGCTGGTGCTCGGGCTGTCCGGAATTTAGGTTCGTCACTGGCATTAAAGGTAATAGCCGTGTCACTCCATGGGTTTATTGTTGCTACTTGGTAGACTTCGGTAAGGCTGGGGACCGTTCGTTTCCTCACATTGTTTGATGCGAAGGTCTCGAAGACTGTCGACACCGTACTGGCGTTTCTGGGTTGGTGCTCTGCGGATTCTGGAGTTAGCAGCTCCTCGCCACTTCTGGCCACCTGCCGGAGTATCCAACATGCTCTAAGGCTGTGAGTTGGTGTGACTTCCCCTGAACTATGAATTTTACAGGGTCCATTGAGCCATCCCTCCAGTACGGTCCCATACCCTATAGAGGGTTTTTGTTTTTTGCTGTTTGGCTCAGATGCCTGGCGATAATGCGCCCTTTTGTTTCGGACTCGTATTGTATTCAGGGCCGGATTGTCCCAGAATTTATCTTCGGTTTTCCGAACGCTTTCTGTCGCACAGTACTTTCGTACTATGCATGTCAAGTCGTCGAAGTGTGTAATTTCGCGGCGACTTATGGCGTTGAGGATTCCGATGTCCGTGCAGTTGTTACAGAAGAATGAACTTGCTTCTTTCTCGCGGCAGTCCTTTATCCTGTTCATAACCAGGAGCAATCTGGCCCAATAGTGGGGTACTGTTTCCTCGGGCTCTTGCCGTATTTGGGATAAATCCCTTATAGTTGGGTGGGCGGGTGGATTTAAATCCGGAACCCTGCCCGATAAACGATTCAGGGGCCAAGAAGTTTCCGAATTCGGAGGCTTGCTTTCTTGGACATTATTCAATGAATCACGCCTGCTGCCTGACTTTAGGTTCAGGGCTTGGGCAACATCCTCCCCTCCGCGGGTGTCCGGCTTGGAGGGGTCGGGAATCCCGACACATCTGGTCCTTAGAGCGGGCGAAGATTCGCCGCATTGTTCTTCCACCACTTCAACATGGTGGGTGACCTGGGGAGAGTCTATCTCTCGCTGATCGGGTTTAAGCCCGATCTGGCCGTAATCTGTAGCGACTCCCAGGGCAGCAATGCGATCCAAGAGCTCGTTCAGGGAAGAGAGCTGCGTCGGATCTAACTGCTCGGCGAGTTCCGAGCTGATGTGAAGATTGCTTTCGATGGCCCGAGAGGTCATCGTCGGCGCGGCGGCCAAACATGCGGTCATCAAAAAACTGCCTAGCCGGAGAGTTTGGTCGATAGCCAAAGCTCCTTTAGTAACAATAGCCGCCTTTTAAAGACGGGGTGCGCATCCTTCACGACGGTGACTTGACATATTGCAGGAACTCTCAATGAAAGCACCAATGTCGGTGTCAAAACCGGCGGATCTCGGGTAGGGGTCCCGAACTGTGCGTCTAGGCGGATGGTAACAGGAGACAAGGGACACGATGTTTTTACCCAGGTTCGGGCCCTCTCGATGGAGGTAAAACCCTACTCCTACTTGATTAATATTGATGATATGGGTAGTACAAGAGTGGATCTACCACGAGATCGGAGAGGCTAAACCCTAGAAGCTAGCCTATGGTATGATTGTTGTTCGTCCTACGGACTAAAACTCTCCGGTTTATATAGACACCAGAGAGGGCTAGGGTTACACAGAGTCGGTTACAATGAGAGGAGATCTTCATATTGTATCGCCAAGCTTGCCTTCCACGCCAAGGAAAGTCTCATCCGGACACAGGACGGAGTCTTCAATCTTGTATCTTCATAGTCCGGGAGTCCGGCCAAAGGTCATAGTCCGGCCATCCGGACACCCCCTAATCCAGGACTCCCTCAGCGGGATTTAGAGCGGCGCCGCTGACGTCGGCGCTTGGGCTGCTTCTTGGAGGGGTCGTCCTCCATTTTTTCATCGCCATCCCCTACTTTGGGGGTGTCCACCATGTATATGTCATATGATGAGGTGGCTTTCCAGTGCCCTATAGGTGCTGGTTCTTGGTCATCTCCTTCATCGGCGTCCATACCGTCGATGTCTTCGGAGTCGAAGTCGAGCATGTCGGTTAGATTGTCGACAGTGGCTACAAAGTGGGTGGTGGGTGGTTTCGAATGTCTTCGTCGTCCGCATCCCAACCATGCTGACCATAGTCCGGCCAGGGCTCTCCTGACAAAGAGAGAGACTTTAGTGAATTCAGGATACTGCCAAAGGGCGAAAAGCCGAAAGACGCTCGCGAACGGTGAACTCCATGATCGGAGCCCAATCGGGTTCGACCGGAAGGTGCGGAAGATTCGAGTCCGGAACGGAGTCCGGCACCTTGGAGTCACGGGCCTTGCAAAGGACTAGGCTGGTATTCGGCTCTATCGCCGTAGAGATTGTGGCTCCTGGGGCGGCGTCCAACCGTCCGTCCCCGACTGGCGCAGTCAGCTCCGAGCTAACGGTCGGAGCGGACACCTGAGCGGCGCTCCGGGCACTGTCCGGCGGCAGAGCTAGATCATGCCCATCGTGACAGTGCGGTGCGCTCGGCTGTGGCTCGAATCCGTCGTAGATCAAGTCCCCGCAGATGTCGGCCGTGTAGTTTAAGCTTCCAAACCTGACCTGATGGCCAGGGGCGTAGCTTTCGATCTGCCGGATGGCTGGCGAATTGGCCCTTGATGCGAAAGCCGCCCGAATCACGAAGATCTATGCTGGGAGAAAAATCTCACCCTGGACCGCGTCGTGGTTGATGATCGAAGAAGCCATCGGGCCTAAGCGTGACGACACAGAGGAACTCTCAATGAAAGCACCAATGTCGGTGTCAAAACCGGTGGGTCTCGGGTAGGGGGTCCCGAACTGCAAGCGCCTAGGGCGGATGGTAACGGAGACAAGGGACATGATGTTTTTACCCAGGTTCGGGCCCTCTCGATGGAGGTAAAACCCTACTCCTGCTTGATTAATATTGATGATATGGGTAGTACAAGAGTTGATCTACCACGAGATCAGAGAGGCTAAACCCTAGAAGCTAGCCTATGGTATGATTGTTGTTCGTCCTACGGACTAAAACTCTCCGGTTTATATAGACACCGGAGAGGGCTAGGGTTACACAGAGTCGGTTACAATGGGAGGAGATCTTCATATCGAATCGCCAAGCTTGCCTTCTACGCCAAGGAAAGTCCTATCCGGACATCGGACGAAGTCTTCAATCTTGTATCTTCATAGTCCGGGAGTCCGGCCACAGGTCATAGTCCGGCCATCCGGACACCCCCTAATCCAGGACTCCCTCACCCGTGCCTGTGACCCTTACCACTGAAACATAGAAAGTCACAAACGTACATAGCCGAGTCTGCAGAGAGTTGAAGTCTGTTTAGCTAAGGAAATGTGCGGCTTGCGCAATAAACGCATGAACGTGACTCTGCCTAATACCAAAGTTTGCCTCTATGGGTTTCTCGTCCGTGCCTCTCCGTCTAAACGACTTGACGGAATTATTCGGGAAATGCATACGTTTAACATGACTCTATATACTACCACACGATGCCATTCCTGATTTGACGCCTGCGTGCCCGTGACCCTTATCAACTGAAACATAGAGCGGAACACAAACGTACATAGCCGTGGCTGCAAGAGACTTGAAGCTTGTTCAGCTAATGAAATGTACGGCATGAGCAAAAGAACATTTAGCCATAGACCGAAATGCCGTGTTCACTGTTGGCAATGTTACATATTGAGCAAAAAGGTACGGGCATTGTTTCACCACACCAACGTAAATTCCAAACCGGAAAGTGGCGGCAACATGTCACTCCAAGACTGTTTTCAGCACTTACAAGTGAATGGATCCTTTAAATCCAGGTGCTCAACGCATGCGTGCCTTAGATCCAAGTTCCCGTGTTTGCAACTTGGCGACAACGTAAGGCAAGCATGTTTAGAAGCCTTTTTGTCCCACTGAAGCACGTCTTGTTGCTGTTTGTAGAATTATTCCGTGAAGTCTTCCTGACGAAGAAACTTTATCCTCATAGTCTGCAGCTGTGCTGCGTTGAGAATAAAGAATGTCGCAAATCGAATGCTTTTCTTGCATTGCACATAGCTCTCCATTGTCAGTGACTTCAAATGAACGTCATGATGGTGCTTGCACGAACAGTCGTACGCAAGACTTTCTTCATTAGAGGATATTTCCTGAATAAACATGAAGATTTGAAATGGTTAAGCACCATAAAGAGTGATTCTGCTGGGAGAGCAAGTGAAGGAATAATTCTATAACCTTTGTTGTGATAAAAGCTTTTATTTAGTTTTGTCCTGATACTTGTCCATTTCTATATAGAGCTTTGTCCATTACATAGAAATGTAAGTGACGTTTTTTTTGTTTTTTTTGTTGTTGTTCTTGTTGTTTATTGGAGTTCTACACTATGCATGGTATGTGTTTACAATTTGTGTGAGAAGCATCACCTCGATATACGAGTTCTCCAAGCTTCGGAAGTGTTGCACCAAGGAAAAGACTTCGTGCAGGTCATAATCCATGCTGATAGACAACGTCTTGACAGAATGAACGGCTGTGGATGTCTTGACCATCGGCAAACACTTCAAGTGGAATAAAATATAATATTAGTAGAGTAAAGGTTGAATTGCATGGAACTTGTTTGTACCAATGAATGGAGGCGAAAGTATTGTTGAAAGTCAAGACGAATAATTATACGGTCATTTGTGATGCCCGATTCGAGAGAAAATATTAGATAATTTGCCCATGACCTGTAGTTTAGGTGCAGAGGTGATAACTATCTGCAACTTCTTGCAATCACCATCACAAAGCAACCATTGAAGTGACGAGGCATCTTGTATAAAAATTTTCCCAAAGATACCAGAAATGCCGATGCTCATAAGGATAGGTGAGTTTATTCTGATGCAATGGTGCCTGACATGCCAAACAAGCAGTAGAGACTCAAGTGTAGGAGAAGTAGAGCTGATGATGCTTTGTAATGAGACTTCTGATACATCAACATCTACTAGTGAGAGTGTCCTGAGCAGTGGTATTTTAAGCGCCCGTACATAATTGTCTGGTAACTTGCAAAGAGCAAAGGCGATGGTTTGGAGAGAGGAGGAAATCTAAGGGTTAAATGCTGGTGGTGATGGCATGAGCGAAGGGCATGAGAATGGCCCTATGTCCTGTTCTCTCAAGCATGGTGGGAACAGGTAGTAAAACTCGAGCACCTGGAGATTTTCCAGTCTTGGGGATCGAAGCCAGGCGTCGTATGGAGTGCTGCGGTGGAGGTAGGGCCTTGAAATGCAGAGGCGGTGAAGCGTGCTCGACGGGCGGGAGAAGATGGTCTACGGAAGATCTGAATCATCATAATGAATTATCTTCACCGACATGTTCTCCGCTAAAAACGTTCCGATGAATATTACGTGGACGAAGTTCCTCCGGTGTGGCGGAGTACGCGGTGACCAACTCGAAATGTACTTGATCTAGAGAGTTAAAAAGACGTGGGAGAGGGATCTCACGGCAGTCCATATTCAGAAGAGCGGCGCGCCATAGACGGCGCCAACGACGTGCGATGATTTGAGTACGAACGCCTTCCTTAGTGGACAGACGGGAGGTGATCTCACCGAGGTCACCGTCCGGGAGGTTGCTGATGCGGTCCGGACAAGACTGCTCTTCTTGATCCTCGGATCCAGTAGGCAGACCCTCGCCGCTTCTAGCCGCTACCGCCAAACCATCAGAAGAAGGCGTCGACGGTGGCGCGAGCCTCCCTTCGATGCTCGGGGCACCGGAGTGAACCTCCATCTCCGTCTCCATTGCTGGGATCGCGCGGTCTGCGAGCGTCGCTTTATGTGGCATGGATCTGGAGAGTCCAAGAAAGAGGGTGTGGCTAGGGTTTCGAGACCCACTTGGTCCGCCTTAAATAGCCGGAGCTTGGCCTCGGGCGACGAGCCAGACCGTTGTCAGCAGAGGAGACGTCCGTCGGACCCTTGGGTCTCCATAGCGGCGGCACGTGGCATTCACACTCGAATAGCGGCGGCACTAACGTGACTCTGGGTAAGAAAAAACCATGCCTCCATGGACTGGACGCCCGTGCCTCTGCTTGTGACCGAGTCCACCGACTTATTCTGAATACAATCAGAAAACCTTTGAGTGTGACTCTATATAATAGCACGCCATGCCTCTGAGGGTTGTATGCCCGTGCTTGCTTGTGACCCTTGACCTTTGAAAGCAGAGATAGCCTCGAACGTCGATGCCTTTACCAAGAAATAAGCGTGACGCAACTCGGTACTGAACTGTGTGTGTATGGTCTTCACGTCCGTGCCTTTAAATACAAGGAAACACGCTTTAAAAAAAAGTGTCTCTCGTATAGGCAATTCCGTGCCTCACAGAGTAAACGTCCGTGCATCTCCGCTTTGGTCGAAGTCTCACGAGCCAGCATGACTCTATGTAATACAATCGACCATGTGTAATAAGCGCATGATTTTGACCCGCCTAATACTAAAGTATGCCTCCATGGGCTTCTCGTCCAGGTGCCTCTCCGTCTAAATGAGTCATTGAATCGGTGGAACACAAACACAACCGAACATGACTCTATAATACCAAACGATGCCTTTGTGGATTTGACGCCTTTGTGCTGTGGAACCTGATGGTGAAACACGTAGAGTCACAAACGGCATATAGCCGTGGCTGCAGAGAGTGCTAGCCTGCTTTTAAAAAATGCGCTCCAGTGGTGACATGTGGAATTATTTCCTTGCACTGTGCCTCATCCTCGGGTTTTTTTTCTGAGATCTTCTCTTCCTCCTCTGTTAAGCTCTTCTGTTTTTCTTCTGAGAGTGCTAGCCCGTGCTTTTAATAGAAAACGATGCCTCTGTTAAGCTCTTGTGTTTTTTGTATGTGCGCGGTGAAGACCTAACCTAAGTGTCTATCTCGTGTTCAGTTTGTGCGATGGCTTCCGAGCGTTTTGTGCCCTATCTGAAGTATGCCTCCATGGGCATCTTGTCCGTGCCTCTCCGTCTAAACGAGTCAACGGAATCATCCAGAGAACAGACACAGACGAACATGACTCTATATAATACCACACGATGCCTTTGTGGATTTGACGCCAGTGTCTACGACCCTTATCACTGCAGAGATTTCATGTCCGTGCTTTTAAAAACAGCATCTCTAGAACTGGCCATTACGTTAATGTTCATCTGAACCCATAAACTTGGAATGAACGTGACCCAGGAAAGCAAAACACATTTGTTATCAAAGTTACTGATCACACGAGGTAACACAAGACAAAATACGAAACTTTTAGTGCACTGCTTAATAGCTTCAGATACGAGGTTCAGGGTCGTTGATGTCTACTTAGTGCGGCGAGACTTCTTTTTTGGTTGCTCGGTGCGAAGTTCCTTGATCTGTTTCTTCATAACGTATGATTCCAGCTTCAGCTTATCGCGCTGAAGTTTGAGCTGCGCTTTCTCATTCATAAGACGTTCAATGGTGGCTCTATTCTCGTCGTCCAACTTCGCGGATGTCTTGATGAAGTCTTCCACAGTATTGAACGGGTTATTCAGCTGGTCAAAGGAGAAGGTGTTAGGTTGATGCACCCTCATCGACATTAGGATGAAGCTCACCACAATGATCCATGTTTCACAACTAAATCAAGTAGCCGACAGAAAGAACAAACGAATGAAGCTGAAGCAGATCAAACTTACAGATGAGGAACCCTCGCTAGCCGAGATCTCCTGCTGTGACTGGACACAATGCTCTGGAGTAGTCTCCTTCTGCACAGCAGTGGCTGAGAGTGTTAGTATAGAGAACAGCAAGATGACTAGGGTTTCGAGACTTCGTCTGGCTTATTCACGTTTCACTACTAAATCAAGTAGCCGAAGGAAAGGAAAAACCATTGAAGCCGATGGAGAGCGAACTTACAGATGAGGAACCCTCGCCGGCCGAGATCTCGTGCTGCGACTGGCCACGGCGCTCTGGAGAAGGCTCCTTCTGCACAGCAGTGGCTGATAGTGTCAGGATAGAGAACAGCATGATGACTAGGGTTTCGAGACTCCGTCTGGCTTATTCACGTTTCACAACCAAATCAAGTAGCCGAAGGAAAGGAAAAACGAATGAAGTCGAAACAGAGTGAACTTACAGATGAGGAACCCTCGCTGGCCGAGATCTCCTGCAGTGTCTGGACACTGGGTTCCGCAGTAGTCTCCTCCTGACCAGCTATGGCAGAGAGTGTGAGGATAGAGATCAGCAAGAGGAATGGATGGCTGGCGTGGCGAGGGGGAAGAGTGTGTGGCTAGGGTTTTGAGACTCTGTCACCGCCTTTAAATAGCGGAGCACGGCCTTGGGCGACGAGCTGCACAAGGCGTCACCGGAGGGGACGTCCTCGGACCTTTGGGTTTCCGTGGCGGCGCCACGTGGCGTTCACACCGGCGTAGGTGGACACGCCCGTCGAAACGTTAGTTTTCCGCAATCAACGCACGAACGTGGCTCCGCGTTAAACACAAGTATGCCTCCCTCGGTGTCCCGACCGTGCCTGTCCTGGTAATATAGTCAACGGATGCATTTGGAACACAAATAGACACAAAGGTGACTCTCGATAATTACAGGTCATGTGTTTGTGGGCTTGACAACCGTGCACTGTGACTGAAACTACGATACACATAAAGTCGTCTTCATGCGTAAAGGACGGTGGCGGCTGCTAAACATATAAAGTCGCCTTTGTGCATTTGAGGTAAAATCTTACAACAAAAACAATTGTAACAAGGACGATGCCTTGCGATTCTATTAGGTTTCTGTAATAAACGCACAAACACGACTCCGAGTAAGAACAGACTATGCCTCTGTGGGCTTGACGTCAATGCCTCTCCTTTTGATCGAGCGCACTGACTCATTCGGAATACAATCAGAGAACCTTTACGCGTGACTCTATATAATAGCACGCCATGCCTTTGCGGGCTGTATGCCCGTGCTTGTGACCCTAGACCTTTGAAACCTGAGATAGCCACGTGCGTCGACGCCTTTATCAAGAAAGAAGCATGATGCAACTCGGTACTGAACCGTGGTTGTGTGGACTTCACGCTTGTGCTTTTAAATACAATGAAATAAGCTTTAAAAAACAGCGTCTCTCATATAGCCAATTCCGTGCCTCACAGAGTAATGCGCCTGCTTGTCGCGTAAGACAAAGGTTCAGTTCCATGGGCTGGGCATGCGTGCATCTCCGATCGGTCGAGTCTCCGCGAGCGAGCATGACTCTATGTAATACCATCGAACATGCATATTAAAGACATGATTGTGACCCTGGCTAATACTAAAGTATGCCTCCATGGGCTTCTCGTCCGTGCCTCTCCGTCTAAATGAGTCGACTGAATCATTCGGAACACAAACACAAGCGAACATGACTCTATATAATACCACACGATGCATTCGTGGATTTGACGCCTGTGCATGTGACCCTAATGACTGAAACACAAAGAGTCAGAAACATACATAACCATGGCTGCAGAGAGTGCTAGCCCATGCCTTCGTGGGCGCCACGTGCGTGCCTGTCTTTCCTACCGAGTACACCATGCTTTCATCGTCGAACAGATTCTTGTATCGAATGTGTGCATAAATAATTAAAGCAATCGAGGGGCACGCCTGCGTTCGGTCCGCGTGTGCAACAGTGCATTTCATACCTTTAAAAGCAAAATGAAAAAAGTAATTAATCTGGACCCCTCCGCTCCCAGTTGTGGCTATTTAAGTCGTTTCATGGATTGACAGGCTGTAGTCCATTTCTCCACATCCACGCCACATATAGCGGGCGCTCGAGGCCAGCGATCCCAGCAATGGAGGCGGAGATGGAGGTCTACACGGTGCCCCGGCACCAAGAGGGCGAGGCTCGCGCCACCCGGCGACTCCTTCATCCGGTGGTGCAGCGTGCTTGTTGCATCGAAGCGCCGAGGTGCGCCCTCTTTGGATCAGAGGATCAAGAGCAGTCTGGTTCGGAACGCATCAGCGACCTCCCGGACGGTGTCCTTGGTGAGATCATCTCCCGTCTGTCCACTAAGGAAGGCGTTCGTACTCAAATCATTGCACGTCGGTGGCGCCCTCTGTGGCGCGCCGTTCCTCTGATTCTGGACTGTCGTGAGATCCCTGTCGCTCGTCTTTTTAAGCCCTTAGAAACAGTTCATGTCGAAATCATCAGTAGGGCCTCTTCCTACAGTGAGGAGCTTGCTCGCATACGATACATCGGAACATGGCATCAGGGAAAAACAGTTCCTGACAATGGTTTGTCCCTTCCAGAGTCCATCTTTTCCAGCCATGTGGGCACAGTTCTCCGCCTTTGTATACCAGCATGCTACCTCCAATGCAGACCGTCTACTGTCCACACCTGGCTTGAGTCCCCCAGATTGAACAATCTCTAGGTGCTTGAGCTTCACTACTTGTTTCCATGATTCGTGAAAAAAACTGTCAAACTATCACACACATGCTCTTCATCTACGCCTTCACTACGAAGTACATCTTTTCGCTTTTTCCTCGTTCTCTCAGACACTATTCGCCGCTGGGTGTTGCCAAATACCAGACCATTATGTAGAGGTACTTGAACTACCAACTGGTCAAGAGACTTTCGCTTGTTGGGTTGATATATCAGACTTCTCGTTGCAAAGCATAATCAACTCTAGTTGCCACGCACTTTCGAGTGCTGCCGCTTTGTTTGCAATAGAGAAAGGCATCAGATCACTATAAATTCCCTAACCTTGTAAGCATCGGCATCAAGTGGTGAGATAGGAGAATTCATCATCGAGGATGCCTTGCTTCAAAGGTTGATCCATGATCTCCAGAGCAATAACATGCGGGTATTCATCGTCTCTGCACCTAAACTGAAGACATTGGGCAAATTCAGGATCTCGCATGGCTCCACAGGTCTTATGGTACTGAGATTTCACAATAATTCCAGTTGCATTTCCTTAAGAAAGTAGTTTCATGTCACCCAACCTTTTTTGTAATAATTTTATGTTTTATTTTCTATGTTATGTGAAGGGTTTCTTTGACGATCGTCAGCCTATCTACAATGCAGCAATCTGTCAAAACCTTGTTTTGGCCATGCCTTATGAAGTGGACATGGTCGTTCACTTGCTTAAGTGCCTTCCAAATCTGGAGAACTTGTTTGTTGAGGTGATGATTCTCACGCCCAATGAAAAGCTCTTATCGTACATAGTGCAACACTCCTTGCATCTCAAAAATCTTGTATTACATTTTGTCTACAATGGATACACCCTATGCCTAGGCATGTTTTTTTATTATTATTATACATACATCCGTATCTAGGGAAATGTTCGACGAACTGATTGCGGCGGGGGTCATGGAATTTATCGTTCATTTTGTCGTTCAATAGATCCTGAGTATCTTCCAACCTTTACGCGTTTTCAGGGAGGAAACGCTCCGGGTGGTGCAAGAAATTTTTGGCGTCGCAAGCACCGTGCATTTCTCAAAGAACACATCATTCATTTAAAGACAGTATCGCTGGAAGATTATGAAAAAAAATGAGAAGAACACTGAGTTTGTGAGGTTCTTTATTCTTAATGCAATGGAGCTAGACACTATGAGGATTAAGTTTCGCTTTCCCTCAGACTTCACGCAAGAATTTTACGAACAGCAACAGAAGTTGTTCATGTGGGAGAATAAAGCTTCCAAACACGCCCGTCTCAAGTTATCAGCATGCTGTAATCATCTGTGCTTGGATTTGAAACACAGGCATGTTGAATGCCTCGATTTGTCAGGTCCGTCAAGGGAACAAAAACATTTGGAAGAGAAGAGGCACTGGCTTGCCTGTTCTGCAGGGAGCGTGCGTCTAGTGCATGAGAGCGATTAGTGCTGCGGTGACGGACTGACCTTGCCTTCTTTAAATGGCAGACTGTATGTGCACATGGCCGTGACTCGCTTAATCTCAAAGCGTGCTCGGCGACCTCATATTGTATGTGCCTTCGTGTAGCGCATGTCCGTGAAACGAGTTTATGTGCGAGTACAAACTATCGAGTCACGGAGGCACAGATGTGCGTCTGCATCGAGGGAGTAAGCGAGGCTCTGTAGATTGTAGATTTTATGTGTGTCGGCACTAGTGCGGTGCTTCTATCTCACATAGGACTGTGCCTTTGACAAGTCGGGTGCCGGGTTATCAATGACACATAGGGTGTGCCTTTGACAAGTCAGTGCCAGGTTATCAGAGGCATGGTTCCCCATGCCAAAGAGACATATGTGCCTTGCTAAATTATAGTAACCCATGCCTCATTGAATGATGCAAGACGAAATATTGTTGGATGCGCCTCGCTAGCAGCACGTTTCTTTGAAATGTAAAATATTCAGAAGATCAATATTTGATGTGCGTAGACCGTCACACACCCTCCCAGAGATTGCAAAAAATGAGATACATGCCTTTAGTCAAGTAACCAGGTCCAAGCATAAACTTATACTAGACGAGTATCCCTTGCAATGTTTTGGAAGAAGGCAACTGTCAATGATCATTCTTCGAGTATTGCCTTCATCATCAAGAGGTCATCACTGTTCGCAAACCCTTGCCCCAAAAGATCATAGATGACGCTTTGCATCTTGATTCTATTCTCCTTCAGCTTATGCATCTCCTCCTTCAGAAAATCCTTGTCCAGCTTAATATCACCCTTGTCGTCCTTAAGATTATGAATGGCACTTGTGAGAGACCTCTGAATGCGCTTGATGTCTTTATCAAAGATACCCATCTGCTTCTTCTGCCTGCCAATCTTCATGGTAGTTACATTACTTCTTTCCACAGCTCCAACAAGATCCTCGAGCTTAAGGTTCACTTGTTCAATATCCATTTTAAGCCTGCTTATCTCTTCATCCTTTGCTTGCAACATTCCCCAGAGCTTGAGTAGGCACCTCTACATAATGACAGGCCATGGGCGGTCAACCCATTCGACGACTCCACAGTTCACGCCTCTCTGCGAACAAAAGGAACAAAATAAACAGAAACTATTAATACGGTGCATTTGAGCTCCGGAATATAACAAAGTTCACATATACTTGCTTCATAACCTCATTCAACTAACTATGAACAGGTGTTTGTGCAGCGTGGCATGTGAATGGTTAGGTACCCACAACACTAATTATGGTACTTCGCCCATTTGTCCTCATGGGAGTTATTTCATAATTGTACTTAGTTTCTTTTAAGCCAGCTTGAATTAATCTGGAGCTAGCTCTGCAGTCAAGTTATTTAGAGTTTTTTTTGACGAATATACTGACCATTAAACAGAAGGCCCATTTGTAAACAAACATGAGAGTGTCTAGATCACTTCTTTTGTTTTCAGTGACGTAAAATAAGTAGTGACCTTTAGCCTTTTATGTAAAGTAAAAGGACTACACAATGTTTCTACAATCAACGGAAAACATCGGAAGAAATAAGTCTTCTTTGGAAGATTATAAGTCCTATATCCAAACAGTTTGATTCAATAAGAAAGTAGCTCGGATTTTAAAGCGACTAACTTTCACAGCACAGCCATAGAACCTCCTCCCGTGTCACTTCCTTCAAAAGCCACACACGAGAGGCTTGGTATCATGGAGAAACGTAGTAGAGAGGACGGTCGAGCTCTTTGCCACGTAAATCATGGTCTGGATGGTATCGGGGTTCTCCTACAAGGACACATGAATGTTTATAGCTTCGAGATCTTTTGTTTGGAAAACAAACCCCAGTTTAACGCTCCGCATGTAGCGAAATCACCTACATAGAAATCAAAATCCAGCTCAAGGAAGTAAAGCCTTCCATCCTCCTCTTGTCCAGAACTTTTGTGTCGACATGGCCCGGAGGATGAGCAGGATCTTGATGCCATAGGCGGCGTCTAATTCGAGAGGAGAGAGAGAGAGACAGAGAGAGAGAGAGAGAGAGAGCGCGAGAGATAGAGAGAGGGGGGGAAAGATACAGTGAGAGAGCGAGAGGACTTCGACATGGTCCGGCTCGACCAAATACTCCACCTACTCGCCAGACCCACCAACCACCACCCACTTCCCCCATCCTTTTTTTGCGCTGGGATGGCAAGGAGCCATTTACTATTGTCAGTATTAGTTTCAGCTTTGGCGAGCGAGTACAAAAATTACTTCCCTCTCCATAATTACTCCATAAATACATCGTTTTGTTCGTCTTCTCTCCTGAGTCACTTGCTCTTCCGCTCCCCTTCGTCTCTGGTTCCTTCCGTCTTTCTTGCTTCGTCTTCCTCACTCTATAGTCCACACAGATGGATTCTGATTAGCCCACTTGCTCTGAAATCTGATTAAGTTTTCTCCCTTATGCTTAATACTTACGCCTTCCTTGTATTTGTGTTTTTTAGATGGATTCCTGTTTTATGTTACCCTTTTAATATTAGTTTTGTGTTAATATCTTACCTCTTTTAAGAGGTTCTATAGGGGAATAATCTTGGAGGGCAACAGGTTGATTTTTTTTCAGTTAGTTCGCTGCAAGTTGTAGATTTGAGGAGCTACGTAAGTGTTTTTTCATTTTTTATAGAGACACTAAGATCGAGGGATATCACCGTAGCTTGACATTCGTTCCGCTCTATCTTACTCGTTGAAACAAGTGTGTATCGGTTGATATAGAATCCTTTAATTCTTTGTGCCATTAGTGGATTGTTGAAACATTTTTTTAATAATTAATGAACCTGAGTCTTACATATTGTTACATCTCGCAGACAAAGATGGCGTGTGAGCTTACATATTGTTACATCTCGCAGACAAAGATGGCGTGTGATGTTTGCAGGAACCTCAACTGTCCTGGTGTTGAATCTGATGTTGCCCAATCTTTCTTGATTGTGTCTTTGCCTCGTTCTTATGAGTCATGCCCGGTAAGTTATCTTTATTCCGCATGATCGGCAACCACACTTATTAGATTCGGGCGAACTATCTGCGCATGCTTGTTTTTATTTATACGCCTTGATGTAATGTAATTAGAAGTTCAATTGTTTTGTATAGGTTTAATTAAATGTCATAGATGGTGGATGTGCCCGTGCCTGAAAGCCAGGAAATTTTAAGGAAAAAAAACACTTTCATGCATTTTTTCCTGAAAATCAGTAAAACATTTATTTACCTTTGTCTTAATTTTACTTTTATGCAGTATGTCCCATGCTACTACCGGAATCAGGTCCTTTCTTTGGTCTCTTTATGGAAAGATGAAGCTTTCGAGGATGGTTTTGAAGACGAAGATTTTGACCTTGTGTTACGGCACTCTTGAGGAATTGTCTTACAAGATTAAGTTTCTGATTGCAACCACATGTCTAAGTTTCATGGACCTGGATGGGAAAAGTTGATACGTGACTATGATCATTTTATGGTGATATTATAAAATTGGATTTGCAAGCGGAAGATTTCTTCTTTCCGATTGACTTGATGTTTAGTGAATCTCGAGGAGGTCATAAAGCGTTTCCCAAACCTTCCGTTTAGTGCGTTACGATCGCTTATCAATATTTGTTCTAGTTTAACATTTATCTATTATAATTTTACTGTGGTGTGCCGTTGATATCTATGTGCTTAATCTTTGCAATATAATGTATTAAATCTTTCTTTGTACTCACAATGTAGTTTAAAACTGTAATTTCCCTTTTAAAAGCCAATATTTGTTTATTTTAGTTTTAACTGTTGTATTCATTGCTTCACACATGGTGGCTAATACATGGTTGTATTTATTTAGCCCTCGAGGCCTCGGGTTTATCGAGAAAGGAGCTACATAGGCAGGGCAGTCTACACCGGGGCATAAAACTTTCCTATATCGACATGGCTTGCATGATTAAACTAGTCCTAAATGCTAAACGCATCCCTGCCATTACCTTTGTGCACCGTCTATGTTTCACCAACGTTCACCACGTAATAGTTTGGTGCGTCGTTGTTTCTTTCTCTAAACCACAATCAACATGCGTGTCTTAAGTAATCTAATGCCAGAATAATTTGTTATTGTACAGAAAATCCCAGCTATTGTTACCAATGATCTTAGGATGAAACTTGGATTTTTACCTCTCAAGGGAAGCATCAGGCTTGTTCAAATTTTCAGCAGCATTGATTTGCCTGGCACCTATTGTATACACAAAGATGGAAGGATGGCGATCACTGGGATTTCTGCTTTTGCAAATGCAGCCAGGCTGACAGTTGATTACGTTGTACTCATCGGTATGGAGTGGCACACTGTGCGCAGGGAGGACTCGCTCTCACTTGTGATCACCGGTCTTTAGACCACATAAATTTGAACTACTATGGTATTAAGTTAAGTATCGTACGTGTGTTATTTCAAACTATGGCGCAGTTGAAATCCTCGTAGTACATACCTAATAGAACTTATCGGTTGAAATTCTTATTAGGACTATGGGCCCGAAAGCGGATCACGATCCTAAGCGTGGTTGTTGTACATTTGTTGTTGTTGTTCTGGTTGTTGTTGTTGTTGTGGATGTGTCTCTTGGTTAGACATGTTTGCTCAGAGAGGCACTTGCACCTAGTGCAGGTTCAGTTCTGTGTTAAGAAGACTCATGGTCATGCCTTTGTGTTGATTAACTTAGCTGACTTTGTACAGTAAGAGAGGCACAACCGTGAAGTTAGTGAAGGCACTGTCATGTAGTATAAGAGATGCAATTACGCCTCCCGGTTGTCATTATTTTAGCTGGGGCGTGTCCTCGAGATCGGCACATTAATCGAGCAAGCGGTGCGGTCGTCGTCCCCATGTCAAAAAGAATAGCTGCGATCGGCGGCGTCCGTGTTCGATATAAGCATTACAAAGCGTGGCGCTCAAGCGGACAACCATGCCCTCATGGCACTCATGTCCGTGCCTCTTCTTACGAGCGTCTCGCGGAATCATTCCGAACACAAATACAGGATACCATGCCGTACCTTCACGGGACTCATGACCGTGCGAAGAATATACCACACCGGCGTCTCGAATAGGCCATTCCGTGCCTCACAGAGTAAACAGTGGGTGCTCACCATGACTTCGAACCAAACTGTGCCTTTCTCCGATTGACGCCCATGCCTCTCCATCTGATCGAGTTGGCGGAATTATTCTGAAACCAAACACAGACGAGCGTGACTCTACTTAATACCACACCAAGCCTATGCCTCTCGACTCCTTGTGCCTCACAGTGTCTGATCACACTCGCCCATGTTTCTGTCGAAACAGTGAACAGTGGGTGCTCACTGTTGAAGCTGACCGGCCATACCTCGCCGTCCGAATGAGTCGACAGAAACAATCGAAACCGAAACACGGGCGAGTGTGACTCTATATAAAACAGTGCCATGCCTTTGTGGGCTGCACGACAGTGCCTGTGACCGGAAATATCGCAGAGAGGCGCGAAAGCCCACGCGTTTATGAGTACAAGTCATGACGCTACCTGGTACAAAAATGTGGCAATACGAACTTCAGGTCCGTGTTTTGCTTGAAAAACGTGGGATCGTGATATGCGTTCTTTGCTTGAAAAACGTGCCTTCTACATCCACGCGTCAGTGCACCTAACAACAAAGGAACGAACCCTGACGGTGCCTTTGTGGGCTGAACGGCCGTGGCTCTCCGTCTGATCGAGTAGACAGAATTATTCGGAACACAAACACACGGGATCTTGACTCTATATTATACGGAAGCATGCCTTTTAGCGCCGCACGCCCGTGCCTGTGACCCTTAACACTGTCACAAGTCATGTCGCTGCCTGGTACAGAACCGTGGCTATATTCACTTCACGCCCGTGCTTCTAATAAAAGAAGTGCCACGGAACTTAGCACGAAGCCGTAGCTTTTAAAAACAAGGAGCTTATGCTTTTAAACACCTCGACTGTCGAACCAGCTACTCGCAAAGTAAACTTTTAGTGTTAACAACTAAACCCATTTCATTTTGTTTCCATAATAAACGTACGAAATGTGACGCTCCGACAGACCCAACCATGCCCTCATGGCATTCATGTCCGTGCCTATTCTTCTGAACGTCTCAACGAAATCATTACAAACACAAATACATGATACCATGCCGTGCCTTCCTGGGACCCATGACCGTGCGCAGAATATACCACACCAGCGTCTCTCGAGTAGGCCATTCCGTGCCTCCACGGAGTAAACGTTGGTTGTTCACCATGACTTGAACCAAGCTACGCCTTTCTGCGATGAATGCCCGTGCCTCTCCGTCCCGATCGAGTCGGCGGAATTATTCCTGAAACCAAACACAGCAAGCGTGACTCTACATAATACCACACCATGCCTATGCCTCTCGACTCACTTTGTGCCTCACGAGTATGCGAGTCACACTACGCCCGTGTTTACTGTCAAAAGCGATGAGCGATTGGGTGCTCACTGTTTAAGCTGACCGGCCGTGCCTCTCCGTCTGAACGAGTCGACAAAAGCAATCGAAACCGAAACATGGGCGAGTGTGACTCTGTATAAAATAGTGCCATGCCTTTGTGGGCGCTGGCGATTACTGTGACCGGGAAATATCGCAGAGGCGCGCGAAGCCGCAGCGTTTATGAATACAAGTCATGGCGCTACACGGTACAAAATGTGGCAATCTGAACTTGGTCCGTGTTTTGCTTGAAAAAGCGATGGGATCGTGATATGCGTTCTTTGCTTGAAAGCGTGCCTTCTACATCCACGCAGCGTCGGTCGCCTAAAACAAAGGGCGAACCACGGCGGTGCCTTTGTGGGCTGAGCGGCCCGTGCCTCTCCGTCTGATCGAGTAGAGCGAAATTATTGAACACAAACACACGGGATCTTGACTCTATATTATACGGAAGCATGCCTTTTTAAGCGCCGCGACGCTCCGTGCTGTGACCCATAACACTGTCACAAGTCATGTCGCTGCAGTGCAGTAACCGTAGGCTGTATTCACTTCACGCCCGTGCTTCTAATAAAAGAAGTGCCACGCAACTCAGCACGAAGCCGTAGCTTTTAAAAACAAGGAGATTACGGTTTTAAACACCTCGACTGTCGAACGAGCTACTCGCAAAGTAAACTTTTAGCGTTAACAACTAAACCCGTTCTGTTTTGTTTCCATAATAAACGTACGAAACGTGACGCTCCGACAGACCCAACCATGCCCTCATGGCATTCATGTTCGTGCCTCTTCTTCTAAACATCTCAACGGAATCATTTCGAACACAAATACAGGATACCATGCCGTGCCTTCCTGGGACCCATGACCGTGCGCAGAATATACCACACCAGCGTCTCTCGAGTAGGCCATTCCGTGCCTCACAGAGTAAACAATGGGTGTTCACCATGACTTCGAACCAAACTGTGCCTTTCTGCGATGAATGCCCGTGCCTCTCCATCTGATCAAGTCGATGGAATTATTCTGAAACCAAACACAGACAAGCGTGACTCTACATAATACCACACCATGCCTATGCCTCTCAACTCACTTTGTGCCTCCACAGTATCTTGAGTCACACTGCCGCGATGTTTACATCAAAACAGTGAACAGTGGGTGCTCACTGTTGAAGCTGACCGGCCGTGCCTCTCTGTCTGAATGAGTCGACAGAAGCAATCAAAACCGAAACACGGGCGAGTGTGACTCTGTATAAAACTGTGCCATGCCTTTGTGGGCTGCACGACAGTGCCTGTGACCGGAAATATTGCAGAGAGGCGCGAAAGCCCACGCGTTTATGAGTACAAGTGTGTCAATCAAATGGAGGCATGGAGTCCGACTTGTTGCCACTGTCCGATGTCACTGTTCTCGCAGCAACATCACAATAAACTACTACTTTTTTCTGATAAATGGTGTTTTGCAACACCTGCGTCCTCCAAAAAGTCTTTCCAGATCCACCACACCCGTCGCTCATATATGGAGTCCGATGCATCTCGTACCAAGAGGGCAAGGCTCGTGCCACCGACGACGCATTCCGCTGGGTGTTTGGCGGTACCGGCGGGGACCGGTGAGGGTCCGCCCACTAGATCCGAGACACGCAGGAAAAAACTTCGTCCCGATCGCGCCAGCGATCTCGGGACGTCATCCTAGGTGAGATCATCTCGTCTCCCCATCGAGGGATAGCACCCGTACTCGCATCTCGCTTCGTCGATGGCGTCCTTTATGGCCCATTGCCCTACGAATCTCGACTGCCATGGGATCCTGCCGCTCGTCTTTTTAAGCCTCTAGAAATAGTTCATATCGAGAAAAATCTACGTGGCGCCTCCCTGCACGGGAGCTTCGCCACTTGGCGCGAAAACTTCGATGCCCTCGCAAATCGTACTGACTACTCGACCCTTGCGGAAGCCATCCTCTCCGCCCATGAAGCGCGATTCACCGTCTCTGCATGCGGCGTGCTACCTCCAGTCCAGATCCTCCGCCGTCGGCGCTTTGGCTGAAATCATCAAGCTGAACAATCTCGAGGTGCTCGAGTTCTATTACACGTTCCCAGATTTGATTGAGAGAGTGTGTCGTACAACCACTCACAACCATCATCCGCACCTTTTGCACCCGGCGTCCTTCTCTCGCTTTGCATCCTCCTACACACTGCCACCTTTGCTCTTTGCCAAATACCCGAGACGATTCGTTCGGGCTCTTAAACTACCACTGCTCAAGAGACTTTCACTCGTGGACGTTGTTATATCAGACATCTCGCTTGAAAGCATCATCCACTATAGTTGCCCCGCACTCCGGTGCCTTCTGCTTACTTGGAATATGGAAAGCCGTTGCATACAAATAAACTCATGTAACCTTGTAAGCATTGGAATTCAATGTGGACATGGCGAACTTGTTATAGAGGATGCGCCGTCACTTCAGCGGTTGCTTCACAGTATTATCAGTAGAAACTTGCGAGATAAGCTGTCATATGCGCACCCTAAAGCTGGAGGCGTGGGCAAATTCCATGATTTTTCTCTGAATCCAAGGTCACACGTAACCCTCACAGTTATCCGGTACCTAGTTTTCAGCTGCATTTGTCCGAAAGTAAACAAATTTCATGTAATAGAACCTTTTGTTCAATTTTTAAAATCGTTATGCATGCACCATACGGGGTTTGCCGACGGTGAGCTTTGTCAGCGGTGCTTCAAGCGGTCAAGACTTTGCTTTCGTCAAGGTGTGTTTTGAAGTGGACGTGGTTGTTTCCCTGATGCAATGCTTTAGAAGCCTTGAGAACTTGTTAATCGAGGTGATGATTCTCACACACATTGAAAACCCATAACATGCATACTGCACTACTTCTACTGTATCTCCGTTTTTAGAGCTTAAGTATTTTCATTCTTCATGTACATCTAGGGAGGACTCCATTGCGGAGAAACAAATACATGGCGTGGTAAGCACCAACCGTTTGTCAAACGAGATGACTTCCGTTTGAAGACAGTAACGCTAGATGACTATGAACCCTGCTTGGAAAACATTGAATTTGTGAATTCTTTGTTCTGAATGCAAGAAAGCTTGAGACCATGAGGCTTAACTACCGTTTCGACCAAGACTTCACGGAAGAATTTTACGAAAAGCATCAAAAGGATCTTCTGTGGCACAAAAAGGCTTCTGAACATGCTCGCCTTATATTGTCAGGAGCATGCAAGCACCGGTTATTTTATTTAAAACTCACGCATGTTGAATACCTGGATTTGACGGAACCATTCAGTTGTGACTGCTGGACACAAAGCTGGAGTAAGTTGTTCAAGGTTGCAGGTTTACATGTTGTTGCGCCCTTTTGAACGTGCGTTTTGTCTAAACACGAGCAGACAACCCTTGTAGTATTTTGTACCGTACGTAAGCTTGCCATAACAATCATTGACCAGAAAGTGTTGTCCTGTGCAATTGGAAGTGTTGTATTTGTGCAAGCGTCCGTGTCTTCAAGCACATTGAATGTTTAGCGGAAAGATTACGAGTATTTTACCGACCGCGGCAGCTTGACTCTTTGTTGAAATGCACGGTACCATGTTCCCACTGATAATGAACTCGTCAGTAGGAACCTTTCCAATACTGAAGCAAGTCCATGATTCGTAGGCCAAAAAAAACCATGTGTCTCGTGACATGACGGCTATTCTTCGTCTTGAGTTCAGACTTTCTCTAGAAACTTCACAATCGTGATTTTCTAACCGAGTACCATGGAGGTTGGTACACGTACATGTAGAGACCTTACTTCGGCGCCTTCTGCGCACTCTTGCACCCGAGAGAGGTTTATCTTGAGCAGGGCACGGAGAAAGCACGCCCGTGCATGTAGTGGCTCCCCAACAGTGCCTCTGACACCTGCATCTACATGCCTCACGTCACATAAGCGGTGACTGTTAGGTTCCCGTGGAACTAGACGCCCGCGGGTCCAGAGAGCTCACAATGGTGTCTCTCGAACAGAGCATTCTCACCACAGTTTTGTATATCCATTTTGATCTACACTCATGCCTAAGAGGCTTCATTTCCGTGCCTCCTGTGTTTCAGTACACGTGTCCCACATGACACTTGCCGTGACCTTTGTGGTTGCACAAAATACACACCCGTGCCTCCATAGCCGAGTATTCGGATCCATGCCTCTGCCACCATAACTTTGTGCATCCAAATGGTTGACAATAAATGCGTGCCTGTAGAGGCTAGACTTCGGTGCCTCCGGAGCGTGCACCGTTGTACCTCACGTGCCACAAGCCGTGGCTGTTACGTTCCCCTGAACACACCCGGGACATGGATCCAGAGACTCCACAACCGTGTCTTTTCAACTGAGAGTTCGCAGCCATGCCTCTGTAGAGGCTTCAATGGGGTCGGTGCTTGCACAGACTACAATTAGGTGCCTCCAGCGCCTGCACGCACGTGCCTCACATGACACTTGCCACCGTGTCGTGGCTCCACACCACCGTGTCTCTCTGAGACCGCTGGCCGATGCGTCCTTAACTGAGTATGCCGAACTTTGGCTCTGCTACCAAACTTCTCTTGTATACGGACGGTTGATAGCCGTGCCTCGTGCAGACACACATCTGTCGAAGCTGTGACTATTCCACCACGTCTATCGAAATCGCTAACCCTCTTCCCAGATCCACCGCACAGAGAGCTGCAACGGAGGCGGCACGAGCTCGGCAATGGAGATGAAGAAGAGTGCCTCTAGCATCAAGAAGTCGAGGTTCGCGGTTGTACCCGTTCTCTCTAAGCTCGCTAGGAGGAGCGACCGTGGCCCACCCATTGGATCCGAGAACCATGTGGAGTCTGGTCCAGACCGCATCAGCGATCTCCCGGACGCCATCCTTGGCGAGATCATCTCGTAAATGCGCCCATAAAGGAAGGCATGCGCACACAAGTGCTCGCATCTCGGTGGCGCCGCATATGGCGCACCGCACCACTCGATATCGACTTCCGTGTGATCCTTGATACTCCTTCTACGAGATCTCTGGAAAAAATTTGTTGCCAAATCATCCACGTTCTCCCGGGCAAGCAAATCGTCCAAGAAACATACGTCGGAACTCAATGCCGACATCTAAGTTGCAACTGTGGCGGAGAATCTGTCGCCGATGGCTTCAGTCTTCCTGTATCTGTCCTCTCCGATCACGAGGGCCCGATTCGCCGCCTCTGCATCCCAACAAGCTACCTCTGAAAGCACAAGTGCTCCCTAGGTGGTTTTGGTAATTAATGTCAACATATCTCTTGTTGGACTAACACTTTTATCTAGCATATTTCAGATAAGTTCAACATTGGAGTGGAATGGACTAAAGGATGTGGGAACTACTTCAAGATGCTAAGGACAAAGGATTGGCTCAAGCTTCAAGCTCAAGACTCTTCATTTTACATTTCAGTGATCCAAGATCACATTGAGTCTATAGGAAAAGCCAATACTATCAAGGAGGGATGAGGTGTTGCTTAATGAGCCTCTTGCTTCATGTGCTTAGTGATATGCTCCCAAACCCTCAGCTGCTTTCCCACATCCACAAATGACCTAAACCGAAAGCCAAAATCGGTCACACCGATTCTTCCAATCCAGCCACCGATTCCAAAAGTCATAGCCGCGCCACAAACCCTAGGCAAATCGGTCTTACCGATAGGGATCTCGGTCTCACCGAGATGGGATTGTAATCTCTCTGTGTATGTCCATTATCAAAATCGGTCTCACCGAGTTTGAGCAATCGGTACTACCGGGATTACAATGCAAACATCCTGGTTGACTCATTACCAAAATCGGTTCCACCGAGTTTGATAGTCGGTCCAACCGAGTTTGCCTGACCAACTCTCTGGTTAGCTTGTTACCAAAATCGGTCCTACCGAGTTTGTGTAATCGGTCTCACCGAGATTACGTTATTCCCTAACCCTAACCATATCGGTCCTACCGAGTTGCATTTCGGTCCCACGGAAAATCCTAACGGTCACTAAATTTGCTAAATCGGTCTGACCGAGTTTCTCAATTCGGTCCCACCGAGTTTGGCAAATTGTGTGTAACGGTTAGATTTTGTCTGGAGGCTATATATACCCCTTCACCTCCTCTTCATTCGAGGAGAGAGCCATCGAGGTGAACCTACACTTCCGATTATCCTATTTACGAGAGAGAACTACCTACTCATGTGTTGAGGCCAAGATATTCCATTCCTACCATATGAATCTTGATCTCTAGCCTTCCCCAAGTTGCTTTCCACTCAAATCTTCTTTCCACGGATCCAAATCCTATGAGAGAGAGGTGAGTTTGGGGAGACTATCATTTTGAAGCTTACAAGAGCAAGGAGTTCATCATCAACGCACCATTTCTTACTTCTTGGAGAGTGGTGTCTCTTAGATTGGCTAGGTGTCACTTGGGAGCCTCCGACAAGATTGTGGAGTTGAACCAAGGAGTTTGTAAGGGCAAGGAGATCGCCTACTTCGTGAAGATCTACCGCTAGTGAGGCAAGTCGCCCGTGGGTGGCGGCCATGGTGGGATAGACAAGGTTGCTTCTTCGTGGACCCTTCTTGGGTGGAGCCCTCAGGTGGACTCAGCAACGTTACCCTTCGTGGGTTGAAGTCTCCATCAACGTGGATGTCACGATAGCACCACCTATCGGAACCACGCCAAAAACATCCGTGTCTCAATTGCGTTTGAATCCTCCAAAACCCTTCCCTTTACATTCTTGCAAGTTGCATGCTTTACTTTCCGCTGCTCATATACTCTTTGCATGCTTGCTTGCTATGTGTTGTGAATGTTAAACTTGTGCCTAAACTCCACTTAAACTTAAAATTGCTAAAAACTGCAACTTTGGTACTTAGTGTCTAATCCCCTCCCCCTCTAGACACCTCTTCTCAAGGTCCTACAAGTGGTATCAGAGCATTGGTCTCCATTGCTTTGGTTTAATCACCATTGGAGGAAGATGGATGAGTCTACTTCTGGGAGTCTTAGACATAGAGTGCCTATTCTTGATGGAGAGTATTTTCATGAGTGAAAAAATGAGATGCTTGTAATTTTCAATCAATATCATTTGAACAAGTGCATTGCTAGTCCTTGTGCACCTTGTGTTGATCCTATGCATCCTACCCTTGATGAGTCTATTGACATGATTAGAAATGTTAGAATTGTTAATCTTATCACTAGAGGCTTGCCTAGAAACTTGATTATAAAACTGCCTACTCTTGAGTGTGCCTACACTATATGGAAATTTCTTGAGGAACGATTTCCTGATTATTCTTTGAAAAATCTTGATGAAATTCTTCATAAGTCTATTGCCTTGAGTAAGATGAATTCTAGTGATCCTATGTTTGGTGATCGTCTATTTGAGCTTACGAGCCTCATGCGTGCCAAAGGAAATGTTGGTATTATTAGTGATATTATTTCCGAAGCTATAAAAATTCATAAACAAGATCATTGTCAAACTCACTCTAATGAATCACCCTCTCTAGGATTTGATCCACCACATGACGATGTTGAACATGGATACTATGATGAGGATGATGATAGTGACTTCGATCTTCATGATGCAATGAGACATTTTGGTCTTATGGCAAATCTTCGGGGATATATGTCAGGAGGAAAGGAATGGGTTCTTGATAGTGGATTTACCGATCACATGACCGGAGATAAAGACATGTTTCATGAGCTTGCTGATAATGATAGTCCTCGAAAATATGTCACTTTCGATGACAACTCAAAGGGTAAGGTGGTTGGCCTCGGTAAGGTGGCCATCTCACATGATAGCTCCATACAAAATGTCATGCTCGTTGAATCTCTTGGATACAACTTACTTTCAGTATCTAGACTTTAGCGACTTTGGTTTCAATGTCTTTATTCTTGAAGTTTATTGCCAAGTGTTTTGTCGAGACAATCATAAAATGGTCTTTACCGGTATACGTAGAGGTGATCTTTACATTGTTGATTTCACTAAAAAGGCTCAACCTAAAACTTGCTTCATTGCTAAATCCTCAAAAGGTTGCTATGGCATAGACGACTAGGTCACGTTGGCATGAGAAACCTTGACAAGCTTATTAAAGGAAATCATATCCTTGGAGTTAATGATGTCATATTTGATAAGGATAGACTTTGCAGTGCTTGTCAAGTAGGTAAACAGGTTGGAGGAAGGCATCCTGTGAAGAACATCATGACCACAAGGAGGCCACTTGAGCTACTTCACATGGATCTTTTTGGTCCCAACTCTTATAAGAGTCTCGGTGGAAATTCTTTTGGTCTAGTCATAGTTGATGATTTTTCAAGATTTACGTGGGTATTCTTTCTCGATGATAAATCGCAGGTCCAAAAGATCTTCAAAAGCTTATCGCTAGGAAGGCCCAAAATCAGTTTGAAGTGAAGATCAAGAAGGTTCGAGCGACAGCGGAGCGGAGTTCAAGAGCATAAATGTGGACACCTTTCTTGTGAAGAAGGGATTTCACACGAGTTCTCGGCTACATACACACCTCAACAAAATGGAGTTGTTGAAAGGAAGAACGGGACAGCTCATCGAGATGGCGAGAACGATGCTTGATGAGTACAAGACGTCAAGCACTTTTGGGCAAAGAGGTTGAGACAGCTTGTCATGCAACAAATTGCTTGTATCTTCACAAGCTACTTTCGGCAAGGCGGCATACGAGGCTCCTCATCGGTAACAAACCCCAAGTTGGATACTTTCGGTATTAGGCTCAAAGTGCTACATTCTTGATAAGCACCGTCGTTCTAAATTTGCTCCTAAGTCTCATGAAGGTTTCCTACTAGGTTATGGCTCAAACTCTCACACATACCGTGTCTACAACAATTTCACCGAAGGTTGAAGAGGCGGTAGATGTGAAGTTTGATGAATCTAACGGACTGCATAAGTAGAGCAATTGCCAATTGATGTAGGAGACAAAGATCCCTCGGAAGCAATCCAAGACTTGTCTATTGGCAAGGTCCGTCCAGCGGAGGTGAAGGAGAGTACCTCGATGCATCCAAGTGGAAGCTTCTACTTCACGACAAGGTGAACCAAGAGTTGATACGGAAGCATCCACAAGTGGGACACGCCAAGATGAAGGAAACGAGGAAGTGCATCAAGATGAACGTCAACAACCTCCTTCTCCACCACGACAAGAGAATGACAACTCCAACAATGAAGAAGGCCAAGAAGAAGAAGGTGAAGAAGAAGTTCAACCAAGAACCAAGCAAAAGCTTTCACGAGTTCGAGCAAGAATTGCTAAAGACCATCCCATCGACCAAATCTACAATGATATTCAAACCGGGAGAATCACTCGCTCTAAAACTCGTTTAGCTAACTTCTGTGAAAACTATTCTTTCATCTCTAGCATTGAACCTATGAAGGTTGAAGAAGAATTGGAAGATCCGGATTGGATAAATGCTATGCATGAAGAGCTACACAACTTTGAGAGGAACCAAGTTTGGACATTGGTTGAGAAGCCGACAACAACCACAACATCATTGGTACCAAATGGGTGTTTCGCAACAAGCAAGATGAAGATGGACAAGTAGTTAGCAACAAAGCACGTCTAAATCGCCCAAGGCTACACACAACTCGAAGGTATGGACTATGGTGAGACTTATGCTCCTGTTGCTAGACTTGAGTCCATTCGAACCTTACTTGCCTATGCTAATCATCATGATATCACATTGTACCAAATGGACATTAAAAGTGCTTTTCTAAATGGTAAAATAGAGGAGGAAGTTTATGTTAAACAACCTCCGGCTTTGTCAATCTAAGAAACCCAATCATGTTTACAAACTTCACAAAGCTCTTTATGGTCTTAAACAAGCTCCTAGAGCATGGTATAAATGCTTGACCAAGTTCCTTATTGAAAAGGCTTTGAAATTGGGAAAATTGATTCCACACTCTTTACAAAAAGGGTTAATGGTGAACTATTTGTGTGCCAAATCTATGTTGATGATATTATATTTGGTTCAACTAACCCTCATTTAGTGAAAAGTTTGGGAAGCTAATGTCGGGAGAAGTTTGAGATGTCTATGATGAGTGAACTCAAATTCTTTCTTGGGTTGCAAATCAAGCAAACTAAGGAAGGTACATTTGTCTCTCAAGCGAAGTACACTAAGGACTTATTCAAGAAGTTCAATATGCAAGAGTGCAAAGGTATGTCTACACCCATGCCTACTAGTGGACATCTTGACTTGACCAAAGATGGTGAACCAGTTGATCAAAGGTTTATCGCTCTATGATTGGTTCATTGTTATATCTATGTGCTTCACGTACCGATATTATGCTAAGTGTGTGCATGTGTGCACGATATCAACTGCTCTAAAGAATGTCATCTTAAGGCTGTGAAAAGGATAGTGAGATACTTAATACATACACCAAATTTTGGCATTTGGTATCCTAAAGTGCCTCTTTCGATCTTGTCGACTACTACGACTCGGACTATACCGGAGACAAGGTTGATAGAAAGTCCACTTGGTGCTTGTCAATTTCTTGGTAGATCTCTTGTGTCTTGGTCCTCAAGAAACAAAACTTCGGTATCCTTATCCACCATTGAAGCGGAGTACATTGCGGCGCTGGTTCATGTTGTGCTTTCGATTACTTTGGATGACCCAAACTCTTAAAAGATTATGGGATATATGTGAAACATGTTCCATTGCTTTGTGACAATGAAAGTGCTATCAAAATTGGTCATAATCATGTGCAACATTCTCGAACTAAGCATATTGAAGTTTGTCATCATTTCAGTCGAGATCATGTTGCTAAGGGTGACATTGATCTTAAGCATGTTCGCACCGAAAAGCAATTAGCGGATATATTCACTAAACCTCTTGATGAGAAAGTGTTTTGCAGGTTGAGAGGAGAATTGAACATCATTGATGCTTCAAACTTGGAGTAGAAACTCCATTGGATACATGCAAGACATGGGCTTATGACTAATCCTTGATATTTCTCTTATGATGAAAATCTTATGTCTTGGATATATTTGTATCTTGCATGTTATCTAACTCATTTAGGTACTTGGTTGAATCAAATTCCATGAGATTGTAACCTACTCACATCTTGAGCAATCTCTACATCACCAAGTCCCTATACAAAGGTGGTTGAAGACAAGGAAGCACGAAACCATTTAAACATATCCTTTGACAAATTCTATGTTAAGCTTCATGATTGTCATTTTTGGATACACAAGTTCTCTTCCTTGCAAGAACTAACCCATGTAGGTAGATGGACTCAAATTCTAAGTGGTGCTCCCAACTCTTGATGAGCTACATCAACCTTGAGCAACCCACACAAGTTCAACTACATGATCAACACCACCAACCAAGGTATGTTATTCCATCTTAGAGAAGCTTTACTCCGAGACATGAGCTAAAGCAACTCGACAAGATGTGAATACATCAAGATGCTTAAGCGAAAAATGGTAACCCCATTTTGATCTTAAACAATGAGTATGACCTATGATCAAGTGATCTCACTTGACTCCTAAGTCAATATACTCTAACATAGGTGACTTTGTGCGACCATCTCTAGATGAAGTTCTCTTGTGTTTTCTTCTGTGTTTTTGCATTTGTCTCATGCATATTTTTTCCCCTTTCAAAAAACTTCATCTAGATTTCTTTTACGCTTGCTCTTGCATTTTACGCATCAATTCATTGCATATCATTTAGTTAATTCCTTGCAAATCTTTGTGAGATCTTTCTAGTCTAGTGAGCTGAGGTGACAAGTGCTTTCTCTGCGATGAACTCGGTTACACTAATTTGTTATTTTCGGTCCAACCGAAAACTCTCGGTACCACCGAAGCATACCACTCGGTTCCACCGATTTCACAACAGGAAAAACAGTTTGCCATGAGTTTCTTCTGATCCAGCTCCACTCAATGAATCTTGTCCTCTAATTAGCATCACATTTTTATCAAGTGCTTTATGTTGTGACTCAAGGATCAAACCCATTCACGACAACTTCCATCGGGAGAGAGAGAGAGATCACATCTTTATCAAGCCCTTCTTGGAAATTGATGTCAAAGGGGGAGAGAGAGATCACATCAAAGCTTATCATTTTAGAGAGAGTATCACCTTCTCAGGGAGAGAGAGATCCTTCAGGGAGAGAGAGAGAGAGATCTCCAGGGGGAGAGAATACTAGTCGAAAGTATTTCTCAAGGATCACAGATGCTTGGTGCTCAAGAGGAGAGATGCCACATGTCTTCTTGAGGGGAAAGACATGTTCATATGTGCTTACTTGCATTAGTTTGCATTAGCTCTGTTCATTTATATCTGTCAGCTCTGATTTTACATTTCCCTATCTTCTCCGGTATCCCATGCTAGATTCAGGAGACAAGACATCTAAGGGAAAGAAATCATTCAAATTCATTGCATATCTTTACTCTTGGGGACATGTCAAATCCAATGAAGTACTTAGTACTCACTCTCTACATGTCATCCCAGTCTTGGTATTCTTGTGGTTTCTTACATTTTGCTTTCGGCTAGTAGGTGTATCTATGTTATCTAACCTTGTTTACACAGGTTCATTCCATCCTAAGCCTACTCAAGACTACAAGGTAAGTGTATGCATCACAATCATGTGTATGAGGAATTCTTGCTGATGTACATACTGTTTGCAAGAAGGACTCATGGGCATGAAGGTATTTCCTTTAATACTTTTTGCTCTGATGCATATGGCCAAGATACATGTAACACATTGCCTGCTCTATCATGGTTATGCTCTCACATTCTTCTATATTTCATATTCACATGATTGCATACATGTAGGGGGAGCCTATGCTTGTTATATGTCTTTCCAAAGCTTTACTTGCTATTCTTCATATCCTTATCTAAAGCTTTGATGTATGTTGTCATCAATTACCAAAAAGGGGGAGATTGAAAGCACAAGTGCTCCCTAGGTGGTTTTGGTAATTAATGTCAACATATCTCTTGTTGGACTAACACTTTTATCTAGCATATTTCAGATAAGTTCAACATTGGAGTGGCATGGACTAAAGGATGTGGGAACTCCTTCAAGATGCTAAGGACAAAGGATTGGCTCAAGCTTCAAGCTCAAGACTCTTCATTTTACATTTCAGTGATCCAAGATCACATTGAGTCTATAGGAAAATCCAATACTATCAAGGAGGGATGAGGTGTTGCTTAATGAGCCTCTTGCTTCATGTGCTTAGTGATATGCTCCCAAACCCTCAGCTGCTTTCCCACATCCACAAATGACCTAAACCGAAAGCCAAAATCGGTCACACCGATTCTTCCAATCCGGCGCCACCGATTCCAAAAGTCATAGCCACTGCCACAAACCCTAGGCAAATCGGTCTTACCGATAGGGATCTCGGTCTCACCGAGATGGGATTGTAATCTCTCTGTGTATGTCCATTATCAAAATAGGTCTCACCGAGTTTGAGCAATCGGTACTACCAAGATTACAATGCAAACTTCCTGGTTGACTCATTACCAAAATCGGTTCCACCGAGTTTGATAATTGGTCCAACCGAAGTTTACTGACCAACTCTACAGTCGACTTGTTACCAAAATCGGTCCTACCGAGTTTGTGTAATCGGTGTCACCGAGATTACATTATGCCCTAACCCTAACCATATCGGTCCTACCGAGTTGCATTTCGGTGCCACCGAAAATCCTAACAGTCACTAAATTTGCTAAATCGGTCCGGCCGAGTTTCTCAATTCGGTCCCACCGAGTTTGGCAAATTGTGTGTAATGGTTAGATTTTGTGTGGAGGCTTTATATACCCCTCCACCTCCTCTTCATTCGTGGAGAGAGCCATCAGATTGAACCTACACTTCGGTATCCTATTTCTGAGAGAGAACTACCTACTCATGTGTTGAGGCCAAGATATTCCATTAGTACCATATGAATCTTGATCTCTAGCCTTCCCCAAGTTGCTTTCCACTCAAATCTTCTTTCCACCAGATCCAAATCCTATGAGAGAGAGTTGAGTGTTGGGGAGACTATCATTTGAAGCACAAGAGCAAGGAGTTCATCATCAATGCACCATTTGTTACTTCTTGAGAGTGGTGTCTCCTAGATTGGCTAGAGTGTCACTTGGGAGCCTCCGAGCAAGATTGTGGAGTTGAACCAAGGAGTTTGTAAGGGCAAGGAGATCGCCTACTTGCGTGAAGATCTACAGCTAGTGAGGCAAGTCCTTCGTGGGCGACAACCATGGTGGGATAGACAAGGTTGCTTCTTCGTGGACCCTTCTTGGGTGGAGCCCTCCGTGGACTCAGCGCAACCATTACCCTTAGTGGGTTGAAGTCTCCATCAGCGTGGATGTCACGATAGCACCACCTATCGGAACCACTCCAAAACATCCGTGTCCCCAATTGCGTTTGAATCCTCCAAAAACCCTTCCCTTTACATTCTTGCAAGTTGCATGCTTTACTTTCCGCTGCTCATATACTCTTTGCATGCTAGCTTGCTATGTGTTGTGAATGTTAAACTTGTGCCTAAACTCCACTTAAACATAAAATTGCTAAAAACTGCAACTTTGGTACTTAGTGTCTAATCCCCCCCCCCCTCTAGACACCTCTTCTCAAGGTCCTACAACCTCCAATGCTAACCTTGTGGCGTCGATGAGTTGTTCCTGTCTCGGAATCTGGACAAACTCCAGGTTTTAGAGTTCTATCATATATTCCCAAATTTCTTCTACAGAGGGCCATCTGACAGAGAATCCCTTCTTCTATGCCGTCATCCAGGCATCCATCTCTAGATTTCATTTCGTCTCTCCACACAGTCACTTTCGCCATGTGCAAACTAGAAGACAATTTAGTAGAAATGCTTTGCCTCCCACTGCTCAGGAGACTTTAGCTGGTGGAGGTTTATATATCGGATGTCTCCTTGTGGAAGTTCATCCACCACGGTTGCCCTGCCCTGCAGTGCCTCCTTCTTGTTTGCAACAAGAAATTCTCACATCTCTGAATAAACTCAGCTAGGCTTGTAAGCATTGGCATTCGTTCCGACGGAGGAAAACTGGTCATTGAGGATGCGCCTTGCCTCCGGAGACTGCTACATGATTATCTAGATGCACAACTACAAATAACAATTGTTTCCGCGCCTGTGTTGGACACACTGGGAAAAATTTCTGAATTTCCCAACGAATCAAATATCGTCATTGGGTCTACGATTATTCAAATTTCTGCCTCTGCATATTACTTTGACCTCGTTATTCAAAATCACTTGAGATTCACATCCATGAGCTAATAATATCTCGTTATGTGCTCAATGAAGGGTCTCTGCATAAGTAGCCTACACGCGGTCTTTGGATTCTGTCAAGACCTTGTTTATCTCACAGACATGCTTTAATCTGGATGAGATCGTTGACTTGCTGCGATTCTTTCAATGCTTGCAAAACTTGTTTATCGAGGTAATGATTTCACACACGTTGAAAGCCCACGCACAATATACATAATATACTGGCACTAAGCGCTCGGTTTGCTCTTCATGTGTGTTTAGGGGGAGGATGGGATCAAGAGGTATAACAAATGAATGTCGCCAAAAGCAGTTGGTGTTTCTCAATAATCACGACATTTGTTTGAGGACGTGCTGGCTGGAAGACTATGAAATCACAGATGCAAACACTGCATTTGTGACATTCTTTATTCTCAATGCTAGGATGCTCTTGACAATCAGGCTTAAGTTTGGCCTGCGTGAGAATTTCACTCGTGAATTTTACAAGCGGCAAGAAGAGGCACTTCAGGATGGACAAAGGGCTTCTAGTTGTGCCAAGCTTAAATTAACAACAACTTGCAAGCATATGCACATGGATTTAAAAAACACATGTGTTGAATATCAGGATTTGCCAAATCCATTCAACCGTGGATGCTGAAAACAGGTCTGGAGAGATGTACTTGCTATATTCGATGAGTGCATTATGTAAACATGGTCAAAGAATTCTCACTCATTTCTGCACAGTACTGTCTGTAAGCTTTTTTTTTGTTGAGGCAGTAAACTCATATTTTTAAAATTAGGAATGTAAACGTTTATGCGTTCTGTTTTCAATATCGATCATATGTTTCTGAACCCAATGATAAAAGAAATCAGCTTTCATACAGTTTCTCAAAAATCAAACTAGTATCCTCTTGTTTAACTCAGTTATTTGCCATGAAATTCTGTTTTTAAAAGCAACGTCGTCGATTGCAAACACCTGCAACTGCAATCGCGCAGCTTCTCCGAAGGACGTCCGTGCACCCCACAGGAAATCAACGGGCATCGAGAGGTTGTGAAAATCATACGTCCGTGTGAACGCGTCATTGGAAACATTTGGAATGCTGTGATAATGACTCGAGGTCAACAACGAACCTCCAATCACTTTTAAGATACTGGGTTTCCATTGTAACTTTCATATTTAACAAAACTCATGCATCCGAATAATTCGTCAAAGCAAAAGATTACGTGCCCGTTTTAATTGCAGGCACCGTGTCCCTCCTAGAGTCCGTGTCAGAAATGAACAATTCGGAAAACACTAGCACGGTCTTGCATCATTTGAACATACACCCTTGCCTCTCTCAGTGAACAAGCAGATTAAAATGTTACGAGAACAGAGGCACTTCAGTGCATTTTCTCCTCGGAGAACCGTGCACACCATGGCTTCACTCCCCTGTCCTTCAGAGTGGTTGTGTCATGCAAAAAAAAACCAGCAGAACACAAAAGACGTCTATTCGTCGTGCACATGTACAACCGTGCGCCAACTGTTTAAATACCACGTGTCTGTCAATGAACACGTCACTGAGAACATTTAGAATACAGAGGCCTTTCCGTGCGTCTCATTCTCATCCTTACATAACGATGTGCACCGTGGCTTCACGTCCCTGCCCCTCTAAGAGACCGTGCTAGAGAAAAACACTTCGGAAAACAGAAGCATGGTCGTGCGTCATGGACGTGCCTTTTTTGCATGTAAGTCCGTGCGTGTTGGGGCCGTCCGTGCGTGCCTCTATGCTCCTAATAAGCCAATAGTCATGTCTTTGCCCATTTGTCTGGTAGCCCCATGTCGGTGAGAAGGCGCGTATTATAAGTGTCTGTTCTGTTTTGTGCCAACCCAGACCGCCCCCTCCCACTCATCCGCTGTAGAGTTCATCGTCTCTTCTCTCTCGATTCTCCTTCTAGATCTAGGGTTAGTCCATTTTCTCTTAACTTCTATGTGAATTTTTCGCTATGATCCGTTTTCCTCTCTGTTGGGTTCGCCTCTCCGTGTTTGAAAACGACACATCTACACTGTTATGCTAGGAATTGCCTGGAAAATCGTTGTGATCTAAACCAAATCTCTGCGTAATCTGAGGCCGAACTTGTACCGACCCGTGCAGCTTAGGGGTGGGGTTGATTGGGAGTCGGCGTTTGTGCTTGAGAGCGCTTCTGAGCTGCAGCGACCTGCGGCGTCCAAGTCCCAGGTGGCGATGAACCGCCGAGGGAGTTTGGTAGTTTAAATTGAAGCGATTAGGTCTTGCAAACAACGGCGGTGGCGGAAGTCAAGGGAGTGGCAGACGCTGAGCTCTATTGCTTAACCGGTCACCGTTGAGTGGAGATACGCCGTTTGGGGTCTTTGTTGGATCGGGACTCGGCGTTTGTGCTTGATGATAGCGTTTGGGGTCCTGCATGATGGAGACAAGGTTAACGTTGATGGATCATCCGTTTCAAATACCACCTAGCCACACATGTTCCGGTGGTTGGGCGTCAGCGACGGTGGCCTATGGTTGCGGATGAAGTTGTTACTGGGTGCAGCTCTAATGAATTTATATATAATTTTAAAGTTACAAACACTCCTTTTGAGGCGGCTGATGATAGACTACTGTTTCTCCTTTTTGCCCGTCTTGTCTTGAAATATACATTTGCTAAAGCTGCTTTTAAAAAAAGCAGCAGAAATCCTTTCACTGATTGACATTGACAATAAAGATTGTGAACTGCTCCAAAACTAGTCAATACTGAATTGTGATGGATTAAGTAAGCATTTTTGGAAAATAAAATACTGATTTAGTTAAATTCATGTTCCCTCTGTTATTATATATCCCATATCTACTGTTCTTCTTCCGTTATTACATATCCCATATCTAGCTTGCGAACGACTATTTATGTAAAATTGGCGGTTTAGGCGAATAGTTTTTCAAGATAATAAAATTTTCCTTGTGTTGAGGATTTCATATAAGTTGTTTTGCAGCGTATTCGAGGAAACTATGTCTTTGTGATATATGTACCAACCTGTTGCCACTGGATTGGAGTCGAGGCGTTTTTGACAGATAGCGATAACGATGCATCTTCCTCGATGCTTCAAGACATGCCTGGTAAGGAGAAATGTTTGCCACCCCATGTTGCCCATCATTTACTACAAACTAGTGTATCTTTCTGATCAAGGAAATAAAAGTTTCTAGCATATTGTTGTAATGGAATGCCTACATTTAAGCATTTGATGATACGTCTTCAATTTTTGACGTACCTTGTTTTATCAAATAGCAACCCGCTGAAGAGAATTGGTACATATATATATGATAAGCGCTATCTGTCTTGGTTATACATGTCGGTATTCAAGGATTCCTTCTTGCCGGTTTGAATTTTTTTTTCTTTCGTAGTAAGTGCCATGCTATTGCAGGCAGCAAGTCACTTCTTCAATCTATCGGTGGAAACAACAAGCATTTCAAGAAGAAGGAAAGCAAAGGAATCGATCGATCACCAACGACAATCTGTCATATGAGATCTGCATCACCAATGAACCTAACCGGTCAAAGATTCATGGACCTGGCTGGGAAAAGTTAATTAGTGACTATGATCTTCATTATCGAGATCTAATCATCATAAACATGGATACTGGGAGTCTGTCCATTGATATAGATCACGAGACTTCGGTGATTCTCGAGGAGGCCACACGGGCCTTCCCAAACCATCACTAGGTAAGTGCACCAACTTCCATCCTATTTTATCAATTACATTTATCAGCATACTTTGGTGCTCCTACCCCTGTCCACTAAATGAGTGTCATGGTTACAGTCAAAGTTATTTAGAAAATGTTTTATGCAATTCTGTTGATTATCATCCCAACTTGATCACATGCATTGAATTTAACCATTCCTTTTAAACTTAAATACCGAGTTCATCTGTTTAAACAAATTTGTTTGAAAATGAGTTATTTTTTTCCATGCTGCTCTTGATTTTCTAAATGACTCAGAAAGGGAGTACATTGGGAAAACAGTGTTTGGTCGAGGCGTAAACCTCTCATACAGACAATTTGGACAGATGATATACTATGTGTTTGAGTCTAACGACTTCCCCACCGTACCCTTTGTGCAGCATCTAAATGTCACCAATGTCATAAATGGCCGCCTGGTTAGTCATTGAATATTTGTTTTGATCCACTGCCATGGTTTTGTTTGCTATTTTCGATGTTTTATGTCCTTGTACATTGATTTTATCTAGTAATATCGGTACAATCTGCAGAAAATCCCGTCTGCCGTTGTGAGGCTTCTAAAGATGAACCTGGGATATCTACCTCAAAACGGTGGAATTATCCTATCAAAGATGTATGATGAAATAGACATTAGCACAACGTACTCCATACGAACCGACGGCAGAATGGAGGTGACAGGATTTTCAGATTTTTCCCGGGAAGCTCAGCTAAGGGTTGGTTCAGTTGTTCTTCTCACAATTGAAAAGCGGTGGCCAACACTGGGAAACATGAAATTGCTGCGGATGATAATCAACGACCTTTCCTGATAGAGTGTTTCCCGTGGCTATACTTCCTAGTTCAGTAATTTATGTCTGTTTTTTGAACAGGCCGTGCACACCATTTTTGTTATTTAGTTATGTCATGGTATGTAACTGAGCATATAATTATGACCAAAAAGACGGTGGTGAAAATTTCCTGTCAATGAAGGCGAAACTCTTACGTGGGTTACTTTATTTATCTCTGATAATAATAAAAGGATTCGCTGACTAATAATGGAGAATGAATGGTTGTGGTGAAGTATGTTTCAGAATAGTTTAGTGACGTTACTTGCTCCCCACGTCAGTAGTATACATAATTTTCACTATGGTGCTCCGCATAATAGCGTCATGCAAAGTAGTTTGTTGCGATGAGCTCAAGCACACACCTCCTAAAAACCTAGCGCCTTCCCCTATGGCTCAGTCACCTTAAACATCCATGCCTTTACAAACTGTCACTTAAAACACTTGACGTCCATGCAATCACATAGCTTCATGTCTGTGCCTCACGTAGCATCGTACCTGTGCCTCTAGCTGTGCTTCTCGCTGTATAAGTGTGTTTCCTCACATCACGTACATTCGACATTCATTCCTACATCACAGAACAACACATAAGTGTAAAACGATTCTTGCTACACTTGTAAAACTCGGAATGCCCTTGATAAATGTCAAATCCCACCTTGCGGTAAAACAACGGAGGCCGGTGCTTCCCCGAAACACATATGTGGCTTTTTGCGCATGTAGTTGAGTGCACAGCTAT